>JARQOD010000003.1:374411771-374627486 GCA_033576555.1 Oophaga sylvatica | reverse complement strand
GGAATCTAAAACCTTTCCCCCACAAATTCTTCCTGACCATCGACTAGCATGGGTCAGGGCAAGGAGAGGAACGTCCAGGAAACGTTATTGGGTGTCGAAAGCCTTTGTAGGGATACATGAAAGACGGGTGGTTTCTCAATTCGGGCAGTTGAAGAGACAAGCAACGGCATTTTAAATTTTTACTGATTTTATAGGGTCCATGTCTTTTATGTCCCAACTTAGACGATGGAATCCTTAACTTAAATTCTGGTTGACAGCCAACCAAGTCTCCTACCTTGAAAGCTGGTGCAGGTTTACGAAATTTACTGCTGCTTTTTTACCTTTCTTGACCCGATTCCAGATTTTTCTTTAGAAGATCCATATTCTTCTGTAAAGACGTGATTCTTTCAGCCCACTGCTGGTAAAGGCGTTTCTATGGGAAATCGTGGTAGAATTTAGGATGATAACCCTAGATTAGAGTAAAAAGGAGACTGTTTAGTGGAGGCACTCTGAGAGTTTGTTATAACAGAACTCAGCTAATGGAAGTAGATCCACCCAATCATCCTGTAGGTGGCAGATAAAGCAGCGGAATACTGCTCCAGGTTTGATTGGTTCTTTCGGTCTGTCCATTAGTCTGGGGATGAAAAGCAGAAGAAAGGTTTTACTTTAATGTCCAAGCTGCACAGAAATTTTGCCAAAACCTAGAAGTGAATTGCACCCCTCGATCCGAAATAACCTCATCCGGTACTCCATGTAAGCGAAACACATCTTTAATCATCAAATTGATGTCTGTTTGCAGTGGGTAAGGCCGACACAAGGGATAAAATGAGCTGCCTTTGTTAGACGGTCAACCACCACTAGAATGGTGTTTTTTCCCCTGAGAGGTTGGTAACTCCACAATGAAGTCCATAGAAATGGATCCCCACGGGCGGGACGGGGTGGGAAGAGGCTGTAACAGACCAGTTGGTGAGGAGCGAGGTGTTTTGCATCTTGCACAGACCTCACATGAAGTGACATAATTCAAAACATCCTTCCCGCAAGTGGGCCACCAAAAGAAACGAGAAAGAAATTCCTGTGTCTTTAGAATTCCTCTATGCCCAGCTATCTTGGAATCGTGAATGATTTGCAATACTCTTAATCTGACTGTTTCAGGAATATACAGACGTTGTCCCTGAATCCACACACCATTCTTAAAGACAAGACTTTGCGTCCCTTGGGGGTTGTGCCAAAAAGGAATCCGCATGGTATGCTTCCTTGATGTCCTTTAAGTAGGTCTTGATTTATGAATTACTCCTAGAATCTAGAGTCAGGAAGAATAGTCTTAGGAGGAGTAATTGGACGTGTCTCTGCTGAGTAAATCCTAGAGAGTGCATCAGCCTTTCCATTGCGCGATCCTGGTCTATAAGAGATGATAAAATTAAATTGGTTTAAGAAAAGATTCCAGCGAGCCTGGCGAGGAGTCAGGCACTTAGCCGACCTGATAAACTCAAGGTTACGATGGTCTGTCAGGACGACTATTTGCTGTGCAGCCCCCTGAAGAAGGTGTCTCCATTCTTTGAGGCGGCAATAATGGCCAACAACTCTCTATTGCCCACATCGTAGTTCCTCTCAGCCGAAGACAACTGCTGGGAAAAGAAGGCACAGGGATGCAAGACATTCTTCTCACCTGTTCTCTGAGAGAGTATAGCTCCAACGGCACAGTCTGAAGCATACACCTCTATTATGAAGGCAAGCTCGGGGTTGGGATGTACTAGGATAGGTGCAGTGGTAAATTTATCTTTTAGAGGGGAAAATGCTTCCTGGCTTGGGGAGTCCAGGAAAACCTAGACTCTTTCCGGGTAAGTTGAGTGATAGGTGACACTACCTCAGAGAAATTTCTAATGAAACGTCTATAGAAGTTGGCAAACCCGATGAAGCGCTGTACCTCCTTCACATTTCTAGGACTTGGCCAATCCTTGATGGCTTGGGTTTTGCTTCCATCCATACTAATTCCTTGTGTAGACAGTACATACCCCAGAAATTGAATTTCGGTCCTATGGAATTCACACTTTTCAAGTTTGATGTAAAGATGATTTTGTCTTAGACGTTCCAAGACCATTCTCACATGTCCATGATGTTCCTCTGTGGAGTTAGAAAAATTAGAATATCATCCAAATAAATTACCACAATGTATCTAGGAGATCCCTGAAGATGTCATTCACCAAGTGTTGGAAAGTGGCTGGGGCGGTACTCAGACCAAAAGGCATAACTAGATATTCAAAGTGTCCATAGCGTGACCTGAATGCAGTCTTCCATTCATCCCCAGGTCTAATACGGACTAAGTTATAGGCCCCACGAAGATCTAGTTTAGAAAAAATTTTGGCATGTCGCACTCTCTCCAATAACTCGGGATTAAAGGGAATGGATAACGGTTTCTAATAGTAACCTTATTGAGTTCCCTAATAGTCTACGCATGGTCTCAGAGATCCATCTTTCTTCTTTACAAAGAAGATGGGTGCACCTGCAGGAGATGAAGAGGGGCGTATGAAGCCCTTGGCTAGATTTTCATCTATGTAATCCTTTAAAGCCTTTAGCTCGGCCCCGCCAGGGGGTAGATCTTACCAAAAGGTATCTCTGCTCCAGGCAATAATTCAATTGGACAATCATATGGACGGTGGGGGAGGAAGCTGGTCAGCGTTCTTCTTGTCACATAAATCCACATAGTCCTGGTATACAGCTGGTAGTTCAGGGACTGACATGATTCCTTTAGGAACAGAGCAAGCTGAAACTTTTGGACTCATCTGTTTCTCTGGAAAGTGTAATTCCTTGGTCTCCCAGTTAATGGTAGGATTCTGAGCCTGCAGCCATGGTAGCCCTAGAATAATGGGAAAGTGGGGAGAAGAGATAAGCATAAAGGACAGTTTCTCTTGATGATCTTTACCCATAAGAAACCCTCAAAGGCTCTGTTTCCTGATCCACTGGTCCAGAGGTCAGCAGGGAGCCATCCACAGTTTCCATCTGTACTGGAGTAGCCTTCTTCACTGAACGTATTCCCTGTTTCAGAGCAAAGGAGACATCCATAAAATTTCCACTTGCCCCTGAGTCGATCATAGCAGAGCTAGACACCCAAGCTGAGTCAACCCAGAGTTTGATGGAAAGAAAGCAATGAGAATTGTTTTTCTTACAACTCAGCTGGGACACCGCTGAGGAAACTTGAAAAATGGCAGCGTTTACACAGTCAACGTCCTCAGAGGTAACGAGTTTAAGTCCGAGAAATCAAGATCTGTTGCTGCAGATCTCTCTGGAGCCTGAGGCTCGGACCTGACAGATCCCCTCTCGCAACACTCACAATGAATGAGTGCTGCAGTAGTCTTACGAGAACGGCTGGGGCAGTTTATAATGAAGTGCCCTGACTTACCACAATAGAAACATAGATTCTCCCTTAAAACGATGTTCCTTGCGTGCATCACTAACCCGTCGTTGTAAAGAGTCTACCTGCATGGGTTCAGGTTCCCGTGTAATCCTACTCAAAGGTTCCTTAGCTGGAGAGGAAGGTAGGAAAAGGTTAGTACGATTGCTTTCGAACCATCTCTCTTGCCTGCATTCAGTCAGACGAGTATCAATACGGATGCAGTAGTTAATAAAGTCACCTAACGCAGTGGGAGGGTCGGCACGAGCAAGTTCATCCTTAATCAGTTGAGATAACCCCTTTCGAAAAATAGATTTTTTGGCGGAACTGTCCCAGGTGGTATCAAGGGCCCATCTCCTGAAATCCAAGGCATATTCAGCTACCGAGTGCTTACCTTGGCGCAAAGCTAACATGGCTGCTTCAGCTGTTGCACCTCGATTGGGGTCATCAAACACCTGCCCCATGGCTGAAATAAAATCATCAAGGTGATTCAAACAATCATCCTCAGTCTCAATCAGAGGGTTTGCCCACATTAAAGCCTTGTTGGTAAGCAACATAATTATAGTAAGCACCTTAGATCGTTCAGTGGGAAATTGTGAAGCATGTGCAGAAAAAAAAAGATTGCATTGATTAATAAATCCCCTGAATTTCTCACGTTCACCGCCAAAACGAAAAGGGGGCAACTTGGGAATCCAGCACTCGGGGCTACGGCAGGAGCCTGGACTCGCCCCTCTAGAACCTCAATCCTGGCTCGCAAATCCTGGGTAGTCTGTCCAACCACTTGCAAATTGTGATTATTGAGGTCCTGTAGATTTGTAAAACGGGTCTTTATATTCTGCAAATCTGCAAGGATATTATCAGTCACTCCGCAAAGTTCCTTTTATGCGGGCCTCCATTTTCCAGATCTTTTAAGACAGGATTACTGGAAGAAGAGGAGAGAAAAAAAAACAATAGTGTTCACCTGTGGCAACACTGCAGAGAGAAAAAAAAATTAAGGGAACTGCTCACCTGGAATGGTTGTGAGAAGTCACAACCACTATCATCACAGAAAGTTTCAACCAGACATCTGATATCCAGAGTTACAGCAGACAAAAAAGAGAAAATAAAGGAAAAAAAAAAAAAAACAATAGTGTTTACCTGTGGTAACACTGCAAAAAGAAAAAACTTAAGGGAATTGCTCACCTGGAATGGTTGTGAGAAGTCACAACCACTGTCATCACAGAAAGTACAACCGGACGTCTGATATCCACAGTACAGCAGACACAGCCTTCCAGACCCAGCAGACACTAACGTTTTGGCTTCAGATTCTTGTAATGTATGTAGTACAGTTCATATAGCGTCTTGTGCTTGGGTGCGATGAAAACACAGGAGTCACAGGTTTGATATAGAAAAGTCCTGTATTACTTCATACAAGTTGGCAGAAATAGTCACACAGTTTGCAGACACAGAAACAGGAGACACAGCAGGCCAGAGTAATCCAAGCTCAGCAATCACTCTCCAATACAGATTCAGGATCTTCTTCTCTGTTACCGTTAGTCCATGCAAACGTGGGTCTTTCAAAGAGCAGGGTTCAGAGTCCACAAGTGCTTCAGAGTTCCTCAGTAGTAATAGCTGGAGTACAAGGTCCAAGGCTTACAGGAGTCAAGTCACAGGTTCACTGCAGGCTAGATTCTGAAGCACTGATTGCTCAGCTGTGGCTGCTTAAGAAGCAAAGGAGAGAATCAGGGCGGGAACATGCAAGCTGGAAACTCCATTTTGACTGAGGGCAAGATAGCTGCAGCAAGACAGAAAGTAAAATGGCTGACGAACAAACTGAGTTTCAGGAATATATACATAGAACCTTACAGCGATACTCTTCCCTGTTAGGCCATTTTTGTGCATTGCAATGATGACTGCACGTGTTTCTTTAGAGATAACCATGGTTAACAGAAGAGAAACAATGATGCCAAGCACCAGCCTCCTTTTAAAGTGTCCAGTGGTGTCATTCTTACTTAATCATGACAGATTGATCTCCAGCCATTTCCTCATCAACACCCACACCTGTGTTAATAGAGCAATCACTGAAAAGAGGTTAGCTGGTCCTTTTAAGGCAGGGCTGCAATGATGTTGAAATGTGTTTTGGGGGATAAAGTTTGTTTTCTAGCCAAATATTGACTTTGCAAGTAATTGCTGTTAATCTGATCACTCTTTATAACATTCTGGCGTATATGCAAATTGCCATTAGAAAAAGTGAAGCAGTAGACTTTGTAAAAATTAATATTTGTGTCATTCTCAAAACTTTTGTCCATGACTGTATACAGAGAACATTTGCTGTCACCCAGAGCTCAGCCCTATCCAACACTTATTATAGAGATTGTGAGCCCGGCCTCCCCCCAACATCAGGGTCTGACTCCACAAATGCTCTTCTGACTGAAGGGGGCAAAAATTTCCAAAGACGCCTCCAAAATCTTATAGAAATTCTTCCCAGAAGAGTGGAGCCGTTATAACCGCAGAGGAGCGACTCCATATTAATGTCTATGCTGACATGCTGCAGATGTCTAATCCACAGCACTGCTCAATATACATTGAATATTCTTGCACCGTGTACATTAGTTGTCCTAAAATTCTCATGTACAAAGCTGGTACTGTAAAACGCAGCAAACGAATCCTAAGGACTCGTGAAAACTACATTGCCGTCTATTATATGTCATATTGTTCCAGTCATCCGTGGCCATTCCGTTCTAATTGTTGTTTCTCTCTCCATTTTCCTTGGTTTTTCGTTGTGCCAGAATCGACGACGCAGAAATCTCCAGAAGAGAACGAGAAGACTGAGTTATAACCCTGTGACATCCTCCATCTACGTTGGCACTCATATTTATTGACATTACTTTTTTGTAATAGACCCTGAATGGATTCAGACAAACTGAACTTTTTTTTGGTTACTTTTTTTTTTTTCAAAACAAAAAAAGACAACTGTTCTTCAGATGTATATTTCTGTCCTGTCCGAGCAATGTTAGAAAGTTTTTGTTACCTTTTGTGTGTTTTGTGTTTTATTTAACTCTGGGTGTACACAGGAAGACGTAGAATGTTTGCTGAAAAAAATTAGTCGCAATGTTTTGTGCTTCAGGATTGTTCAACTAACTTCTCCCCGTTTAAGCGAAGGCCGTGAAACATAGTCAACAACTGAGACCGGCTGATGTAATAACTAACGACATTACACCAAAAAGAAAAGCCTTCGATTCTAAAGAACGTGTCTGTGTCTTAAAATTCTCCCTCCAGATGGTTGATGGTGATAAGAAATATTTGCTAATTGCAATAACTTTTCGGTTAGTGTCTCCTCTCCTCTTCAGCTGCTTTATAGTATTAAAGCTTCCTAAAAGTCCACTTGCAAGTATGGGATGGAGGAAGGGGGGGGATTAGTGCATGGTCTCTTTGTCCAAGTTCTTTGGGTGACTTTAGGGAGTTAATCAAAGGGAAAACTTTGCAAAAAAAAACCCAGGCCCTTTGGATCGCATCCATGGAGCCCGTGAGTCCTGGTCACCTTTCTCTTGCAGTGTCTATTTGGTGCATGCGTTGGGAAAGCTCTCTGTGCATTTGATGGATGTTTCCATAGGGTCCCATGTTCTTTCGGATCTGTGAGGCTGATAAATATTTTCATCAGCTATAGAGATGACAAAATAACTTAGCAGGACCCTGGTGCAGTGGTCAGTTCAGTATTCCTTTGGCCACAGGAACTGTCTTCTACCTGCCGATCCTTTTTTTTTTTAATAACTAAGTGGCTTGGCATAATGCACACACCACATTATGCCAAGCCATGTAATTAAAAGAGTAGGGGGCACCAGAAAGTGGGGGGGGTCCGGTCCAGTTACCACTTAACGCTGGGTCAGGATCCTGTATATTGATTCCATCATCTCTGGTCAACTACTCAATGGGGGGAGAGAAAAAAAATATCAGTGTATTATGCAGTTTACTTTTTACCCTTGGAAACTTTTGTCCTCTGGATATCCGGTATTCTTTAGCTGTAACATCCATTGAAGGTATATGTTGCATCTCTTGCAAACACAGTGTGAATAGACCCACTGGAACTATCCTGCTATTACGAGTTCCTGGGCCCCTTTAGCTTCACCTAAGGATTTCCATTAAAGGGGGTTGTGTAGTAGTAATAATACCAAAGACAAGTCACCTACCTATGCATGAGATTAAACATAGCTTACTGTTATCAGAGTCGCCCAATCCTAATAACAGAGGACCCAAATAGCCCTCTGTGAA
The DNA here is from genome assembly GCA_033576555.1 of Oophaga sylvatica. NCBI lineage: Eukaryota > Metazoa > Chordata > Amphibia > Anura > Dendrobatidae > Oophaga > Oophaga sylvatica. Next base: position 374,619,871 of record JARQOD010000003.1, on the reverse strand, counting down.
TGGAGTGGTAGTGAGCATGTGCGACCGCTACTCCTATAGGCAGTGAATGGAGCAGTGGTCGCACATGCTCACTTCTGATCCAGTCATAAGAGGGACTTTAAGACCCCTGTTATGGTGGATGAGTGGGGGTCACAGTGATGGGACGCCATATACACTTGCTGTGTCCTGGGTATATTCTGGTCCAGGTGCTGTAACTATACACTGAAGATGAGTCGCATTCTGCTTCTTGCATCAGATTCCTATTTTATTTATTTTTTCTTCTTTAGCAATCAAATCTAATATTGGGTCTATTCAAATTTGTTTTTGGTACTTAGATTTTTTTTTTCTCCCCTTACAATTCGACAAAGCTTGGCTTGTGGTGAGTGATGTCCTTTCCTGTTCACACTTGCGCTACACATAAGCATCACTAGCCACTGTCATGTAAGACATGGTACAATGTGCGTTGAGCTTTGTAGCCTTATTCATAGAACGTATGTACATTTTTGTTTTTCTTCTTTGATTTGCTGTGGTTTTTTTTTTTTTTTCCTCCTACACCAGTCACTGCCTAGATCTGTTACACATGGCGCCTTTTGTAGAGGCTACATTTAGTTGGTTGCGATACAGGTGAATAATTGAGCTTTAGTCCCAATAATGACAAAACTTTAAAAAAAAAGCATTTCCAAAGTTTAGGAAAGTTTTTGCTTTTCTGTCCTGACTGATCTAATTCCTTTTGATCTCCTATAATGAGTTGCCTTTAGAGAGCCCAAACAGGCAGAGCATCACTATTGATCAATTTATGGTGAGACTGTCCAGGAGCGGATTATGGAGATAGTTAAATTACAGGTATGCGGTTGCCTTTTTGACCTCTGAATTTACGTTTGCGAGTATTTTTTGGTTCCTGTCTAGCCTAGGAAACATTTCTGCTGCTACTTTTGTCTGTTTTCATCCAGCTCTGTTCCATAGTAACTTATCCTGCCTCATGTTTGTACTACACTCATTTTGATGGTTGATTTTTTTTTTTCATTATTTTTGCATTTTGACATTTTGCGGTAATTTGCTGGAGTTATATTGTAATGAACAGGTTTTTAAAATTTCCCTTTGCTCCGCGGGGAAGATTTTACTTACACATGTCTTACACTGGTTTGTATTACGCTAATTTTAGTGCAAGTTTAAATAAATCTTTTGGAGCGGCGCTGTCTCCTTCAGATCCCTCTCACTCTCTCCAACCATTGCCACCTGCCTTTTCAGCCACATTTTGAAATTTGGTGAAAAATAAAATTATCTGCAACTAGCGATGAGCGAGTGTGCTCGTGTGCTAAGTGTCTTCGGTGCACTCGAATAATATGTTCCAGTTCCCGTGGCTACATGTCTCGCGGCGGGTGTTCGACAGGCGCAACCCATGCAGGGATTTCCTAACAAACAGGTAATCCCCGCGTGTGTTGTGGCTGTCAAACAGCCGTGAGACATGCAGCCAACAGGGACTGGAACATATTATTCGAGCATGCCGAAGTCACTTGATTAGCACACAAGGATGCTCACTCACTCATCACTGGTTGCAAATTTAAATAAAAATGTGTGCGCCAAAACTTGTTTTTAATTAAAATGTAAGCAGTTCTTGGTTTTGGAGCAAGTGCGTGCCAATAAATAAAATAAAAAAATAGCATTATTTCTATGCTGTTTTTGCTGTGGCTTTTTGCATTGTAGGAGCGGGGCAGCTTGACATTGGTATATGCATGAATGTAATTATTGCCAAAGCAAAGCTGCATTGTAATCTGCAGCCACTTACTGCAATACATGTTGGTGTCCCCACCTTGGCCGACTGAATTATAGGAAGATCGTGATTTTGTTTTTTTTCTTCGAGGGCCTTGTATTAAAAAAAATATAACTGTTCGTCCTGGCTTCTGGACAATGTATGGCCTTCATAAAGTGGCATGAGAAAGTTCTCTGATTAGCTGAATAAGCCAGGATCCTCCTGTTAAATTGCGTCCAGGGTTTTTTTTTTTATTTCTTCATATCTGTGCTGTTTTACCATTTGCAGAATTTAGGAAAACAAATTAATAAAGTTCTTTATATTTCTGAAAGTGAGACTGTGTTTTTAAGAATCTATCTGACCCCTGTCTGTTTGCGGCTTGATAAAGTGTCCTCACCTGTATACTATTTTTTTATAATTATGTCAACGCAGGTGGACATTTTCCATGTTTTTTTTTTTTTTTTTTTTTTTTTTTTTAATTTTTTATGCATGTATTTTTGACTAAAAAGTATATTTCTCCAGTCCCCTTCCACGACAGCCACACTGGAGGATGTCTCCCCGCCCTAATAGGGGACAGGAACACAGAGGTTAAATACCCCCTCCCCTTCCTGCAACCACCAGTGTTTTCCTGTCCTCTATGGGGCATGAAGCGGTCCTGGTGGAGCTGCCGTGGCCGGTGATCGGAGCTACCCACAGAAACACGTACCAGGCAGCTGAGGTCGGGGGCTCTGCTCTCCTCTCATGGCTGCTCCCGTCTCCTCACTTTGGCGGGACTCGGGACCTTCCTGCCTCTCCTGCGCCTCTGTTGGGGGTAAAGCGGGGCGGGGATGTGCAGCCGAGGTCCTCAGTGAGCTCCCTGGCGTCCTCCCCCATGTTGCGGTGTCCAGGAACGCGCATGTGGCTTGCTTCCTGCCGTCACTTCCGGGTGAGGGAGTTCACTTCCGGTGTCTCCCTATGCGTTCCAGGGTGGAACGCACGCACGCTCCGTGGAAATGGACTGCTGGCGCCTAGACGCAGCAACATCCTGGGACGATCCGATCGGTTTCTCCCCATACTGGGCTGAAAACGGGGGGAGGGGAGGAGGAGGAGCACATGAATAGCGCTGGACCCTCGATCCTATAAAATCCTGGTAAGTCACCCTGTCTGACGTGACACAGACATGGATGGTGACAGGTCATCCGTCTCTGCGTCTGTAGAGCCCAGCGTACCCCCTCCTACTGTAAGTAGCAGGGTGAGGCCCTTGACTTTCCAGTATCCTCTTTAAAAAAAAAAAATGTATCTGAGTATACCTTCTCATAGGGAGAAGAGGCGACTGACCCTAAAAAGACCAGCCGTAAATGTAAAATGTGTGCGGCCAGGCTCTCATTATCATATAGGAAAAAGCTCTGCCGACCCTGTACGGAGGAAGTCCTACGGGCTGAACAACCTTTGTCACTGGAAAGCATAAAGTCCCTCATAAAGCAAGAGGTTCAGACCTCCATGGCTTCTTTTTCCCAGGGCCCATTACCACAACCACCTCCTTCTAAGAAAAGGAAGATTGTTCTGCTGGAATCAGACTCAGATTCGGGCGAGATTCAGTCCTCAGGGTTGGAGGACACTTGATAGAATGAGGGTTTTACCTCCACTTCTGCCCCTAAATCAGAGGGCAAAAAATATTACTTTAGTTCAGAAGACAAGGCTGAACTAATCAGCATGGTGCGAGGCACGATGGGGGTAGAAGAGGAAGAGGTTAAAATTTCAATACAGGACAAAATGTTCGGGGGTCTAAAGCCTAAAAATCTGAAGGGGTTCCCCGTACATGAAAATATACAAGATCGAATCCTTCAGGAGTGTGGCCTACCTGAAAAAGGCCTTAGCGTGGCCTCAGAATTATAAAAAAAAACGCTTCCCCCTAGACGGTGACAGCTCCTTATGGGAACTACCGAAGGTGGATGTACAGGTGTCCAGGGTTACTAAAAAAAAAACGGCTCTTCCGTTCGAGGACTCCTCACAGCTCAGGGATCCAATGGATCGCAAAATAGCCTTTTGAGGAAATCCTGGGACACCTCTACGAATCTGCTAAAGACTAACGTAGCTTCCACATGCGTAGCCAGATCCTTATTCCTCTGGTTACACACACTTGAGGATAATTTAAACCAGGGAACCTCAAGAGAGGAGATACTTAACTCCCTTCCCCTCTTGCAGAAAGCAACAGGTTTTCTGGCAGATGCTTCCGCAGAATCGGTACGGGTAGCGGCAAAGGCTGCGGTGCTCTCTAACTCAGCAAGAAGAGCACTTTGGTTAAAATCTTGTGGAGGCGACTTTACCTCAAAATCTAAGTTATGCGCCATACCCTTTCAAGGCCGCCATGTGTTCGGACCCGTCCTAGATGATATCCTGGACAAGGCTGCGGAAAGGAAAAAAATCACTGCCAGAACACACAAATCCTAAAAAACGATTCTTTCGCCCCCCCCCTCCCGGGACCAGCCCGTCCAAAGGGAGTTCAGGGGAAAAGGCAAAACAGGGAGATGGAGTTATCCCAAGGGGGGAAAGGGTAGGAACATCCTGGTTCCTCACCAGACCCCTGATAAACAATGACAGAGCCCCAGTCGAGGGTCGCTCTCGCTCTTTCTTACCCAGTGGCAGACCATCGCCACAGATCAGTGGGTCCTCCGCACCATACGAAAAGGCTTAAAAATAGAATTCGAGAGTCCTCCCCCGCAATGACGTATCTACAATCCACACGTCTCCAAAACTCACTATTAAGGTACCTTCAAAACCTGCTCCGGGCAAAAGTTATCTCCCGAGTGCCGAAACAGGAGGAGGGAAGAGGCCATTATTCTAGTCTCTTACTGATAATCTGAAACCATTAAATGGATCGATCCGTTACAGACGATTCAAGATGGAGTCTATCAGGTCGGCAATCCCACTAATCGGTCAGGGCTGGTTAATGGCAACAGTGGATCTGAAGGATGCATACTACCATGTGCCGATACATCCAGTACAAAAGAAATTCCTCAGATTCGCTGTGTCCCAAAACCATCGGGTCAGCCATTTTCAGTTCGACGTTCTACCTTTTGGCATATCATCGGCTTCTCAAGTCTTCACCAAGATCATGGCAGAGGCAGTGATGTTCATCCGTTGGCAAGGGATACACATTGTCCCGTATCTGGACGATTTTCTTATCACTGCACCATCTGTTCCCCGCCTAAAGGCAGAAGTGCAAAGACGTTGGAAATACTGGAATCCCTGGGCTGGATCCTGAACCGGGAAAAATCAGAAACCAACCCCTCCACAAGGAAGACATTTCTGGGAGTTCTGCTGGACTCAAAGAAAAGGACATCATTTTTACCCAAAGACCGTCAGACCGACCTGGTGCGCAACATAGCTAGATTCAGGGACCAAAAGGCACCAACTCTCAGAAAATCAATGTCCATCTTGGGATCCCTAACCGCATCCATACAGGCTGTCTCCTGGGCTCAGGCCCATACACGGATATTACAGACCCATGTGCTTCTATACTCCAGAAGTCGGCAAGATCCAATGAACAAGAGGATTCCATTACCAGGTCACGTAAGATCAGACCTGAAGTGGTGGTTGAATGGTCGGAATTTCCAGAGAGGGGTCATTTGGGACCAGCTTCCCCTGAAAACACTCCGCTCGGATGCCAGCCAATGTTGTTGGTGTGTGGTAGTAGAGGGATCCTACTTCCAGGGGCGATGGCCTCCAAACATCAGCACCAGTTCATCCAATCTGAGAGAACTGAGAGCAGTAGAAGAAGCCCTAAAGGAGTCATCTTCACTAATCCAAAACCACCACATCCGGGTTTACTCGGACAACATGACAACAGTGGCCTACCTGCGACATCAAGGTGGTACAAAATATGCAGGCCTGAAAGCCATAGCAGCCAGAATTTTTTCCTGGGCGGAGAAAAAATCTACTCTCACTCATGGCGGTACATCTGAGAGGGGTAGACAACATACAAGCAGACTTCCTCAGTCGGGAAGACATCCATCTGGGGGAGTGGTGCCTCAAGCAAACAGTCTTCTTGTCCCTAACCTCGAGATGGGGAACTCCGGAGGTGGATTTATTCGCCAACAGACGAAATGCGAAGGCACAAATATTCTTCTCCCTCTATCACAGAGATGGAGCTCAGAGGCTGGATGTATTCGCCCAATCGTGGGATTTCAATCTCGCTTACGCCTTTCCATCTATACCCATGCTGGCAAAAACGTTACAGAAGATTCGGGCGGATAGAGTCCCCACAATTCTGGTGGCCCCGCTGTGGCCCGGGAGGAACTGGTACAGTGCCCTGCTAGAGATGGCTCAGGAGGGCCCCTGGCTTTTACCTCAAGAAGATCTCCTCCACCAAGGCCCAGTACTATGTCCAGACCTACACAGGTGGAAGCTGGCGGCATGGTTACTGAGGCCTTAGTCCTGAGAGCCAAAGGACTCTCAAATAAAGTAATCCAAACCCTCCAAAAAAGTAGAAAGCCAGTAATCAATGCAATCTATGCCAAGGTCTGGAAGAGATTCTCTACCTGGTGCCTCCCAGACACTCCCAATCCCTTCCATCCCAACATAGCACAGATTTTAGACTTTTTACAAAAAGGTCTAGAAATCGGCCTTACTCCCAGCACATTAAAGGTGCAGGTATCCGCACTAAGTACTTTCTTCGATTGTGATTTAGCCAGCCTTCGCTGGATTAAACGATTTATGACATCAGCAATTAGGATTCGTCCTAAACTACATAGTCAGGTTCCCCCTTGGGATCTCAACATCGTACTGAACAGCCTGTCCCAAGATCCGTTTGAGCCCTTGGAATCACTAATCATAAAAAACCTGACTTTCAAAACTATCTTTTTAGTGGCAATCACTACTGCCAGACGCATAGGAGAGTTACAGGCCTTATCGATACAAGAGCCGTATTTGACACTCACCGCACATAGTATCATCCTAAGACTAGATCAGTCTTTTCTACCTAAGGTGGTCTCAAACTTTCATAGAGACCAGGACATCGTATTGCCCTCATTCTGCCCAAACCCCTCCAACCCTGGGGAAAAGAGCTTTCATACCCTCGACGTTCGCAGGGCAGTTCTTCATTATCTACAACAGACTGAAGCCTGGCAGATCGACCAGAATCTGTTCATTCAGTTTGTGGGAAGGAATAAAGGTTGAAAGGCGGCAAAGAATACGATTGCAAACTGGATCAAGCAGGCCATCTGTCTATAGGCACTGCCACACTTAGCGATCGCACTAGCAATCACGACAACGACACGACCTGGCGAGATCGTTAGTGCGATCGCTATGTGATCACGTTAGATTCCAAATACAACTCATCAGCGATCTGTGATTCCAAACACAACTCATCAGCGATTATTCTCACCCATCCCTGTAGACTGTGAGCCCTCGCGGGCAGGGTCCTGTCTCCTTCTGTACTTGTGTGTCCCTTGTCTAGCACATGTTTATTGTACCTGTCTATATTTTTCCCTTTTCGTATGTAAAGCGCCATGGAATAAATGGCGCTATATAAATGTATAATAATAATAATTGGGAAAACCTAGTCCCACCTGCGACGCTGGTGAAGTCGTTCATAAAGGGTGTCACACTCAGCGATTCAGGCTCACCAGCGGGACACCAACAACCAAAAAACGGCTCAGAACGTTCATAAGCGATCAACGACATCTCAGCAGGGGCCACATCGCTGCTACATGTCACACACCTCTAAGTCGCTAACGAGACCGCTACTGCGTCATAAATGGTGACGCAGTAGCGATCTCGTTAGCGATTTCGCTTAGTGTGGCATACCCTTTACTCATCGCAGAAACTGACACCACCTGCTGCATTAAAAGCACATTCTACCAGAGCGGTAGCAACGTCGTGGGCAGAGAGGGGGAACGCTTCATCGGAGCAGATATGCAGAGCCGCCACCAGGTCGTCTATCCACACATTTACTAAACATTACAGGCTAAATTTTAACAGGGATTTAACATTTGGCAGATGAGTTCTGCAGGCCGTGATCCCTTCCTAGAGAAATTGACTGTTGGTACTACTCCAGTGTGGCTGTCCTGGAAAGTGACTGGAGAAAATAGAATTAGACTTACCGGTAATTCGGTTTCTAGGAACCTTCCACGACAGCACTAATTTCCCTCCCTATCTGATGTTCGTATTGGATGCTTTCTGCACTTTGTTGGTAACTATACATGCTAGTGTGTCCAGGAAAACACTGGTGGTTGCAGGAAGGGGAGGGGTATTTAACCTCTTTGTGTTCCTGTCCCCTATTAGGGCGGGGAGACATCCTCCAGTGTGGCTGTCGTGGAAGGTTCCTAGAAACCGAATTACCGGTAAGTCTAATTCTATTATTTTGCAATAGGGTTTCATTTAAAGCACCACGCCAGTGTTTTTTTTTTTTTTATTGCAGCTGTAATGTAAGTTTCTTGACTCTAGTCTTACACTCTCCAGCTGCCGTCTTCATCTGTCCCTGGTGCCGTGACGGTTCTGCACCGCCATCTTCAGACCTGTTCTGACTGATCGGAAGTCAGAGTTAACGGTCACCAGCTCTCAATGTAAGTCTATGAGATCCTCGTTCTGGGTCTCGTAGACTTGCATCTAGTTGTGACTTCTGGACTAGCAAACACTGGAGAGATCCGACAGGTCACAGCATGCAGAAGATGACCGAAACGCCACCGATAACGGCTGAAAACAGCGGCTGGTATGTATAAGACTTAGACTAAGGGCAAGGAACTTAACTTAGTAGCACCACTCCCACAAAAAAAAATGCTGGAGTGGTGCTTTGCTTCTATAGTCTCTATGTATCATAGACTGCAGAATAAGTTAGGGTATGTACTCTTTTTTGCAGAGTTTTCGAAGCAAAACATCCCAAGTTTTTGAGGGGGATGTAGACTGTTTCTACTCCCAATTCTCTACCCCCCCAAAATACCCTTAGTCCTGTATTGTTCAGTGAGCTTGTTCTGATACTGCCCTGATAGGTATTGTGATACATAGAAGCTGTATAAAAGTACATGTATTTATGTAAAAATAAAAAAAAAACAAAAACATTTTTTCTTGAATGTTTTGGATGCAAATGTATTTTTTGTTGGAATATTTCTGCTTTTTTTTTTAGGGTGGGGGTTTATCAGGGAAGGTGCACCAAGTTACGACTTGCCTATTTTGGACACATCAGAAGAGAGCAATCACTGGAGAAGGACAACATGGTCGGAGGAATAGAAAGAACAAGGCGGAAAAGAGAGACCAGCAACCTGATAGCTATCACAATAATGCCAGAGAAGTCCCTGGTGGCCCCATCGCCATGGCTTGAAGGCTGTTAAATAATAAGGGAAAACGTCAGTGTTGAACAAGTGGTACTTTCCCATTGGCTCTGGCCTATGACTATTAAGCAGTGCTTCCCTCAAAAATCTATTTTATTAAGGTCTTACTCATATTTATTTTTTTACTTCTGATTTTAGTTCATATACGCACCATTTGCAAATTGGACTACCTACTGAGCCCATTCTAGTCAATGATCCGATTCAGATGAATAATTAAAAAGAGAGTGAATGCAGGGTCATACAAAAGTGTCAGTTGTCTGAACATACCCTTAATGGGATTGTCCCATGAACAACATAGATCACATATGGACAGGGCAGGTTATAAGTGTATAATCAGTGGGTTTCTGTTTGACCATTGGGACCTCGTAGAGTCACCAGAACTGGGGTACATGACATTAGTGAGCATGAGCAAACGCTGCACTATTAACTGTCTAAGGGCTCATGCCCACTTGCGATAAAAAATTGGATTGAATTCGGACCAATATTAATCTATGATGGTGTCTTCATCTGTGTTTTTTTTTCCAGCCCGAATCGGATCACGATAGGTCTGGAAAAAAAAATCGCAGCATGCTGCGATTGTAATCGCAATTCGGATCGCATCCCGCAATAGAATTCAATGGGTGCAATACAAAATCGCACAGCAATTGTACCATGAGAGTGCTGTGCGATTTTTACGCTGACCCGGTAATAGAGGAGATGGAGAAATTAATTTCTCTACCACCTCCGCAGCTGTTCTCCAATCCTCTCTGTGCAAGAGGCTTGGAGCACAGTCGCATGACACTCGGCTCCCGCACGCAGCAGAGCAGGAGCCGAGGGTCATTAACATATCGCATCCGATGCTCTCGCATCGGATGCCATACGCTAGTGTTACCCCGGCCGAAGGGTACGTACCCATATGCAAGAAAATCATAGAATCATAGAATGGTAGAGTTGGAAGGGACCTCCTGGGTCATCTGGTCCAACCCCCTGCTCAAAGAAACGGTCCGATTTCCGGACAGAAAAAACGGACGAGTGTCATGCGATTTCCGTGCGATTTTTAAACGGAACATCCATATGACATGCGTATGCAATCCGTATGCAATGCGATTTTAACATGAGCTTTTACATACAGCAGTTCTCTGTATGTAAAAGCTCATGTTAAAATCGCATTGTGATATACAAATACATTTTTTCAGGGTGTCTGTGTTTTATTTACAATTTGATTATGGGATTAGTAATGGGGGTGTCTAAATAACGCAACTTCATTACTAACCCCACCAACCATTACCCCATATTCTGCCACTACAGGGCAGTGGGAACAGCAAGGCTACGTGCCAGAATTGACGCATCTTACAGATGTGCCTTGTCTGGGGCGGCTGAGAGCTGGTGTTTGTAGCCGGGGGGGGCCACTATCCATGGCCCCTTCCTAAGCTATAAATATCAGCTCTCAGCTGTCTGCATAGCTATTGCTAGCTATAAATTATAGGGGGATCCCACGCCATTTTTTTTCCCCTGAAATAATCATTTATTAAATAAATACATGTCCATAATGTTGCACACACAATATACTAATTGCATTTGTCACTGACATATATATATATATATATATAATTTATATATACACCGCTCAAAAAAATAAAGCGAACACTTAAAAACAGAATATAACTCCAAGTAAATCAAACTTCTGTGAAATCAAACTGTCCACTTAGGAAGCAACACTGATTGACAATCAATTTCACATGCTGTTGTGCAAATGGAATAGACAACAGATGGAAATTATTGGCAATTATCAAGACACACTCAATAAAGGAGTGGTTCTGCAGGTGAGGACCACAGACCACATCTCAGTATCAATGTTTTCTGGCTGATGTTTTGGTCACTTTTGAATGTTGGTTGTGCTTTCACACTCGTGGTAGCATGAGACGGACTCTATAACCCACACAAGTGGCTCAGGTAGTGCAGCTCATCCAGGATGGCACATCAATGCGGGCTGTGGCAAGGTTTGCTGTGTCTGTCAGCGTAGTGTCCAGAGGCTGGAGGCGCTACCAGGAGACAGGCCAGTACACCATGAGACGTGGAGGGGGCCGTAGGAGGGCAACAACCCAGCAGCAGGACTGCTACCTCCACCTTTGTGCAAGGAGGAACAGAAGTACTGCCAGAGCCCTGCAAAATGACCTCCAGCAGGCCACAAATGTGCCTGTGTCTGCACAAACGTTTAGAAACCGACTCCATGAGGATGGTCTGAGTGTCCGACGTCCACAGATGGAGGTTGTGCTCACAGCCCAACACCATGCAGGACGCTTGGCATTTGCCACAGAACACCAGGATTGGCAAATTCGCCACTGGCGCCCTGTGCTCTTCACAGATGAAAGCGGGTTCACACTGAGCACATGTGACAGACGTGACAAAGTCTGGAGATGCCGTGAAGAGCGATCTGCTGCCTGCAACATCCTTCAGCATGATCGGTTTGGCAGTGGGTCAGTAATGGTGTGTGGTGGCATTTCTTTGGAGGGCCGCACAACCCTGCATGTGCTCGCCAGAGGTATCCTGACTGCCATTAGGTACCGAGATGAGCTCCTCAGACCCCTTGTGAGATCATATGCTGGTGCAGTTGGCCCTGGGTTCCTCCTAATGCAGGACAATGCTGGAGAGTGTCAGCAGTTCCTGCAAGATGAAGGCATTAAAGCTATGGACTGGCCTGTCCGTTCCCCAGACCTGATTGAGCACATCTGGGACATCATGTCTCGCTCCATCCACCAACGTCACGTTGCACCACAGATTGTCCAGGAGTTGGAGGATGCTTTAGTCCGGGTCTGGGAGGAAATCCCTCAGGAGACCATTTACCGCCTCATTAGGAGTATGCCCAGGCGTAGTAGGGAGGTCATACAGGCACAGGGAGGTCATACAGGCACGTGGAGGTCACACACACTACTGAGCATCATTTTGACTTGTTTTAAGAACATTACATTCCTCTTTAATTTTGTGTGTGACTCCAAATCCAGGTCTTCATTGGTTAATAAATTTGATTTCCATTGATGATTTTTGTGTGATTTTGTTGTCAGCACATTCAACTTTGTACAGAACAAAGTATCCAGTGAGAATATTTCATTCATTCAGATCTAGGATGTGTTATTTGAGTGTTCCCTTTATTTTTTTGAGCAGTGTATATGTACGAAACAGATACGAAACACATTATTATGCAAAGGAACACAAGAAATATATACTGTATATATACAGTATATATATATATATATATATATATATACATACACACACAATGGTAATACATCAAGAATGTGGCAGTACCATTACAATTAGTAGTAGTGCATAGTATTATGTAGCAATACCACCAAATGTTTATACTCATACGATAACTATTTACATGATGAAACATTATATACATTTAAGGTGTGGGGCGAAACAGAGCTACTCCTTCATCCCCTTACACTGCTGCCATCTTTCTACTCCCATGAACCTCAAGTGTTGACCATGGCATTTATCGAGTGCAGTCGCTCGTCAAGACTGTTCAGGCGCCCATCATTCCTTCTGCAACAGAAAGGCTCATTTTGCTGCCATCTTTCTTCTCCCATGAAGCTCAAGCATTGACAGTGGCATTTATCGAGTGCAATCGCTTGTCAAGATTGTTCCAGCTCCCATTGTTCCTTCTGCAATACAAAGGCTCATGTTACTGCCATGCTTCTACTCCTATGAAGCTCAAGTGTTCGGGGCGCCATCGTTCCTGTCCGTCGCAGTGTTAAGACTCCCGCCACCGCCATCTTTACACTTCCAACAAGCCCAAGTGCCATATTTCAGGCTGCTGCCCTTTCTCCAAAAATGCAATAAAAAATGTTTAAAACCTCGTATGTACCTGAAAAGGGTACAAAAAAAAAACTACAGAAAAACAAGCCATCAAATGGCTACACCAATGGAAAAATAAAACATTACTGGGCCTCAGAAAATGGCGGCACAAGCCAATTATTGTTATTTTTTATAAACTTCAGATTTTTTTTAAATTTAACCACTAAATGATATATATAAAACATCTCTGTAACCGCGCCGACCCTCAGAATCACATTATCAGGTAATTTTTACCTCACAATAAAAACAAACAATGGCGGACTTGCATGTTTTTCCCATCGTTTCTCACCACTTGTATTTTTTTCTCCCCGTTTTTCAGAACAGTATATGGTAAAATGAACGGTGTTATAGAGAGCTACACCCTGTCCCATAATTAACGAGCCCTCATGCAGACGGAAAGAAAAATGTAATATTTCAGGCTCTCGGAAGAAAGGGAGCGAAAGACAAAATCGCAATTAAAAAATGAAGGAAAGGGGTAAAACTGTAAATGGCTGATGTTATTTTATTTTACAAGAATTGAAGTTTGTTTTTTTTTGGAAACAGTGCTAGTCTGGCAATTAACTAGTGTTTTCTGACAGGCCTCCACAGAAAGGACCGTGGGACCAGAGAGGCGGGCACGGCTCTGTACAGATGGCACAAGATGGAGGAAGCCGGGCGGGACGTGAGGAGAGGCGGGGGCACAGCTGTCGGTAAGCACCGAGTGTAGGTTGGAATAATGGCCATGTACAGTGCTGGGGAGGAAGGCTGAGGCAGGGCAGGCCGTGACAAGATATCACAGGGATGAGGTGAAGCCCGGCTCCACAGTCCAGGTCACAAGGTGTCTGCTCTGCTGCAGTGTTACTAGGCGACCAGTAAGCCGCCATGTTCTGCTGCAACGGCTACTGTAACTTCGAGACCCGGGGCAGAGCTGTGCGCAGCACACGATGGGGGTTGTAGTATTGGCAGCAGCACTGACAGCACATGATGTGGGAGTCGCAATATCAGCAGAAGAGCTGACAGCACATGATGGGAGTCGCAATATCAGCAGCAGAGCTGACAGCACATGATGGGGGTTGTAGTATCGGCAGCAGCACTGACTTGACAGCACATGATGTGGGAGTCGCAATATCAGCAGCAGAGCTGACAGCACATGATGGGAGTCGCAGTATCAGCAGCAGAGCTGACAGCACATGATGGGAGTCGCAGTATCAGCAGCAGAGCTGACAGCACATGATGGGAGTCGCAGTATCGGCAGCAGCGCTGACTGCACATGATGGGGGTCGTAGTATTGGCAGCAGTGCTGACAGCACATGAGGGTTGTAGTATCGGCAGCTGCATTGACAACACATCATAGGGGTTGTAGTATCGGCAGCAGCGCTGACAGCACATTATGGGGGTTGTAGTATTGGCATCAGAGCTGACAACACATCATGGGGGTTGTAGTATCGGCAGCAGCGCTGACAACACATCATGGGGGTTGTTGTATCGGCAGCAGCACTGACAACACATGGGGGTTGTAGTATCGGCAGCAGCACTGACAACACATCATGGGGGTTGTAGTATCGGCAGCAGCACTGACAACACATCATGGGGGTTGTATCGGCAGCAGCACTGACAACATCATGGGGTTGTATCGGCAGCAGCACTGACAACACATGGGGGTTGTAGTATCGGGCGCATACACGACAGCACTGACAACACATGGGGGTTGTAGTATCGGCAACAGCACTGACAACACATGGGGGTTGTATCTGCAGCAGCACTGCAACACATGGGGGTTGTAGTATCGGCAGCAGCACTGACAGCACATGATGGGGGTCGTAGTATCGGCAGCAGGGCTGACAGCACATGATGGGGGTCGTAGTATCGGCAGCAGTGCTGACAGCACATGATGGGGGTCGTAGTATTGGCAGCAGTGCTGACAGCACATGAGGGTTGTAGTATCGGCAGCATGCATGACAACACATCATAGGGGTTGTAGTATCGGCAGCAACGCTGACAGCACATTGTGGGGTTGTAGTATGGCATCAGAGCTGACAGCACATCATGGGGGTTGTTGTATCGGCAGCTGCACTGACCACATGGGGCTTGTACGGCAGCAGCACTGACAACACATGGGGGTTGTGTATCGGCAGCAGCACTGACAACACATGGGGGTTGTATCTGCAGCAGCACTGACAACACATGGGGGTTGTAGCATCGGCAGCAGCGCTGACAACACATGGGGGTTGTATCCGCAGCAGCACTGACAACACATGGGGGTTGTAGTATCCGCAGCATCACTGACAACACATGGGGGTTGTAGTATCCGCCGCAGCGCTAACAACACATGGGGGTTGTAGTATCGGCAGCAGCGCTGACAACACATGGGGGTTGTAGTATCGGCAGCAGCACTGACAACACATGGGGGTTGTAGTATCGGCAGCAGCACTGACAACACATGGTGGGAGTCGTAGTATCGGCAGCAGTGCTGACAGCACATGAGGGTTGTAGTATCGGCAGCTGCATTGACAACACATCATAGGGGTTGTAGTATCGGCAGCAACGCTGACAGCACATTATGGGGTTGTAGTATTGGCATCAGAGCTGACAGCACATCATGGGGGTTGTATCGGCAGCTGCACTGACCACATCATGGGGGTTGTAGTACCGGCAGCAGCACTGACAACACATCATGGCGGTTGTATCGGCAGCAGCACTGACAACACATGGGGGTTGTATCTGCAGCAGCACTGACAACACATGGGGGTTGTAGCATCGGCAGCAGCGCTGACAACACATGGGGGTTGTATCCGCAGCAGCACTGACAACACATGGGGGTTGTAGTATCCGCAGCATCACTGACAACACATGGGGGTTGTAGTATCCGCAGCAGCGCTGACAACACATGGGGGTTTGTAGGTATCTGGGTAGCGGCAGCGCTGACAACACATGGGGGTTGTAGTATCGGCAGCTGCACTGACAACACATCATGGGGGTTGTAGTATTGGCAGCTGCACTGACCACAATCATGGGGGTTGTAGTTCGGCAGCAGCACTGACAACACATCATGGGGGTTGTATCGGCAGCAGGGGATTGATTTAAATCAAACTGATTTAAATCATGATTTAAATCACGATTTAAATCATCTAGTCAGTAAGGCTTGATTTAAATCATGATTTAAATCAAAGTTTCATCACTTTCGGCCTGCTGCCATGTAATAAGGAAAGAATGTAATAAACCTGCAGATCGTACACACAAACAGATCCAGACTTGTCTGTCTGGTGGCTATGCTGCAGTATTGTGCTCAAAGTTTCACTTCATTTTCATGTCTGCTTGCCTTCCTCCTCCTCACACTTAGATTCAATCTTCTATGGTTGTTCAGATCTATTCCACTCCAAACAATCAGAAAACATATTTGTCTAACTTCTTGGAACTTGCACTGAGGGGTTGATTCTGTATCATAATAGGTTTGTAGAATATAGGATTAAGGTCTTTTTTCCTAAACTGTGTTCATGTTGTAACATTTATGCCGTTAAGAAGTAGGCATGGGACCTCTGCGGAGGTCAATATTCAGTTTTGGAAACTGCGTTAGTAATCGGCAGCGTCTGTGAAAATATGGGGTGAGTAGCAAACTGCACACTAGATATCTCAACTGAAAGCACTCTGGTATGAGCCATGCCATTGGGGGTTGTTAACATATACAGCCTAGCACTGATAAACAATCTGGCTTGTATCGCATGAGAGAGACACCATGGGGTTATTATCTCATACAAACACAGGGTTTAGCATGGCAAAAAAACCGGTTTAGCAACTGAAATAATCGAGTTTAAACATCAAAATAATGGGGATTTCAAACGCGAAAACATGGGGGTTTATATCAAATGAAAACCGATTGGGGTTGTTGTTTTAGAACTGAAAAATCATGTTGTATATGGCAGCGCCTGACAATCATGGGGGTTATACGGCAGCACTGACAACACATCATGGGGGTTGTATCGGCAGCAGCACTGACAACACATGGGGGTTTTATCGGCAGCAGCACTGACAACACATGGGGGTTGTAGTATCGCAGCAGCACTGACAACACATGGGGGTTGTATCGCAGCAGCACTGACAACACATGGGGGTTGTATATCGCAGCAGCACTGACAACACATGGGGTTGTATCTGCAGCAGCACTGACAACACATGGGGGTTGTAGCATCGCAGCAGCACTGACAACACATGGGGGTTGTATCTGCAGCAGCACTGACAACACATGGGGGTTGTAGTATCCGCAGCAGCACTGACAAACATGTGGGTTGTAGTATCGCAGCAGCGCTGACAATACATGTGGGTTGTAGTATCGGCAGCAGCGCTGACAACACATCATGGGGGTTGTAGTATCGGCAGCAGCGCTGACAACACATCATGGGGGTTGTAGTATCGGCAGCAGCGCTGACAACACATCATGGGGGTTGTAGTATCCACAGCAGCACTGACAACACATCATGGGGGTTGTAGTATCGGCAGCAGCACTGACAACACATGGGGGTTGTAGTATCGGCAGCAGCACTGACAACACATGGGGGTTGTATCTGCAGCAGCACTGACAACACATGGGGGTTGTAGTATCGGCAGCAGCACTGACAACACATGGGGGTTGTATCTGCAGCAGCACTGACAACACATGGGGGTTGTAGTATCGGCAGCAGCACTGACAGCTCATGATGGGAGTCGTAGTATCGGCAGCAGTGCTGACAGCACATGAGGGGGGTCGTAGTATTGGCAGCAGTGCTGACAGCACATGATGGGGGTCGTAGTATTGGCAGCAGTGCTGACAGCACATGAGGGTTGTAGTATCGGCAGCTGCATTGACAACACATCATAGGGGTTGTAGTATCGGCAGCAACGCTGACAGCACATTATGGGGGTTGTAGTATTGGCATCAGAGCTGACAGCACATCATGGGGGTTGTATCGGCAGCTGCACTGACCACATCATGGGGGTTGTAGTACCGGCAGCAGCACTGACAACACATCATGGCGGTTGTATCGGCAGCAGCACTGACAACACATGGGGGTTGTAGTATCGGCAGCAGCACTGACAACACATGGGGGTTGTAGTATCGGCAGCAGCACTGACAACACATGGGGGTTGTATCTGCAGCAGCACTGACAACACATGGGGGTTGTAGCATCGGCAGCAGCGCTGACAACACATGGGGGTTGTATCCGCAGCAGCACTGACAACACATGGGGGTTGTAGTATCCGCAGCATCACTGACAACACATGGGGGTTGTAGTATCCGCAGCAGTGCTGACAACACATGGGGGTTGTAGTATCGGCAGCAGCGCTGACAACACATGGGGGTTGTAGTATCGGCAGCAGCACTGACAACAACATGGGGGTTGTAGTATCGGCAGCTGCACTGACACATCATGGAGGTTGTAGTATCGGCAGCAGCACTGACAACACATCATGGGGGTTGCATAGGCAGCAGCACTGACAACACATCATGGGGGTTGTATCGGCAGCAGCACTGACAACACATGGGGGTTGTAGTATCGGCAGCAGCACTGACAACACATGGGGGTTGTATCTGCAGCAGCACTGACAACACATGGGGGTTGTAGTATCGGCAGCAGCACTGACAACACATGGGGGTTGTATCTGCAGCATCACTGACAACACATGGGGGTTGTAGTATACGCAGCAGCACTGACAACACATGCGGGTTGTATCTGCAGCAGCACTGACAACACATGGGGGTTGTAGTATCGGCAGCAGCACTGACAACACATGGGGGTTGTATCTGCAGCATCACTGACAACACATGGGGGTTGTAGCATCGGCAGCAGCGCTGACAACACATGGGGGTTGTATCTGCAGCAGCACAGACAACACATGGGGGTTGTAGTATCCGCAGCAGCACTGACAACACATGGGGGTTGTAGTATCCGCAGCAGCACTGACAACACATGTGGGTTGTAGTATCGGCAGCAGCACTGACAACACATGGGGGTTGTAGTATCGGCAGCAGCGCTGACAACACATCATGGGGGTTGTAGTATCGGCAGCAGCGCTGACAACACATCATGGGGGTTGTAGTATCCGCAGCAGCACTGACAGCACATCATGGGGGTTGTAGTATCGGCAGCAGCGCTGACAACACATCATGGGGTTGTAGTATCCGCAGCAGCACTGACAACACATCATGGGGGTAGTATCGGCAGCAGCACTGACAACACATGGGGGTTGTATCTGCAGCAGCACTGACAACACATGGGGGTTGTAGTATCGGCAGCAGCACTGACAACACATGGGGGTTGTATCGGCAGCAGCACTGACAACACATGGGGGTTGTATCTGCAGCATCACTGACAACACATGGGGGTTGTAGCATCGGCAGCAGCGCTGACAACACATGGGGGTTGTATCTGCAGCAGCACTGACAACACATGGGGGTTGTAGTATCCGCAGCAGCACTGACAACACATGGGGGTTGTAGTATCCGCAGCAGCACTGACAACACATGGGGTTGTAGTATCGGCAGCAGCGCTGACAACACATGGGGGTTGTAGTATCGGCAGCAGCGCTGACAACACATGGGGGTTGTAGTATCGGCAGCAGCGCTGACAACACATCATGGGGGTTGTAGTATCGGCAGCAGCGCTGACAACACATCATGGGGGTTGTAGTATCCGCAGCAGCACTGACAACACATCATGGGGGTTGTAGTATCCGCAGCAGCACTGACAGCACATCATGGGGGTTGTAGTATCGGCAGCAGCGCTGACAACACATCATGGGGGTTGTAGTATCGGCAGCAGCGCTGACAACACATCATGGGGGTTGTAGTATCGGCAGCAGCACTGACAACACATGATGGGGGTTGAGGTATTGGCAGTAGCACTGGCAGCCATGCTGGGGTTGTAGTATCAGCAGCAGAGCTGACAAGCACATCATTAAGCTTGAAGTATGGGTAGCAGCGCCTGCAGCCATAATGGGGGTCGTAGTATCGACAGCAGCGCTGATATGGGGCTCGTGGTATCTGCAGCACAGCTGTTGGCACATCATGGGCTTGTATTATTGCAAGCAGAGCTGTCAGCACATGATGGGAGTCGTAGTATCGGCAGCAGAGCTGTCAGCACATGATGGACGTCGCAGTATCTGCAGCAGCGCTGTCAGCACATGATGGGAGTCGTAGTATCGGAAGCAGAGCTGTCAGCACGTGATGGGGGTCGTAGTAGCAGCAGAGCTGACAGCACATGTTGGGGGTCGTAGTATCGGCAGCAGAGCTGACAGCACATGATGGGAGTCGTAGTATCGGAAGCAGAACTGTCAGCACGTGATGGGGGTCGTAGTATCAACAGCAGCGCTGACTGCACATGTTGGGGGTCGCAGTATCTGCAGCAGCGCTGACAGCACATGAAGGGGGTTGCAGTATTGGCAGCAACGCTGACCACACATGATGGGAGTCGTAGTATCGGAAGCAGAGTGTCAGCTCGTGATGGGGGTCGTAGTATCAGCAGCAGCGCTGACAGCACATGATGGGAGTCGTAGTATCGGAAGTAGAGCTGCCAGCACGTGATGGGGGTCGTAGTATCGGAAGCAGAGCTGTCAGCTCGTGATGGGGGTCGTAGTATCAGCAGCAGCGCTGACAGCACATGATGGGAGTCGTAGTATCGGAAGTAGAGCTGCCAGCACATGATGGGAGTCGTAGTATCGGAAGTAGAGCTGTCAGCTCGTGATGGGGGTCATAGTATCAGCAGCAGCGCTGACAGCACATGATGGGAGTCGTAGTATCGGAAGTAGAGCTGCCAGCACGTGATGGGGGTCGTAGTATCGGAAGCAGAGCTGTCAGCTCGTGATGGGGGTCGTAGTATCAGCAGCAGCGCTGACAGCACATGATGGGAGTCGTAGTATAGGAAGTAGAGCTGCCAGCACATGATGGGAGTCGTAGTATCGGAAGTAGAGCTGTCAGCATGTGATAGGGGTCGTAGTATCAGCAGCAGAGCTGACAACATATGATGGGAATCGTATTATCGGAAGCAGAGCTGACAGCACATGAAGGGGGTCGCAGTATTGGCAGCAGCGCTGACAGCACATGATGGGAGTCGTAGTATCGGAAGCAGAGCTGTCAGCACGTGATGGGGGTCGTAGTATCAGCAGCAGCGCTGACAGCACATGATGGGAGTCGTAGTATCAGCAGCAGAGCTGACAGCACATGATGGGAGTCGTAGTATCGGAAGCAGAGCTGTCAGCTAGTGATGGGGGTCGTAGTATCAGCAGCAGCGCTGACAGCACATGATGGGAGTCGTAGTATCGAAAGTAGAGCTGTCAGCACGTGATGGGGGTCGTAGTATCAGCAGCAGAGCTGACAACACATGATGGGAATCGTATTATCGGAAGCAGAGCTGACAGCACATGACGGGGGTCGCAGTATCAGCAGAAGCGCTGACAGCACATGATGGGGTCGCAGTATCGGCAGAAGCGCTGACAGCACATGATGGGGGTCGTAGTATCAGCAGCAGAGCTGACAACACATGATGGGAATCGTATTATCGGCAGCAGAGCTGACAGCACATGATGGGAGTTGTAGTAGCGTACATTTTGTCCTTTTCTGTTACTATTAGTTTTATACAGTTGGTCTCTGGCGGAACCCCACTACTAAATCAATTTTATTCATCTAATTTTTGATGACGTGCTATAAAACACAAAACCATAAAAGCAACACCTTCTGGATTTTTATTTATTTTGTGTGGGTCTTGGATCCCTTCTTAGGCTGTGCTCACATTCCAGTAAGTGGGGAGTAGCCATAAGTCACTTGACTGAGACCCTTTAAGAAGTGTCCTTTTTTTAAATAAAGGTTATTTCATTATACCAGTTTGCAGATATTTTCTAAATGGCGACTTATTGAAATATAACCTTTAAAAAAAGAAAGGCACCCTTCTTTTACCCTGCAGCACTTTTGCGCTTTATCTACTGTCGATTCGTTCTGCAGAATTTCTCCCTGAACCTTTATACAGATCAATACAAGTTCCTGCTGTCAACAAACAGGTTGGACAGAATGTGCCGTCCCCTGTGTTCTGCCAGAGGTGGCTCGTCTCATGTTTCTCTTTTTTACCTTTAAGATTTTTACTTTTTTTAGTCTTGAAAGGCACAATTTACATCAATATAATGGGGGTCTCGAGCCCACCATTCCTCCCACCGCAGTGATGAGGAGCTCGGATGGTGCAAGTCACTGCACCGTCAAATGGGATGTGATCAGATTTGTATCACCTATCCTGTGAGTAGATGGTAAATGTCGACCAATGAAATCCTCTTTAATAAGATATTCTCAAAATAGCAAGTTACCCCCTACACTCCCTGACAGAAGTTATGTCGCTCATCCATGTTATGTAAATAAAAGCTTATAACCTGACGTTAAATTCATCCATTGGTTGTATAGGAAAGATGTATTTGTACATTCTATTTGTACGAAATGTCCAACTGGGGGTCTGTATGTGGGGGAGACCGGGCAAAAACTGAGAACAAGGATGAATTCTCATCGCCACACAATAAGAGAAAAAAGAATGGATCTACCTGTGGCCAAACACTTTTGTATGCCCGGTCATAGCATGATGGATATGGAATTACTGGTATTAAAAGCTAACTTCAAATCTGAGAAAGATAGAAAGATTTGGGAATATAAACTTATGATGACCTTTGACGCTCTTAGTGCTGGAATGAATATATCACACGGATTCATGTCTGTGTACATCAATTAAGGAATCTGCTTCTCTGACCTGGGGGCATCAAAACACAATACCAGACACCAATCAGAGGGCAATAAAACTCTCACTCCTTATCTATGAACTGTTCCAATATTTATGTTCATCCCTCTGCCATAATGACAGTTCTGCTTCACGTCACATGTCTTACCTATTGCATTATTCCTGTGTCCTCTTGTGTATAAATATGTGATTCTTCAGTTTTTGTTTTAGTCTTTGCCTGATGAAGAGACCTGAGTAGTCTCGAAAGCTTGCAATTTGTTACCATCTTTTCAGTTAGCCATTAAAAGGTATCAACCACTGAGGACTCTCAAGTCTAAATATTTTTCCATTGGTTGTATAAATTATTCTTTTGAAAGCTGAAACCCTCCCAAATTTGGTTTAGGTTAAGAAAATAAATTAGCATCAGTGCAGAAATATTGATCATTTAGAATGGTCAGATTTTGGCAAGACAAAAGTTTTGTCGCCCACAGAAAGTAATGTGATATTCAAACAAATAATTAACTTAAAATACAATTATATGTTGCATAACATTGGTGAATGAAGTTCTGGTGCTATTAGAGTCATATTTAATATTTTGTGTGACTTCCATGAGCTTGAAGGACTGCATCCATGCGGTTCAACAATGATTCATACAATTTATTAATGAAGTCATCAGGAATAGCAAAGAATGAAGTCTTCGATGCCTTCCAGAGTTCATCTAGATTCTTTGGTTTTGTCTTCCAAGCTTCCTCTTTCATCCTACCCCAAACATGCTCAATGATGTTCATGTCTGGTGACTGGGCTGGCCAGTCCTTGAGCATCTTGATCTTTTTTGCCTGGAGGAACTTTGTTGTAGAGATGGATGTATGAGATGGAGCACCATCCTGCTGCAGAATTTGACCCCTTTTATGATTTGGAATGTAAGAGGTAGCTAATACTTCTTGATATTTTAGGCTATTGATATTGCCTTCCACCTTGCAAATGTTTCGCACACCCCCATACTTAATGTAACCCCAGACCATGATCTTTCCACCACCAGATTTAACTGTTTTCTGGGTGTATTTTGGATCCATGCGGGCTCCAGTAGGTCTCCTGCACTATTTGTGGCGGCTGTGGTGTAATTCTACTGAAGATTCATCAGAGAAATCCACCTTCTGCCACTTTTCCAGCGTCCATCTGTTTAGCAGGCTGTGGGACTTTGCAAATGCCATGCGGTTTTTTATTTGCCTTTTGTTTAGTTCTGGCTTCTGGGCACTGAATCGACCATGGAGGCCATTTTGAGGCAGAATCCTACAAACTGTTCTAGTTGACACAGGGACTTGAGGTGACCAGGCCTGTTGGAGCTCTGCTGCAGTGGAAGAGTGGCTTGCTTTGGATTTTCTAACCAACAAACGTTCCTCCTGAGCAGTTGTCTTGCGGGGTCTGCCGGACCTGGGCTTGTCAAACATATCTCCAGTCTCTTCAAATCTTTTTTTAATTCTTTGTACTTGACGCTGAGACACATTAAAGGTGCCAGCCACCTCTGCAGTGGATCTGGTCTTCAGCCTCTTGATAATCAAGGATTTGGTCGCAGGGTGGATTTTTGGCATGTTGTCAGAGCTCAAGTTGCAGTTCAAGTGAAGGTCTGGGGTGCTGGGTTTCTTTTTATACACACCCACTAATTAACCGATCATTTACTGAGCACAGGTTAGGATGTCAACTAGGATTGGGTGCATTATATGACCATGCGACAAAACTTTTGTCTTGCCAAAATCTGACCATTCTGTGTCCATTAAATGATCAATATTTCTGCATTGATGCCAATTTATTTTCTTAACCTAAACCACATTTCGGAGGGTTTCAGCTTTCAAAAGAATAATTTATACAACCAATGGATGAATTTAACGTCAGGTTATAAGCTTTTATTTACATAACATGTATAAGCGACATAATTTCTGTCAGGGAGTATATCTATATAATAGGAAATAAGTTGTTGATCACCGATATCCCCAGCGATATTGAGATTGGGGAGTCTGCAGCTTCTTCTTGAATGGAGCACCGATGCTCACGCTCTACCACCGCTCCATTCATTGTCTATGCATCTATTGAGTACAGCAGGGGTCGACAAAGTTGTTCAGAATCTAGGAGCCAGCCAAAAAATTTAGGAGCCAGAATGCCTGCCCATCATCATCATTGCCTCCCCATCATCATCAATGCCTGCCCATTATCATCAATGCCTGCCCATCATCATCATTGCCTCCTCATCATCATCATTGCCTCCCCATCATCATCATTGCCTCCCCATTATCATCAATGCCTGCCCATCATCATCATCGCCTCCCCATCATCATCAATGCCTGCCCATTATCATCAATGCCTGCCCATCATCATCATTGAATCACCATCATCATCATTGCCTCCCCATTATCATCAATGCCTGCCCATCATCATCATTGCCTCCCCATTATCATCAGTGCCTGCCCATCATCATCATGGCCTCCCCATTATCATCAGTGCCTGCCCATCATATCATCGCTTCCCCATCATCATCAATGCCTGCCCATCATCATCATCGCCTCCCCATCATCATCAATGCCTGCCCATTATCATCATCGCCTCCCCATCATCATCAATGCCTGCCCATTATCATCAATGCCTGCCCATCATCACACACAGACAGCACCGCAGCACACAAGCACTCTCTCACATACATACATACATACACACACACAAAGCACTGCACTACATACACACACACACTGATACACACAGACACACACACACATACACATCACATCTCACCTGTCCGGCGTCCGCGCTCTCTCTGCCACAGCCGGCCGCTGAATGATGACGTCATTCAGCGAGCTGCTGTGAGAGGAAGCGCCGGCGCCCCCTGGAGCCCGGAGCTGCGGCAGCGGAGGCACGGGGAGAGGTAAGTATTGTGCCAGCTGCTGCCGGGGCCCTGAGCAAGCGGGGGGGGGGCCCAGTGGCGGCGCTGACACCGCTCTCCTCCGCTAACGGGCGCCGGGGTGCCCGACGGCGAGTGGGCCCCCCCCCGCCTGCTCAGGGCCCCGGCACTTGCCCGGGTTGGCCGGGTGCTGACGCCGGCCCTGCCTCCCATAACAAACATGCCGCTAGCGGCAGTAAACAGAATTATGATGGCAGCCAATCAGCGCGGCGCAGCAGAGGCAATCCAGACGGCGCAGAAGGAGCTGCTAATCAGCTGAGTAAAAATTTTTTTTTTTTCCTCTTTAATTCGCCGGGCGCCAGGCATGATTTTCTAGGCGCCACTGGCGACCTGGCGCCCGGGTTTGTCGAACCCTGGAGTACAGCACTCCACTACTTCTATCAGTCCCACAGACATTGAATGGAGCAGAAATGCGCATGCTCGACCACCACGCAATTCATTGTCTATGTACCTGTCGAGTACAGAGCTCCACTACTTCCGGCAGTCCCATAAACAACGAATAGAGCAGAGATTGGCATGCTCAGCCAACGCGCCATTCATTGTCTATTGGACTGTCGAGTACAGCGCTCCACTACTTCCAGCAGTCCCACAGACAATGAACACAGACAATGACTGGAGCATCAACCTTGTGCTCCTGTGAAGCCACGTTTTGGGCTGGGCTTCATATGAATTCATTATTTTTACTATATACGCTAGTATCTGAAGCATTTCTGTATATAGTAGAAGCGATCACAGGTTCAAGATCCCTATAAGGGCTAACAAAAAAAGTGAAAATAATAATAAAAAAAAAAAGTTTAAAAGAAAATGAAAAGTTTAAATCAGCCCTCTTTTCCCAATTCAAAAATAAAGAAATGATAAACTAAACATATTTGGTATCATTGCAAATATAAAATTATTTCTACAAATGTATATGCCATAAAGAACCCCCCCCCCCCGCCAGAATTGCCTTTTTTGGCCTCTGCACCGCCCCATAACATTGTAATAAACATCGATCGAAACATTGTATGTACCCCAAAATGATATTAATAAAAACACCAGTTCGCCATGCAAAAATCAAGCCCATCAACAGAAAAATAAAAGCAAAAAATATTTTGTTCTTGCAAATCTCACAATTTTTAAGCTGCGAAAACAATAAAAAATAACTTTACAAGTTTTGATGTCGCCAAGTCGTTTTTTATCACACAGCGGACGCTGTAAAAAACCAAACCCCTAAAAACAGTGTCAGAATTGCGTTTATTCACCATTTCACTGCACTTGGATATTTTTTCTTCTGTTTACTAGTAAATTATATGGTAAAGTGGATGGTGTCATTCAAAAATTACAATTTGTCCTACAAAAGTGCAAAAGAGAGAAAAACAAACTCTTATACGGTAAAAATGAAAAAGTTACGGCTCCTAGAAGAAAGGGAGCAAAAGCGCAAAAATGAAAATTGCATTCTTAAAGGGGTATTCCCATTTCCAAGATCCTATCCCAATATGTAGTAGGTGTAATAATAATAATATTAGCAAGTACCTTCCAATTTAAAATGTAGGATAGTTTTTCTGATGAACTATGTCTCTTTCCTCATGTGCAGGCATTGCAGGACCTTAGGTATCCATGGTTACGACCACTGATTTAGTGGTCGTAACCATGGATACCTAAGGTCCTGCAATGTCTGCACATGAGGTAAGAGACATATTCATCAGAAAAACTAATACTACATTTTAAATTGGAAGGTACTTGCTAATATTATTATTATTACACCTACTACATATTGGGATAGGATCTTGGAGGTGGAAATACCCCTTTAAGCTGAAGCCCTGCTATGTATAGCACAGGTGATCGGATGATCAAGTCTCCTAAGTGGACTATTGAAGCAGGTAAAAAAAAAAACATTGAGTTCAGATCACCCCATTTTTACCCCATTCAAAATAAAACATTAAAAAAACACATACTTTGTTTCTCTGCATTCAGAGAAATCCTATCAAAAGTAAATTAATCTGATCGGTAAACGGCGTAACGAGAAAAATAATTGAAGCTCCAGAAGTACAGTTTTTTGGCTGAGGCAACACAGCAATAAAGGGCGATCAAAACATCATATGTACCCCAAAATGGTATCGATAAAAATAATAGCTTGGTGTGCAAAACATAAGCCCTCACCCAGTCTCCTATCCCGAAAAATGCTGACGATACAGGTGTCTCGGAAAATGGCGAATTTTTTTTTCTTACGAACTTTGGATTTTCTTTCACCACTTAAAGAAAAAAGAACCAAGACACGTTTGGAATCTGCAAACTTGTAATGACTTGGAGAATCATAATGCAGGTCAGTTTTAGTACTTAGTAAACACGGTAAATAAAAAACCCAAAAGACTTGTGAATTGAACTTTTTTGTTTTTTTGCAATTTCACCACATTTGAATTTTTTTCCCGTTTTCCAATACATTATATAGTGAAATCAATTGTGTCATTCAAAATTATGACTCGTCCCACCAAAAAACAAGCCCTTATACGGCCATATTGACGGAAAAATAAAAAAAGTTACGACTCTAGAAAGAAGAGGAGGAAAAAATGCAAAATTGCAAGGTGGTAAAGGGCTTAAAAGGTTTAAAATTTGGTGGCGAATTCATCAAGATTAGTGTTTCTAATGCCAGGCCTGAAAAAAATCTAGTTCGTCAGTGCAAAATGCCCGAAGTTCTAATAAATTTGACGAATCCAAAGCCAGAATCAGGAATCTGCTATAATTTACACCACTTTATAGCATTCTGTAAAAATATAGTGCCTTTGACCGAAAGGAGTTAATTATCCCAGTGGCCTTTCACTTTTGCCCTTTTGCTGTTTGAGAAGGGTGGTGTGCTGGTGTGTTGGAGTTGCACAGATCAGCAGCTTTTATATTTAGCAGGTGGGAGGCCCAAAAGTGATCTGCAATGTCTGAATGAATGGAGCGGTGTCAGGGACACTGTGTGGAGGTGCCAAAACTTCAGCAACCCATTAAGCTCATCCTGTGGATTTCTGTCTGATCATGCTATATCATATAGAGACATATTGTTGGCTGAAGCAGCTGTCAGTACTCCGTGTAGCCTTAATGGCCCAAAAATCTTGTATCCAAAGTTTTCATTTACGGCGGTTTTCTTTAAAGTAGAGATGGGCAAACAAATTCTACGGACCATGGTCCGGTGGCAACATCAGTATTCTGGAGCTGTCAGGACAGGACCCATACAAACCCAATCCTATCTCACTGGCCTTTCTTTGAGTAAGCTGGCCTGGCACGACCAGCTAATCCAAAGAAGAGCCGCAGATGCCGGCAGGTAGGAGGTGATTCAAAATGATTCCGGCGACCACATAATACTGATGTAGCTCCTAGACAGATGTATACATGATTGGAGCAAGTTTACACTTTGGGGGATCTCCCTGTGTGGCTTCTGATTAGCTGGTCTGGTGTGACGTCATCATTGCGGCATGACACACAGATGATGTCGCTCGAGCTCGGTTAATCAAAATCTGGACCTGTAAAAGATCCGCGAACCTCAATCCAGCGGCCAGAGACTACTGACGTGGCCAATGTCTATACGCAGCCTATCAATCACTGTAGAAATGAGCCTCATGAATACACTGGACTCATAAAGTATGTGTCCTGTGTATGCTTATAGCTCTCCAAGTTGTCAGATTGCATTTTTTGTTTTTGTTGCCAGTTTGGCTACTAAAAGTACACATGTGGTCAAAATTGTTGGTACCCCTCGTTTAATGACAGAAAAAACCACAATGGTCACAGAAATCTGACAAAAGTAATAATAAATCAAAAATCTATGAAAATGAAAGTCAAACATTGCTTTTCAACCATGCTTCCAGAGAATTTAAAAAAAAAAAAAAACTCATGAAATACGCCTGGACAGAAATGATGGTACCCCTGAAAATAATGTGACAAAAGGGATATGTTAAATCAAGATGTGTCCACTAATTAGCATCAGAGGTGTCTACAATCCTGGAATCAGTGAGTGGCCTGTATAGAGGGCTACGGATACCCACTGTGCTGTTTGGTGACATGGTGTGTATCATATTCAACATGGCCAGAGGAGGCGAAGAAAGAATTGTCTCAGGAGATTAGAAAGAAAATTATAGACAAACATGTTAAAGGTAAAAGTTATAGGACCATCTCCAAGCAGCTTGATGTTCCTGTGACTACAGTTGCACATATTATTCAGAAATTTAAGCTCCATGGGACTGTAGCCAACCTCCCTGGACAACTTCATTTGTTCATTTTCATAGATTATTGATTTATTATTACTTTTGTCAAATTCAAGTTATTTCTGTGACCATTGTGGGTTTTTATGTCATTAAATGAGGGGTACCAATAATTTTGACCGTGTGTATGTATGTGTACAGACCTGTAGCTGTAATATGCTGTCCTACTCCTTACATAAGAAGGTAAGAGAAGCATATAGATTTGCTGTTCTTTTTTTTTTTCTTCTTTCAGAAATAGTGCCCCTCATGTTAATAGGCTGTCTCTTGTGTTACAGCTCATTCTTATGAATGGTGCAAAGCTGCAGTACCAGGCACAACCTAAGAACAAATGTGGCGCTATTCTGGAAAGCAAAATAACTAGCATGAGGATCAAAATGAGGCTGGTCCTGCAAGTGCTTCTTTCCTGAAGACCCGTGGTTATTTGATCTCTTGTGGTCCTTCCTCCGGTGAGCATTGCTCCTGGAAATTGTTTACACAGGGAAATTAAGTATTGCAGCTCGTCCCGTTCATTTCTTTACTAGGCTAATATTTCTGGCTTTTTCGTCTCCTTAGCTGATGATCTGGTTCGGCCTGTCCACAGCGGTCAGAGTTCAGGCCTTGTAAATGGTGTTTTTCAGTTGCAGTATGTGTACAGAGGGTATAACGTCTGCCTGTAGGAAGAACAACACCTCCTGGAATTTGTCCTTCTGCTCAGTCATTTTTACAGCTCGGTTTACTCTTGTGTTTTTGTTTGTATGTTAAAGTCAGGGAACGATGTCCTACAAAAGAAACCTTCTCCTGCCTCCTTTTTAATGACAGGTTTGTTAATTATGAGTTCTTAATTGACAATATCTTAAAATATTTACTGTTTTGCTTTATTTTTTGTGTAAGAGGAGAGAACCTGCGTCATATCTGTTTTATCCCAAAAGCGCTTATTCCCAGACTTCAGCTTTTTGTTACTTTCATACAAAGAGTCCAATGTATTTTAGCCTTGGTGCTGCAGAAATTTCCCACATAGAGATGATTGCGGTAGACTATATACAAGTGAGCAAATCGCAGGCGTTACTGTGTCCATGTGCAGCTCCGCCGGCATCATCGATGGGTGCAGGAGCTGCCTGCCATTCAGACAAGCACTGTGTCATCCAGAAAATGGACAAGTGCATGCTGCAAATTTTTTTTTCAACGCCATCCTGTGCATTGCACTCACGGATATCACGCTGGTCGAATATATGGTAGTCTGAACATAACCTAATTTACCTGTTGAGCCCCAGTTTCTCTGCTGCTCACTGTATAACATTTTTCATCTGCTGCTGTGCTCTGCATAAGCAGCGACTGACTGGACAAAGATCTCGTTATATTTAAGTGAGCTTGGTCATCCCAGTCACTGCTACCGATGACAAATTCATCTCACTGCACTCTGCATAGGCAGCAACCAAGATGAAAGTATTGAATTATGAGTTTCAAATCATGCATCTTCATTAATTGCCAAGGGCTGTTTTCATGTTTTATTTCTAACCGTAACTAGGGGTAGGGATAGGGCTAGTTAATAAAATAGATAAATTGAAAGTGTAAAACAATAATGAAATAACAAAACAATATACACAAAAGGAAAAAAGAAAAAAAAAAATATATAAATATTTTTTATATTAAACATATTTAATATAAAAAACGATCGTCTGTCGGTGGAGAGTCAGGGACCCCCTATCAGTGGCTTCGGCAGGTGTTAATCTAATGTGTATGGGGGACTATAGTCTTGCGTTCTCGTTTGCAGAGATCCTTCCTTGTGCTCGGTCCATGGGCGATTGTTATTGTCTTCCATTTCTTAAAACTCGCTGTTTGTTAGTTACTATTGTACATTTCCTCTCTCCTTTCTTCCTGTCCCTGCAGGGTAAGTGTGCGACACCGCAGAGTTAATCATTGACACTGGACACATATAACAGCCTGGACCTGGAAGAGGACAAGGGAGCAAACTCACAGCTCAGCAGAGCAGAGAGATTGGCAGAAGTTTTCCCCTCCTCCGAATAACTCTCGTTTTACCACCGTGGGGATCTCAAGCTGCGGCTTGGCATAAGTGAGCTGCACTGATCTATATATATATATACAGTTCTGCAAGAACGCTGCTCGCTCTGCCATCTGTCAATGAAGCCGTGGTTGTAAGTCTCCGAGACACAAGGCAAGATGGGAGCACAAGGGCAGGGATATGGCTACTACCGGACGGTCATCTTCGGGGCCATGTTCGTGGGCTACACCCTTTATTACTTCAATCGCAAGACCTTCTCTTTCGTCATGCCGTCTGTAATGCAGGAAATAAAACTGGACAAGGACGATTTGGGTAAGTGAAATTGCAATACAATGTGCGTCTCCCTGTATAGGACC
Source organism: Oophaga sylvatica (assembly GCA_033576555.1). Classification (NCBI taxonomy): domain Eukaryota; kingdom Metazoa; phylum Chordata; class Amphibia; order Anura; family Dendrobatidae; genus Oophaga; species Oophaga sylvatica. Next base: position 374,587,781 of record JARQOD010000003.1, on the reverse strand, counting down.
GCTCATGTACCTGCACTGTATATATAGAGCATGCGGGATCATCCCTAATGCCTCCGACTATGCATAAAGTGCAGATCTATACTTTCTATTTTTTGTCCAATAAAAAATCAGAATGAAGGATAAAGAGCCGATCTTTGGAAAAAGGGGGAAGATTTTGATCATTTGCTGATTGCTCCTTCCTCAGCCCGTTCACAAGGTCATTAAATTGAGCAGAGCATACTGGGACACATAGTCCGTATCGATAATTTCCAGCTTAGCGTTCCCAGCTCTATGCCTCTAATATTTTAACTTTATGTATTTCATTTATAAATAAATAAAATCGGGGATTGCCCTTTACTTCTAGAAATCCAACCCCAAGAGGCCCCCCAAAAAAAGGTATAGTTAGCTTGCAAATCCTCGTCGCTCCTCGTCCAGCGCTGCCCAGGTCCCTGCTGCTGGTCTCCTTTCTCTTCCAGCCGGGTAGCAATCCCTGGACCACTGTGGCTACTAATTGGCTGCAGAGGTCACATGTCCTTATGACCGGCTCTGTCATAGAAATGTGACTTTTGCAGCCGATGTGGCAGTGCTGCTGTACGATAAGAAACCATGCTGAAGAAGGAAGTGTGCAGATTCTCAATGAAAAGCTCATTTGGCTAGATACATGTACCGGGCTGTATCTACAGCTACACTGGAATTTTCTGTCGGTTGCTGTTTGTGTGTGCAACAGAGCGAATCCGGACCAGTGAAAGTCACTGTGCTAGTGTACATAACCAGTGGTCCATGAAAACAATCACAACTTGTACAAGTCTTGTGCTGGTTTTGTGGATGAGACAGTACTAGTTGCAGCTCTTGCATCATCCGCTATATCTGCATGGCGCTGTAAATTGACCCTCTGTCACGTCTGCAGTTTGCCACATGAAGTCAGCAGGCAGCAATCCACATTCTCCCAACGGCCCCATACACACAACGTTTAGTTCTGCCAAGCATTCGTGTGTTTTCAGTGGATAGGGTGAAAAAAGCCTCTGCCAAATGTCTCTTTCTGAGAACAAAAGGGTCAAGTGTTTATGTTCCAGTGTGGTGATCCTTCTCTCCCCTGACGACATCTGTTGGGATGCCCTCATAATACACTATTGGCCGAACCCAGCGATGTTGGTGGGTTTTGCAGACTTGGGCCTGTTGTGTATGGGGCCTTCACTGAGTAACAGTATTTTTAGTGTAGAATGTGTTAGTGCATATGATAAGAAAGGGAAGGAAATGGTTACATCCAAACAATATATAATTATCTCTCATAGACAGTTTATGTATAGTATTTTTCAAAATCAAATTTTACTGGTACCTGGTATTATTTACTTGTCTAGAAATTCCAGGAATATACCTGCCATGCCCCCTGCTGTTTGTTTGATTCCAACTTTCTGTCCAACTAGTCTGACCATGCTCAGTAGCTCAGTCCCACTGTCTGGATCCTGTTGTCCATTCTCAGGCCAAATATCTGATCCTCTCGTCCATGCTCAGTCCCGCTGCCGAATCCTCTTGTCTGTGCTCAGTCTCGCTGCCGGATCCACTTGTCTGCTCAGTCCCACTGTTCGGAGACCCTTGTCCGTGCTCAGTCCCGCTGTTCGGATCTTCTTGTCTGTGCTCAGTCCTGCTGTCTGGATCCTCTTGTCTGTGCTCAGTCCTGCTGTCTGGATCCTCTTGTCTGTGCTCAGTCCCGCTGTCCGGAACTTCTTTTCCATGCTCAGTCCCTCTGTCTGGATAATTTGACCGTGCTCAGTCCTGCTGTCGGGTGTCACGACGTTCTGTCTGTACTTGGTTGTCGGCGTGACAATGCATGTCTTTGCTTCAACTCTTTGCTCATTTCCCCCTAATTGAGCTGGGTTACTGTTGGCTGTTACCTGTATGGAGCCTGCTCAGTTCCCTGCTCTGCTGCATAGCTGTTCATGTGGTGTTAGGTCTTTGCTCTGCTGCATGACCATCAACATGTGCGGTCCCTGGTTGCTGCTGTGGAAGCTGTCCGCTGGTTGCGAGGTCATTTGCAGCTGGTGCATGACTTTGCACGTGTGTCGGGGCGTACAGCTGCTGCCAGGTGCCGTGAGTGTTCCTTCACTGATTGTGTGTAATGGGTTCTGATTCTGCTAAGGGCATGCGTGGCCACACCTCCCCTGCTTTTATCAGGGTTAGTGTGTGTACTTGAAATGCTGTCCCCAGCCAATTGCTGAGGGGCAGCCCCTATATAAAGGCTCCCTGCCCTATGGGCAGGGCCTTAGCTACTCACAAAGCTTCTGAACCTTGCCATGTGTGTTGTGTGTTCCTGCAACCTCTCCAGTCTATGTTTTGGTACCAAAGTCCTTGCCTTGATTCCTGTTTGGTCCTGTTCCTGCACCTGTCCTGGAGGCGGTATATCTAGGCCTCAATCCTTGATCCTGTACCTGACCCTGTCTGAACTGTATCCTGCACCTCTCCTGTTTATGTTTTGGTACCAAAGTCCTTGTTTTGATTCCTGTTTGGTCCTGTTCCTGCACCTGTCCTGGAAGCGGTATATCCAGGCCTGAATCCTTGATCCTGTACCTGTCCTGTACCTGACCCTGTCTGAACTGTGTCTGCTGTTATGTTCCTGGAAGTTCTTCTGTGTCCTGAACCCTGTGCCCAGTGACTGTGACTCTTTGCTAACTGACTTTCTGTGATATTATCTAGGTTCATCTTGGAAGTAGGAGTGCGGTGTGTCTGCTGAGTTTCTGCTACTCTGTGCTCAGCTTGTTATTCGATGCTATCCCCAGCCGGCTCCTGTTCAACCCGGTGGGGCTTGCACCAGACCGCTTGGGTTCCTTTTTAGGTCGCTGCCAGATGTCCAGAGTCCGATGACCGTGGCCTCTTGCCCGGAGCCTGATGACCACGGCCTGATGTACTATGTCTGAGGACCACTTCCAGATGTCCGGATCCTATCCTTCCCTGCCTGATGCCCGGAGCCTGCCAATCGTTGCCAGATGTCCTGAGCCTGATACTGCGGCCTCATGTCCGGAGCCTGAAGTCCACATGCCGATGTCCGGAACCTGTCAATCGTTGCCAGATGTCCGGAGTCCGATGCCAGTGCTCTGATGTTCTACCTGAGATCCGAGTCCTGATGTCCGGCTTGTGCCCTGATGTCCAGTCCGTGTTCCTGAGATCCAGTCCGTGTTCCTGTGTCCGTGTTCCTGAGATCCAGTCTTTGTTCTTGTGTCCGTGTTCCTGATGTCCGGTCCGTGTTCCTGAGACCCAGTCCGTGTTCCTGAGACCCAGTCCGTGTTCCTGAGATCCAGTCCGTGTTCCCGAGATCCAGTCCGTGTTCCCGAGATCCAGTCCGTGTTCCCGAGATCCAGTCCGTGTTCCCGAGATCCAGTCCGTGTTCCCGAGATCCAGTCCGTGTTCCTGATTCCATGTTCCTGAGATCCAGTCCATCTTCCTGAGATCCAGTCCATCTTCCTGAGATCCAGTCCGTGTTCCTGATGTCCGGTCCTTGTTCCTGATTCCATGTTCCTGTGTCCGTGTTCCTGAGTTCCAGTCCGTGTTCCTGAGTCCATGATCCTGATGTCCTCGTGTGTCCTGTCTGCGTCCTGATGACCTCATGTACCCTGATGTTTTGCCTGCGTCCTGATGACCTCGTGTACCCTGATGTCATGCCTGTGTGTGCCGCGTTGATCCGTTGGTGCCCTGGGGTCCTCTGGGTGGTACCTTTCTGGGATGTGTGGAATCGGGAGCCTGGCATAGTCATGTTTGATTTATGTACTGTGTGACTTTATTACTTTAGTAAACTTTACTTTCTCTATACCTGAAGTTGTGTGGTGTAATCAAGTTCTACGTGTCTCTTCCTTGTCCACATGCTCAGCTGCCACAGAACCCCGGTCTCTGCCCTTCCCTAGTTCGGGTAGGCCCGGGTCCCCCTCTGCGGTATGGAGGGTCCATATTTCGTCCCCGGGGACGCCCGCCCCACGTCGTGGTGGTCTTTCGGCGTGGGGGCGAGTATGGGCTGGGCCGCTCCTCGGCGACTGCAGCCAATCGTGACATCGGGATCCTCTCGTCACTGCTCAGTCCTGCTGTCCGGATCCTCTTGTCCGTGTTCAGTCCCCCTGTCCGGATCCTCTTGTCTGTGGTCAGTCCTGCTGTCCGGATCCTCTTGTCTGTGCTCAGTCCTGCTGTCCGGATCCTCTTGTCTGTGCTCAGTCCTCCTGTCCGGATCCTCTTGTCTGTGCTCAGTCCTGCTGTCCGGATCCTCTTGTGTGTGTGCTCAGTCGTGCTGTCCGGATCCTCTTGTCTGTGTTCAGTCCTGCTGTCGGATCCTCTTGTGTGTGTGCTCAGTCGTGCTGTCCGGATCCTCTTGTCTGTGCTCAGTCCTGCTGTCTGGATCCTCTTGTCAGTGCTCAGTCCTGCTGTCTGGATCCTCTTATCTGTGCTCAGTCCTGCTGTCCCGATCCTCTTGTCTGTGCTCAGTCCTGCTGTCCCGATCCTCTTGTCAGTGCTTAGTCCTGCTGTCCGGATCCTCTTGTCTGTGCTCAGTCCCTGCTGTCCGGATCCTCTTGTCTGTGTCAGTCCTGCTGTCCGGATCCTCTTGTCTGTGCTCAGTCCTGCTGTCCGGATCCTCTTGTCTGTGCTCAGTCCTGCTGTCCGATCCTCTTGTCTGTGCTAGTCCTGCTGTCCGGATCCTCTTGTCTGTGCTTTAGTCCTGCTGTCCGGATCCCTTGTTGTGCTCAGTTGTGCTGTCCGGATCCTCTTGTCTGTGCTCAGTACTGCTGTCTGGATCCTCTTGTCGTGCTCAGTCCTGCTGTCTGGATCCTCTTGTCAGTGCTCAGTCCTGCTGTCTGGATCCTCTTATCTGTGCTCAGTCCTGCTGTCCGGATCCTCTTGTCTGTGCTCAGCCTGCTGTCCGGATCCTCTTGTCTGTGTCAGTCCTGCTGTCCGGATCCTCTTGTCTGTGCTCAGTCCTGCTGTCCGGGTCCTCTTGTCTGTGCTCAGTCCTGCTGTCCGGATCCTCTTGTCTGTGCTCAGTCCTGCTGTCCGGATCCTCTTGTCTGTGCTTAGTCCTCTGTCCGGATCCTCTTGTCTGTGCTCAGTCCTGCTGTCCGGATCCCTTGTGTGTGCTCAGTCTGCTGTCCGGATCCTCTTGTCTGTGCTCAGTCCTGCTGTCCGGATCCTCTTGTCTGTGCTCAGTCCTGCTGTCCCGGATCCTCTTGTCAGTGCTCAGTCCTGCTGTCGGATCCTCTTATCTGTGCTCAGTCCTGCTGTCCGGATCCTCTTGTCTGTGTCAGTCCTGCTGTCCGGATCCTCTTGTCTGTGCTCAGTCCTGCTGTCCGGATCCTCTTGTCTGTGCTCAGTCCTGCTGTCCGGATCCTCTTGTCTGTGCTCAGTCCTCCTGTCCGGATCCTCTTTTCTGTGCTCAGTCCTGCTGTCCGGATCCCTTGTTGTGCTCAGTTGTGCTGTCCGGATCCTCTTGTCTGTGCTCAGTCCTGCTGTCCGGATCCTCTTGTCTGTGCTCAGTCCTGCTGTCCCGATCCTCTTGTCAGTGCTCAGTCCTGCTGTCTGGATCCTCTTATCTGTGCTCAGTCCTGCTGTCCGGATCCTCTTGTCTGTGTCAGTCCTGCTGTCCGGATCCTCTTGTCTGTGCTCAGTCCTGCTGTCCGGATCCTCTTGTCTGTGCTCAGTCTGCTGTCCGGATCCTCTTGTCTGTGCTCAGTCCTGCTGTCCGGATCCTCTTGTCTGTGCTCAGTCCTGCTGTCCGGATCCTCTTGTCTGTGCTCAGTCCTGCTGTCCGGATCCTCTTGTCTGTGCTCAGTCCTGCTGTCCGGATCCTCTTGTCTGTGCTCAGTCCTGCTGTCCGGATCCTCTTGTCTGTGCTCAGTTCTGCTGTCCGGATCCTCTTGTCTGTGCTCAGTCCTGCTGTCGGGATCCTCTTGTCCGTGTTCAGTCCCCTTGTCCAGATCCTCTTGTCCATACTTAGTCCAACTGTCCGGATCCTCTTGTACAGGGGCTGAAGCATTGACTCCTTTGCTGCACGTGGAACAGATTTCCTTTACTCAGTCTTGAGCAACCAGCGCACGATGAGGTTGACGCAAATAGTAGTCCTCACGTCACTGTGCATGTCCACAGTCATCAGATACTAGATTGGCTTCTGCTGACTGATACTGTAATTACTGTCCAGCCTATAGGGGGGAAATTAATAATCCTTCATGCAAACCCTCTAAAAATTAAAAAAACATTAGTAAATGAGGACCAGTAGATTTGCTATATCATCTCTTGACATGGGCAATTTATTTGGCTGTATAAAATAAAAAATCTTAATGGCCCCAGCACAGATCCCCAGTTTACTATGTGAATACTACTTTTGGATGCAGACTTTTACTCTGCTTTGAATACAATGACAAATTGCACTTTTAAGACCAGTGAACCATCAACTTACACAATACCTGTATGTGAAGGGTGATATGCTTCAGAAAAATCCAAGTATTTTTGATCTTTTGTCACAACCATACGCTAAAGGGCCCTATGTCTGTGTGATATCTATGTGACTCAATAGGGCATATTGACAGCTGTTTATAATCTTGGCGTATATTCATATGCAAATTCTGTCCATCTACTCGTAAAGTTAAATTAAATTTCTCGATCGCTTCATTGGGGGACACAGGAACCATGGTGTATACTGCTGCCACTAGGGGGCTGACACTATGCATATAAAAAAGGTTGGCTCCTCCTCTGCAGTATACACCCCACCGACTTGCACCAAGCTAATCAGTTTTAGCTTAGTGTCAGTAGGAGGTGGACACGGGTCTCTATTGAGACTCATGTCTACCTAATGTGCATCGTTCCTTTTCAGGTTTTTCCAGAAGGATACAGTGTGAACAGTCACTACTGTACTCCCACGCAGAGACTATGAGTACGGCGTGTACTGCCACTCCGTATCCTCATATGTCCGTTACTTTGGCAGGATCCCAAAAGATCCCTTACACGGACGTGTGTTTAGGTGATCTGGAAAAAGGAAGACCTGGGCCTGCCTTCGTCTCCCACCTACTCGCCCACCAGAGCCTGTCGGTTGAGGAGACACGGACGTCCTACAACCGGGTGCCGGATGTTTGACCCTCTTCAGAGGTATTGTCCCTCTTTCCCCCTTGAGAGAAGATAGAAGACAAGAGGGAAAAAAAAAAGAATATATAGGACAGAGTAAGGGGGAAAAATAGCGATCATTGTGAGTCCCTCTCCGCTTCCTCTGGGCTCACATGGGGGATCATAGGCAGCCTTTTATGTGCCCCGAGCTTCTCCTTCTTGGAGCCACCTTGCAGCTCCAGGCGCCTGGCCGCGCCGCTGCGCGCCCCTTGTGGCGGCCCTTGTATTGCGGCTCCTTGCGGGGGTCCTTGTGGAGCAATCGGATGACCTCCGCGCCGCCCCCCCTCCACCGGCGGCCGCGGCCTCTAATTGAGGCCCCAGCTTCACCATGGGCCTAGTTTCACGACGGCTCCGCCCCCTTCCCTCCAGCTTTCGGGCGGGCTTTTCTCCCGCCTGTCCTTCCTCCCAGCGCGGCCTTAGTCTCCGCCCACCACTCAGAGTTACTGTGGGCTGGAGCCGCCGCCGTATTGCCCTCAGATCATGGCGCTTTGCTCCGCCCCCCTTTTCGACTACTAAGAGCGGGATTCCTCTCAGCAGCGCGCGCTTTTCTCCTGCTGGGTCCTCAGCTAGACGCCATCTTTGGCTGGAGCGTAGATCGACTCCTCTCAGAGCCTCTGACTACCGCCTCGTCACACAAGGAGCAGTACATAGGATCCGTGAGTAGCTCTGCCCTGTAGAGCTGACACTCTCCTCTGTCTCTTTTCTGTCCCCCAACCTTCTGTCATCAGTTAGTGAGATTGTTCACCATGCCTAAGCACAAGGGAGAGCCTGCTCGCACTCCACCTTCCTCTTCTTCCTCCACTCTGGTTAGACACTTTGTGTGCTCTTCTTGTAATGGCAGACTCCCTTCAGGTCAGTCATCTCCCCTCTGCCAGGCCTGCAGCGACCCCATGGTACCCACCCAGGAAACCCCTTCTGCCCCAGGCGGTTCTGAGACCCCTACCCCGGAGTGGGCTTCTTTGTCACAATCTGTGGCGGACCTCACCAGGGTGTCACAGATCCTAGTGTCCGTATTAGACAGATTGCCCATTTCAACACCCGCGGTCGCCAGTGTGTCACAAGACTCTCACCCCGGCCCTTCCAACCCAGGCAGTAAGAGACCTAGACTGGAGCACCGTTCTAGGTCCTCTTCCCGCTCCGTCTCACCAGATGACCTTTCACAGCGTGATTCACCTCTAGCATCCTCCTCTTTGGAATCAAGCGAGGCGTCTTCGGACGCGCTTTCGGAACAGGAGTCGGACATGGATTCAGAACAGGCCTCTAGCATTGCGGACATGGTGCAGAGCCTGATTGGTGCAGTCAATCAGACCTTAGGCATAAAAGATACCTCTACGGAATCCGCAGATCAGGCGGTTTCGTTCAGACTGTCCAAACCACCTTCCAAGGTCTTTGCCCCACATACTGAGTTCATGGAGCTACTCAGGAAGGAGAGGGAGAATCCGACCAGATGTTTTCAAAGAGGGAAGCGCCTCGGCATCCTATATCCCTTCCCCCGGATCTTACCACTAACTGGACGATCTGCCCTACAGGGGACCCACCTGTCTCCAGACTGTCCACCAATACGGTCCATCCACTTTCTAATGCAGCTTCCCTCAAGGATGCCAACAATAGAATTATAGAATTCCTGGCAAAATCAGCCTTTGAAGCGGCCGCCTCTACTTGGGTCTCAAGGCCATAGCCAGATGGGCCAAACAACTCCGCAAGGGCATCATGACTGGAGCCCCTCAGAGAGAGCTTGCTGAGCTTGCAGACCAAATTTCCCATGCTGGGCAATATTTGGTATCGCCCTCCCTGGATGCCGCGTCCTGCGCTGCTCAGGCATCCAGCAATACTGTGGCCATGCGGAGGAACATTTGGCTCAAAGCATGTCAAGCAGACCTTTTGTCAAAGAAGTCGCTCACAGGCCTCCCCTTCCAGGGAGACCGTCTGTTCGGCTCTATGTTGCATCAGATCATTAAAGAGGCAACGGGAGGCACGAGTTCCCTCCTCCCTCAGTCCAATCCTCGCAGACCCGTTCAAAGGCAACAGTTCCGCTCTTTTTGGCCCTTTCGCCGGTCAGCGCAGGCCGCAGAATCGCCAGGTCAAGCAGAAGGCCTCCTTCAAGCCCACTCTGTCCTGGCATTCCCATAACTCCCATGGTAGATCCACCAGGTCAAGACCTGGCAGGTCTTCCTCGGCATGACTCGGATACAGGGCCCAGCGTTCCTCCCAAGCTCGGCTGTCGTCTCCTGCTGTTCAGGGACGTTTTGCTCGACTTGGTGGAAGACGCTTGGGTCAGGGAGGTTGTATCCTCAGCATACAAAATAGAGTTCACTTCCCGTCCCCGAGATCGGTTCTTCGAATCCCGCCCCCCAAGGGATCCTACTTTGGTCCCGGGTCTCTTTGCATCCATCGACTCCCTTCTCAGTTCTGGGGTTATCGTCCCCGTTCCACAGCGAGAACGCTTCACAGGTTTCTATTCAAACCTGTTTGTTGTGCCAAAGAAGGGCTGCGCGGTTCGGCCCATTCTGGATCTCAAGTTGCTGAACAGGAGGGTCCGATGGCGTCTCTTCGTTCAGTAATTTCTTCCATGGAGACACAGGAATTTTTGTGCTCCATAGACATCCAAGACGCCTACCTCCATGTTCCGATTTGCCCAGCTCATCAGAGGTTCTTGCGATTTGCAGTTCAGAGCTACTTTCAGTTTGTCGCCCTGCCTTTCGGCCTTGCGACCGCCCCCAGGGTCTTCACCAAGATCATGGCGGCATTGATGGCCATCTTGAGAATCAGGGGCCTGGTTCTCATTCCATACCTCGACGACATCCTCATCAAGGCCCCGTCCTTCGCCCAGGCCCAAGAAAGCCTGTCCATCATTCTCGACACCCTGGCCCGGTTTGGGTGGATCGTCAACAGGAAGAAGTCCTGCCGTGTTCCATCCCAGCGCCTGGTCTTCCTGGGCATGCTGTTCGATACCCGATAGGCAAAGGTTTTTCTCCCCAAGGAGAAAAGAGCAATCCTCCAGCAGGGAGTTCGGTCTCTGCAGGGCCCTCAGCTTCCTTCCGGTCAGCAATGAAGGTGCTGGGCAGAATGGTTGCAGCCTCAGAGGCAATCCGCTTTGCACAGTTCCACTTGAGACCTCTTCAGCGAGCTATCCTGTCTCAGTGGGACATGTCTGTCCGGTCGTTGGATCGTCCGCTTCTTCTCCCTCTCAGAGTCAGGCAGTCTCTCAACTGGTGGCTGTCATCCCCCCTCATCCTTCAGGGCCGGTTATAACGACGGACGCAGCCTTCTGGGCTGGGGGGCAGTTTTTCACCACCGGACGGCTCAGGGTCGTTGGTCGGCACAGGAATCCTCCCTACCGATCAACATCCTCAAAATCAGGGTCATCTTTCTCTCCCTCCGTCACTGGGAAACGCTTCTCAGGGGCCTGCCGATCAGAATTCAGACGGACAATGCCACAACCGTGGCGTACGTCAATCACCATTGAGGGACAAGAAGCTCCCTGGCAATGGCTGAGGTGTCCAGGATCCTTCATTGGGCGGAGGCGACGGTTCCGGCAATATCCGCTGTGCATATTCCCAGCGTGGACAACTGCGCCGCCGACTTCCTCAGCCGCGAGGGTCTCGCGGCAGGGGAATGATCCATGCATCCGGACGTCTTCCATCAGATCTGTCTTCGATGGGGAACTCCGGACGTGGACCTCATGGCATCCCAGCTGAACAGGAAGGTTCCACAGTTCGTCTTCAGGTCCCGCGACCCTCTCGCGTTGGACGCCGATGCTCTGGCCATTCCTTGGTCGCAATTCACTCTTCCCTACCTGTTCCCTCCCCTTCCCCTTCTCCTCAGATTGCTGAAGAAGATCAAGGCGGAAGGGGTGCCGGTTATTCTGATCGCCCCAGATTGGCCCAGGAGGTCTTGGTTCGAACATCGTCAATCTTCTGGCGGACGCCCCCTGGAGACTCCCAGACAGGCCAGATCTTCTGTCACAGGGTCCAATCTGCCACCTGAGTTCTCGGTCGCTCAATTTGAGGGCGTGGCTGTTGAAAACCGCGGTACTGAGAGCATCCGGCCTCTCCTATCGGGTGATTCGCACCATGATCCAGGCCTGGAAACAGTCGTCCTCTGGGGTCTACTATCGAACCTGGAGAGCCTATTTTCACTGGTGTGAGTCCAATGTCATTCCACCAATGAAGTTGTTGCTCCCAGCCGTCTTGGCTTTTCTCCAAGCGGGACTGGATTCTGGCCTCTCTCTTGGCACTCTAAAAGGTCAGGTGTCAGCTCTTTTTATCCTTTTTCAGAAGTCCTTAGTATCCCGTTCTCAAGTCAAGACTTTTTTTCAGGGAGTGGGGCATACGACTCCCCCGTACCGGAATCCATGTGGACCCCTGGGACCTCAATCTCGTTCTGGAGGTTATGAGGAGTGCTCCCTTTGAACCTCTGAGAGGTCCCCCTGTCTGTTTTATCCTGGAAGGTGGCCTTTCTCGTAGTGATCACTTCCATCAGATGGGTTTCAGAATTAGTGGCTCTGTCCTGTCGCCCCCCTTTCCTGGTTCTTCACCAGGATAAGGTAGTGTTGCGGCCTCCGCTTTCCTTTCTTCCCAAGGTGGTATCCACTTTTCATTTGAATGAGGATATTGTCCTGCCTTCCTTCTGTCTGTCTCCGACTCACTCTCTGGAGCGCTCGTTGAACAGGCTAGACCTGGTCAGGGCAGTGAGGATCTATCTGGATAGGACTGCTTCCTTCAGGAAGTCGGATCTCCTGTTTGTGATTCCAGATGGGGCGTGAAGAGGCCTGCCGGCCTCCAAGGCTACGATTGCACGTTGGATCAGGACTGCAATATTGGAAGCTAACCGGGTTAAGAACAGAGTGCCTCCCCCTGGGATTAAGGCTTCATTCCACCCGGCAGTAGGCGCCTCCTGGGCGGTACACCATGGGGCATCCGCCCTGCAGCTTTGCAAAGCGGCAACCTGGTCTTCCATCCACACGTTTGCCAAATTTTACAGGGTCCACACCTACGCTTCGGCGGACGCCAGCCTAAGCAGAAGGATCTTGCAGGCGGCATTGGGGACTCCGCCGACCTGAATGGAGTTTCCTGCCATTTCTTACCGCCCCAGGGACTGCTTTGGGACGTCCCATGGTTCCTGTGTCCCCAATGAAACGATCGAGAAAACAGGATTTTGGTTACTTACCGTAAAATCTGTTTTTCGGAGTGCTCATTGGGGGACACAGCACCCTCCCATATGTTTTTTACAACTCCTGTCCTTTCTTCTGGTTGTTGTTATTATGATTGAGTTGTCTGTTTTGATGTTTTTTCTGTCATGTTGTTCTCCTACTGCTTTCTCATTAACTGATTAGCTTGGTGCCAGTCGGTGGGGTGTACACTGCAGAGGAGAAGCCAACCTTTTTTATATGCATAGTGTCAGCCTCCTAGTGGCAGCAGCATACACCATTGTTCCTGTGTCCCCCCAATGAGCGCTCCGAGAAACATATTTTATGGTAAGTAACCAAAATCCTGTTATCTAGATTAATATATATGTAACTAGCAATGTATTGTCCGCAGGTCTCATCACCAGCAGCCAATCTGCAGCCTACGCAATAAGCAAGTTTATCAGCGGGGTCCTGTCTGACCAAATGAGCGCTCGATGGCTTTTTTCATCGGGACTGTGTCTGGTGGGCGTAGTAAACGTCCTATTCTCCTGGAGTTCAAGTGTGTCTGTTTTTGCCATTCTCTGGTTTTTTAATGGTCTTGCACAAGGACTTGGCTGGCCACCCTGTGGGAAGGTTCTTAGGAAGGTAAGTGTGTGCAGATAATTATTATTTTTTTTTTTCATGGGATTTTGTAAAATTTTTGTCAAGTCATTCATTTATGATTGAGAATATGAGCAATATTCACATGTCCGGCTGACAGCTCTGCAGGAAACGGAGTTAACAAATTAATGCCTTAAGGGCTATGGATGCCAGGAAAAAGTATTTTTAGGGATTTGTTTGCACTTAAAGGGATTGTGCCACTATAATACACTTCTGTCTTTTGCATGAACTGCCAGGTAAAGTCAGTGTTGGGGGTTCGAAAAGATGGACAAAATAAATGCTCCAGAGGGCCGGATATCTAAAAAATAATCCCAAAGAGTTGTTTGGATACAACAGCAGCCATGTTCAGACGAAATATGTCTGCCACTGGCACTGCCACGGCCCTATCTTTCTGGCAGGATCGACATCGTTTTCAACTTTTTCCGTTAGGGGAGGGGGAAAAAGAATTGCCTCCTCAAAATCCCTTATACTCATTGGACGAAGCAGCCGATATCAATGTGATTGGCCACCGCTGTAACGCGTATGGGGGCACTGACCGACTGATGGTCGGAGAAGATGTCGTTTGGGCATGTCCAATTTTAAGCTGCCGATTGCTTTGTTCTCATGGAGATAAGCCACCGGTAGAGATGTCTGACGGCGGCTTTTTCATAGAGAACAAAGGAGAGCTCGGCCAAACACGCGCTTCTGTGAATGGCGACCTAGATACCTGTCGGCCAAACGAGCGCTCATGTGAATGATAACTTAGATACCTGTCAAACAAGCGCTTCTGTGAATGATGACCTAGATACAGGGCGGCCAAATGAGCGCTCATGTGAATGACAGAGATACCTGTTAGCCAAAGGAGCACTCATGTGACTGACAACCTAGGTATCTGTCAGCCAAATGAGTGCTCATGTGAATGACAACCTAGATACATGTCGGTCAAACAAGCGCTTATGTGAATGATAACCTAGATATCTGTTGGCCAAACGAGCGCTCATGTGAATGATAACTTAGATACCTGTCAGTCAAGCAAGCGCTTCTGTGAATGAAGACCTAGATACAGGTCGGCCAAATGAGCGCTCATGTGAATGACAACCTAGATACCTGCCAGCCTAGCCAAAGGAGCGCTTATGTGAATGACAACCCAGATACCTGTCAACCAAACGAGTGCTCATGTGAATGATGACCTAGATACATGTCAGCCAAAGGAGCGCTCATGTGAATGACGACCTAGATACCGGTTGGCCAAACGATTTGCCGACTTTACTGTGATGCCTCTGCCAGCAGATCTTGTAAAATGTTTTGCCATAGAGCGGCTCTATCCATTGCTACTTTGTTTTGTTGGCTTCTTATCTGGCTTCGTTCTTGGACTGCTCTAAAAATCATCTACTCTGTTCCTTCTGAAAAGCATGGACTATTTGGATGTGGTTTGGGTAGCTTACTTTTTAAAAAAAAAAAAAAAAAAACGTCTGATCAAAGGATTTCCACTTGGATCACACATTATCCACCAGAGACGTGACTACCATAACATACTCACTATCACTATAACAAGGGAACATTACTGGACAATGCACAGTGAAGTGCAGTGGTCCCTTTACTTCAGAGAGCAGAGCGTGTTATAAAGCGCAGCCCCCCTATTGATGAGCTCCGTTGTCTTTGTTCTCATTTTCAGTTTTCAGGAGCACAATAATCCCTCACTCGGCAAGCTGGAACCGATTAGGCAGGGGAGCGGTGCGTTACTGATGATTGATGGTTTGGACCAGTGGCATGGTTACATACTATCTCGAATTGTGCGCTGACTCATGCGGCTATATGAGGCAGTATCGGAGAACAGCAGAGGCAATGGAGCTGGGATGAACCCAGCAATCAGGCCAACTTCAGAGCAGCGTTTGCAAGCTCTATAGAAAAGAGCTTGGAAGCGCTGCAGTCCTTGCCCAGTAGACAGTCCACCGCTGATGAAATTAATAACCTAGACAATGAGCCATAAACTATAGAATTAAAAATTCTCGAGACCAGAGAGAATTTTTAGTAAGAGATAAATTGCAAGGTTGCTAATTTTTACAAGCACTTTGCGATTTTCATGTTGCTTAATGTGTACAAATTTTTGCAAAACAATCAAAAGTACCATATAGTGTAATGCTCCAATATGTCCTTCACCTTATTTTTCTCTTTACTTCCCAGTGGTTTGAGCCGTCGCAGTTTGGCACATGGTGGGCCGTGCTGTCGTGCAGTATGAACCTGGCAGGGAGTCTCGGTCCTATCATCGCAACTCTAGTAGCCGCTAGTTACAGCTGGCGCAGCACCTTGTCCTTCTCTGGCATCATCTGCGTCGGAGTTTCGGTCCTATGTCTTATACTCATCAAGAATGAACCGTCCGACGTGGGGCTCAAGAACATTGATCTGGGGCCCAAGAAAGGGAAGAAAGGTGATCACATCTGAAATTCTTTCCTGTTTATAAACTATTGAAAGTCTATATAACTTATTAGGCTGCTGTCACATCACTTTTTTAGTCTCCATTTATTGTATACACTGGGAAAAGCGCTGTCTTTTTCTGATCTCCTTTCAGCTGTTTTTGACCATAGACCACATTTTCAAGATACAAAGAACTTGTAAAAGCCAAATGGTGCAAGTCTTTTTGTGACCTCCAAATGTAAAAATGATTTGTAACCCCAAATTAAAAAATTTGCATAAAAATGTCTCGAAGGTGGAAAACACTTTTAACCTACATTGAATAGTTTCCGTTTGCATAGATCATCAATATCAGATTAGTTGGTCTCTAGCACCCGGCACCCCCACGTATCCACTGTTTTCAGCTCCTGACAAGGCGTGATGTTCACCATGTACACTGTGTAGTGTCAGTTCTCGGGTACCGCAGCTCAGATCACATTCACTTTAATGGGAGCCAATCCGCAGCATGTAAGGTCAACCTCTGCACTGTGTACGGAGTGATGGTGTTCTGGGCCCCGACCAATCTGATATCAATCACTTATCCAAAGAAAGGGCCATCTATATAAAAGTCCTGGACAACCCCTTTAAGATGCAAATGTATGGAGAGAGTTTTGCACCTTTCCATTTTGGAGATAGATACAGATCCCATTGGTAGATATGCTATAAATATACAAGATAGGATGACCTCCAATGTAATGTGTCATTTAGACCTCGTATCAGTCGTCTCCTGTTGCTTTTGCTTCCCATTTTAATGACTTCTGCCTTTTGATGCTGTTTTACACCAGGTTCTGCGGATGAGACAACTCTGAAAGAGTTCCTTCTTTCTCCGTACCTCTGGCTGCTGTGCACCGGATACTTGGTGGTATTTGGGGTGAAGACCTGCTGTACAGATTGGGGGCAGCTCTTCTTGATTCAGGACAAGGGGCAGTCCGCACTGATAGGTAAGCGACGGAGATGTCCGTCAGCTTGTTCGCATATATCAATGTTCTGACAAGCACGTACACAAAGCACATTCATTCATCTTGCTCCATCCAGGAGCGTGACAGAAGTATCCCCCACTAGTCCTAGGCCTTCCATCCTCTGTGAGCTAAATACAGCAGCCTCACATACATATTTTCTGCCCTAAGATTTCTTATTTATTGCTCACTGGTTGTTAGAAACTGGAGCACTGTGAAATCAGAATAGATTTTAATCCAATGATTACAAATAAATCCAGATTAAGTTCTTCAAATGTCAGACACAGAAATACAAAATATGTTAGAAAATCGCAAAACTACTCATTAAACAAGCTTCATCTACATTGGAGGGCAAGAAGTGAATGCTGCATTATCATTTGCTCTGAAAACAGCTAACTTCTATATTTGACAAAAAACAAGACAGACTACCAGCTCACAGAGGGATCAGATTATTGCAGCTCATTTAAGTCTATGGAGGGGGCAGAGTGAGCAGGAGAGGCATGGACAGCTATCCTCCTGTGTTCCCTTGCAATCCACATTTATTTCCCCATCCCCCCTCCATCACGACTCATACACATCAGCCCCTCTCTCCTTGCCTCTCCCATGTACAGCTCCCATGCACTCCTAACCTTCCTGAAAAACCTCAGCCTATCTTGCCCAAACACATCGGACAAAAAAACTTCTTACAATTCCAATAACTACTTGCTCCTTATGATTTCAGGGGACATCTCCCTCAACACCGGTCCACCATCCCTCAACCCCTACCCTACCTCATATCGAAACAATACTAATCTTATTAATATTACTTGCACTCCCTCATCTCCTTCTTTTAATTGTGCCCTCTGGAATCCACGGTACTTTTTGAACAACTCTCTTAATCTGTTGTCCCTCACTGAATCCTGGATTCAGGATTCTGACACTGTCTCCCCTGCTGCCATTTCCCATGGTGGCTTACAATTCTCCCATTCCCTGAGACCCACAAATAGACTTGGTGGTGGAGTCGGCATACTCCTGTCCCCACAATTCACTTTCCAGGTCATCCCCCCAGTTCCATCACTCTCATTCCCTTCTTTTGAGGCCCACACCATCAGTCTCTTCCGTCCCCTCTCCCTCAGAGTAGCAGTCATATATCGGCCCCCAGGCTCACCCACCCAGTTCCTTGACCATTTCTCTGCCTGGCTGCCGCACTTCATGTCCTCAGAACTACCAACCCTTATCCTGGGAGACTTCAACATCCCCATTAACAGCCCCACTTCCACATCTGCATCTCAGCTTCTATCACTAACCACTTCTCTCGGTCTCTCACAGCTCTCAACCTCTGAGACACGCAAAGATGGTAACGCCCTTGACCTCGTCTTTGCCCGGCTCTGTTCAATCTCCCACCTAAATAACTCAACGCTTCCACTCTCTGACCACAACATTCTCTCCTTCACGCTCACAAATCCTCGCCCACCCCAGCACACTCCTACCTACCACACATTCAGAAATCTACAAGCCATTAACACTCAGACAGTTTCAGACTCCCTACACTCATCACTGTCCCCAATCTCCTCTTTTTCCTGTCCTGATCTGGCTGTACACCACTACAATAACACTCTCAGAAGCACCCTTGACCAAGTAGCACCGCTCACCCTCAGAACCTCCAAACACAGAGTAAAACAGCCCTGGCTCACATTGCAAACTCAACTTCTCCAGCGATGCTCTAGGAGTGCTGAACGCCTATGGAGAAAAACCCGCACACCAGAAGACTTCATTGTCACGCGGTCTTATGATATGTGTACGATGTCAGTAAACTATTCTTAAAAGAACAACACTCTATACAACATATAGATTAGCAACATAAGCATGTAAATATAGAATAGATTTACCTGACACGATATCCGTTGAACTCAGGGTTAATCTTGAGGACTTGATACACTGTCACAGGAAAGAAGAGGACCGGGGGTCTAACCTGACCCTAAACTGGGGTCCTAACTAATCCCTCACCTTGGAGGTACTGATAATGGTTCAGAGGTCCAAGTCTCCAGCCTAACCCTGTCTCCTATCAGTCCCTGAACCCTGTAATCAGTCCTAAGAAGGATTCTGATTACCACCAAAGGGATATGGGCTGATCTCTGCTAAATACACAGATTAGAAATATAAGACAGACTGGAGAAAACACAGACTTGCATACACACTCAAACACAGAAGGAACATAAATGATCTGGGATATTAAACTCTAAGAAAGGTGAGCTTAAAACAACTAAGGAGCTCTTTAACTTTAAGTCTATACAGATACAATCCTATCTGTGGTCTGCATGAAGAATTTCACTGGCAACTCCCAAACAGACAACCAGAGATTTAAAGGAAACCAATCAACAAATAATTAATTGCAGCCGGGAGAGACTGCACCCATTCCCAGAACTGAGCACAGACAGAATTAACTCCCTAACTGCCAAACACAAAGAAACAGCAACTCAGCTGTGAGAAGTCAGAATGTGCAACCGCGACGATCTTCGTGGCGATGCACACATGACAGTACCCCCCCTTCTACGAGGGGCCTCCGGACCCTCAGGGCCAGGTTTGCCCGGGTGAGTTCTGTGGAAGGTCCGCACCAAACGATCTGCGTTAATGTCAGACGCAGGAACCCACGTCCTCTCCTCTGGACCATACCCCTTCCAATGCACCAAGTACTGAAGGGACCGACGATTCAGACGTGAGTCAATGATCTTTGACACTTGAAACTCCAAGTTACCATTGACCACCACTGGAGGAGGAGGTAGAGGTGATGGTATAACTGGTGCCACGTACCTCTTAAGTAATGACTTGTGGAACACATTATGAATTTTAAACGTAGGAGGGAGGTCCAGACGAAATGCCACAGGATTAATTATGGAACTGATCCTGTACGGCCCGATGAATCTGGGGCCCAGCTTCCAGGAGGGAACTTTAAGTTTTATATTCCTGGTAGACAACCATACCAGATCGTTCACATTAAGATCTGGACCAGAAACTCTCCTCCTATCAGCCATACGTTTATAACGGTTCCCCATAGCACTCAGATTATTCAATACACCTCTCCACACTGAAGCAAGTGACGACGAGAAACGCTCCTCCTCAGGAACCCCAGAAGGGCCCCCCCCATTGAAAGTACAAAACTGGGGATGAAAACCATATGCCCCAAAAAACGGGGATTTACCAGTGGACTCGCTCCGCCTGTTGTTAAGAGCGAACTCTGCCAGAGGCAAGAAAGAAGACCAGTCCTCCTGGTTCTCTGAGACAAAACACCGAAGATAAGTCTCTAGGCTTTGATTCAGACGCTCTGTCTGACCATTGGTCTGCGGATGAAAAGCCGAGGAAAATGACAATTGCATCCCCCGACGTAAACAAAATGCCCTCCAAAACTTGGACACAAACTGAGACCCCCTATCTGACACCACATCAGAAGGCAACCCATGAAGTCTCACAATCTCCCCAATGAACACCTGCGCCAGAGTTTTAGCATTAGGGAGGGCAGGAAGAGCAATGAAATGTGCCATCTTACTGAACCTGTCAACAACCACCAGTATGACAGTCTTCCCTGACGACTGAGGAAGGTCCGTGATGAAGTCCATAGACAAATGAGTCCATGGACGCTCCGGAAGTTTCAAGGGTAAGAGGGTCCCAGACGGACGGGTATGAGGGGTCTTAGAACGAGCACAAACCCCACAGGACGCGACAAAAGTTAAAACATCTTTATTAACGTTAGGCCACCAAAACCGGCGAGAAAGGAGATCTAAAGTAGCCTTACTCCCTGGATGTCCTGCTAAAGCAGAATTATGATGTGCCTCAATAACCTTTTGTCTCAACTGATTTGGGACAAACAGTCTCCCTGGAGGTCCTGCAGGGGCGTCCCCCTGAGCCTCTAACACCTCCTCCTCAAGCTCAGAACATACAGCCGACACTACCACCCCCTCCTGAAGGATAGGAATCGGGTCATCCGTTTTCCCGGCCCTGGGAAACTGCGAGACAAGGCATCCGCCTTAACATTCTTAGATCCAGGGCGATAAGTGACAACAAAATTAAACCTGGTAAAAAACAACGACCATCGAGCTTGTCTGGAATTCAGACGCTTAGCAGATTCCAAATACAGCAGGTTCTTGTGATCAGTAATGACGGTGACCGGGTGGACTGCCCCCTCCAAAAAGTGATGCCATTCTTCAAAAGCCAACTTAATGACCAAAAGTTCCCTATTGCCGATATCATAATTCCTTTCGGCGGACGACAATTTCTTAGAAAAGAAAGCGCACGGATGCCATTTACCAGGGGACGGACCCTGGGACAATATTGCACCCACCCCTACGTCAGACGCGTCCACCTCCACAACGAACGGCTGTGATGCATCTGGTTGGATGAGAACGGGTGCCGAAGCAAAACATTTTTTCAAAGAGGAAAAAGCTTGGCAAGCTTTGTCCGACCATTTAGAAAAATCCGTCCCTTTTCTTGTCATGTCAGTGAGAGGTTTGACAACAGATGAGAAATTACAAATAAATTTCCGGTAGTAGTTAGCAAACCCCAGAAAACGCTGCAGAGCCTTAAGATCCTCTGGCTGATCCCATTCAAGCACTGCTCTCACCTTTTCAGGGTCCATACGGAAACCGGAGGCTGACACCAAGAAACCCAAAAACTGAAGTTCCTGTACGGCGAATACACACTTTTCCAGTTTGGCGTATAGTTTATTGTCTCGCAAGATCTGCAACACCTGTCTCACATGCTCCTGGTGAGACACAAGATCTGGCGAGTAAATTAAAATGTCATCCAAATATACGACCACAAACAGCCCCACCAGATGACGAAAAATGTCATTAACAAAATGTTGGAATACTGCTGGTGCAGTAGTCAGACCAAAAGGCATGACAAGGTTCTCTTAATGTCCCTCCGGCGTGTTAAACGCCGTTTTCCACTCATCCCCCTCTTTTATCCTAATCAGATTATACGCCCCCCTGAGATCCAATTTAGAGAACCATTTGGCGCCAACAATTTGATTGAAGAGATCAGGAATCAGAGGGAGTGGATACGGATCTCGAACAGTAATCCGATTAAGTTCGCGGAAATCCAAGCAAGGGCGTAGGCCTCCATCTTTCTTCTTCACAAAGAAGAACCCCGCGGCCACTGGGGAAGATGAAGGTCTAATATGCCCTTTAGCCAGACTTTCCGAAATATAATCTTTCATAGCCTGCCTCTCAGGACCAGAAAGGTTATATAACCTAGCTTTAGGTAACTTAGCATCAGGAAGTAAATTAATAGAGCAGTCATACACACGATGAGGAGGCAACTCCTGACACCCCTCCTCAGAGAACACATCCCCAAAGTCCTCCAAAAAAGGAGGCAAAGTACTAGGCACGACCGCACTGATGACTGTGTTCATGCAGTTACTTTTGCAAAACTCACCCCATTGGCTTATCTCTCTGGACTGCCAATTAATCACAAGGTTATGTTTAACCAACCAAGGAAGTCCCAACACAATAGGAGTAGGTAGACCCTCCAACACATAACAAGATAATAGTTCCCTATGTATTGCCCCTACCCGAAGGTCAATGTTATGAACCTCATGAACAAAGCTACCTTGGCCGAGAGGCCTGGCGTCAATGGAGAATATAGGGATCGGTTTGACCAATACACTCAGATGCATACCTTGAGCCTGAGCAAACTGAGCGTCAACCAGATTAGCCCCGGACCCACTATCAAGAAGAACAGAAAATCTCTCCACTCTCGTACCAACCACCACCTCCACTGGTACAAGGAACTGAAAAGAACTAGCGGACGAAATACATACTCCCAGGTTGTCGTCCACCACACAACCTGGGATTAACAGTTTTCCGGCGACTTCTTGCTCAACAAGGACATCCCCCAACAAAATGTCCCTCTTTCCCGCAGAAGAAACACCTTCTAGTCCTGCGGCGTACCGCCAATCCCCTCCTACGAAATGATGTCCCTCCCAACTGCATAGGCTCATCCGAACAGGCAAGGGGAACCTCAACATAAGGGACTTTAGTGGTAGGTGGAGAAACAACAGGGAGTGGAGTTACCTCACCCCTCTCCGAAGCCGTCTATCAGTACGGATAGCCAGGGCCATAGCAGCCTCCAGTGATGGAGGAGAATCATACTGAGCCAAAACGTCCTTTAATTTGTCAGAAAGCCCATGACAAAACTGGCTCCTAAGAGCTGGGTCATTCCACTGAGTATCTGTGGCCCATCTACGGAACTCAGAAGCAAATTCCTCCGCCGGACGATCTCCCTGCTGTATCTTACGTAATTTTGTCTCAGCAAGAGAGACCCGATCTGGGTCATCATATACCAAACCCAGGGCAGTAAAAAATCGATCTACTGACTGTAGAGCCGGGATCCCGGAGGAAGGGAAAATGCCCAGGATTGAGGGTCCCCTTGTAGAGCGAGATAACAATTCCCACTCTCTGCTCTTCACTCCCTGATGATCGAGGCCGAAGCCGAAAATACAATTTACATGCTTCCCTGAAGGTAAAAAATTTGTCTCGCCCACCAGTGAACCTGTCCGGGAGAGCAACCTTAGGTTCAACTCTGGTTTGCTCCAGGGGAGACAAAACTTTGGACTTAATGTCCGTCAGCTCCATGGATAATCCCTGCAACTGCAGAGCCAGCTGGGCTACTGGATCCATGGCAACTGGGAATAATTTTATGGGCCAGTGAAAATGTCACGCGGTCTTATGATATGTGTACGATGTCAGTAAACTATTCTTAAAAGAACAACACTCTATACAACATATAGATTAGCAACATAAGCATGTAAATATAGAATAGATTTACCTGACACGATATCCGTTGAACTCAGGGTTAATCTTGAGGACTTGATACACTGTCACAGGAAAGAAGAGGACCGGGGGTCTAACCTGACCCTAAACTGGGGTCCTAACTAATCCCTCACCTTGGAGGTACTGATAATGGTTCAGAGGTCCAAGTCTCCAGCCTAACCCTGTCTCCTATCAGTCCCTGAACCCTGTAATCAGTCCTAAGAAGGATTCTGATTACCACCAAAGGGATATGGGCTGATCTCTGCTAAATACACAGATTAGAAATATAAGACAGACTGGAGAAAACACAGACTTGCATACACACTCAAACACAGAAGGAACATAAATGATCTGGGATATTAAACTCTAAGAAAGGTGAGCTTAAAACAACTAACGAGCTCTTTAACTTTAAGTCTATACAGATACAATCCTATCTGTGGTCTGCATGAAGAATTTCACTGGCAACTCCCAAACAGACAACCAGAGATTTAAAGGAAACCAATCAACAAATAATTAATTGCAGCCGGGAGAGACTGCACCCATTCCCAGAACTGAGCACAGACAGAATTAACTCCCTAACTGCCAAACACAAAGAAACAGCAACTCAGCTGTGAGAAGTCAGAATGTGCAACCGCGACGATCTTCGTGGCGATGCACACATGACATTCATCCACTTCAAATTTATGTTAAGAACCTATAACTTTGCCCTTCACCTCACCAAACAGACCTACTTCACCACCCTGATCTCCTCACTAGCCAACAACCCCAAGAAACTTTTTAACTCCTTTCACTCCCTCCTTAGGCCGAAAGCACAAGCCCCTATCACAGACATTTGTGCTGATGACCTGGCCTCCCACTTTATAGAGAAAATAAATAATATTCGTCAGTAGATCCACTCCCAGCCACCAAGTGCCGTGACTCCTATCCCTCCCTGCATTTCCCCTGGCTCACTCTCCATATTTGATCCCACGACAAAAGAAGAAGTCTCCAAACTCCTCTCTTCATCTCGTCTGACTACATGCACTACCGACCCCATGCCCTCACATCTCCTCCAGTCTCTCTCCAGTTGTCACAACTCAGCTAACTACAATCTTTAATCTCTCACCCCCTCGGGTATTTTCCCCTCCCTCAAGCACTCTATCATTACTTCATTATTAACCCCTTCAAGACCCAGCCTATTTTGACCTTAAAGACCTTGCCATTTTTTGCAATTCTAACCAGTGTCCCTTTATGAGGTAATAACTCAGGAACGCTTCAACGGATCCTAGCAATTCTGAGATTGTTTTTTCGTGACATATTGGGCTTCATGTTAGTGGTAAATTTAGGTCGATAATTTTTGCGTTTATTTGTGAAAAAAATGGAAATTTGGCGAAAATTCTGAAAATTTTGTAATTTTCAAATTTTTAATTTTTATTCTGTTAAACCAGAGAGTTATGTGGCACAAAATAGTTAATAAATAACATTTCCCACATGTCTACTTTACATCAGCACAATTTTGGGAACAACATTTTTTTTTGTTAGGAAGTTATAAGGGTTAAAAGTTGACCAGCGATTTCTTATTTTTACAGCAAAATTTACAAAACCATTTTTTTTAGGGACCACCTCACATTTGAAGTCACTTTGAGGGGTCTATATGGCAGAAAATACCCAAAAGTGACACCTTTATAAAAACTGCACCCTCAAGCTACTCAAAACTACATTCAAGAAGATTATTAACCCTTCAGGTGCTTCACAGGAACTAAAGCAACGTGGAAGGAAAAAATGGACATTTTAATTTTTCCAACAAAAATTTTCTTTTAGCATCAATTTTTCATTTTTACATGGGCATCAGGATAAAATGGATCCTAAAATTTGTTGGGCAATTTCTCCTGAGTACACAGATACCTCATATGTGGTCATAAACCACTGTATGGGCGCACGGCAGGGCTCAGAAGGGAAGGAGCGCCATTTGACTTTTTGAATGGAAAATATGCTAGAATATTTAGCGGTTGCCATGTCGCATTTGGAGAGTTCCTGTGTGCCTAAACATTGGAGCTCCCCCCCAAGTGACCCCATTTTGGAAACTAGACCCCTAAGGAACTTATCTAGATGCATAGTGATCACTTTGAACCCCCAGGTGCTTCACAAATTGATCTGTAAAAAAAAGAAAGTACTTTTTTTTCACAAAAAATTTCTTTTAGCCTCAGTTTTTTCATTTTCACATGGGCAACAGTATAAATTGGATCTTAAAATTTGTTGGGCAATTTCTCCTGAGTACACAGATACCTCATATGTGGTCATAAACCACTGTTTGGGCGCACGGCAGGGCTCAGAAGGGAAGGAGCGCCATTTGACTTTTTGAATGGAAAATATGCTGGAATATTTAGCGGATGCCATGTCGCATTTGGAGAGTCCCTGTGTGCCTAAACATTGGAGCTCCCCACAAGTGACCCCATTTTGGAAACGAGACCCCCTAAGGAACTTATTTAGATGCATAGTGAGCACTTTGAACCCCAGGTGCTTCACAAATTGATCCGTAAAAAAAAGAAAGTACTTTTTTTTCACAAAAATTTTCTTTTAGCCTCAGTTTTTTTCATTTTCACATGGGCAACAGTATAAATTGGATCCTAAAATTTGTTGGGCAATTTCTCCTGAGTACACAGATACCTCATATGTGGTCATAAACCACTGTTTGGGCGCACGGCAGGGCTCAGAAGGGAAGGAGCGCCATTTGACTTTTTGAATAGAAAATATGCTGGAATATTTAGCGGTTGCCATGTCGCATTTGGAGAGTCCCTGTGTGCCTAAACATTGGAGCTCCCCCACAAGTGACCCCATTTTGGAAACCAGATCCCCTAAGGAACTTATCTAGATGCATAGTGAGCATTTTGAACCCCAGGTGCTTCACAAATTGATCCGTAAATAAAAGAAAGTACTTTTTTTTCACAAAAATTTTCTTTTAGCCTCAGTTATTTTCATTTTCACATGGGCAACAGTATAAATTGGATCCTAAAATTTGTTGGGCAATTTCTCCTGAGTACACAGATACCTCATATGTGGTCATAAACCACTGTTTGGGCGCACGGCAGGGCTCAGAAGGGAAGGAGCGCCATTTGACTTTTTGAATGGAAAATATGCTGGAATATTTAGCGGTTGCCATGTCGAATTTGGAGAGTCCCTGTGTGCCTAAACATTGGAGCTCCCCCACAAGTGACCCCATTTTGGAAACTAGACCCCCTAAGGAACTTATCTAGATGCATAGTGAGCACTTTGAACCCCCAGGTGCTTCACAAATTGATCCGTAAAAAAAAGAAAGTACTTTTTTTTCACAAAAATTTTCTTTTAGCCTCATTTTTTTTCATTTTCACATTGGTAACAGTATAAATTGGATCCTAAAATTTGTTGGGCAATTTCTCCTTAGTACACAGATACCTCATATGTGGTCATAAACCACTGTTTGGGTGCACGGCAGGGCTCAGAAGGGAAGGAGCGCCATTTGACTTTTTGAATGGAAAATATGCTGGAATATTTAGCGGTTGCCATGTCGCATTTGGAGAGTTCCTGTGTGCCTAAACATTGGAGCTCCCCACAAGTGACCCCATTTTGGAAACTAGACGCCCTAAGGAACTTATCTAGATGCATAGTGAGCACTTTAAACCCCCAGGTGCTTCACAGAAGTTTATAACGCAGAGCCGTGAAAATAAAAAATCATTTTTTTTTCTCAAAAATGATTTTTTAGCCCACTATTTTTATTTTCACAATGGTTACAGGAGAAATTGGACCCCAAAAGTTGTTGTCCAGTTTGTCCTGAGTACGCTAGTACCCCATATGTGGGGGGGAACCACTGTTTGGGCACACGTCAGGGCTCGGAAGGGATGTAGTGACGCTTTGAAATGCCGACTTGATGGAATGGTCTGCGGGCATCTTGTTACGTTTGCAGAGCCCCTGATGTGCCTAAACAGTAGAAACTCCCCACAAGTGACCCCATTTTGGAAACTAGACCCCGCAAAGAACTTATCTAGATGTGTGGTGAGCACTTTGAACCCCCAAGGGCTACACAGAAGTTTATAACGCCCGGGCATGAAAATAAAAAAATCATATTTTTTCCACAATCAGGATCTTTTAGTCCCCAATTTTTTTATTTTCCCAAGGGTAACATGAGAAATTAGACCCCAAAAGTTGTTGTCCAATTTGTCCTGAGTATGCTGATATCCCATATGTGGGAGAAAACTACTGTATGGGCACACGTCGGGGCTCGGATGGGAAGTAGTGACGTTTTGAAATGCCCACTTGATGGAATGGTCTTCGGGCGTCATGTTACGTTTGCAGAGTCCCTAATGTGCCTAAACAGTAGAAACTCCCCACAAGTGACCCCATTTTGGAAACTAGATCCCCCAAGGAACTCCTATAGATGTGTGATAAGCACTTTGAATCTCCAAGTCCTTCACAGAAGTTTATAACGCAGAGCCGTGAAAATATAAAATCATTTTTTTTCCACAAAAATAATTTTTAGTCCCCAATTTTTTTTCCCAATGTTAACAGGAGAAATTAGAACCCCCAAAGTTGTTGTGCAATTTTTCCCGAGTACGCTGATACCTCATATGTGGGGATAAACCACTGTTTGGGCATACGTCGGGGCTTGGAATAAAGGGAGCACTGTTTGACTTTTTGAACGCAAAATTTGCAGGAATCAATGGTGGCGCCATGTCGCGTATGGAGACCCCCTGATGTGCCTAAATAGTGGAAACCCCTCAATTCTAACTCCAACCCTAACCCAAACACAACCCTAACCCAAACACACCCCTAACCCCTACACACACCTAACCCTAATACAAACCCTAATCATAACCCTAACCCCAACACACCCCTAACCCTAATCCCAACTCTAACCATAAACCTAACCACAAGCCTAACCCTAATTCCAACCCTAACCCTAATTCCAACCCTAACCCAAATTCCAACCCTAACCCAAATTCCAACCCTAACCGTAATTCTAACCTTAATGCTAACCCTAACCCTAGTTCTAACCCTAAGGCTGGGTTCATATTGCGTTTTACCAGCCCGTTCAACCGTAGCGTTGACCGGCTGGTAACGTATAGCATAACGCGATCGCGTTATGCTATACCCGCTAGCGCAGATGAATCAGCAGATAATCAGTCGCGGATCAGCAGCAAAATCCGCCGCGGATCAGCAGCAAAATGCCGCGGTCGCAGCAAAATCAGCCGCGGATCAAAGCAGCGAAATCGCAGCGCGAATCAGCAGCAAAATCAGTCGCGGATCAGCAGCGAAAATCGCCGCGGATCAGCAGCGAAATCCGCCGCGGATCGCAGCGAAATCCGCAGCGGATCAGCAGCGAAATCCGCCGCGGATCAGCAGCGAAATCGCGCGGATCGCAGCGAAATCCGCCGCGGATCAGCAGCGAAATCCGCCGCGGATCAGCAGCAATCGCCGCGGATCCGCAGCAAATCGCCGCGGATCAGCAGCGAAATCGCCGCGGATCAGCAGCGAAATCCGCCGCGGATCAGCAGCGAATCAGCAGCGAAATCAGCCGCGGATCAGCAGCGAAATCCGCCGCGGATCAGCAGCGAAATCCGCCGCGGATCAGCAGCGAAATCCGCCGCGGATCGCAGCGAAATCCGCCGCGATCAGCAGCGAAATCCGCCGCGGATCAGCACGAAATCCGCGCGATCAGCAGCGAAATCCGCCGCGGATCCGCAGCGAAATCGCGCAAGCGCGAATCAGCGGGATCGCACGAAATCCGCCGCGGATCAGCAGCGAAATCCGCCGCGGATCAGCAGCGAAATCGCGCGGATCGCAGCGAAATCCGCAGATCGCAGCGAAATCCGCCGCCGATCCGCAGCGAAATCCGCCACCGATCCGCAGCGAAATCCGCCGCGGATCAGCAGCGAAATCCGCCGCGGATCCGCAGCAATATCCGCCGCGGATCAGCAGCAAAATCCGCTAGGAAAAAAAAAAAAAAATTCTTTATTTTTTTATTTGTCCCTACCTATGATAAAGGGGGGGTTCATTTACTTTTTTTTATTTTGATCACTGTGACAGTTTATCACAGTGATCAAAATAAATTTTTGAACACTGGGGGGCGCACTGCGCATGCGCCGGCCGGCGGGCGCACTGCGCATGCGCCCGCCATTTTCCAAGATGGCGGCGCCCATGAAGAGGCCCGGGCGGACGCCGTGACCGATCCAGGGACATCGGTGGATCGGGAGAGGTGAGTAGGGGGGTCGGATGGTTAGGGGGGGGGATCGGAAGGTGGGGGCAGCGGAGCAAAGGAGGAGGGGAGCAGATAGTGACGGCGGTGACCGATCACCGCCATCTTTTGGTGGCGGCGGCCAATCGCCGCCGTGACTACGTGTGGGGGGGTCAGGGCTCGGTGTCCAGCCATGGCAGATGCTATTGCAGCATCGGCCATGGCTGGATTGTAATATTTCACCAATTAAATTGGTGAAATATTACACATTGCTCTGATTGGCTGTTTCACTTTTAACAGCCAATCAGAGCGATCGTGGCCACGGGGGGGTTAAGCCAACCCCCCTGTGGTGAAGCACAAAGGGTCCTGTAACTGCGGGTCGGGTGACCTTTGAGTGACCCCGGTCTCCCGGCCCGCAGGAACGTGATCCTTTCATGACGCAGGGTATGCGTCATAGGTCGGATTGGCACCGACTTTCATGACGCATACGCTGTGTCAAAGGTCGGGAAGGGGTTAAAAAACACACTCTCGACCCATACTGCACAAACAACTACAGACCAGTCTCCAATCTCCCCTTCATTTCTAAACTCTTGGAGCGCCTACTCCCGCCTTACCTGTTACCTCTCCACTCACCCTCTTCTAGACCCTTCACAGTCCGGCTTCTGCCCCCTACATTCGACAGAAACTGCACTCGTCAAAGTGACCAATGACCTTCTGACAGCAAAATGTATGTAATGACCACTCTCTGCTCATTCTTCTCAACCTTTCTGCAGCTTTCGACACTGTTGACCACCATCTCCTACTCTCTAGGCTCCAGTCACTAGGCTCTCTCCTGGTTCTCTTCCTATCTTTCTGACCGCTCCTTCAGTGTTTTGTTCTCTGGCTCCACGTCATCTCCTCTTCCTCTCACTGTTGGGGTCCCTCAGGGCTCAATCCTTGGCCCCTTCTCTTCTCTCTCTACATGGCCCCAATTGGACAGACCATCAGCAGATTTGGCTTTCAGTACCATCTTTATGCTGATGACACACAACTATACACATCATCCTCTGACCTTACCCCCACTGTACTACAGAACGCCAGTGACTGTCTGTCCGCAGTCTCCAACATCATGTCCGCTCTCTATATGAAACTCAACCTCTCCAAAACTCAACTTCTTCTGCTCCCGCCGTCTACTAACCTCCCAAAATCTGACATTTTTCTCTCCTTGGGTGGCACCACAATAACACCCTGGCAGCAGGTGCGCTGTCTGGGTGTTATGTTTGACACCAATCTCTCCTTCACCTCCCATATACAATCTCTTGCCCGCTCTTGCCGCTTACACCTAAAGAACATCTCTAAAATCCGCCCTTTTCTCAACATGGAAAGAGCAAAA
This sequence comes from Oophaga sylvatica, assembly GCA_033576555.1. Lineage (NCBI taxonomy): Eukaryota > Metazoa > Chordata > Amphibia > Anura > Dendrobatidae > Oophaga > Oophaga sylvatica. The sequence continues at coordinate 374,557,159 of JARQOD010000003.1, read as the reverse complement.
ACCCTCACTGTCGCCCTGATCCACTCCCGCCTGGACTACTGTAACGCTCTATTAATTGGCTCCCCCTTATTCTACTTTCCCCTCTCCAGTGCATCCTTAATGCAGCAGCTTGTATCATCCATCTGGCTAATCGGTACTCGGACACGTCCGCTCTTCGCCAGTCGTTACACTGGCTGCCCATTCATTATAGAATTCAAATCAAAGTACTTGTTCTCACCCACTAAGCTCTCCACCCACAGTACGGCACCCCCCTAAATCTCCTCCCTCCTTTCTGTCTATCGGCCTAGTCGATCGCTGCGCTCTGCAAAACGACTTTCGACTAATCTCTGCACTAATCCGTATTTCCCACTCCAAGATTTCTCTCTTGCTGCACCAATCCTCTGGAATTCTCTACCCCAAGAAATTAGAACTATCCACAATTTGCATAGTTTTAGGCGCTCCCTCAAAACACATTTGTTCAGAGCGACCTATCCCGTTCCCTAATCAAAGTCATTTTAGGTGTAAGTGTGTGTAGCCCATTCACTAACTCTGTCTATCCCCCACTCCCTCAAGATGACTGGACCATCATTATAAATACACATCTGTACTTTGTACTTCCCCCACCTTATTGTAGATTGTAAACTCTCACGAGCAGGGTCGTCTCATTTTTCTTTAGTTAAGGGTATGCCACACTGAACAATATCGCTAACGGGATCGCTAAAAAACGTCACTATTTAGCGATCCCGTTAGTGATGTTGTTCAGTGCGGCAGCTTCCAGCGACGAGCTTCCTGCTGTGATCTCGCTCGTCGCTGGAATCGTTCCGGACCCTATTTTCTCGTCGGCGCTCCCGCTGGGTAAGTATATATCGCTAGTGTGGCACCTTTTCTTAGCGATTTAGCGGTACTTTTGTACTTCTAAAGTCGTTAAGAAGATCGCTAACGGCGATAGCGTCGTTAACTATATCGTTTAAATGTGGCCGCACTTAGCGATATAGAAACAATCCCGCTAGCGATCGCATTAGTATGCGTCGTTATCGTGATCGCTAGCGGGATTGTTTAGTGTGGCAGTACCTTTACTGTATTGTTAACATTGTTACTTATGACTCATGTTTGAAACTGTTAAGCTGCGGAATATGTTGGCGCTATATAAATAAAGATTATTATTATTATTATTATTATTATAGACACACAATGGACCTGTGCTTCTGCTTTCTAGTAAGTGTTTATCTCATCAGTGCTGGATTCACAGCTACACTGCTCAGTGCTGCTGTTTAGTATCCTCCATGCTGATGTTGCTTTTGAACCTGTGTTACATAGATACAGGAGAGCAGGAATCCCTCATGTCTGTGTGTGGAATATACAGCTAGAAATATTATTCCTCATCAGTAGCTCCATCCCTTCTCTTGTGCACAGACAGCTGAGTTATTATGGTGCTTGAACCTCTAGGTTCAAGCAACATATTGTAATCCGATTTCTTATATTTTATTCTTCTTCTTCTCCGCGTTTTCTGCAATTAATGCGGCCCGAACCGCTCGGCGCAGAGACCCCGTTCAGCCGGCGTTTCGAAGCCCTCGGTGGGGACAGGTGTGCTATGTATTTTTGGAGTCGATCCGATTTTTAGTTTTTTTTAAAAATCGCATTTTAAGGAAAAATTTTCCCATAGGAATTAATGGCGACCTTTCCATGACCCCCAACTGACATGTATTGAAGCCACAGCGCAGGTGCAGTGACCTTACAAAGATGGCAGCTATGCTAAATGCAGCTTCCACACATGACCCGTATCAGCTAATAGAAGCTGACAGATCGCTGATTCAAGGTCTTAAAGGCGCAGCGCGGGACAACAGGCAGCACACAGGGGCCCCAGGCTGCACACGGGGCCACAGGCAGCGCACAGGGCCCCAGGCAGCTCACAGGGGCCACAGGCAGTGCACGGTGCCCCAGGCATTTCACAGGGGCCACAGGCAGCACACGGGCCCCAGGCAGAGCACAGGGGCCCCAGGCAGTGCACGGGGCCCCAGGCAGAGCACAGGGGCCCCAGTCAGCACATGGGGCCCCAGGCAGCTCACAGGGGCCCCAGGCAGCACACGGGGCCCCACGCAGCGCACAGGGGCCCCAGGCGGAGCACGGGGCCCCAGGCGGCACATAGGAGCCGCAGTCAGCGCACAGGGCCCCAGGCGGCGCACAGGGGCCACAGGCAGCGCACGGCGCCCCAGGCGATGCACAGGGGCCACAGGCAGTGCACGGGGCGCCAGGCAGAGCACAGGGGCCCCAGGCAGCATACGGGGCCCCAGGCAGCGCACAGGGGCCACAGGCAGAGCACGGGGCCACAGGCAGCGCACAGGGGCCCCAGGCGGCGCACGGGGCCACAGGCAGCGAGCCAATGGCTTCTGAAAAGCCCCACCGACGCCAAAGTGGCTTTAGAAGTCCAGTGTGCAAAAGTGGCCCCTGAGGAGCCGGAGCGCCAAAGTGACCCCCAAGGCAAAGTGGCAGCATGTGTCAACATGGCTAAAGTGGCTATCGAGGTGCCGAATGTGGCAAAGTTCCTACCGAGGTGCTGAATGTGCCAAAGTGTCTACCAACTGGCCAAAGTGGCTGCCGAGGGGCCGAATGTGTCAAAGTGGCTACCAAGTGGCCAAAGTGGCTACCGAGGTGCCGAATGTGCCAAAGTGGCTACCAAGTGGCCAAAGTGGCTACAGAGGTGATGAATGTGCCAAAGTGGCTACCAAGTGGCCAAAGTGGCTACCGAGGTGCCAAATGTGCTAAAGTGGCTACCAAGTGGCCAAAGTGGCTACCGAGGTGCCGAATGTGCCAAAGTGGCTACCAAGTGGCCAAATTGGCTACCAAGTGGCCAAAGTGGCTACCGAGGTGCCGAATGTGCCAAAGTGTCTACCAACTGGCCAAAGTGGCTGCCGAGGGGCCGAATGTGTCAAAGTGGCTACCAAGTGGCCAAAGTGGCTACCGAGGTGCCGAATGTGCCAAAGTGGCTACCAAGTGGCCAAAAGTGGCTACAGAGGTGATGAATGTGCCAAAGTGGCTACCAAGTGGCCAAAGTGGCTACCGAGTTGCCAAATGTGCTAAAGTGGCTACCAAGTGGCCAAAGTGGCTACCGAGGTGCCGAATGTGCCAAAGTGGCTACCAAGTGGCCAAAGTGACTACCAAGTGGCCAAAGTGGTACTGAGGTGCCGAATGTGCCAAAGTGGCTACCAAGTAGCCAAAGTGGCTACCGAGGGGCTGAATGTGCCAAAGTGGCTACCAAGTGGCCAAAGTGGCTACCGAGGTGCCGAATGTGCCAAAGTGGCTACCAAGTGGCCAAAGTGGCTACTGAGGTGATGAATGTGCCAAAGTGGCTACCAAATGGCCAAAGTGGCTACTGAGGTGCCGAATGTGCTAAAGTGGCTACTAAGTGGCCAAAGTGGCTACTGAGGTGCCGAATATGCCAAAGTGGCTACCAAGTGGCCAAAGTGGCTACCGGGGTGCCGAATATGCCAAAGTGGCTAACAAGTGGCCAAAGTGGCTACCGAGGTGCCGAATATGCCAAAGTGGCTACCAAGTGGCCAAAGTGGCTACTGAGGTGATGAATGTGCCAACGTGGCTACCAAATGGCCAAAGTGGCTACGGAGGTGCCGAATGTGCCAAAGTGGCTACCAAGAGGCCAAAGTGGCTACCGAGGTGCCAAATGTGCTAAAGTGGCTACCAAGTGGCCAAAGTGGTCAAGTGGCTACAGAGGTGCCGAATGCCAAAGTGGCTACCAAGAGGCCAAAGTGGCTACCGTGGTGCAGAATGTGCCAAAGTGGCTACCAAGTGGCCAAAGTGGCTACCGAGGTACCAAATGTGCCAAAGTGGGTACCGAGGTGCCGAATGTGCCAAAGTGGCTACCAAGTAGCCAAAGTGGCTACCGAGTGCCACAAAGTGGCTAGCCAATGTACAGTGGCTACAGAGGTGCCGAATGTGCCAAAGTGGCTACCGAGGTGCCGAATGTGCAAAAATGGCTACCATGTGGCCAAAGTGGCTACCAAGGTGCGAAATGTGCTAAAGTGGCTACCAAGTGGCCAAAGTGGCTACTGAGGTGCTGAATGTGCCAAAGTGGCTACCAAGTGGCCAAAGTGGCTACCAAGTGGCTACAGAGGTGCCGAATGTGCCAAAGTGGCTACCAAGTAGCCAAAGTGGCTAACGAGGTGCCGAATGTGCCAAAGTGGCTACCAAGTGGCCAAAGTGGCTACCAAGTGGCTACAGAGGTGCCGAATGTGCCAAAGTGGCTACCAAGTGACCGAAGTGGCTACCGAGGTGCCAAAGTGGCTACAATGTGGCCAAAGTGGCTACCAAGGTGCGAAATGTGCTAAAGTGGCTACCAAGTGGCCAAAGTGGCTACTGAGGTGCCGAATGTGCCAAAGTGGCAACCAAGTGGCCAAAGTGGCTACCAAGGTGCCGAATGTGCCAAAGTGGCTACCAAGTAGCCAAAGTGGCTACCAAGGTGCTGAATATGCCAAAGTGGCTACCAAGTGGCACCGACGTGCTGAATGTGCCAAAGTGGCTACCAAGTGGCCAAAGTGGCTACTGAGGTGCCGAATGTACCAAAGTGCCTACCAAGTGGCCGAAGTGGCTACCGAGGGGCTGTGTGCACCAAAGTGGCTACCAAGGATTCTTGCATGGCAAAATGGCTACAAAGGGGCCATAGTGGCTAACAAGGGGCCCTGCATATGAAAGTGGCTACCAAGGTGCCATATACGACCGATCCTAGATTGTGCCATCGCTATACACAACATTCATATTCTAACTTTACTTTCTGATAGTCGACACCAGATACACTGCTGTAAAGCTGGCAGCGCTGTTCAAGCACCATGTATTTCCTTCAGGAAATGCCCATCTAGTTATGGTGCTTGAACCTCTAGGTTCAAGCAACATATTGTAATCCGATTTCTTATATTTTATTCTTCTTCTTCTCCGCGTTTTCTGCAATTAATGCGGCCCGAACCGCTCGGCGCAGAGACCCCGTTCAGGCGGCGTTTCGAAGCCCTCGGTGGGGACAGGTGTGCTATGTATTTTTGGAGTCGATCTGATTTTTAGTTTTTATAAAAAATCGCATTTTAAGCAAAATTTTTCCCATAGGAATTAATGGCGACCTTTCCATGACCCCAACTGACATGGGTTGAAGCCACAGCGCAGGTGCAGTGACCTTACAAAGATGGCAGCTATGCAAATGCAGCTTCCACACATGACCCGAATCAGCTAATAGAAGCTGACAGATCGCTGATTCAAGGTCTTAAAGACGCAGCGCAGGGCCCCAGGCAGCACACAGGGGCCACAGGCAGCACACGGGGCCCCAGGCAGCACACGGGGCCACAGGCAGCGCGACAATGGCTTCTGAAAAGCCCCACGGACGCCAAAGTGGCTTTAGAAGCCCAGTGTGCCAAAGTGGCACCAGAGGGGCCCAGAGCACCAAATTGGCCCCTGAGGCAAAGGGACAGCATGTGTCAATCAAATGGTACTAAAGTGGCTACCGAGGTGCCGAATGAGCCAAAGTGGCTACCAAGTGGCCAAAGTGGCTACCGAGGTGCCGAATGTGCCAAAGTGGCTACCAAGTGGCCAAAGTGGCTACCAAGGTGCTGAATGTTTCAAAGTGGCTAGCAAGTGGCCAAAGTGGCTACCGAGGTGCCGAATGTGCCAAAGAGGCTACTAAGTGGCCAAAGTGGATACCAAGTGACCAAAGTGGCTACCGAGAGGCCGAATGTGCCAAAGTGGCTAACAAGGGCCAAAGTGGCTACGAGGTCGAATGAGCCAAAGTGGCTACCAAGTGGCCAAAGTGGCTACCGAGGTGCCGAATGTGCCAAGTGGCTACCAAGTGGCCAAAGTGTCTACCAAGGTGCTGAATGTTTCAAAGTGGCTAGCAAGTGGCCAAAGTGACTAGCAAGTGGCCAAAGTGGCTACCGAGGTGCCGAATGTGCCAAAGAGGCTACTAAGTGGCCAAAGTGGATATCAAGTGACCAAAGTGGCTACCGAGAGGCCGAATGTGCCAAAGTGGCTAACAAGTGGCCAAAGTGGCTACAGAGGTGTCGAATGTGCCAAAGTGGCTACCAAGTGGCCAAAGTGGCTACCGAGGTGCCGAATGTGCCAAGTGGCTACCAAGTGGCCAAAGTGGCTACAGAGGTGTTGAATGTGCCAAAGTGGCTACCAAGTGGCCAAAGTGGCTACCAAGTGGCCAAAGTGGCTACCGAGGTGCTGAATGTGCCAAAGTGGCTACCAAGTGGCCAAAGTGGCTACCGAGGTGCCGAATGTGCCAAAGTGGCTACCAAGTGGCCAAAGTGGCTACCAAGTGGCAAAAGTATAACCTATACAAGGCTAGCACTTAGAGTCAAGATACAGCTATGTGTATCAATAGTGCCTAAGTGTATGAACTCCGTGCAAAATATGTATCAGCTCAACCAAAAGAAACTTGCACACAAAGAGTATATTATAAAAATACAAACATTTTTATTACATCATTTAAAATAAGGGACAAGAGAAAAGGCAGTGGTAACCCAAAATTGGAGTGGAACCACACAAGTACACAGGTAAGTTATAATCTCATGTTAGTATATACTATACATAATGGTAAAAGGGACCATAATATTAATCTGCCATAAGTCCGTATTAGGAGACCATTTATAGCGTCTTAACCCAAGGACAAGGCGGGTAATAATGCAAAACAACAGCAGCTGTACGCCGTCTGATAGCATGTAGTCACAATGTAACCATGGTCAAACACATACCTGAGACCCAGTGGTGCCACTCTCCCCTGTGCCTTCTTCCGGGGGAGTGGCATCAAAGGTGACCAGCAAGTATTTATGTGTCAGAGGGCCAATGATAATGCTCAGTGGAAAATCACAGGATACCTGCCCCATGTGTGCGGCGCATGTACCGCCGGGCAAACCGGATGCAGCCATTACCAGAAGCGTCATCAGTCAAGCCCACCCGCGTCATGAGGCGCCGCCCACCAAAACATGTGAGCGGAGTCCCAGGCGCGAGCAGGACACGACCGAAGCAAGACGCGATCAGCAATGCCTAGCAACCAGCTCCCAGCGCACATGCGCACTAGCAGGTATCCAGCACTTGTGCAAAAATTGCAAAGGAGCACACAATTATTGAAAAAAGATCATATACGGAATATTAGCCACAATTTTCAAACCAATACTGCATCTTATACATCGTATTGAAAACATCAAGTCAAATATAATCATCCTACTTTGGATCACCTACAATTTATAATAATAATAACAAAAGATAAACTATCAGATATCCAAATAAGGATATCGCTCCATACAAATATTACATTAGTGTGTTTTGGTGCACCAAAATCAAAATATATATGTGTAGCATAAAGTGTATATTGTCATAATATCTAATAATATAATCAATCCAGTGCTACAAAATTAAATAAATGAACATATTACAATACAAAAAACAAAATACTAAACAGAAATAATGGTGAAGGTGAAAATCAAAGTGAACCAATATACACCCAATATGGGTGTTGATTATGCCACAATGATACAATTTTACAATCATAAAGTTAACAAACATAGAATAAAGAGGCAAAATGACGGATCAAGGTGACAACCGTAATCCATATAGGATAATTCAGTATGTAGGTATCCCTTGAAGGAGGCGAAGCTTGAAGGCCCAGACACATATGCCATATTGATGAAAGAACTTCCATCAGAATAGTAACCAGGACAATACATCAATAATCTAAAATAAATAAAATGTGTTAATGACAAAAACAAACATAAAATTGATGCCATAAAAAATGAAGGTACGGGTGATCAGAGAAACGGTGCGAAACTTAGAGACTCATTAAGACCATTAGGGTGGAGAGAATGGAGTTTCCAGATCCAAAAGGCCTCTCTCTGTGCTAGAAGCCTACTCATCCTACCCCCCGTAAGTTGGGAACCACACGGTCAATCCCTCTAAACTTCAACACAGATGGATCGCAAGCATGATGCGTTTTGAAGTGTCTAGGAATTGTCTTCAAAACATCAAGATTATCCTCATCTATTGCTGCTAAGATGTCACGAACATGTTCCCTTACACGGATTTTGAAGGCTCTAGTCGTTAAACCCACATAAATCTTCTTGCAGGGACATGAGGCATGATAGACTACAAATGTTGTCGAACATGTGATGTTTTGGGTAATGATAAAAATTTTTCCCTCAGATGAAAAAAATTCCCTAGTTTGCTGCACATTAGGACATGCGACACATCCATCACATGGTTTGCAACCCCATTGTACAGTTGGCCGGTTGCTATTCATGTTGAAAATGGGTGGTTGGGGACGTGGTACAAAATAGCTCCTCACTAGGTGGTCTCTCAAATTACGTGACCTTCTCGCAATCAAACATGGTTTATCTGATATATATTGCTTAAGGATGGGATCTGCCAAAAGTATAGGCCAATATTTGGCCAAAATTCCATGCATATTTTTCCACTGAACGTTATATTGAGAGACCATTCTCACCTGAGAGCTGTCTTTAATTCTCGGAGAGGAATATAGCAAATCGTTTCTTCTTGTGTTTCTTGCCCTATTGTAGGCTCTTTTTATACATCTTTTGCTGTATCCTCTATCCAGAAAACGTTCAGACATATCTTTTGCTTGAACTTCAAAATCCTCACTTGATGAACAAATCCTTTTAATGCGCAAAAATTGGCCAGTAGGCACAGAATTAATCACATGGGGTGGGTGTGAGGACCTGGCATGTAATACAGAATTCACAGAAGTGTCCTTCCGGAAAACATCAGACACGAGGGCACCATCCGAGCTTCTCCTCACAGTGACATCTAAAAAATCAATTTTGGAAAGATCATATTTATAAGTTAGATGGATATTTAGATCATTTTTATTCAAATCCTGAAAAAATATTTCCAACTCAGAAGAAGTACCACGCCAAATCAAGAAAATATCATCAATGTAGCGGGTCCATAAAACGACCCGCTCCATTGACGTACTTCGATCGGTTGTGAAAAGGTCCCTCTCCCACAGCCCCAGGAACAGATTAGCATACGAAGGCGCACAGGCCGCGCCCATCGCTGTACCCTGGAGCTGCAGGTAGAAGGACCCATTAAACAAGAAGAAATTATGAGTCAACAAAAATTTGAGCAATTGAAGCAAAAAATCGATGTCACCGGAGGAGAAACTCGTCATGGACAGAAAATGAGACACTGCCCTCAAGCCATCCTGGTGGCGAATATTAGTGTAGAGCGACTCCACATCGCATGTAACCATAATCATGTCATCATCGATGTGGATCGCATCTATCTTTTTGAGAAAATCAGACGTATCTTTCAAATAAGATGGAATTGTCTCCACCAGGGGCTTAAGAAACATATCAATATATCTGCCAATGCCCTCCGTGAGTCCACCCAGCCCAGAGATTATTGACCTACCTGGAGGGTTTGTAGTGCTCTTGTGCACCTTCGGTAAAAGATACAGCGTTGGAATGCATGGTTCCTTAATCAAGAGGGTGTCACGTATTTGAATGGGTATGATCTCAGTGTCAACTGCCCTCTGTAGGATTTTAGACAATTCGGCCTTAAAGGAAATCAAAGGGTTGAACGTTAGCTTCTTGTAGCACAATGGATCCCTCAGCATGCGTGAGGCTTCAGCCACATATAATTTCGATGGCCATATAACAATGTTCCCACCCTTGTCAGCTGGCTTTATTACTATATCTTTAAGCTGTTTTAATCTTTTAAGACCATTATTTTCTGCCAGAGTTAGGTTCCCATGTTGAGACCTGCATGGAATCTGGTCAAATTCTTGGGAAACCAACTTGACAAAAATTTCAACATTAGAACACAGTGACAAGGGTGGGAACTTATTGGATTTAGGACGCAGAGAGGCTGGTAACCTACCCAAAGCCGAACTATTATGTTCATTCGCCAACTCCTCCAAATTTTGTAAAGCCATCTGTTCCGCAGGTAATGGGAACACACGTTGTATTTCTTCATTATGGTGCCATTTTTTGAAAATGAGGGATCTGGCGAAGATATGTAGGTCTTTAAGAGCCAGAAAAGGATCAAAACGCATGCTAGGAGAAAAAGTCAAGCCTTTAGATAGGAGAGAGATTTCATCAGAGCTAAGGGTATGTTCAGACAAATTAATTACCTTAGGTGTATCCCTTTTGTAGGAGGAACCATATTTTTTATTATTAGGAACCTTCCTTTCCCATTTTTTCTTGTTATTATTCCCAAATCGTGTCCTCATTGAATGTTGGGATATATCAGACATTTCACCGGTTGATGATAGTGAAGACACTGATGGTGATCTTTGTGCCCCATTAGGAGTAGGAGGGCGTCTCCATCTATAAACCAGATTTTTCTGGAAGTCCATACTATCTCTAGATAGTTTTTTGGCTTGAGTGTTTTTTATTTGGGATTCCCATTCAGTAGCATTCTTCTCCAACATATTATTAAATGTCGTAATGGTTTCATAAGAAACAATTTTTTTAAATTTAGAGAATAGTTCATCAATCTCACTTTCCAATATATTGACTGATTTTTTATTTAATTCAATTAATAATTCCATGAACTGAAAGGAGGCTTTGGTACACACATCCTCCCATTTAGAGGTAAACCCTTCATCGGATATTGGAAAGGACGGAAATACTTGAATCCGTAAGCCACTGGTATCAGTTTTTTCTTAATATAATTATCCAAAAAAGCCCTGTTCCACCACATTCTCGTTCGTTTATGGAGAGCTCTCTTAATGTAATTTTGTAAAACACTAACATCACTCTGATCACCCGCACCCGCATTAATGGGACCACTGTCAAAAACCTGAGCAACCTGTGCTTGCCAGGCTGCGTCTCTTGCTTTGTAATCCATAGTAGCCTATGAAAAAACCTGTGAAAGATACACAGAATCAATATATAACCTATACAAGGCTAGCACTTATAGAGTCAAGATACAGCTATGTGTATCAATAGTGCCTAAGTGTATGAACTCAGTGCAAAATATGTATCAGCTCAACCAAAAGAAACTTGCACACAAAGAGTATATTATAAAAATACAAAAATTTTTATTACATCATTTAAAATAAGGGACAAGAGAAAAGGCAGTGGTAACCCAAAATTGGAGTGGAACCACACAAGTACACAAGTGGCAAAAGTGGCTACCAAGTGGCCAAAGTGGCTACCGAGGTGCCGAATGTGCTAAAGAGGCTACTAAGTGGCCAAAGTGGCTACCGAGGTGCCGAATGTGCCAAAGTGGCTAACAAGTGGCCAAAGTGGCTACAGAGGTGTCGAATGTGCCAAAGTGGCTACCAAGTGGCCAAAGTGGCTACCGAGAGGCCGAATGTGCCAAGTGGCTACCAAGTGGCCAAAGTGGCTACAGAGGTGTTGAATGTGCCAAAGTGGCTACCAAGTGGCCAAAGTGGCTACCGAGGTGCCGAATGTGCCAAAGTGGCTACCAAGTGGCCAAAGTGGCTACTGAGGTGTTGAATGTGACAAAGTGGCTTCCAAATGGCCAAAGTGGCTACTGATGTACCGAATGTGCCAATGTGGCTACCAGTTGCCAAAGTGGCTACCGAGGTGCCGAAATGCCAAAGTGGCTACTGAGGTGCCGAATGTGCCAAAGTGGCTACCAAGTTCCAAAGTGGCTACCTGGTGCAGAATGTGCCAAAGTGGCTACCAAGTGGCCAAAGTGGCTACCGAGGTGCCGAATGTGCCAAAGTGGCTAGCAAGTGTCCAAAGTGTCTACCAAGTGGCCAAAGTGGCTACTGAGGTGTTGAATGTGACAAAGTGGCTTCCAAGTGGCCAAAGTGGCTACTGATGTACGAATGTGCCAATGTGGCTACCAAGTTGCCAAAGTGGCTACAGTGTCCAAAGTGCTACCGGGTGCAGAATGTGCCAAAGTGGCTACCAAGAGGCCAAAGTGGCTACCGAGGTACCGAATGTGCCAAAGGGGCTACCAAGTAGCCAAAGTGGCTACCGAGATGCGAAAGTGCCAAAGTGGCTACCAAGTGGCCAAAGTGGCTACCGAGGTGCCGAATGTGCCAAAGTGGCTACCAATGGCCAAAGTGGCTACTGAGGTGCTGAATGTGCCAAGTGGCTACCAAGTGTCCAAAGTGGCTACCGTGGTGCAAATGTGCCAAAGTGGCTACCAAGTGCCAAAGTGGCTACCAGTAGTGCCAAAGTGGCTACAGAGGTGCCGAATGTGCCAAAGTGGCTACCAAGTGGCCAAAGTGGCTACCAAGGTGCCGAATGTGTCAAAGTGGCTACCAAGAGACCAAAGTGGCTACCAAGGTGCCAAATGTGCTAAAGTGGCTACCAAGTGGACAAAGAGGCTACCGAGGTGCCGAATGTGCCAAAGTGGCTACCAAGTGGTCCAAAGTGGCTACGTGGTGCCGAATGTGCCAAAGTGGCTACCAGTGCCAAAGTGGCTACCAAGTGGCCAAAGTGGCTACAGAGGTGCCGATGTGTCAAAGTGGCTACCAAGAGACCAAAGTGGCTACCAAGTGGCCAAAGTGGCTATGAGGTACCGAATGTGCCAAAATGGCTACCAAGTGGTCAAAGTGGCTACAGGTACCGACTGTGCCAAAGTGGCTACCAAGTGGCTGAAGTAGCTACCGAGGTGCCGAATGTGCCAAAGTGGCTACCAAGTGACCAAATGGCTACCAAGTGGCCAAAGTGTACCAAGGTGCCGAATGTGCCAAATGGCTACCAAGTGACCAAAGTGGCTACTGAGGTACCGACTGTGCCAAAGTGGCTACCAAGTGGCTGAAGTAGCTACCGAGGTGCCGAATGTGCCAAAGTGGCTACCAAGTGACCAAAGGCTACCAAGTGGCAAAGTGATACCAAGGTGCCGAATTGCCAAAGTGGCTACCAAGCAGCCAAAGTGGTACCGAGGTGCCAAATGTGCCAAAGTGGCTACCAAGTTGCCAAAGTGGCTACCAAGGTGCCGAATATGCCAAAGTGGCTACCAAGTGGCCAAAGTGGCTACCAAGGTGCCGAATGTGCCAAAGTGGCTACCAGGAAGTGCACGAATGTGCCAAAGTGGCTACCAAGTAGCCAAAGTGGCTACCGAGGTGCCGAATGTGCCAAAGTGGCTACCAAGTGACCAAAGTGGCTACCAAGGTTCCAAATGTGCTAAAGTGGCTACCAAGTGGCCAAAGTGGCTACTAAGGTGCCGAATGTTCCAAAGTGGCTACCAATTGGACAAAGTGGCTACTGAGTTGCCGAATGTGCCAAAGTGGCTACCAAGTTGCCAAAGTGGCTACCGAGGTGCTGAATATGCCAAAGTGGCTACCAAGTGGCCAAATTGGCTACCGAGATGCCGAATGTGCCAAAGTGGCTACCAAGTGGCCAAAGTGGCTACCGAGGGGCCGAATGTGCCAAAGTGGCTACCAAGTGGCCAAAGTGGCTACCGTGATGCAGAATGTGCCAAAGTGGCTACCAAGTGGCCAAAGTGGCTACCAAGGTACCGAATGTGCCAAAGTGTCTACCAAGTAGCCAAGTGCTACAAGTGCGATGGCCAAATTGCTAAGTGGCCAAAGTGCTACCAATGCAAATGTGCTAAATTGGCTACCAAGTGGCCAAGAGGCTACGAGGTGCCGAATGTGCCAAAGTGGCTACCTGGTGCAGAATGTGCCAAAGTGGCTACCAAGTGGCCAAAGTGGCTACCAAGGTACCGAATGTGCCAAAGTGGCTACCAAGTAGCCAAAGTGGCTACAGAGGTGCCGAATGTGCCAAAGTGGCTACCAAGTGGCCAAAGTGGCTTCCAAGGTGCCGAATGTGTCAAAGTGGCTACCAAGGTGGCCAAGTGTGCTAAAGTGGCTACCAAGTGGTCAAAGAGGCTACCAAGGTGCCAAATGTGCCAAAGTGGCTACCAAGTGGCCAAAGTGGCTACTGAGGTGCCGAATGTGCCAAAGTGGCTAGCAAGTGGTCAAAGTGGCTTCCAAGTGGCCAAAGTGGCTACTGAGGTACCGAATGTGCCAAAATGGCTACCAAGTGGCCAAAGTGGCTACATGATGGTGTACCAGTCTGAGTAGTCCAAAGTGCGTACCAAGTGGCCCAAAGTGACTACTAAGTGGCCAAAGTGACTACCAAGGTGCCGAATGTGCCAAAGTGGCTACCCGGTGGCCAAAGTGGCTGCTGAGGTGCTGAATGTGCCAAAGTGGCTACCAAGCAGCCAAAGTGGCTACCAAGGTGCTGAATATGCCAAAGTGGCTACCAGTTGGCCAAAGTGGCTACTGAGGCAATGTGCCAGTAATGTGGCCTGATGCGAATGTAAGTACTACCAAGTGGCCAAAGTGGCTACCGAGTGGCTGTGTGCACCAAAGTGGCTACCAAGGATTCTTGCATGCCAAAATGGCTACCAAGGGGCCAAAGTGGCTAACAAGGACCCCGCACATCAAAGTGGCTACCAAGGGGCCATATACAACCCATCTCAGGTTGTGCCATCGCTGTACACAACATTCATATTCTAACTTTACTTTCTGACAGTCGACACCTGATACACTGCTGTAAAGCTGGCAGCGCTGTTCAAGCACCATGTATTTCCTTCAGGAAATGCCCATCTAGTTTCTTCTTCTTCTCTGCAATTAATGCGGCCCGAACCGCTCGGCGCAGAGACCCCGTTTAGGCGGCGTTTCGAAGCCCTCGGTGGGGACAGGTGTGCTATGTATTTTTGGAGTCGATCCGATTTTTAGTTTTTTAAAAAAATCGCATTTTAAGCAAAAATTTTCCCATAGGAATTAATGGCGACCTTTCCATGACCCACAACTGACATGGATTGAAGCCACAGCGCAGGTGCAGTGACCTTACAAAGATGGCAGCTATGTAAATGCAGCTTCCACACATGACCCGTATCAGCTAATAGAAGCTGACAGATCGCTGATTCAAGGTCTTAAAGACGCAGCGCAGGGCCCCAGGCAGCACACAGGGGCCACAGGCTGCACACGGGGCCACAGGCAGCACACAGGGCCCCAGGCAGCGCGCCAAGCCTGAAAAGCCCCACGGACGCCAAAGTGGCTTTAGAAGCCCAGTGTGCCAAAGTGGCCCCTGAGGGGCCCGGGGCACCAAATTGGCCCCTGAGGCAAAGTGACAGCATGTGTCAACATGTCTAAAGTGGCTACCAAGTGGCCAAAGTGGCTACCGAGGTGCCGAATGTGCCAAAGTGGCTACCAAGTGGCCAAAGTGGCTACCGAGGTGCTGAATGTGCCAAAGTGGCTACCAAGTGGCCAAAGTGGCTACCAAGGTGCTGAATGTGCCAAAGTGGCTAGCAAGTGGCCAAAGTGGCTACCAAGTGGCCAAAGTGGCAACTGAGGTGATGAATGTGCCAAAGTGGCTACTGAGGTACCGAATGTGCCAAAGTGGCTACCAAGTGGCCAAAGTGGCTACCGAGGTGCTGAATGTGCCAAAATGGCTACCAAAGTGGCTACCAAGTGGCCAAAGTGGCTACCGAGGTGCCAAATGTGCCAAAGTGGCTACCAAGTGGCCAAAGTGGCTACCAAGGTGCTGAATGTGCCAAAGTGGCTAGCAAGTGGCCAAAGTGGCTACCAAGTGGCCAAAGTGGCAACTGAGGTGATGAATGTGCCAAAGTGGCTACCAAGTGGCCAAGTGGCTACTGAGGTACCGAATGTGCCAAAGTGGCTACCAAGTGGCCAAAGTGGCTACCGAGTTGCTGAATGTGCCAAAATGGCTACCAAAGTGGCTACCAAGTGGCCAAAGTGGCTACCGAGGTGCCAAATGTGCCAAAGTGGCTACCAAGTTGCCAAAGTGGCTACCGAGGTGCCGAAAATGCCAAAGTGGCTACCAAGTGGCCAAAGTGGCTACCGAGGTGCCGAATGTGCCAAAGTGGCTACCAAGTGGCCAAAGTGGCTACCGAGGTGCAGAATGTGCCAAAGTGGCTACCAAGTGGCCAAAGTGGCTACCAAGTGGCCAAAGTGGCTACTGAGGTGCCGAATGTGCCAAAGTGGCTACCAAGTGGCCTAAGTGGCTACTGAGGTGCCGAATGTGCCAAAGTGGCTACCAAGTGGCCAAAGTGGCTACCGTGGTGCAGAATGTGCCAAATTTGCTACCAAGTGGCCAAAGTGGCTACAGAGGTGCTGGATGTGCCAAAGTGGCTACCAAGTGGCTAAAGTGGCTACCGAGGTGCCGAATGTGCCAAAGTGGCTACCAAGTAGCCAAAGTGGCTACCGAGGTGCCGAATGTGCCAAAGTGGCTAACAAATGACCAAAGTGGCTACCAATGTTCCAAATGTGCTAAAGTGGCTACCAAGTGGCCAAAGTGGCTACCGAGGTGCCGAATGTGCCAAAGAGGCTACAAAGTGGCTACAAAGTGGCCAAAGTGGCTACTGAGGTGCCGAATGTGTCAAAGTGGCTAACAAGTGGCCAAAGTGGCTACTGAGAGCCGAATGTGCCAAAATGGCTACAAAGTGGCTACCAAGTGGCCAAAGTGGCTACAGAGGTGTTGAATGTGCCAAAGTGGCTACCAAGTGGCCATAGTGGCTAATGAGGTGCCGAATGTTCCAAAGTTGCTACCAAGTGTCCAAAGTGGTTACCGAGGTGCCGAATGTGCCAACGTGGCTACCAAGTTGCCAAAGTGGCTACCGAGGTGCCAAATATGCCAAAGTGGCTACCAAGTGGCCATAGTGGCTACCGAGGTGCCAAATATGCCAAAGTGGCTAACAAGTGGCCAAAGTGGCTACTGAGGAGCCGAATGTGCCAAAATGGCTACAAAGTGGCTACCAAGTGGCCAAAGTGGCTACAGAGGTGTTGAATGTGCCAAAGTGGCTACCAAGTGGCCATAGTGGCTAATGAGGTGCCGAATGTTCCAAAGTTGCTACCAAGTGTCCAAAGTGGTTACCGAGGTGCCGAATGTGCCAACGTGGCTACCAAGTTGCCAAAGTGGCTACCGAGGTGCCAAATATGCCAAAGTGGCTACCAAGTGGCCATAGTGGCTACCGAGGTGCCAAATATGCCAAAGTGGCTACCAAGTGGCCAAAGTGGCTACCGAGGGGCCGAATGTGCCAAAGTGGCTACCAAGTTGCCAAAGTGGCTGCTGAGGTGCCGAATGTGCCAAAGTGGCAACCAAGTGGCCAAAGTGGCTACCGTGGTGCAGAATGTGCCAAAGTGGCTAACAAGTGGCCAAAGTGGCTACCGAGGTGCCGAATGTGCCAAAGTGGCTAGCAAGTAGCCAAAGTGGCTACCATGTGGCCAAAGTGGCTACAGAGGAGCCGAATGTGCCAAAGTGGCTACTAAGTGGCTACCAAGGTGCCAAATGTGTCAAAGTGGCTACCAAGAGTCCAAAGTGGCTACCAAGGTGCCAAATGTGCTAAAGTGGCTACCAAGTGGCCAAAGAGGCTACCGAGGTGCTGAATGTGCCAAAGTGGCTACCAAGTGGCCAAAGTGGCTACCAAGTGGCCAAAGTTGCTACTGAGGTGCTGAATGTGACAAAGTGGCTTCCAAGTGGCCAAAGTGGCTACAGAGGTACCGAATGTGCCAATGTGGCTACCAAGTGGCCATAGTGGCTACCGAGTGGCCATAGTGGCTACCGAGATGCTGAATGTGCCAAAGTGGCTACCAAGTGGCCAAAGTGGCTACCGAGGTGCCGAATGTGCCAAAGTGGCTACCAAGTGGCCAAAGTGGCTACTGAGGTGCCGAATGTGCCAAAGTGGCAACCAAGTGGCCAAAGTGGCTACCGTGGTGCAGAATGTGCCAAAGTGGCTACCGAGGTGCCGAATGTGCCAAAGTGGCTAGCAAGTAGCCAAAGTGGCTACCATGTGGCCAAAGTGGCTACAGAGGAGCCGAATGTGCCAAAGTGGCTACCAAGTGGCCTAAGTGGCTACCAAGGTGCCGAATGTGTCAAAGTGGCTACCAAGAGACCAAAGTGGCTACCAAGGTGCCAAATGTGCTAAAGTGGCTACCAAGTGGCCAAAGAGGCTACCGAGGTGCTGAATGTGCCAAAGTGGCTACCAAGTGGCCAAAGTGGCTACCAAGTGGCCAAAGTTGCTACTGAGGTGCCGAATGTGCCAATGTGGCTACCAAGTGGCCAAAGTGGCTACTGAGGTATCGACTGTGCCAAAGTGGCTACCAAGTGGCTGAAGTAGCTACCGAGGTGCCGAATGTGCCAAAGTGGCTACCAAGTGGCCAAAATGGCTACCAAGTGGCCAAAAGTGACTACCAAGGTGCCGAATGTGCCAAAGTGGCTACCAAGTGGCTACTGAGGTGCCGAATGTGCCAAAGTGGCTACCAAGCAGCCAAAGTGGCTACTAAGGTGCTGAATATGCCAAAGTGGCTACCAAGTGGACAAAGTGGTACCGAGGTGCCGAATGTGCCAAAGTGGCTACCAAGTGGCCAAAGTGGCTACCGAGGTGCCGAATGTGCCAAAGTGGCTATCAAGTGGCCAAAGTAGCTACCGAGTGGCTGTGTGCACCAAAGTGGCTACCAAGGATTCTTGCATGCCAAAATGGCTACCAAGGGGCCAAAGTGGCTAACAAGGGGCCCCGAAAATCAAAGTGGCTACCAAGGGGCCATATACAACTCATCCCAGGTTGTGCCAACGCTATACACAACATTGATATTCTAACTTTACTTTCTTACATTCGACACCTGATACACTGCTGTAAAGCTGGCAGCGCTGTTCAAGCACCATGTATTTCCTTCAGGAAATGCCCATCTAGTTGCTCTTGTTTTGCTGGACGGCTAATAGGAATCAGCGCAATAGATTAGTATTAAACACAATATGTAATATGCGTAATGTTTCCAGGAAAAAAGCAAAAAACTGTCTAGATCAATATTAATTATATCATGTATTAATGTCATCATACAACGGCCTCTTTATTGACATTTTGACATTTCATCCTTTACAGGAAGCTCTTACATGAGTGCTCTAGAAGTCGGAGGTCTAATAGGAAGCATTGCTGCTGGATTATTGTCCGACCGCGCTGTGGCCAAAGTAAGAACTGTGAATACACTGGTCACAAACACATCTGTTTTTTCCTAAGCCTGGTAAACAAGTCTGATATACTGGTTCCACTTTGTAGTGATAATATTTTAATTAGGCTGGAAGTGCAATGTGGCCGCTACGCCCGGTATACTTATGGGTGTTGCTGGGTGGGAAATAATGTGAGCAATGTATTTTTTTTTAAATTATTTATACTTTTATTAACTTGTTTCTTTTACTTTTTGGATGACTCTTTCTGCGGTCTCCGTTAGTCGGGTTTGAGGAACTATGGCAACCCTCGCCACGGTCTTCTTCTGTCCATGATGGCCGGAATGGTTGTGTCCTTGTTTTTGTTCCGTGTTACCGTCACTCCGGGATCGTCCAAGGTAACATGAAATTTGTGCAGAATTTTTTAAACACTTCCAGATAAGTCACACTTCATTATACCTAGATAAGTACAATGCTTCATACAATTCCTGCTTGTTCTTCTGTCTTCTCTTTGTACCTAAATACTTTCATCTTTTAATATCTGCTGTTCACATTCTCTCAGGTGGATGGGATCTTGTCTCTTGCTCTCCAGCCTCTCGCTGAGATGTCCAATCTGAATGAACAAGAGGTTTCTGTCTTTCTTTGAAATACTCTGTCTGTCCTTATTCATCTTACCAAAAGTTGTAAATGTCTGCTACTTCCTTCTGGGCATTTAAGTTCTGCACATAAATTCTGACATACCTATTGCAGGACCAGGGGGGATTCTTTCTCTGGTATTTTGACATCATTCACCACCTCTTTGCAGACTTTTGCACAGATTGTTCCTATAAAGAATATTGAGACACCTTTTAGGGCATTTTTTTTCACTTAAATGCATGTATTCATTTTTGTGGATGGGTCTTCATAAAACTTTTCAAGCATTTTTGTCTTCCTTAGCCTCTATTTATTACACAAAATAGCAGACTGGGAAATAAGTTACCAGTGAATCCTTCAGTGAGCTTGTTCTGCAGACAGGGTCTCTAATCCCTATTTTTTTTCTCCAAAACCATCTTCAAAGTTGATTTATGAGCAATTGAAATTTGGATCTTGACTTGATCTTAGAAGATCACTACAGGGTTGTTCTCAACTTGTCTTCAGGAGCGCACTTCTCCTCTGCTTTCCAGCTTCCTCCTTGCCAAGGGGGCTAAGATTGACGGTTTGGACCAGTGGCATGGTGACCGGCTGGTCTGCTCTGTGCGCTCTCTCATGCTCTCAAGGAAAGAGCTTCTAAGTGCTGCGCTCTTTCAAGGAAAGAGCTTCTAAGTGCTGTCCTCTTTCAAGGAAAGAGCTTCTAAGTGCTGCCCTCTTTCAAGGAAAGAGCTTCTAAGTGCTGCCCTCTTTCAAGGAAAGAGCTTCTAGTGCTCCCTCTTTAGAAGAGTCTAGTGCTGCCCTCTTTCAAGGAAAGAGCTTCTAAGTGCTGCCCTCTTTCAAGGAAAGAGCTTCTAAGTGCTGCCCTCTTTCAAGGTGAAGAAGAGCTTCTAAGTGCAGCCCTCTTTCACGGAAAGAAGCTTTCCTAAGTGCAGCCCTCTTTCGAGGAAAGAGCTTCTAGTGCAGCCTCTTTGAGGAAAGAGCTCTAAGTGCAGCCCTCTTTTGAGGAAAGAGCTTCTAAGTGCAGCCCTCTTTCAAGGAAAGAGCTTCTAAGTGCAGCCTCTTTCAAGGAAAGAGCTTCTAAGTGCAGCCTCTTTCAAGGAAGAGCTTCTAAGTGCAGCTCTTCATAGGAAGTGCTAATGCAGCCTCTTTCAAGGAAAGAGCTTCTAAGTGCAGCCCTCTTTCAAGGACAGAGTTCTATGCATCTTTAAAGTTAAGTGCAGCCCTCTTTCAAGGAAAGAGCTTCTAAGTGCAGCCCTTTGATCCTTGCGCCTCTCAAGGAGAGAGTGCTCTGCTAGAGATGCAGAATAGTTACCATTAAATTTGGTGTGAATCGATTCACATGTCCCATTCACTTGGCCACGATTTTGATCAATAATGATAATCTAAAGAAGAGCAGGGAAGAGGTATTCCTTCCGCTCCTGCACAGTTGTGGACGATGGAGTGGCACGTGTGAAACGATTTGCACCAACTCTAGTTACCAGGGAATCTATGTAGAGTGATATATAGAGCATGTAGAAACCAAACAGTTAAAGATGTTTGGAAAAATTATATAGCACAAATGCGGATTTTGCCGCAAGTAAAGTTCTCTCATATTTGTGAAATGTCTTACACTCTATTAATTCCCTTCAGACTAGACAGTTACTTTGCCTGATGGATGATGCAGAGGATAGTGCACCCCAGAGATATGGGACTCATGGTCTCAAGAATCTCGTCACACTTTATATGTGTTGTCTTCTCAATCTAAAATGTGATCTGTGGATTTATATGTCACTAGTACGTCTCATCGCCTTGTATGATATTCTTAGGTGTGGATCCTCATTCTCGGCGCCGTCTTTGGTTTTTCCTCTTACGGCCCCATTGCTCTGTTTGGAGTTATCGCTAATGAAAGTGCCCTTCCAATTTCTGTGGCACTTCCCATGCAATTGTAGCGCTGTCCGCTAACAGTAAGTACAGCTTTTTTTTTTCTTTGTGAAATGTCACTGTTCATTTACCATGAGATTAAGATTAAGTTTTCATTCTGTTTTGCATTTCATTAAAGGGATATTCCCATCTTAAAGATCTTATTCCAATATGTAGTTGGTGTAATAATAATAATAATATTAGCAAATACCTGTAATTAGGAATGTAGAATAGTTCTTCTGATTCGCTATGTCGCTTACCCCATGTGCAGGGCATTGCAGTAGCTTAGGTATCCATGGTTAAGACCACTAACTGTCACTACATGAGTGGTTGTAACCATGGGTACCTAAGCTACTGCAATGACCTGCTCATGGGGTAAGCGAGATAGAAAACCAGAAGAACTATACTACATTCCTAATTAGAGGTGTTATTTTTATTATTACACCTACTACATATTGGGATAGGATCTTGAAGATGAGAATACCCGTTTAACCCCCCACTTATTGCTGGCCCTTCATTCACAATTCTGCAGGCATCCAGTCAGAAAATAAGAAAACAAAAAACATTAGACTGGTCAGGAAGGGTAAATCACACGAAGGATTTGCCCTTAGAGTCTGTTTCTCCCTTAGAAACTTCCCTTCAATCGTCCATAGACCTCTCGAAAAGCAGACTATACCTAGACTTGGCTATTGTAGGTGGAGAATATCTAATTTTGATACAAATCTATTTTTCTTCACAGTTGGAGGATTTCTGGCCGGATTGCCATTCAGCACAGTCGCCAAATATTACGGCTGGGACACGGCTTTCTGGGCGGCGGAGATGACCTGCTTAGCGGTTACCATAATCTTCTTTCTGCTGCGGAACATCCAGACCAAGATGGGACGCCTGCCTAAGAAATCTGATTGAGACGCAGTTCAAGAATCCCCCCTAATTACCTGCAAGAACACGGAAAGACAAATCCAGGGGAAGGAGGAGGGGATGATTCGGAGTTATCAGTAGCGCTCATTTCTGAGTACTGCAGGATATCGGCCGAGTACGCCAAGCAAGTCATTTGGCCTTTCCAGATTCAGTCTCCTAAATCTTCCAATTCCTCTGTTCACGAAAGAAAAACGTCACCTAACATTTCAGATTAGGATACTACTACAAACACTTGGGACTTCTGGAAATCTAATTTGCAATAATTAAAGAGGGTTCTCCAATTTTAGAAATCCCTAATGGTTAAAAGGTTCCTTTGGACGATTAGCGGATTTCCTCAGAATCTATGTAAGCATTCAGTCTCACTACAGCACCCCCACAGGAATTATTAGGCATTACATGGGGTCCTCCAGGGATAGAGATGCTCTTTTTAACAAATCTCCTCTCTAGCCAAGTAATGAAAAACCAACCCTCTAACTAAGAAGTCCCTATTGGGAAAATGGAAAACCCTTTAACATTAATGTGAAATCATGTAGTCCATCTACATTTAATGCAAGAGACGTTATCAGCCTGGTACAGACCTTGTTACATCTCTACGTGCAATATAGCATTTATGGAAATGAAGAAAACATAAATCAGCACCTATGAGGCTCATCTCCATAATCTGGTCGTGTTAGTAGAATTTCTCGTCAAATGTCAGAAAATACATTTAGGAAATGGCAAATGGCAGAAAATTTTTATAGAAGGTTTTTATTTATAGCTGCTAATGAAGAGGCAACGAAGGTGCAGGAAGCTTCACCTCTTGGTTTCTGCACTTCTTTTCTGATTACTCCTGGACCTAATAGAAGGACATGATAGGAATGTGTTACTAGATTTTGGTTTTATTGACACTCGAATTAGTCTCTAGACATATATTACATGTGGAGACTACCCGTACCGGCACACCAGCTTAATTTCTTAAACGGAAGATGTAATTGGAAAATTATCTATTGTCCAAATCAAGTTTTTATGTTAACTATATATTGTTTTATATTCTGGATATTTTAGTTTATTTTTTCAAAGTTTGTCTATATTAAAAATAGGAAAAACAAAATCTTGCAACTTTCTCACTGGCTACTAGACTTCACATCAGACTACTATATTCTGTTTTTTACATGGACATTAGCAGCAATACACAGACTCAAATCCTATTTG
The DNA here is from genome assembly GCA_033576555.1 of Oophaga sylvatica. Classification (NCBI taxonomy): domain Eukaryota; kingdom Metazoa; phylum Chordata; class Amphibia; order Anura; family Dendrobatidae; genus Oophaga; species Oophaga sylvatica. The sequence continues at coordinate 374,533,637 of JARQOD010000003.1, read as the reverse complement.
TGTAGAACCTGGGCAAAGATCATTGTGAAGGAAGGAGAAGGCAGTGAGCTGTGACATCACGCATTGTGAATGGTGGATCCTTTGTCATCTACAGTATATAGAGGTGTTATCAGTCATTGTACTGGAGGAGGAGGAGGTGAGCTGTGACATCACCATTGTGAATGGTGGATCCTTTGTCATCTACAGTATATAGAGGTGTTATCAGTCATTGTACTGGAGGAGGAGGAGGTGCGCTGTGACATCACGCATTGTGAATGGTGGATCCTTTGTCATCTACAGTATATAGAGGTGTTATCAGTCATTGTACTGGAGGAGGAGGAGGTGAGCTGTGACATCACCTATTGTAAATGGTGAATACTGTGTTATTTACTAATATAGAGGTGTTATCACTCATAGTAATTCTGTCTATGATGATAATGAGACTGATGAAAAGTATTTTGTGCAGAACAGGAAGTGTGAGTCTTGTATTGAGCCTAGTGGACAGTGTGGACATTGCAATATTTCTATTATTTTTGTTCCTTATGTAATGTAATTTTTTTTCCGTTTGTAATAAAAAAAAGATATATATATTATATATAACATAAAGCATGATTTAAAAAATAGGTCATTTTTTATGACGCTTTCCTATAGGCCGGGGTCACACTTGTGAGCGTGATGCAAGAAGCTCGCGCAAGTCTCTCGCATCAACACCCGGCACTGCTGCCCGCACTCGGGACCGGAGTGTGCGGCTGCATGTATTTCTGTGCAGCCGCACACTCTGGTCTGAGTGCTGGCGTCAGTGCCGGGTGTTGAAGTGAGAGATTCGCGTGAGTTTCTTGCATCACGCTCGCAAAGTGTGACACCAACCTTAACCTGTATTCTGGTTTCAGCACATATTTCTTGCATAATGAAAGTGTATACAATTTTACAGATGTCCTGTACCCTCTATCAATTTCACAAGTTTTTCAAGATTTCTACATGAAGCCATTCAGTAAAATATTCTAGTGTATGAAAATCTGCCCACGGACCCAAGACAGTGCTTAGATCCACATAGCATAACTGTAACTGGCTGCAGTGGAGATCTTGAGAGATGTGAGGCATTGATATAAGCTGCCACTAATTTTACAAAAACAAGCAAAAGCTACTTGCTGTCATTTCTATAAAAATGACAGTTTTCTCTGCTACAGATCTTACAGAGCTCTCAATGCTGAGCTGTTTATAACCCTGCCCATAACCCTGATTGGCTGCTTTCTGTGTACACTGTGCAGAGACAGAAAGCTGCCCATCAGTGATGGGGGCAGGGTTGGACTAGGAGGCACCATCCACCCAGTCCTGTAGTGATAATCTCCTGCTGATAAAACACTGATTTTATTGAAACAGCAAGATACAGCTCAATAAATAAGACATCCCTAGAATCAGGGTCTCTGTCCCCACATTATGCTGCTTTCAGATTACACAGCAAAAACTAGCTGACAGTTTCCCTTTAAGGGTATGTTCACACAGAGCTTATTTTTGTTGAATGCCTTAGGGTATGTTTCCATGGTCCGGATTGCCTGCACTTTGGACGCCTGCTCTGCCCAAAGCGCTGCCCCCTTTCTTCGCGCGTTGATTCCGCAAGTGTTCATTGAACACATGTGGAATCACCGCGTCATATCCATAGGGCCCCGACTCACATAGCGACGCACCAGCGATCCCAACAACAATATGATCTTGTCAGGATCGCTGGTGTGTCGCTACATGATCGCTGCTGACCTGCCAAACAGGCAGCGATCAGGACAGCGACACTGCGGGTAACGTCGCTTAGTTACCCACAGTGTACGTTGGATACCAGCCCGCTGATGCAGGGAGCTGGTAATCAAGGTGCACATCGGGTTTCCAGGCGCTGCGCGGTGCCTGGAAACCCGATGTGTACCTTGGTTACCAGCTCCCTCAGCAGCACGCTGGACACGACCATGGTTATCCAGCCAGCCCGCGCCTGGAAACCGATGTGTACCTTGGTTACCAGCTGATCGCTGGTCTCCTGCCTGCCACACGCAGCGATGCGTGCTGGCCAGCGGGAGACCAGCGATCAAAAAAAAGTCCAGGCATTTCTGACACGACCAGCGATTCACAGCAGGGGCCTGATCGCTGGTACGTGTCAGACATAGCGAGATCGCTGCTGAGATCGCTATTGCGTCACAAAATTTGTGACTCAGCAGCGATCTCGCTATGTGAAACGGGGCCCTTACACTGTATTATTTATCTTTATGGAGAGGAGCGTCTCCGCAAGATAAATAGACATGCTGCTTTCTATAAAGACGTGCCGCATGTCCGGATTCGTGGGTGTGTCACCCGCATTTTAGTACGCATAGTGGAGACGGGATTTCTTCAGATCCCCTTCACTATGCTGTAACATCTGGACGCTTCGGCTGTACGCAGCGTTCAATCCGCAGCTAATCCGGATGTATTCTGGACCGTGGAAACATACTCTTAAGTTTTCAAACCACTGCTCCTATCGGGCAGTCTCATTCACAACGCTTCTACTTTAATAAGCAGCGGCTTTTCCTAATCTGATGTGTACATGCCCTGTGGGAACATACCCTAAAATATATTACCTAATCGTATATTATTGTCTGTCATCTGGGGTCTTTGTGCTATTTTGTTGTTGGTTTTAAGAAATACTGATGGACATGGGCAGAAGGCGCCTTTCTATATGAAGTGTTTAACTTTTTACAATAATGCTTTTCAAACATGATAAAAATAATATTTTAGATCCAGTGTAACATATTCTAATATATTTTATTACCTGTATTCTACACATTGTGGAGGTGATAATTGTGTAACAGGAGAAGTAAGAGCCGACCGATAAATACTGAACAAACTGCACATGGAAGACACTGGAACCTGGGAGATGCCTCTTATATTGGGGGCACTAGGTACATGAAATCATGGAAATAACTTGTAGCACAATTTTTTTTTGCGCTTGTTAAAAATTCTGAAAATAAAGAGTGCAGAAATGTGAAAGCAAAGAGGAATTAGTCATTAACTCCAGCAAATATCCATAAAAGTAGAAAAGTATTGGGACACCCATCTTATTCATTGCATTCTGTATCCTCTTTCAGTCCTGTTGCCCCTGGTGTTTAACATCTGGCCCCTCTCTCTCCCTCCCCCCCTTCCAGTGTATAACACCGGGCCTCTCGCCTCCCAGGTATATAGCTTCCGGCCCCTCGCCCCAGGGTAACACCTGGCCCGTTGCCACCCCATGTGTAACATCTGGCCCCTCGCTTCCCCCCCGACATATAACACCTGGAAGCTCCCCCCCCCCCAAGTTTATTACTCACTGATGCCAGCACGGTCGTGTAAGAGGAGTCACCGGGGTAACAAGTCCGTCCATGACATTTCTTCCTCCTAAATCTTCCCCATCACCTGTGAGTGATATTATTGAGAAGTGGAAGGAACCGCAGTAACTCAGCCATGACCTGGAGACCCCATAACATTACAGAGCAGGGGCCCGAGTGCTGAGGAGCAGAGGGTAGAAAAGTCACCAATGCTCTGCTAAGCCCATAACTGTAGAGTCCAGACCTCCTCTGGTATTAACATCAGGACAAACACTGCGCCCCCGCCAGGAGCTTCATGGCCGAGCAGCTGCATGCAGCCGTACATCACCAAGCACAATGCCGAGTGTCGGATGGAGTGGTGTAAAGCCGCCACCGCTGGTCTCTGGGGAGATGTGTTCTGTGCAGTGATGGATCACACTTCTCTATCTGTGTCTGATGGAGGAGTCTGGGTTTGGTGATTCCAGGAGGATGTTACCCTTGAATGCATTGTGCCCCCTGTACAGATGGTGGAGGAGGATAATGCAATGGGCTGTTATCAGGGTCGGCCTCTTAGTTCCAGTACACAAGATCCATAAAGACATTTGGGCAGCATGGTGGCTCAGTGGTTAGCACTGCAGAGTTGCAGCACTGGGGTTCTGGGTTCCAATCTCACCAAGGACAACATCTGCAAGGAGTTTGTATGTTCTCCCCATGTTTATGTGGGTTTCCTCAAAGTTCTCCGCTTTCCTCCTACACTCCAAAGACATACTAAGAGGGAATTTAAATTGTGAGCCCAAGTGGGGACAGTGATAATAATGTCTGTAAAGCGCTGCAAAATATGACTGCACTATGTAAGCAAAGCATAATAAATAAAAATAATGATTGAGGGGACTGTAGTACTGCAATTAGACCACTAGATGGCAGCGAGGCTCTAGAGAAGTCCGTGAAAGTCCAATGCAGGAAAGTTGCTCCATCTCTTCCCAGGGTATAACTCTCAAGTACACGGACGATTTCTGCCCACAAACAAGCAGCCGTCAACTATATAGCAGTCAGCTCTTATTTAATGGCCTGTTTGCACATGTCTACAGAAGTGTATAGGGATAAAACAGTTGTTACTACGATTGTTCTGTCTCCATATAGTTTTACATGTTGTCAGCAGCATGTCTCCTCTTTACATAGGATGATGTGCTGCCAACCACAATAATTTAATAGCCCCCCATGAAGGATTTAATCAGCCAACAAACAAGTTATTTGCTCACTTGACAACTGATTGACTGCATCTCTGTACGAACCGATGATCGGGAACTGGTGATCCTTTCATAGCTAGGGCCTTAAGGCACAGATAGACACCAACCAGGTCAGTGAAAAATCAGCTTACAGCTCCTACTAAACATTATGAAATGTGTAGGGTGAGGATGAGCACTCAAGCACAGTGAGTGACCAGGCAGACAGTGCTGCACCTTGACAGCTGGATTCACAGCTACACTGCTCAGTACTACTACATAATGTCCTCAAGGAGAGCAGAAATCCCTCATATCTGTGTGTTCTGTGTATGGGAGACTTCCTATGAGCTAGTCACCCCTCACTAGCTCAGAAATAAATGGAAATTAGAGATAAAGAAATTATAATGTTCCTCAAGTACACAAACAGCAGAGTATTCTGAAAAGTTACCTAAAGTGACAAGTGATCTTTAATTACTTTGTAACCAATGAAAAAAACAAACAAAATAAAAAAAAAGGGAGAAGTGATAGCACCTAGAAGAAAATCGCTGTCATCCATAACAAACATAGCGCCTGTCGACTCCCAAACCCACCGCACATGAGCTCGGGGTCTCCCCTGTTGCCTATTCTTACGCACTGGAGTGTCACGCTGTATAGCAGATATATATATGTGATGACAATAATCTATATCAAAAGGGCAACATACTATATAACATGCGCATAGCTATATGATAACATAGATTTACCTGACAGAAAGTCCAGTGGGTCAAAACGGAATCCGTTATACGCTGTCTCCGGCTAGAGGGTGACCGGGGTCTAAGCTGACCCTAAACTGGGGTCCTAACTAATCCCTCAACCTGGAGGTACTGTTAAAGGTACAGAGGTCCAGGCCACCAGCGTAAACCCTGTCTCCTATCAATCCCTGCCAACTGTATTCTAGTCCTAAGAAGGACCCTGAATACCACCAAAGGGAATGAACAGGTAACGGTTAATGAACAGAAAGACATACAAGAAAGACAAGAAATAAAGTAAATAAAGTCTTACATACAACACTCACACACAGTAGGAACACCTAAGGTCTCAGAGATAAACTATAAGCTGTAAGAGTAAAAAACAACTAAGGAGCTCTTAGCTTAAGTATTCCCAGAACCGATCCAGTCTGCTAAACTATATGAATGCTTTCACCGGCATCCAACACCCAGACTGGCAGGAATATAAAGGAAACTAATTAGAACATAATCCAAAGCAGCCGGGCGAGGCTGGACCTAGTCTTAGCAAAGAGCTAGGTAAAATTAACTCTCTCATTACCAAACACAAAGAAACAGCAGCTCAGCTGTGAGAAGTCAGAATGTGCAATCGCGACGATCTTCGTGGCGATGCACCCATGACAGTACCCCCCCTTCTACGAGGGGCCTCCGGACCCTCATGACCAGGTCTGTCCGGGTAAATTGTGTGAAAGGTCCGAACCAATCGATCTGCGTTATCATCAGACGCAGGGACCCACGTCCTCTCCTCAGGACCATACCCCTCCAATGAACTTCCACGTTATCATTGACTACCACTGAAGGAGGAGGTAGAGGTGACGGTATGACTGGTGCCACATACTTTTTAAGTAATGACTTGTGAAACACATTATGAATTTTAAACGTAGGAGGGAGGTCCAGACGAAATGCCACAGGATTAATTATGGAACTGATCCTATACGGCCCGATGAATCTGGGACCCAACCTCCAGGAGGAAACTTTAAGTTTTATATTCCTGGTAGACAACCAAACCAGATCGTTCACCTTCAGATCTAGACCAGAAACTCTCCTCCTATCAGCCATCCGTTTGTAACGGTTCCCCGTAACCTTCAGTCTTAAGCGATCTGGAACTATCAGTCTCCCTGGAAGTCCCACAGGGCGTCCCCCTGAGCCCCCAATACCTCCCCCTCAAGCTCAGAGCATACAGCTGACACTACAACTCCCTCCTGAGGAATAGGAACCGGATCATCCGTCTTCCCGGCCCCTGGGAAAGTACGAGATAAGGCATCAGGAAGCAACTTTATTGAGCAGTCATATGCGCGATGAGGAGGTAACTCTTTACACCCCTCCTCTGAGAACATCTCCCCAAAGTCCTCCAGAAAAGGAGGCAAAGTCCTAGGCACAACCGCACCGATGACCGTGCTCATGCAGTTATTCCTGCAAAATTCACCCCACTGGCTTATCTTTCTGGATTGCCAATCAATCACTGGGTTATGTTTAGCCAACCAAGGAAGTCCCAACACAATAGGAGTAGGTAGACCCTCCAACACATAACAAGACAATTGCTCTTTATGAATTGCCCCTACTCGAAGATCTATGTTATGAACAGCTTGTACCAAGCTACCTTGACCAAGAGGTCTAGAATCAATAGAGAGTATAGGGACCGGTTTGGCCAATACACTCAGTTGCATACCATGCACCTGGGCAAACCGAGCGTCCACCAGATTAGCCCCGGACCCACTATCAAGAAAAACAGAAATCCTCTCAGTTCTAGTACCAATCACCACCTCCGCAGGCACGAGAAACTGAGAGGGATTTGGGACGAAATACACACTCCCAGGTTAACTCCTTGGTTCAAAGAGGTCCGGGATGGACACCCCCCAACAAAATGTCCCTCTCTCCCGCAAAAGAAACACCTTCTAGTCTTGCGGCGCACCGCTGATTCCCTCCTACAAAATGATGTCCCTCCCAACTGCATGGGTTCCTCAGAACAGACCAGGGGAACCTCAGTATAAGGGACTTTAGTAGTAGGTGGAGTCATCACGGGGGGCGGAGTTACCTCGCGTCTTCCCCGAAGACGTCTATCAATGCGAATAGCGAGGGCCATAGCAGCCTCCAGTGATGGAGGAGAATCATACTGAGCCAACACATCTTTTAATTTGTCAGACAACCCTTGACAAAACTGGCTCCTAAGAGCTGGGTCATTCCACTGAGTATCTGTTGCCCATCTACGGAACTCAGAAGAATATTCCTCCGCTGGACGATTTCCTTGCCGTATTTTACGTAACCTTGTTTCAGCAAGGGAGACTCGATCCGGATCATCATATACCAGACCCAGGGCAGTAAAAAATCGATCCACTGACTGGAGATCTGGGGAGCCCGGAGGAATAGAGAACGCCCAAGATTGAGGATCCCCTTGTAAGAGCGAGATTACAATTCCCACCCTCTGCTCTTCACTCCCAGATGACCGAGGCCGCAGCCGAAAGTACAATTTACATGCCTCCCGGAAAGTAAAAAATTTGTCCCGCCCACCAGTGAACCTGTCCGGGAGAGCAACCTTAGGTTCAGATCTGGTTTGCTCCGGGGGAGACAAAACCTTGGACTTAATGTCTGCCAACTCCATGGACAATCCCTGCAACTGCCGGGCCAGCTGGGCTACTGGATCCATGATAGCTGGGGAGAATCTTTAGTAGGGCCGGTGAAAATGTCACGCTGTATAGCAGATATATATATGTGATGACAATAATCTATATCAAAAGGGCAACATACTATATAACATGCGCATAGCTATATGATAACATAGATTTACCTGACAGAAAGTCCAGTGGGTCAAAACGGAATCCGTTATACGCTGTCTCCGGCTAGAGGGTGACCGGGGTCTAAGCTGACCCTAAACTGGGGTCCTAACTAATCCCTCAACCTGGAGGTACTGTTAAAGGTACAGAGGTCCAGGCCACCAGCGTAAACCCTGTCTCCTATCAATCCTGCCAACTGTATTCTAGTCCTAAGAAGGACCCTGAATACCACCAAAGGGAATGAACAGGTAACGGTTAATGAACAGAAAGACATACAAGAAAGACAAGAAATAAAGTAAATAAAGTCTTACATACAACACTCACACACAGTAGGAACACCTAAGGTCTCAGAGATAAACTATAAGCTGTAAGAGTAAAAACAACTAAGGAGCTCTTAGCTTAAGTATTCCCAGAACCGATCCAGTCTGCTAAACTATATGAATGCTTTCACCGGCATCCAACACCCAGACTGGCAGGAATATAAAGGAAACTAATTAGAACATAATCCAAAGCAGCCGGGCGAGGCTGGACCTAGTCTTAGCAAAGAGCTAGGTAAAATTAACTCTCTCATTACCAAACACAAAGAAACAGCAGCTCAGCTGTGAGAAGTCAGAATGTGCAATCGCGACGATCTTCGTGGCGATGCACCCATGACATGGAGCTTTCAAAAGAATGAAACATAAACTCACACCCACACACTGAGATGGTGGGACAGGATACTTGGGTGCAGAACAATAAAGTAAGGACATACCTCCAGGACAATAACCCCATGCCAGACCATGATTGGTTGAGTTCTGCCTTATATGCCCATATATCACTAATGGCGCACTGCCCATTCATCTGACAGCTATCTAGAACACATGGCTTGTTTAATGTGTTCTCTATGGGGAGAGTGGAGCAAGCTGTTGCCAAAAAACCCTTTGTAGTCCCCTAAGGGGGTGAAATCTGGGGGTTCGGATGACCTTCATGTATGATTTTTCCCAATTAACTTTAGAACAACTTTCAGGCTATAATTGAAGTTACTTATTTGTTGATCATCTGGTTATGCCAAATTTCACAGACTTACAAAAACTCACAAAAAAAGAAATTTCCGAACCCATTACACCCCATAATATCGGGAATTGGCCCTTATATAAAAGGTTATTTAAATGCATTTTAATACAGATTGCAGCCTCCAGTCACATGTACCCCTGGCTATGCCATCTTTTAGCAAACCTTTCCATTCTTCGGTGGGAGGAGGATCTCATATACTCATTTAACAATCACTTTTCTGGTGATATACTGTATGTTGGTACTAATGCTACAGTATGTGCAGTACTGTGCAAAACTTTTAGGCAGGTGCAGAAATAATGCTGAACAGTACAAATGCTTTAAAAAATAAAAGCATTAATTAGTTTATTTTTTAATCAAGGTAATAATGATCATTTTTTTCATATGTAGGTTAAAACAGTCATTAATAGTGTTGAGCGATACTGCCCGATATCCAGAAATATAGGATCGGATTGGATCGGCCGATACTCAAAAAGTATCGGGTATCACCGATTCCGATACTGGAAACCCAATGCAAGTCAATGGGACAGAAATATCGTAATTAAAAAACCCCTTTCTTTCCTTGTAAACACTAGATATACACACATAGAATACATATATATATATATATATATATATACATGTCATTGTGACATATATATACATATATTTATAGTTCATACACTTCTACATAGTAAAATAGCCGCTGATTCAATTGCCGGGCAATGGCGGCTTTTGTGAAATTACAGAACCACCCAACATGAAATGACACATGGTTTACATAGAGTTAATCATGTCATTTCATGTAGTTTGATATATGGTTCTCACTAACAATTACATGAGTGTATGTGTGCAAAATTTCACACATGTAGGGGTTAATTAAAGGTGTAAATTTGTTGTAAAAAAAACTTTTTTCTTCGAATTAACACCTTTAATTAACCCCTACATGTGTGAAATTTTGCACACATACACTCATGTAATTGTTAGTGAAAACCATATATCAAACTACATGAAATGACATAGTTAACTCTATGTAAACCATGTGTCATTTCATGTCGGGTCTGTAATTTCACAAAAGCCGGCAATTGAATTAGCGGCCATTATACTATGTAGAAGTGTATGAACTATAAATAAATATATATATGTGTCACAAATTCAATGACATGTATATATATACAGTACAGACCAAAAGTTTGGACACACCTCATTCAATGATTTTTCTGTATTTTCATGACTATGAAAACTGTAGAATCACACTGAAGGCATCAAAACTATGAATTAACACATGTGGATTTATACATTACACTTTACAAAAAAGTGTGAAACAACTGAAAATATGTCTTATATTCTAGGTTCTTCAAAGTAGCCACCTTTTGCTTTGATTACTGCTTTGCACGCAGAAAAGGTGAACGGATGGACTCTACATGCCTAGTTCCCACCGTGAAGCATGGAGGAGGTGGTGTGATGGTGTGGGGGTGCTTTGCTGGTGACACTGTTGGGGATTTATTCAAAATTGAAGCGGTGAGTGGTCCAGCTCACCCCAAACTATCTCGATAGGGTTCAGGTCTGGTGACTGTGGAGGCCAGGTCATCTGGCGTAGCACCCCATCACTTTCCTTCTTGGTCAAATAGCCCTTACACAGTCTGGAGGTGTGTTTGGGGTCATTGTCCTGTAGAAAAATAAATGATGGTCCAACTAAATGCAAACCAGATGGAATTACATGCTGCTGCAAGATGCTGTGGTAGCCATGCTGGTTCAGTATGCCTTCAATTTTTAATAAATCCCCAACAGTGTCAGCAGCAAAGCACCCCCACATCATCACACCACCTCCTCCATGCTTCACGGTCGGAACTAGGCATGTAGAGTCCATCCGTTCACCTTTTCTGCGTGCAAAGCAGTAATCAAAGTAAAAGGTGGCTACTTTGAAGAACCTAGAATATAAGACATATTTTCAGTTGTTTCACACTTTTTTACAAAGTGTAATGTATAATTCCACTTGTAATTCCACATAGTCATGAAAATACAGAAAAATCATTGAATGAGGTGTGTCCAAACTTTTGGTCTGTACTGTATATATGAGGTGTAAAATTGTTGAAAAAAAATGCGTGTGCTCCCGCCCTATTTTCTCAACCAGACAGACAAAGCCAGCGAGTGGGGGCAGATAATAATAGCCCAGAGAGGGACCATTATTTTTGCCCCCCCTGGCTACTAACATCTGCCCCCAGACACCCTAGAAAAGGCAAATCTATAATTAGATTCGCTCTTTCTGGCACTTTGCCCGTCTATTCCCATTGCCCTGTAGTGGTGGCGAATGGGTTAATAAGGGGTTAAAGCCACCTCGCTATTGAAAGGTGACTTTAAGACAGGTTAATAATTGAGAGCTGTCAATTAGACAACTATCAATTATTAATCCTAATAAAAATAAAACACACTTTAATTAAAAATCATTTTAATGAAATAAACACACAGTTTTTGACCATATTTTATTTTACTGCCATTCCTTGCGAAGCCCTTGTTCACCTGTAATAAAAATAAAATAATAAAGCAACATTATTCTTACCTATCCGACGCACAGTCAGGTCCCCCGATGTAATGCTTCTGAAAGGGTTAACGTTTACTGCAGGGACCGCAGCTAATGCTGCCAGCCTCACAGTAAACCCCCGAATGAATCATCTCTCCTGGCTGACAGGAGACGAAGTGGTTAGCATAATTGATTGCTTCCCACTTTCACTTCAGGTCAGCCAGGGACACCGCACAGCATCAGTGACGTCAGAGGGAATCCCGGCTGACCTGAAGCGAACTGATTAACAAAAATAGGGGATCCCCTCGAAAAAAAAATGGCGTGGGGTCCCACCTATTTTTGTTAACCAGCCTGATGAAGCAGACTACTGAGGCCTGGTTTTTCAGGCTGTTAAGGAGCCAATATTTATGGACCTTGCAAGCCTGATAATACCAGGCCACAGCAATCTGCTTATCTTGGCTGGTTAACAAAAATAGGGGATCCCCTCGAAAAAAAATGGCGTGGGGTCCCCCCTATTTTTGTTAACCAGCCAGATGAAGCAGACTGCTGAGGCCTAGTTTTTCAGGCTGGTAAGGATCCAAGATCCATGAACCTTGCAAGCCTGGTAATACCAGGCCACAGAAGTCTGCTTAGCTTGGCTGGTTAACAAAAATAGGGGATCCCCTCGAAAAAAAAATGGCGTGGGGGTCCACCTATTTTTGTTAACCAGCCAAGTAAAAAGCAGACTGTTGCGGCCTGGTATTAAAAGACTGTCAAGGCCCATGGATTTTGGCCCTCAACAGCCTAAAAATACCAGGCTGCAGCAGCCCTACAATTGGCGCATCCAAAGATGCGCCAATTGTGGCACTTTATCCGGCTCTTCCCACTTGCCCTGTAGCGGTGGCAAGCGGGGTAATAAGGGGTTAATGTCACCTTTGATTAAACGATGACAATAAGCCTGGTTAATAATGGAGAGGCGTCAATAAGACACCGATCCATTATTAATCATAAAGTTTGTAAATTTTTTTAAAAAATCCACAGCCAGAATAAAGTCTTTTAATGAAATAAAACACAACACAGTTTTCATTATTTTTATTTCACGCTCATCCTGCGACACCATCGATCTGTAAAAAAACAAAAATAACAAACCAACACAAATACTCCCTGTCCGACGCAGTCCAAAATCACGAGTGTCCCATGACGAGTTCAGCTCTGCTACATCTGGATGACAGGCTGAGCCTGACATCCCAACGCAGCAGAGCTGCTTACCTAGGAGATTCCCCGGCAGGTGACACCTGCTTCTTATCATTAAAGGATGCCTTTGCATCTGTATGAGACCCTGGTGTCTCTGGAGAAGGCTATGACTCTGGCCATTCGTGTGGACCACCACCTTCATCAGAAACAGAGGGACACTCCAACTTTCGGAGTGCCTTGGGTCAAGGAAATCTAGGGTTGAGTCAACCAAGGAACCCATGCAGTTGGGGGGAAGATTTGTTTTACTGGTTCTCCTGTAGTTCAGTGTAAAGAGGAAGTGTGTTTTTTCTATGGTGGGAAGGGTCATTTTATGGGTACTTGTCCTTCCATACCTAACCGCAAACAGTCGCCGAAAACTTAGGAGCCCGGGTTGCGTAGAAACCTGGGTGAACATATTTCCTCAGTAGGTAGGGCACAATTTTTTTTACCTGCTGAGATCTATTTTGGCAAAAGTAAGGTGGCTATTTCAGCCTTTCTGGAGAGTGGGGCGATGTTTAATCTGATTGACTCTAGGTTTATCCAGGGCCAGCCACATAAACTGTCCAGACCTATACCTATAATAGCATTTGACTCAGCACTAGTGATGAGTGAGTATGCTCGTTGCTCGGTTTTTCCCGAGTATGCTCGGGTGTTCTCAGAGTATTTGGGTGTGCTCGGAAATTTAGTTTGTGTCGCCGCAGCTTCATGATTTGCGGCTGCTAGACAGCCTGAATACATGTGGGGATTTCCTAACAAACAGGCAATCCCTACATGTATTCAGGCTGTCTAGCAGCTGGGGCGACACAAGCTAAGTCTCTGAGCACGCCCAAATGCTCGGAGAACACCCGAGCAACGAGCATACTCGCTCATCACTACTCAGCACTAGTGATCAGCGAACGTGCTCAGATAAGCTGTTATCCGAGCATGCTTGTGTGCTAAGAGTGTCTTCGGCGTGCTCGAAAAATATGCCCCATCCCCGGGACTGCATGCCAAACGGCTGTTCGACAGGCTCCTGGAGCTTTCCTACTTGGATTTTCTCAGCTATTCAGTGTTGGCCACTTCCCTCTGCTATATATGCTCACCTCTGGCACTTGGGGATTGCTTGTTTTGGTTCTTACTGCCTGGTTCTGGAGTTGGAGGTGTAGTTCGTGGTTGGTGTTTGGAGTTTGTTCAGGAAATTGTTGCTTGGAGTATTGTCTCTGTGCACATCCTTTCCTGTTTGGTTTCTCCTTCCTTTAACTCCACTGTGTCCCACTCTGTTGTTTGGTGTGTGTATTTTATGATTGGTATTTTCATTTATTCCTGCCCGTCTTCCTGTGTTTATCTTGTTAGTGTGTTCCTATACATTTCAGCTTCCCACTACCCTGGGTGGAAGAGGGGACAGATCAGGGTTGATATAGGAGCATAGTAAGGCACGAGAATCCGGCCTCTCCACTTTCAGAAGTATTACGGGAACAGGGATAGACTAGGGTGCCCCTAGTTCTAGGGACCTGGTTAGCACCCATAATCCCAACACTATCGTGATACTTGTGTCACATGGATTTATGTCTTCTACATCAATTAAGAAATGTGCTTCTCAGAGTATTTGGGGGCATCACAATCATGGGCCAGACCTCTATCACAGGACAATAAAACTTTCACACTCATTTTCTATGAACTGTTCCAATATTTACAGCCACAACTGTTTTTTCCCTCTCTTATACTGAAAGTTCTGCTTCATGTCTTATCTATTGCATTATTCCTGTGTTCTCTTGTGTATAAATATGTGACTTCAGATTTTGGGTATTCTATGCCTGATGTAGAGACCTGAATAGTCTCGAAAATTTGCAATTTGTTACCACCTTTTCAGTTTGCCATTAAAACCACTGAGGACTCTCAAATTTTAATTTTTCTATCTACTGGCTAACACGGTACAAGGATATATATTTTTCCTGTATATGCAGCTTAGCGCCATTTCTGCACATTAGTGCAGTTGTGCCAGCATGGCTCTAATAGGCAATAAAGGGCTTATGTCGCTTGTTAAGTTAGTTGTATGGTATATCTTAAGATCTGCATTTGCATTAAATAATTACAAATAATTAGTAAAAAAAAAAAGGTCAATAGAGTGGCAGACATTATTCTTGAGGAAGCTACAATCCGCGCTGATAGTGTGTGATCCTCCTTTAGTTAGTTTATGCATTAGTGATATCCATTATACTTTGCTTGGTTTATGGAATATGTTGATATCTCTACACTTGTTGATGTCTCTGTCATAAGGGTATGATCACATAGAGTTTTTTTTCAACACCGTTTTTGGTACGGATTATCCATATCCTTAAAAGCTTCAGATCTGCTTGCAACAAGCTTTACATTTATTTGAGAAAAAATATCTATTGCAAACCCCAGACTATGATTACAATTGCATAAATAAACACACAAGAAAAGTATCAAAACAGTGTAAAAAAATCTTCTTACAAAAAAAGTATTTTAGAAGCATTTTTTAGATGCGGAATATATAACTTTTTTTCTGACATATCCTAATATCCCAGAGAATAAAATACTTCCCCATACACCAGTAAGGGCAGTAATGTCAGTCTGACCCAAAGAATCAAGTAACGTTACAAAATTTACAATGTGAAAAATCAGTGGCGGTGTTGCTGTTTTTTTACAACCCCCCCAAAAGAGGTATCAATTAATCTGTAAATTGTGTACCCCAATATAGTGGCATCGAAACATACAACTTGTCCCGCAAAAAAACAAGGCACATACAGTTACATCAATGGCAAAAAGGTTATATGATAAGTATTAGGTTACAAGAGTCTACAGTATATTGTCTGGTGACAGATACGCAGTAAAAGGATTGTGCCAAGCTTGGAAGATATCGAAGTTCCCTATTACTGGGGGTCTTATGGTGGTCTAGAAATCCCTATACACTTGTGAGTTTTACAATATGATCATAGACATGAAACAATGTGATGAACTCCGCGGCCTCAGACACTGGAAAGCACAGTGACTCTTTTAGTGACATACAGTGGCGACCAAAAGTTTAGCATTTTTTTTAATGTGCGATTACTTCTTTTCTGGTTGTTGTGATGCCATTTTCCTGGCATTTATTAGTATGTGTTCAAAAAGACCAAATTACAAATTTGATGCAAAAAAAATCACAGTAACCACTCACACTGCTGAGAGTGGCAGTTGTGAGCACGGCCTGGCAGTGACTGCACTGCATAGTCGGCTGTCAGTCAGTGCCGGGACATGCTTATAGCTTCCGCTCTCAGTCCTGTGAGCAGTGACTATAATTACCCTGGGCCACGTCTGCATGACTGAAAGACGGTGGCTGCCAGGATAAATAACGTTAATTTTCTCTCTGGCGCTGCACCTATGGTACGGTGATTGGAAACCTTCCTAACACTATTAAACTGCAGATTAACGCTATATGTTCAGGTTTGTGGTGTTATCAGACAAAACAGGTTCCCGTAAGAATGATTTTGAGGCTGCCCCTTAGGACACGGGTGCAGCTCCCATCTGGTGGCAGGGATAACCCTGCAATCACCTATCAGGATGAAGAAGACTCTGCATAGTCTCTGTTCCCACAGTCCATCTTACAGGCGGTCTTCTCCTTTGCAGATAATCGGAGTTACAGGAATAGACGAGTAATCTGCTTATAATACTGCGGTAATACAATTCTTTATTCCAGTGACGAGGGCACACGTCCAGGAGTTGTGCTGTAACGCTTGTCTCCTCTTCACCATCATCATCATCATTAGTCCCCTTGGGCATAATGTGCTTACGGGGTCCTGTGTGGCCAGCAGATGTCCAGCCGTATGTGATGAACCCCGACCCCAAACAGAATGAATCAGACAGAGACACACAAAATAAATACACAAAGTATTGCAATTAGGTGTCAAATGGTGATAATTTTATTTAAATTTACATGACACCGAAAATAGCACAACCCCCGACTCACGAAGAGTCACCCCCCAGCAGTCAGGAGAGGAAAAACCCCCTGTGGTGGAAACCTCTAGGGAACCATGGCTGGAGGGCTGCCCTTCCCTTGGGCTTAGAGAGTTAGTGCTGGTATATAACAGATGGAACGGCAGAGTTTTACAATTTGTCCATTTTACCAGATTTACAGAGAATGACATAACATGTGTAGACTATAAATGTGATAAGGGGATGTGGGAGAGATTCGGCTGCGATATCTGCCACCACATTGATCCCTAGACCCTATTGGGTTGATCTGATTGCCCAGGTGGATGGACCATCTCTCTGACAGGAGAAGTTCACCTACAAGTGAGATTGGACACCACCTGAATTCAGGAATACATCTCTGCTTATTTCCTTCATATTCTATGTGTTCCACCTTTATCCAACGGAGACCTGTAAGGGAGGAATGTGACAACACAGTCATTATTAAGAAGGGCCCCGAGGAGCGGGATCTGGTGAAAAACGTACTCACTTCTATGAAAGAGGTAAATATGTTCCCCGGGACTAGGATAAGAGTTAGTGATTAGCACGCGTGCTGGTGATCACTATATTATCTGAACACTGACACTATATACAGAACTCCTGTGTATAATGTCACTGGTGATCACTGTATTATCTGTACACTGACACTATATACAGAACTCCTGTGTATAATGTCACTGGTGATCACTGTATTATCTGTACACTGTCACTATATACAAAACTCCTGTGTATAATGTCACCAGTGATCCCTGTATTACTAGTACACTGACATTATATACAGAACTCCTGTGTATAATGTCACCAGTGATCCCTGTATTACTAGTACACTGACATTATATACAGAACTCCTGTGTATAATGTCACCAGTGATCCCTGTATTACTTGTACACTTACATTATATACAGAACTCCTGTGTATAATGTCACTGGTGATCACTGTATTACCTGTACACTGACACTAAATACAGAACTCCTGTGTATAATGTCACTGGTGAATGGTGATCATTGTATTATCTGTACACTGTCCACCTGTGATCCCTGTATTACCAGTACACTTATAGTGGTCTAGAAATCCCTATACACTTGTGAGTTTTACAATATGATTATAGACATGAAACAAGGTGATGAACGCCTAGTACACTGACACTATAGACAGAGCTCCTGTGAATAACAGAGCTCCTGTGTAAAATGTCACCGGTAATCACTCTATTACTTGTACACTTACACTATAGACAGAGCTCCTGTTGTGGTAACATGTGGTCTGGTCATGGTTGGTGGTATTTGTCCCTTGTGTGTGATATTATTGGTCATTTTAAAAATTGAAAACTAAATAAAAATATACCTAAATTGTACTGGATATTTTAAGAAATGTTTAATAAGTTACAGTAGAGTAGAGTCCGGCCAAAAGTGTCTATAAAAGCTGCTGGTTTTGTATGTGATCTGGTGATGGGAAGTGTTATTGTGTGATTGGTGAGGACGTGGTGCAGAAATTGAGTTTTTCCAAGAAAGGGCGATGGGACTGTGGAAGATTTGCGGGATGGAGGCGGAACTGGGGTGGAGCTTGGGTGAAGTCTCAAGGGGGTCCCAAAAATGTTGCCAATAAGGGGCCCCAAAATTCCTAGTGGCAGCCCTGCTAAGCCAGTTCAACTTTACTTATTAGTTCAAGTTCTATTGACGTTACTGCACAGTACGTTCTTATGTTCTCCGTTTGTTCAGCCAGAACTATCCCTTTCGCTTACTCCCTTCTTCAGACCTCGGGATCTTCCGTCCGGTTCCACAGTATTCTCGAGACCCGTCTTGTCTCCCTCACACATATCCCTGTCCGCTGGTTTGGAATCATATGAAAAGACAGAGAAAATTGTACAATCCTCATGCACAGTAGATTGGTGGTCAGTGGATATTTGGAACAACCTCCCAGTCGAGTTCCTTCAAAAATTGTGTGCAAAGGGCTTTCTGCAGATAGTGATGGGATTTAGATTTTTCTTTTGTTCATTTACTTTTCGTTTTGTTCGTTGACAAAAATAAACTGAACAATTCTATATTTCAAAGTTTCTTACTTTACAGAAAGTTTTCCCCACACTGCCTAAAACTTTTGCAGAGTCCTGTATATACAATATTATACATACAGTACAGACCAAAAGTTTGGACACACCTTCTCATTCAAAGATTCTTCTGTATTTTCATGACTATGAAAATTGTAGAATCACACTGAAGGCATCAAAACTATGAATTAACACATGTGGAATTATACATTACACTTAACAAAACAGTGTGAAACAACTGAAATTATGTCTTATATTCTAGGTTCTTCAAAGTAGCCACCTTTTACTTTGATTACTGCTTTGCATGCAGAAAAGGTGAACGGATGGACTCTACATGCCTGGTTCCCACCGTGAAGCATGGAGGAGGTGGTGTGATGGTGTGTGGGTGCTTTGCTGGTGACACTGTTGGGGATTTATTCAAAATTGAAGCGGTGAGCTGTCCAGCTCACCCCAAACCATCTCGATTGGGTTCAGGTCTGGTGACTGTGGAGGCCAGGTCATCTGGCGTAGCACCCCAACACTCTCCTTCTTGGTCAAATAGCCCTTACACAGCTTGCCGGTGTGTTTGGGGTCATTGACCTGTTGAAAAATAAATGATGGTCCAACTAAACGCAAACCGGATGGAATAGCATGCCGCTGCAAGATGCTGTGGTAGCCATGCTGGTTCACTATGCCTTCAATTTTGAATAAATCCCCAACAGTGTCACCAGCAAAGCACCCCCACATCATCACACCTCCTCCTCCATGCTTCACAGTGGGAAACAGGCATGTAGAGTCCATCCGTTCACCTTTTCTGCGTGCAAAGCAGTAATCAAAGCAAAAGGTGGCTACTTTGAAGAACCTAGAATATAAGACATATTTTCAGTTGTTTAACACTTTTTTGTAAAGTGTAATGTATAATTCCACATGTGTTAATTCATAGTTTTGATGCCTTCAGTGTGATTCTACAATTTTCATAGTCATGAAAATACAGAAAAATCATTGAATGAGAAGGTGTGTCCAAACTTTTGGTCTGTACTGTACATCTCATGCCCTGTTACTCGGAAAGATACAGCTGAAACATCAGGAACGGTGTGGGAGGTGGAACCAGCTTGACATTATCCAGGAGATTACTGATGTGAAGATTTTGTGATTTGTATCTTTTGCTTTGGAACAAGCATTTTATCTTGTAAATCTGGGATTAAACATGGGTCATTGCCTTTAAAAAACTGGTTTAAAAAAAAGTCTTTGTCAAAAAATGAAGTTGTATATAGAGACGTACAGTATATTGGAAAGCCGATGATTGGCGAACAAATGTAGCTAAGAACACCCATTCCTAATTATCAGAGTATGTACATATGCCAGCACTCAGCCTAAGGCTGGAGTCACACACAACGTATAAAAAATCGGACCGTTTTTCATGGGCGAGAATCGCTCAAATGTTCCCTGAGCAGTGATCCGTATGTCATCCATGTGCAATGCGAGGATGCGATTTCCTCGCATCAAAATATCCGTGTGTCATCTCATTATGGCATCCGTACGGCGAGATTTTCTCGCCGGCTTGCAAAACTGACATATAATGGATCCAAATGATAGTTTTTAAATCACAAAAGAAAGAATACATATATATATATATATATATATATATGTAATTTAGACACATACATGTATATATATATATATATTTAGAGTTCATACACTTCTACATAGGATAATAGCTGCTAATTCAATTGCAGGCTTCTGTAAAATCATTACAGAACCCGACATGCTGCTAATGCGACAAGCCCTGCTGTAAACCCCCACAGCCTCCCCGGGTGACAGGAGATGAGCTGATTAGTGTGGGAAGCTTAATTGATTGTTTCCCACGCTATTGAGTTCACTTCAGGTCAGCAGAGGACTCCCTCTGATGTCAATGAGGCTGTACGGAGTCCCTTGCTGACCTGAAGTGAACTCAATAGTGTGGGAAACAATTAAGCTTCCCACACTAATCAGCTCATCTCCTGTATGCCGGGGAGGCTGCGGGGGTTTACAGCAGGGCCGGTCGCATTAGCAGCGGTCCCTGCTGTAAACCTGTTAACCCCTTCAGATGGATTGCAGTTTGGGACCTGACTGAACGCCGGAGAGGTATGGATATTGTTGCTTTTTTATTTTATTTTTATTACAGGAGAAAAAGGGATTCAGAAAGATTACCAGTACAATAAAATATGGTAAAAAACTATGTGTATTTATTTCATTAAAATAATTTTAAATTTATGTGTGTGTGTTTTTTAACCATTTAATACAATAGGATTAATAATGGAGAGTTGTCTAATTGACAACTCTCCATTATTAACCCGGCTTAATCTCACTTTTCAATAGCAAGGTGGCATTAATCCATTATTAACCCATTAGTCACCGCTAAAGGCCAGAAAAGGCGCATCTAATAATAGATGTGCCTTTCCTGGGGTGGCTGGGGGCAGATGTTCGTAGCCAGGGGGGCTCAAAAACAATGCTCCCTCCCTAGACTATTATTATCTGTCTTTAGTCACTGGCTTTCCCTGTCTGGCGGAGAAAATACCGCGGGAGCCCACAAATTTTTTTTCAACGAATTTACACATTAAATTAACACCTACACGTCCAAAATTTTGCACACATACACTCATATAATTGTTAATCAAAACCATATATCAAACTACATGAAATGAAATGGTTTACTGTATGTAAACCATGTGTCATTTCATGTCGGGTTCTGTAATGATTTTACAAAAGCCGGCAATTAAATTAGCGGCTATTATGCTATGTAGAAGTGTATGAACTATAAATATATATATATGTATACATGTGTCACAAAGACATGTATATATACAGTGGTGGCCAAAAGTATTGGCACCCCTGCAATTCTGTCAGATAATACTCAGTTTCCTCCTGAAAATGATTGCAAACACAAATTCTTTGGTATAATTATCTGCATTTAATTTGTCTTCAATGAAAAAACACAAAAAGAATTGACCTAAAGCCAAATTGTATATAATTCCACACCAAACCTAAAAAAGGGGGTGGACAAAAGTATTGGCACTGTTTGAAAAATCATGTGATGCTTCTCTAATTCGTGTAATCACCATCACCTGTAACTTACCTGTGGCACCTAACAGGTGTTGGCAATAACTAAATGACACTTGCAGCCAGTTAACATGGATTAAAGTTGACTCAACCTCTGTCCTGTGTCCTTGTGTGTACCACATTGAGCATGGAGAAAAGAAAGAAGACCAAAGAACTGTCTGAGGACTTGAGAAACCAAATTGTGAGGAAGCATGAGCAATCTCAAGGCTACAAGTCCATATCCAAAGACCTGAATGTTCCTGTGTCTTCCGTGCGCAGTGTCATCAAGAAGTTTAAAGCCCATGGCACTGTGGCTAACCTCTGTAGATGTGGAAGGAAAAGAAAAATTGACGAGAGATTTCAATACAAGATTGTACAGATGGTGGATAAAGAACCTCGACTAACATCCAAACAAGTTCAAGCTGCCCTGCAGTCCGAGGGTACAACGGTGTCAACCCGTACTATCCATCGGCATCTGAATGAAAAGGGACTGTATGGTAGGATACCCAGGAAGACCCCACTTCTTACCCCGAGACATAAAAAAGCCAGGCTGGAGTTTGCCAAAACTTACCTGAGAATGCCTAAAACGTTTTGGAAGAATGTTCTCTGGTCAGATGAGACAAAAGTCAAGCTTTTTGGGAAAAACCATCAACATAGAGTGTACAGGAAAAAAAAAGAGGCATTCAAAGAAAAGAACACGGTCCCTACAGTCAAACATTCCCTGATGTTTTGGGGTTGATTTGCTGCCTCAGGCACTGGACTGCTTGACAGTGTGCATGGCATTATGAAGTCTGAAGACTACCAACAAATTTTGCAGCATAATGTAGGGCCCAGTGTGAGAAAGCTGGGACTCCCTCAGAGGTCATGGGTCTTCCAGCAGGACAGTGACCCAAAACACACTTCCAAAAGCACTATAAAATGGTTTGGAAGAAAGCACTGGAGACTTCTAAGGTGGCCAGCAATGAGTCCAGACCTGAATCCCATAGAACACCTGTGGAGAGATCTCAAAATGGCAGTTTGGAGAAGGCACCCTTCAAATATCAGGGACCTGGAGCAGTTTGCCAAAGAAGAATGGTCTACAATTCCAGCAGAGCATTGTAAGAAACTCATTGATGGTTACCGGGAGCGGTTGTTCGCAGTAATTTTGGCTAAAGGTTGTTCAACCTTTAGGCTGAGGGTGCCAATACTTTTGTCTGGCCCATTTTTGGAGTTTTGTGTGAAATGATCAAGGATTTGATTTTTGCTTCATTCTCTTTTGTGTTTTTTCCTTGCAAGCAAATTAAATGAAGATAAAAATAGCAAATAATTTGTGATTGCAATCATTTTCAGGAAGACACTGAGTATTATCTGACAGAATTGCAGGGGTGCAAATAATTTTGGCCACCACTGTATACAGTACAGACCAAAAGTTTGGACACACCTTCTCATTTAAAGATTTTTCTGTATTTTCATAACAATGAAAATTGTACATTCACACTGAAGGCATCAAAACTATGAATTAACACATGTGGAATTATATACTTAACAAAAAAGTGTGTAACAACTGAAATGATGTCTTATATTCTAGGTTCTTCAAAGTAGCCACCTTTTGCTTTGCTGACTGCTTTGCACACTCTTGGCATTCTCTTGATGAGCTTCAAGAGGTAGTCACCGGAAATGGTTTTTCACTTCACGGGTGTACCCTTTCAGGTTTAATTAGTGGGATTTCTGGCCTTATAAATGGCGTTGGGACCATCAGTTGTGTTGTGCAGAAGTCTGGTGAATACACAGCTGATAGTCCTACTGAATAGACTGTTAGAATGTGTATTATGGCAAGAATAAAGCAGCTAAGTAAAGAAAAACAAGTGGCCATCATTACTTTAAGAAAAGAAGGTCAGTCAGTCCGAAAAATTGGGAAAACTTTGAAAGTGTCCCCAAGTGCAGTTGCAAAAACCATCAAGCGCTACAAAGAAACTGGCTCACATGAGGACCGCCCCAGGAAAGGAAGACCAAGAGTCACCTCTGCTTCTGAGGATAAGTTTATCCGAGTCAGCAGCCTCAGAAATCTTAGGTTAACAGCAGATCAGATTAGAGACCAGGTCAATGCCAGTGCCACACAGAGTTCTAGCAGCAGACACATTTTCTTCAACAATTGTTAAGAGGAGACTTTGTGCAGCAGGCCTTCATGGTAAAATCGCTGCTAAAAAAACACTGCTAAGGACAGGCAACAAGCAGAAGAGACTTGTTTGGGCTAAAGAACACAAGAAATGGACATTAGACCAGTGGAAATCTGTGCTTTGGCCTGATGAGTCCAAATTTGAGATCTTTGGTTCCAACCACCGTGTCTTTGTGCGACGCAGAAAAGGTGAACGGATGGACTCTACATGCCTGGTTCCCACTGTGAAGCATGGAGGAGGAGGTGTGATGGTGTGGGGGTGCTTTGCTGGTGACACTGTAGGGGATTTATTCAAAATTGAAGGCATACTGAAGCAGCATGGCTACCACAGCATTTTGCAGCGACATGCTATTCTATCCGGTTTGCGTTTAGTTGGACCATCATTTATTTTTCAACAGGACAATGACCCCAAACACACCTCCAGGCTGTGTCAGGGCTATTTGACTAAGAAGGAGAGTGATGGGTTGCTACGCTAGATGACCTGGCCTCCACAGTCACCAGACGTGAACCCAATCGAGATGGTTTGGGGTGAGCTGGATCGCAGAGTGAAGGCAAAAGGGCCAACAAGTGCTAAGCATCTCTGGGAACTCCTTCAGGATTGTTGGAAGACCATTTCCGGTGACTACCTCTTGAAGCTCATCAAGAGAATGCCAAGAGTGTGCAAAGCAGTCATCAAAGCAAAAGGTGGCTACTTTGAAGAACCTAGAATATAAGACATATTTTCAGTTGTTTCACACTTTTTTGTTAAGTATATAATTCCACATGCGTTAATTCATAGTTTTGATGCCTTCAGTGTGAATGTACAATTTTCATAGTCATGCAAATACAGAAAAATCTTTAAATGAGAAGGTGTGTCCAAACTTTTGGTCTGTACTGTATATGTATTCTATGTGTGTATATGTATTCTTTCCATTCTTTATTAAACCTGTCAGTGTGATTTTACAGTATAGCAGGGGATGAATTGTGTGGTCCTTGTGTAATCTGTATTTTTCTCACCCCATAGACTTACATTGGTGATTCTAGGCCGATATACGGTGCAAATCGCAGCATGCAGCGATTTCACTCGCATGTATAAAACGGCTGAGAAAAAAATCGGCTGATGGGAGCTGCCCCATAGATTAACATTGGTCCGAGTGCAATGAGATTTTTTCTCGCATTGCCATCGTCCGTATTGCTCGCTAGTGTGACTCCGGGCTAACAATGAGCAAAATACATGTTCGTCGGGGGTCAGATAATTTATGTCATCAAAAAAAAGGTGTTATTCGTTACACATCGCCCGGTATTAACTTTATGTTTTTACACATTTTTTATGTTACTTTTTATTGTTCATATCTTCATTTAAAAAAAATAAAAATGTCAGCTCACTAGAATTAGCAGCATAGACTTACTCAGACCTATTTGTTTGTTTAGAAGTGAAATCTGAGCATGCTCTAACTGGGAAAGGTCATTGTACAGGAGGAGGAGGTGACCTGTAACATCACCTATTTATGGTACGATGCTGTTTAACCTACTGTATATAGAGCCGTTATCTGTCATTGTACTGGAGGAGGAGGTGAGCTGTGACATCACCTATGTGATTGGTGGATCCTGTGTTATCTACTGTATATAGAGGTGTTGTCAGTCATTTACAGGAGGAGGAGGTGAGCTGTGACATCACCTATTGTGAAACGTGGATCATGTGTATCTACAGTATATAGAGGTGTTATCAGTCATTGTACAGGAGGAGGAGGTGAGCTGTGACATCACCTATTGTGAATGGTGGATCCTGTGTTATCTACTGTATATAGAAGTGTTATCAAGTCATTATAGGAGGAGGAGGTGAACTGTGACATCACCTATTGTGAATGGTGGATCCTGTGTTATCTACTGTATATAGAGGTGTTATCAGTCATTGTACAGGAGGAGGAGGTGAGCTGTGACATCACCTATTGTGAATGGTGGATATGTGTTATCTACTGTATAAGAGGTTCTATCAGTCATGTACAGAGAGAGGAGGTGAGCTGTGACATTACCTATTGTGTATGGTGGATCCTGTGTTATCTACTGTATATGGAGGTGTTATCTGTCATTGTACAGGAGGAGGTGAGCTGTACATCACCTATTGTGAATGGTGGATTTGTGATATCTACTGTATATAGAGGTGTATCAGTCATTGGACAGGAGGAGGAGGTGAGCTGTGACATTACCTATTGTGTATAGTGGATCATGTGTATCTACAGTATATAGAGGTGTTATCAGTCATTGTACAGGAGAGGTGAGCTGTACATCACCTATTGTGAATGGTGGATCCTGTGTTATCTACTGTATATGGAGGTGTTATCGTCATTGTACAGGAGAGGAGGTGAGCTGTGACATCATCTATTGTGTATGGTGGATCCTGTGTTATCTACTGTATATAGAGGTGTTATCAGTCATTGTACAGGAGGAGGAGGTGAGCTGTGACATCACCTATTGTGATTGGTGGATCTGTGATATCTACTGTATATAGAGGTTTATCAGTCATTGTACAGGAGGAGGTGGTGAGCTGTGATATCACCTATTGTGAATGGTGGATCCTGTGTTATCTACTGTATATAGAGGTGTTATCTGTCATTGTACAGAGGAGGAGGTGAGCTGTGACATCATCTATTGTGTATGGTGGATCCTGTGTTATCTACTTATATAGAGGTGTTATCAGTCATTGTACAGGAGGAGGTGAGCTGTGACATCACCTATTGTGATGGGGGATCCTGTGTTATCTACTGTATATAGAGATGTTATCAGTCATTGTACAGGAGGAGGAGGTGAGCTGTGACATCATCTATTGTGAATGGTGGATCCTGTGTTATCTACTGTATATAGAGGTGTTTCAGTCATTGTACAGGAGGAGGAGGTGAGCTGTGACATCATCTATTGTGAATGGTGGATTATGTGTTATCTACTTTATATAGAGGTGTTATCAGTCATTGTACGAGGAGGAGGTGAGCTGTGACATCACTATTGTGTATGGTGGATCCTGTGTATCTACTGTATATAGAGGTGTTATCACTTTTCAGTCATTGTACAGAAGTGGAGAAGGTGAGCTGTGATATCATCTATTGTGAATGGTGGATCCTGTGTTATCTACTGTATATAGAGGTGTTATCAGTCATTGTACAGGAGGAGGAGGTGAGCTGTGACATCACCTATTGCTGATGGTGGATCCTGTGTTATCTACTGTATATAGAGGTGTTATCAGTCATTGTACAGGAGGAGGAGGTGAGCTGTGACATCACCTATTGTGAATGGTGGATCCTGTGTTATCTACTGTATATAGAGGTGTTATCAGTCATTGTACAGGAGGAGGAGGTGAGCTGTGACATCATCTATTGTGAATGGTGGTTCCTGTGTTATCTACTGTATATAGAGGTGTTTCAGTCATTGTACAGGAGGAGGAGGTGAGCTGTGACATCACTATTGTGAATGGTGGATCCTGTGTTATCTACTGTATATAGAGGTGTTATCAGTCATTGTACAGGAGGAGGAGATGAGCTGTGACATCATCTATTGTGAATGGTGGATTATGTGTTATCTACTGTATATAGAGGTGTTTATACAGTCATTGTACAGGAGGAGGTGAACTGTGACAATCGCCTATTATAATAAGGTGTTATCAATACATTGTGGTGTCTAATCACAATAATCCACTATTCTAAGGTTTCTTATAAGAGTTAAATCACTGTTGTATCATTTTTCTAAGTGAAGCATGTTACACAGGAATGGAGTGAAAATAGTGCAGAATGGCCAAGTTTCAACCAGTTTGGCTGGTTGTCAAAATAGCTTTGTATTCACTGTGTACATGTAAATGTCTAAATACTGACTTGGAAGACTTAGTAGTTATGTTGGCTCTTTCACACTCATTTTCTATGCTGATCTGTACAACACATCTGTGTCCTGATGATGTAGGATATGTGAGCGATATCATTCTGTACTGCGACCCTTCCTTCAGAAAAACTTTCCTCCAGAGACCCTGGATTGTATTCATGCTCTGCTGTAATGGTCAGGGTAAAAGTGTGTTGAAAAGGTAAATTGCTTTAATCATTCCTTTGCAACTTTATAACTTGTCTGTTGGAAAACTAAGTATTTGCAAAGTCTTTAATCCTTAATCTCTTCTCCTGCACAAATTTTTAAGCTGATTTATCAAGTGCAGAAAGTGAAAGGAGTTATCTGACTCTGTTATTTTTGCGTATAGGGCTAAGACCTAACAGGCAGGTAGTTGAAGATCTCTGCAGGCACAGGGCGGTAACAGACCACTCCTGCCAGTGATTCAGTGGCTTCAGTTGAGGTCATGATGACAGAGTCTTTTCTTCCCTCTGCTAAGTTGACGGAGTGTCTCTGAGGATGTCATGCTGATTGACAACCAGATCCACGCTGCCTAATTGCAAGGATCCAGTGTCACGCTGATGACTCACACAGGTAGTAAGCGCCGCCCTACTCACTGCAGTCACCGCTCTGCTCTCCCCAGTTGCAGGCTGTCTTGCTGAGCTGCCTCTTTTAGCATTTCCATTTGTGTCAACTTCTGTGCATGTTATCAGGCCAAAATCACCAGGGTATGTGAACTTTTGATTAGGGTCATTTGAATGTCTTAGGTTTGTCATTATTTAAAAAGAGAAAACACAGTAGTTTGACAATAAATGGATTCTCCCAACCACTAACCATGAATGGAGAAAAAGTTTTGGTGTTATCATTGATATTCTCTGAAAAAAGGCCAAGAAAGCAAAAATTCTGCCGGGGTATGTAAACTTTTGAGCACAGCTGTATTTATCAACTAGCTGCCTGTTAGTCCTTATGCCATACAAACCCCTCCATTCAATAACTCCTGGCTGCAGCTAGGGAAGCATAGTGGATGATATTCATGCACAATGCATGTACAAAATGTCCCTAGGCATGATGTACCTGGCCTGCGGGTCAAACCCAAAGAGGGACCTGCCAGCACGATTTCACTAGAGAAAGACTCCACCACTGCATCATTGGACGCCTATTATTAATTCCTATTATCAAGTTCAGGGGAGATAAAATGGAAATAGAATATTATTTCTGCATTATCTTCATATTTTTCTTTCATGGAAATTTCTCTCAGATTTGTGTATTTTTAACCAGATCAATAAAATATATTCAGACTGGCCGTAGACTCCGTCCATATTGAAGGTGTAAACACTTTTGATTAGGGACTAGTCCGCGGAACGCCATTCTCTTCCATGATGGATGGAAACGGCAAAGAGTTAAAATCACGTCAGGCAAAGAAGGCAATATGTTGATTTTCAGGGGATGAAGGGGATATTTTATTTGATTCGGTTAGTGAGTACATTTTCACCTTTTTTGCAATGTTGTTAAAATTCATTATTTGCTTTCCGTTTTTTTTTCTTCAACAAGTGAAAAACTTATGGTTTCATCAGAAGGAACTCGGTGCTTAAGTATCAACTTCTTTTCTTTGTTCCATGCCAGGTAACATCCTTTCTTTAATGATGACTCAAAACATAAATTTGGATCCCCTTCCAAAAATTCCTGCATGTAGAAAACCAATCCGCTGGCGTCTGATGGGATTTCTTGTGGCAATTGACCCTCCTGTTATTAAAACATAGTTTATTACTGAATCAGTAATTGTCATAAATAGAGACACAAAGTGGCATCATTTATAATATAAATTATGGCTTGACGATTGAGATAATTAATTCAACACTTAAAGCAAGTAACATCATCACAGTAAATGACATGTAATCATGATTATTTCTAAACTTTTATATTACAAATTCGCGTCTCCATTCTTTTTTAATCCATTGGCAAAATCTTATGCAAATGAAATCGCCGGTGCAAGGGATTGGTCTAACTTTACAGCTCTCCCACTTCTCCAGCCTCTTTCTCCTCCCAGCGCTGGCCTCTTTCTGGTGATTGACAGGTCACTCTTCTCTTCGACATCCTCCCGTGGCCATGATCTAGCACAGGCACCGTCACTCCATGTTCAGTAACATCCTCACGATGTTACTAGAGGCGGCATATATGGTAAATCTGCCGCTCCTGGTAATTACAGTGCCTTCACGAGAGCTCAGTCTTTGTGACCTGAGAGCCCGCTCCGGCGCCATCATTCGTGGCAGAGGTGCATGCACAGATGGATATGCCAGCTTTTGCAATGTCATTAGGATGTTACTGCGCCCCCCCCCCAATAATGACAGCTGCTGCATGAAATGTTGGTTGTGGGGAACAGGTCACAAATAAGAATGACCTGTCAATCACTGGCAGGAGTTGAAAGAGGCCGGAGAGCTGTAGGGGCAGACAAACTCCCCTGCA
Organism: Oophaga sylvatica; assembly: GCA_033576555.1. Classification (NCBI taxonomy): domain Eukaryota; kingdom Metazoa; phylum Chordata; class Amphibia; order Anura; family Dendrobatidae; genus Oophaga; species Oophaga sylvatica. The sequence continues at coordinate 374,503,338 of JARQOD010000003.1, read as the reverse complement.
CTTACGAGAAATTTGCATAAGAAGTTACTGATGGATTACAAAACAACGGAGACACGGAATTGTAATATAAAGGTATGGAAGTAATCATCATTACGGCTACAGGAGAAAAGAAGAAAATTCGGCACACCAACCCGTAAAAAAAAATAAGTAGAAAACTTTATTCGGCTACTCAAGCCACTTAAAATAACTTAAAGTTTTCTACTTATTTTTTTTTACGGGTTGGTTTGCTGAATTTTCTTCTTTTCTCCTGGATTTATGCTGTGCTCACCAGCGGAGCGTGCATCCACCTGTGTAAGATTGGACCCAACCCATAGTGGTTTCTCATTTAGATATGATGCAAGCTCCCAGACCTCTCTCTCCATCATTACAGGTACCTTACTGTGAGGACAATACTTTTAGGGTATAAAAACCTGCTGGCAGGTTCCTTTTAAGTGAAGTAGGGTTTTAATCAAAACTGCAAAATTGATTACTGCATATTGCGGTACTGGAAAAAGCTCCTAGCGAACAAAGATCAGCAAAAGCAGCAATTCTTCATCCCCCAGGTCCTGACCGCTTCTGACACAGCTGCACTTTGGCCTTCTCCAAAAACATAGGTTGCATTTGCTAGATAAGGGAGTCATCAGACTGAGTGCAGTCCAAAATTCCAAACAGTTTGCAGAACTTTTTTTTTAAAAAAGGTCCCCCCAATTTCCAACAGTAAGTGGAAATGGTTTCCCTGTGAAGAATGGGACAGAAGTTTCTCAATCTCAACTTTTCCAGTCCTTGGGATATATTCCCTCTGTCCCTATGTGGGCACACAGTGCTAGCCTACATCTTTGCTGGCAGATGATGGCTGATTTATTCAGCCATCATCTACCTGTAACAGCTGCTGTCAATCTGTGAGCAGGGGGACCAACGGTGCTCCCATGACATAACCTCGATGCACCAGGGGGTCGGCTGAAGACCCCTGTACCTGTCATGACAATTTTCCTGTGAAAGCTAGTCCGTGGCTGGGGTTCACGGGAGACCGAGATTTTTGCTATATATCTCAATGCTGTGGGGGAACTAAGGCCTCTTTCACACATCAGTTTTTTGCCATCAGTCACAATCCGTCGTTTCGGGACAAAAACAGAACCTGCAATTGATGCTGCAGGATCTTTTTGTGTACGTCGGAAAAATCGGACAGCGACCGATCCATTGCCATCCGTCGTGGGCTATAATTGTAGCCTATGGGCACAGGATCCGTTGGTGTCCGTCAAAAGATGTATGCCAGCGACGGATTCGTTTTTTTTAAACTGAGCATGCCCGGAACAATTTCTATACCTTTCTGGCACATAAAATCTCTCTCTCTCTCATCAGTTTTTCAGAAACTGCACAGGATCCGTTTGTCTCTCTGATCAGTTTTTCAGAAACTGCACAGGATCCATTTTTGACAAACTTTAACGGATTGTGACTGATTCTAAAAAACGGATGTGTGAAACAGGCCTAAGAAACACTAAAAAAGAGTAAAGAGAAAAATGTTAAAACTATGAAGAAATAAAAAAAATACAAGTTCAAATAACCTATCTTTTCCCTCATACAAAATGAATTAATAAAAAAAATATACATATTCGCTGCATTTGTCCAATCTCTCAAAATGTAAAATACGGTAAATTAATCCAATCGGTAAATGACATATCAGGAAAAAAAGATCAAAAATGTAGTTGTGTAGCCCAGCTGCGCTTGGAGCCACATTTCCCAGGAGGATGCACTAAAGGTAACACCCACAAGTGACCTGATATTCATTCACAGCTTCACCAATCCCTGGAGCCACCAGAGGGAGCCCTACATAGAGTATATATAACGATGGTGAAGCCACAGCAGTTAGTCTAGAACTGGGAGAGGTCAGTCTAGAGCTGAGACAGCAGACAGACAGTCTAGTCACCTCAGAAAGTTGTGAAGCTGTTAGTTCTCTTGGAGTGTGGAGAGTCAGCTCCTAGAAGTGTGCACAGATCAGTAGACGGAAGTTCCTGATAGCTGCTTCAGAAAGAGCATTAGAAAGAAAGAAGGAAAGAGAACAACAGTGATTGAAGGAACCTGAAGACTGCAGCTTTGAGCTTAGTTCAATGTGTGGAGGCTAGTACGAGTGGAGAAAGATAGCCACTTCAGCCTGGCGAGAACTGAGTCAACTGAGTGTAGTTTCAGTGAGCAAGCATGCCGACGCTTTGACAGCGGTGAAGAGAAAGAAGAATCAGCTATCTACTGCTAGTGTGCTTATGTTAAGGGTCGGAGTAGGACGAAAGGCGAGTGGAAGTGAAGAAGAGAGTAACGGAGGTTGAAACAGCATTGATAGCTTACCTCTACTCTGAATACCGGACACCGGGTCCGAGCTTGCTAGCATCTACACGACTAGTAGGAGATACCGGAGACCCTGCTGGTCTACAGGTCGCAGGGGCCCAAGAGTGCTGATACGTAACCGGGGTCAGGAAGAACAGGAGTCTGGTCAGCGCAACCATTAGAGACTGTGTTCTATCCAAGAGAAGGCTCCACCACAAAGTCAGCCGGGCGTATAAGTGAAGACAGAGTTAGACTTTGTTTCATACAGGTCAGAAACTCACACTACAGTAGTAAGGAGGCCCTACACCTACTCAGTGGGAATACTGGACGTGCATCCTCCACCCTGCCAGCTTGCCGGGACGTGCCTGCAACTATACCATCAGTAAAGGTACAGAAAGAGACTTTTGTGTGTGTCTGCCTTATTACTCCTGCGGCTGAAAGCCCCTTCTTCGTCCTGCACCCCAGCACCGCCATCTACCCTGAGGGACCCAGTCTTGCCTGTGGAAGACTTAACACCTTGCTGCCCCGAACAACCCCTCAGTGGATCTACACTGCAGCGCTGGTCACCCTGACCAGGCACCACAGGTGGTGTCATGAGCATTTCTACAAACCATATAATCCCCTGTAAATATTCCCCCTTTTAAAGTGAGCGCCCAGGGCCACGGACCGACCTGCGCTACCCGTGACATCCCCATTGAAGTGAACGGGCTCGGTGCCGAGTACCCCACAGGCCCCTGGTGGGCGACTCATAGTCTTTTCAGTCGCCTCAACAACCCAAAAAAGGTAATAAGAGGCAATCAAAATATTGTATCTACCCCAAAATGATATCGGCATAACCATCGGCTAGGGGCGCAAAAAACTAACCCTCACCTAGTCCCCATCTCCCGAAACATTTAGATGTGAAAAGAGAGAGAATCCCGTAATCCGTGCTCAGGTCTCACCGTGACATTCACTGTATCGCTCTCTGCGTTATTTGCTTCCAAGTTGTAATTCCTGTTTGCTATTTTGCAGCTGATGATTACCGGCAATCCACAGATCCTGTCTCCATCCTTTCTGTATATGTGTATGTAAAATCTGCCCTGCTCCACTAAAAAGGAAACATGATGTTAATAGACTTCACAACATTTCTCCAGTAAGACTCTGTTCACATTGTCTTTATATCAGAGTGTTTTTAACTCTTACTAATGACCTGGATTCCTTAGTCTTCTTCACTGTTCTTTCTGGAAAAAAATGGAACCTGACAAACCCAGTTATGTCAATAAGATCCAGCAAGATTCTTTAGGATTTAGGATCAAAACATGTCAGCTCCTTCCCCTCTAGATTGGAGGTGAGCTGTGACATCATATTTTGTGAATAGTGGATCCTGTGTTATCTACTGTATATAGAGGTGTTATCAGTCATTGTACAGGAGGAGGAGGTGAGCTGTGACACCACCTATTGTGAATGGTGGATCCTGAGTTATCTACTGTATATAGAGGTGTTATCAGTCATTGTACAGGAGGATGAGGAGGGGAGCTGTGACATCATATTTTGTGAATGGAGGATCCTGTGTTATCCACTGTATATAGAGGTGTTATTAGTCATTGTACAGGAGGAGGAGGTCAGCTGTGACACCACCTATTGTGAATGGTGGCTCCTGTGTTATTTACAGTATATAGAGGTGTTAACAGTCATTGTACAGGAGGATGAGGAGGTGAACTGTGACATCACCTATTGTGAATGGTGGATCCTGTGTTATCTACTGTATATAGAGGTGTTATCAGTTATTGTAAAGGAAGAAGAGGTGAGCTGTGATATCACCTATTGTGAATGGTGGATCAAGTTATTGTAACATCCCTGCCGGCATCACTGCTTGGTTTCTCATCTCCCATCAGTCTGATACATCATCTTACTCACCACTCCGGGCCATGCTGTGAGTTCTGCCTTCTGCCTGCTCCATGCTGTGAACCTCATGTCCTCTGCTGGCTGTGGGCATACTTCCTGGCTGTATGCTTATGGCGGTTGGCGCCTGCACTTCCTGAGTCTTATAGAGACAGGTGTGCACACTCCTAATGTGTCCCCAGCCTATTGCCAAGAGGTATCGGGTACTTAAGGCATCTCCTGTCATGGGTGCATCGCCACGAAGATCGTCGCGATTGCACATTCTGACTTCTCACAGCTGAGCTGCTGTTTCTTTGTGTTTGGTAATGAGAGAGTTAATTTTACCTAGCTCTTTGCTAAGACTAGGTCCAGCCTCGCCCGGCTGCTTTTGATTATGTTCTAATTAGTTTCCTTTATATTCCTGCCAGTCTGGGTGTTAGACGCCGGTGAAAGCATTCATGTAGTCTAGCAGACTGGAGCGGTTTTGAGAATACTTAAGCTAAGAGCTCCTTAGTTGTTTTTTACTCTTATAGCTTATAGTTTTTCTCTGAGATCTTAGGTGTTCCTACTGTGTGTGAGTGTTGTATGTAAGACTTTATTTACTTTATTTCTTGTCTTTCTTGTATGTCTTTCTGTTCATTAACCGTTACCTGTTCATTCCCTTTGGTGGTATTCAGGGTCCTTCTTAGGACTAGAATACAGTTGGCAGGGATTGATAGGAGACAGGGTTTACGCTGGTGGCCTGGACCTCTGTACCTTTAACAGTACCTCCAGGTTGAGGGATTAGTTAGGACCCCAGTTTAGGGTCAGCTTAGACCCTGGTCACCTCTAGCCGGAGACAGCGTATAACGGATTCCGTATTGACCCACTGGACATTCTGTCAGGTAATTCTATGTTATCATATATCTATGCGCATGTTATATAGTATGTTGCCCTTTGATATAGATTACTGACATCACATATATATATCTGCTATACAGCGTGACATTTTCACCGGCCCAACTAAAGATTCTCCCCAGCTGTCATGGATCCAGTAGCCCAGCTGGCCCGGCAGTTGCAGGGGTTGTCCATGGAATTTGCAGACATTAAGTCCAAGGTTTTGTCCCCCCCGGAGCAAACCAGATCTGAACCTAAGGTTGCTCTCCCGGACAGGTTCACTGGTGGGCGGGACAAATTTTTTACTTTCCGGGAGGCATGTAAATTGTACTTTCGGCTGCGGCCTCGGTCATCTGGGAGTGAAGAGCAGAGGGTGGGAATTGTTATCTCACTCTTACAAGGGGACCCTCAATCTTGGGCGTTCTCTATTCCTCCAGGCTCCCCAGATCTCCAGTCAGTGGATCGATTTTTTACTGCCCTGGGTCTGGTATATGATGATCCGGATCGAGTCTCCCTTGCTGAAACAAGGTTACGTAAAATACGGCAAGGGAATCGTCCAGCGGAGGAATATTCTTCTGAGTTCCGTAGATGGGCAACAGATACTCAGTGGAATGACCCAGCTCTTAGGAGCCAGTTTTGTCAAGGGTTGTCTGACAAATTAAAAGATGTGTTGGCTCAGTATGATTCTCCTCCATCACTGGAGGCTGCTATGGCCCTCGCTATTCGCATTGATAGACGACTTCGGGGAAGACGCGAGGTAACTCCGCCCCCCGTGATGACTCCACCTACTACTAAAGTCCCTTATACTGAGGTTCCCCTGGTCTGTTCTGAGGAACCCATGCAGTTGGGAGGGACATCATTTTGTAGGAGGGAATCGGCGGTGCGCCGCAAGACTAGAAGGTGTTTCTTTTGCGGGAGAGAGGGACATTTTGTTGGGGGGTGTCCATCCCAGACCTCTTTGAGCCAAGGAGTTAACCTGGGAGTGTGTATTTCGTCCCCAAATCCCTCTCAGTTTCTCGTGCCTGCGGAGGTGGTGATTGGTACTAGAACTGAGAGGATTTCTGTTTTTCTTGATAGTGGGTCCGGGGCTAATCTGGTGGACGCTCGGTTTGCCCAGGTGCATGGTATGCAACTGAGTGTATTGGCCAAACCGGTCCCTATACTCTCTATTGATTCTAGACCTCTTGGTCAAGGTAGCTTGGTACAAGCTGTTCATAACATAGATCTTCGAGTAGGGGCAATACATAAAGAGCAATTGTCTTGTTATGTGTTGGAGGGTCTACCTACTCCTATTGTGTTGGGACTTCCTTGGTTGGCTAAACATAACCCAGTGATTGATTGGCAATCCAAAAAGATAAGCCAGTGGGGTGAATTTTGCAAGAATAACTGCATGAGCACGGTCATCGGTGCGGTTGTGCCTAGGACTTTGCCTCCTTTTCTGGAGGACTTTGGGGAGATGTTCTCAGAGGAGGGGTGTAAAGAGTTACCTCCTCATCGCGCATATGACTGCTCAATAAAATTGCTTCCTGATGCCTTATCTCGTACTTTCCCAGGGGCCGGGAAGACGGATGATCCGGTTCCTATTCCTCAGGAGGGAGTTGTAGTGTCAGCTGTATGCTCTGAGCTTGAGGGGGAGGTATTGGGGGCTCAGGGGGACGCCCCTGTGGGACTTCCAGGGAGACTGATAGTTCCAGATCAGTTAAGACTGAAGGTTACGGGGAACCGTTACAAACGGATGGCTGATAGGAGGAGAGTTTCTGGTCGAGATCTGAAGGTGAACGATCTGGTGTGGTTGTCTACCAGGAATATAAAACTTAAAGTTCCCTCCTGGAGGTTGGGTCCCAGATTCATCGGGCCGTACAGGATCAGTTCCATAATTAATCCTGTGGCATTTCGTCTGGACCTCCCTCCTACGTTTAAAAATCATAATGTGTTTCACAAGTCATTACTTAAAAAGTATGTGGCACCAGTCATACCGTCACCTCTACCTCCTTCAGTGGTGGTCAATGATAACGTGGAATTTCATGGGTCGAAAATCATTGACTCACGTCTCAGTCGCCGATCCCCTCAGTACTTAGTTCATTGGAGGGGGTATGGTCCTGAGGAGAGGACGTGGGTCCCTGCGTCTGATGCTAACGCAGATCGATTGGTTCGGACCTTTCACACAACTTACCCGGACAGACCTGGTCATGAGGGTCCGGAGGCCCCTCGTAGAAGGGGGGGTACTGTCATGGGTGCATCGCCACGAAGATCGTCGCGATTGCACATTCTGACTTCTCACAGCTGAGCTGCTGTTTCTTTGTGTTTGGTAATGAGAGAGTTAATTTTACCTAGCTCTTTGCTAAGACTAGGTCCAGCCTCGCCCGGCTGCTTTTGATTATGTTCTAATTAGTTTCCTTTATATTCCTGCCAGTCTGGGTGTTAGACTCCGGTGAAAGCATTCATGTAGTCTAGCAGACTGGAGCGGTTTTGAGAATACTTAAGCTAAGAGCTCCTTAGTTGTTTTTTACTCTTATAGCTTATAGTTTTTCTCTGAGACCTTAGGTGTTCCTACTGTGTGTGAGTGTTGTATGTAAGACTTTATTTACTTTATTTCTTGTCTTTCTTGTATGTCTTTCTGTTCATTAACCGTTACCTGTTCATTCCCTTTGGTGGTATTCAGGGTCCTTCTTAGGACTAGAATACAGTTGGCAGGGATTGATAGGAGACAGGGTTTACGCTGGTGGCCTGGACCTCTGTACCTTTAACAGTACCTCCAGGTTGAGGGATTAGTTAGGACCCCAGTTTAGGGTCAGCTTAGACCCTGGTCACCCTCTAGCCGGAGACAGCGTATAACGGATTCCGTATTGACCCACTGGACATTCTGTCAGGTAATTCTATGTTATCATATATCTATGCGCATGTTATATAGTATGTTGCCCTTTGATATAGATTACTGACATCACATATATATATCTGCTATACAGCGTGACATCTCCACCCATAGGGCGATGCCTGAGCAACAAATGCTCTCAGTCTGTGTTCTGCTACTGAGTTGCCAGGTCCTGTCCTGTCACTGTCTAGTTCCTTTCACCCTGGGGGCTGTATACCCAGGCCTGTTCTTGTTTCCTTTGTGTCTCGTTCTTTTCACCCTGGGGGCTGTATACCCAGGCCTGAATCCTTCATCCTGAACTTGTTCCCGTGTCTGTCCTTGTCTGAACTAAGTCCTTTCCTGTACCTGTTTATATCCTTGTCCATTGCCTTCCCCACTCAGCTGTGTGTATCCTTGTATCCACTCCTTCTGCTTTGCTCCCGTCCCACACCCTGTGGCTCTGCTCTGCACCCTGCAGCACTGCTCTGCTCCCGCTCGGCACCCTGTGGCACTGCTCTGCTCCCGCTCGGCACTCTGCGGCTCTGCTCCTGCTCTGCACCCTGCGGCTCTGCTCTGTTCGCGCTCCACACCCTGTGGCTCTGCTCTGATCCCACTCCGCACCCTGCTGCTCTGTTCCCGCTCCGCACCTTGCGGTTCTTTGTCTCTCTAATCTGCACTGGTTCCTACCAGTTAATTTATTCCCCCAGTCTGGTTTCTACCTGTTCCCATATACCACTCTTACCTGCCATGTTCCTGTCCTTTCCGAACCAGTTCCTGTTCCTCCAGTCTGAACAGGTTCCTACCTGTTCCAATATTCCACTCGTACCTGCCCGTGTTCCTGTCCTTCCAGAATCAATTCTTGTTTCCCCAGTCTGATCCATACCAGCCGTGCCCGCGAGCCTGCCAGGGTGCCAGCCGTGCCCGCCAGAGGGCCAGTCATGCTCGTCTGTACTTGCCCGCACCTGTCATTAGTGTTCTGTTCCCCAGTGGGATCTGCTGCTAATGCCAGACACAGCCCTCAAGTGGTACCTGGCAGCAACCTGCCGCCCAAGCCTGACCTCATTACTAGAGGCTCCAGTGAACACCAAGGTAGCTGCTTAGTCACGCCCCTCCAGGGTAGTCTGGTTTGTGGCACAGTGAGGCCACAATCTCGCTCGCGCCATCCAGTCTGGGTGCGAGCATTACAGTTATCTACTGTATATGGAGGTGTTTTCAGTAATTATACAGGAGGAGGAGGTGAGCTGTTTCATCACCTATTGTGAATGGTGGATCCTGTGTTATCTACTGTATATGGAGTGTTATCAGTCATTATACAGGAGGAGGAGGTGAGCTGTGATATCACCTATTGTGAATGGTGGATCCTGTGTTATCTACTGTATATAGAGGTGTTATCAGTCATTGTACAGGAGGGGGAGGAGGTGAGCTGTGACATCACCTATTGTGAATGGTGGATTCTGTGTTTTCTACTGTATATAGATGTGTTATCAGTCATTGTACAGGAGGAGGAGATGAGCTGTTTCATCACCTATTGTGAATGGTGGATCCTGTGTTATCTACTGTATATGGAGGTGTTATCAGTCATTATACAGGAGGAGGAGGTGAGCTGTGACATCACATATTGTGAATGGTGGATCCTGTGTTATCTACTGTATATAGAGGTGTTATCAGTCATTGTACAGGAGGAGGTGAGCTGTGATATCACCTATTGTGAATGGTGGATCCTGTGTTATCTACTGTATATAGAGGTATTATCAGTCATTGTACAGGAGAGGAGGTGAGCTGTTTCATCACCTATTGTGAATGATGGATCCTGTGTTATTACTGTATATAGAGGTGTTATCAGTCATTGTACAGGAGGAGGAGTGAGCTGTGATATCACCTATTGTGAATGGTGGATCCTGTGTTTCTACTGTATATAGAGGTGTTATCAGTCATTGTACAGGGGAGGAGGTGAGCTGTGAATCACCATTGTGAATGGATAGTATCCTACTGTTATTTACTAATAAAGATGTTATCATCATTGTACAGGCAAGAGGTGAGCTGTGGTTTCCCTATTGTGAATGGTGGATCCTGTGTTTTCTATTGTATATAGAGTGTTATCAGTCATTGTACAGGGGAGGTGAGCTGTGAATCACCAATTGTGAATGTGAATAGTTATACTGTACAATGACTGATAATATCTCAATACACAGATGTATTTACTTTTACTCTAAATCCACAGAAAGTTGAGCATTTTGTGGATGTGGTTATGTCCTTTTGTAGCTTATTTCTCCTTAACGCAGAACGTGCAAAAGGCTGATGGTGATACTAAATCTCCACCAATCCGATAGGTCATCAGCATCTAAGTACATGACAACCAGTTTAATAACACCAACGTTCACCCCCTTTGTACCTTTAGTGTTCCCATCTGGTTCAAAAATAGCGATGGACTCTTCTGGTTTGGCAATCAGCAGTTCATTTAGGGCATTTTTTATAAATCTCCGAAATCCACCGCTCACCTTGAAGGCGTTAAGAACATCTGTAATTATAGAAAAAAAATACTCTGCTTAGGATCCGTTCACATTACAAGACGTATCCACTTACATAACAAAAGCCAGTGTACAGGTTTACATCGAAAATTTCAAATACACTGATAATCATTTCAGTATGGGAATAGTAGGAAGAAAATTGAAAACAAATTGTTACCATATGACGTTGGTTGCTCCCATGGAACATGGTCTGAAATAAAAAAAACAAAAAAAAATACACAAATTCCAATAACGTTACTGTATATCTTACTGTCTGCCTGTCAAATGATGGCGCAGAGTCTCTGCAGGAGTGTGGCAGTATAGCTCGGAAAAATACCTTCAGTGTGCAATGTAAGGAAGGACTAAAGTGACAGCTGCCAGAGGGGGAAGCAGACTGATATGTAGGAACTGCTACTTACCCTGACACAGCCTTCTTTCTTCCATTTTCAAAAAATCTAAAAAAAACAATATAGTTATGGTTACTTGCTCCATGTGCCTTCACTGCTAGTCTGTTTGTCGAAAATAAGTTTCTAGGAATGAAGACTTAGGGAACATTCAAACTGTATATTTTCTGCATTTTTGCTGTGAAGTTGCAGCAATATTTTTGAATTTTGTGAAAAACACATCTTGCAATTGTACCTTAAGTCTGGCATCACACTAGCGAGGAATACGGACAAATGCTATGCGATGAAACATTGCACAGCACTCGAACCGCTGTTAATCTATGGGGCAGCTCCCATCACCGTTTTTTTCTCAGCCGTATTATATGTGCCAGTTCATTTGCCCATGTTCCAGAGCTCAGCACGGGTCAGGCTGTGAGGGAGCACATCATCAGTGACATCACCGCTAGTCACTGATGCTGCGCCTGCAGCATCTCATTCATTCACCAGTGGTTTTCAGCCAGGGTGGTTGCATCTTGGCACTGTCCTGTTTGTAAACTGTATATCCCCCAGATACGGATTACTGCGTGGGACACAACGAAGGACAGATATGGTATATTGTTGGTTTGTTATTTTTTTTTATTACAGGAGAACGAGGGCGTCGCAGGAATTAGGAGTATAATAAAGATGGGAAAATGTGTTGTGTTTTAGTTCATATAAAGACTTTATTCTGCCTGTGTCTTTATTTAACCTGTAACAACTATAGGTTTAGTAATGGAGAGGTGTCTTATTGGGCTTTGATGTCACCTTACAATACAAAGGTGACATCAACCCCACAACTATTACTCCACTTGCCACCACTACAAGGCAAGTGGGAAGAGAGAGGCTAAGTGCCAGAATTGGCGCATCTTAGAGATGCACCATTTCTGGGGCGGCTGTGAGCTGGTGTTTGTAGCTAGCCAGGGGGCGGCCAATATCCTTGGCCCCTTCCTAGGATATGAATATCAGCCCGCAACTGTCTGCATTGCCTTTTCTGGTTATTAATTATATGGGGACCACACGTCATTTTTTTGGGAATGCCCTATTTTAATAGCCAGAAAAGGCTAAATATACAGCTGTGGGTTGATATTAATAGCCTGGGAAGATCCATGGGTATTACCCGATTCCCAGGCTATAAACATCTGCCCCCAGTCGCTGGCTTTCCCTCTCTGGTTTGGAAAATTGCACTGGAGCCCATGCCATTTTTTTCCCTGAAAATAATATTTTTTTAAATACATACATGTACCCTAATTTGCACACACGCACACACTCACACACTACTATTTGTATTGGTCACACACATCTATTTATCTACCTATTCTGTATCTATTTACTGTATGTAAAGCATGTCTTCTATCCTGTCGGCTCCTGCAGTGATTTTACAGAAGGGGACAAATGAATTACTGGCTATTCTATCTATCTCTCTATGAAATATAAAGATATATATATTTATGTGTGTGTCACTCATATATATATATATATATGTATATATATATATATACACCTGTTCTATGTGTATAATTCTATTCTATTATAATTTATAACCTATTCTATTCTTTACTGTACGTGGCAGATCATTTGCCGACTTTTAATCTACCTATCTATCTATCTATCTATCTATCTATCTATCTATCTATCTATCTATCTATCTATCTATCTATCTATCTATTTTGAAGAATATTTGGTTTTAAAACGATGTGTACAGTTGCGTATTACAATGCGATTTTAACATGAGCTTTTACATACAGAGAACTGCTCTATGTAAAAGCATTGCATATGGATGTCAGAGGGATACTAGATGCGAGGAAATCGCATTATCGCATTGCAAACGGATTACATATGGATCACCATTGGTGTGATTCTCGGCATTCAAAATCGGACCAAGCTTTTTTTGTGTCGTTTTTTTGATCGGGTCCCGATAAAGATAAGATCCCTGTGATCGAAACGCGTAACCTTGTCCTGAGCTTGTCCAGGAGCTGCATTATTATGTTTTATGAATCAAAAGATGAAGATTTTATTGAAGCTGGATCCTTTTCCTTCATTTCTCCGTCTAAAAATGCTGAAAAGTTGCTCAAAAATACCATACCTATGGCTGGGGTAAGTTCGATCTTTTGAGTGTTTTTTTTCTGATTCAAATTTTGAAAAATGGCTAGTGGAAAATAAAAAAAATGTGCATATCGCTTCTTTGAAGTGGTTCTCGGTGAAATCAACTCCAAACTAGGCATTGACTAAGCAAAAAGGCTGCAAAAAAAACTTCAAGAAAATAAGTCTTCCGAAAATCTTCCAAAAACTGTAGAGAAGGAAAAACTCATTAAAAAACTCTCCAAAGAAGGAGCGTTTCCTGAAGCGATTTCTGCTAGAAAAATTAGCGTTTTTGATAGCCTCAAAAAAGCTCAGTGTGCACACTTCCTAAGGTTATGTGCATGTGATGCCTCTTTCAGACAAATCGTAGAATCCGCCTGAAAGAGCGCCGAAAAAACCGCCGCAAGAAGAAACCCCGATGTCCAGCTGTGATGAAGGAACAGCCACCATCTTGGATTGGCCTGTACCAGCCTCCATTTTGTCTAAATTCACAGGGCCAGAGGCAGCTGGCTGCACCTGGCCCCCATGGGGTTAGGCATATTGAAGACAATAGGGTTTAGTCTCCACTGTGAATAGCCAGGCCTTTTAGTATGCTAAGTAGGCCAGGCCAAAACAGTACTTCAAAGCTGGGGGCTTCAACTAGATTATACCTGCCAGCTAGACACAGAAAACACATCCATTGTATTTCCCAGACCCTACGGCTCCGTTCTAGGATTATGAATTATGAGCACATCTTTGTAGGTACAGAATCATAAGAAATATCTACGTGATCCTGCGGACCTCGGGCATCTGACAGTGCAACTCCTGAGTCGGTGATGGCTCGGGGGCCTGAGATATAGAGATTGGCCCTCGACAGAGACCCAGTCGGGCCAGGTTTGATCTCCATGCGACAGGCAAAACCTACTGCATCCGCTGGTACCTCTCGTGCCCTGATCCGATCGTCTTGGAGAAAGTTAACCCCTTTGTTAGCTATTGGGAATAAATTCTGCAGGGAGCTAAGGGTGGAGATTATCAGCCCACCCTCTGACACCGAGGGGAGGGACCAGAACTGTGAGCGGACAGCAGACTCTCCCTATTCTCACAGAAGCCAAAACGATGAAGATCTAAGAAGGAACAAGGGACAGATCTGCCAAGGGAGCAGCGGCACACGTTTTGGGGGACTGTCCAGCAACTAAGATTCTCACCTGTGGATCGCAGAGCTCCCTGCCTCCACATGCAACTTACAGCCTGGTAATATTGACCTCTAGCTAATACCTCTAAGCCTTGTACCATTATTGTTGTATTTTACTCTGACTGAAATCCACTGTAATTCCATTGTATAGCTTACTGTATATTTCTGTAATTATCTAGTGCGCCCTTAAGGCAATTAAACCATAAAATTAATTTTGGGCTGATGCTTTTACTCTGATCACGAATCTTAGAATACCCAGTGGGTAACAGGACTCCCTACCTGGCAGCCATTTGCTCTAGGTGCAGTTCCCTTACTGACCTTAGAGACAAAGGGGGCGCCGGAGAGCTGTGCCTGTGTAGTACGTCAGATTGGTGACGTGGAAGGAAGGGAGTTTCCTTCACACCAGCTTTATTAAAAAAAATTCTGTGCTGATGTTTAGTTTTTCGTTACTTCTTTTAACCGCTTTAGGGATCGGAAACAGTGAAGTAGTTAAAAGAAGTTGTCTAGCTACATCTTGGATTCATTTCCAACTTAGGAATAGGGGCAAACCAGAGCGGATATTACATGATTGGCAGAGAAGACTCTGCTAACTGATTCATTTGTAGCTCATTTTGCAATCTGCTATGTACTCTGATATATAGAGGCTGTAGAAGCCAAAATCTTTAATGTCACCCCATTCTTATTATTTTTTTAGGAAAAAAAATCATTTAAGTTTAAAAAAGCCCCAAGAGGACCCATGTATTTTAAAAACCACTTAGAGCACTCTCTCTGTCTTATGGTTCATTCAGACGTTCAATTTTTGTGTACGGGTGCTACCTGTGGTTTTTCTCTCGCACCTGTGATAGCCTATGGGGCCATCCACATGTCCATTATTTTTCGCAGACTGAGTGGTCCACTGAAAATGATGGAGACATGTCCGATTCTGATTGGAGGCTCAGATAAGTTATTCATACAAGTCAACGTGTTTGTGAAAAATTCAGACAGCACATCTGGTTTTAACGGAATTTCAGAACTGAGCCATTTTTTAAAAATTCTCCACCTATGAGAAAATCGGACAATGCTGATCAAACTCTGATCAGAATAAACGGTCTATTTTTCTCGAACCTAGAAAAATTGGACGTCTGAATGCGCCTTTACATTGCTAAGAATGAATGAAAAATAGTATAAATAATGACTACATTTGGAATATGATACTTCGTGGCAACTCTCTGGGAATGTATAAAATAGTTTGTTAACACATAGTCCTGTATAAAACTACAGATAAAGCCCTGTTCACATCTGTGTTGGAATGGTCACATTGGGGCAAAATTACCAGAGTAGTAACAAGTAACGCTACTACAGCTGGTAAAACCTTGGGCTCCAGGATGGAAATCAGATTGTCAATGGGATCCATTTGCGTCCGGCATGCAGGGGACCAATAATTTTGTTGTTCTAGGCTTAAAAAAAGCCTCATGTGAACTGAACCGAACAAGTCATTATGTCTATCTATGTATGTAAGCAAAGCTTCTCTTACCGTAGTCAAGAATATTGTAGATCTGAATGGATGGAGACACCGGCGGGTGATCCTCTATATATAATGCTCCTAGAGAAGTTATTAAAAGCCACAGTATGACCTACTATTACAATGGATTGTGCCAAATTTCTAAAAGGAGGGATTCCTTCATTTTTTTGCATGTGATATTTAATGTGAGTCATCGGATTTTCCAAATTATGCAATATGCATCTTAGCAGTGTATCAACCCACATTGTACGACACTACATTGTGACCTGTGACTGGGATTTTATGGCTTCTGTAAAGGAGATGAGTTTTAGCTAGACAGAGACTTGAATGAAGCAGCAATGAATAATTTATTGAAGCCAAAAGGGTCCATAACCAAAAAAAAGCTCACTACCCCAGTGCTGAACTCCTGATATCCTTTTAGTGGTTACTACAGGGGACCAAATAGTCTTCATTTAAGGGGAACTGGAGGCCTGAATTGCTGACTGTGGAGGGAAAAACAATGAAAAATTCCACATATGTAACACAGGATCCACCAAAAACAATAGATGTTACAGCTCACCTCCCCCTCCTGTACAATGATTGATAACACCTCTATATACAGTAGATAACATAGGATCCACCATTCACAATAGGTGATGTCACAGCTCACCTCCTCCTCCTGTGCAATGACTGATAACACCTCCATATACAGTAGATAACACAGATTCCACCATTCTCAATAGGTGATGTCACAGCTCACCTCCTTTCCATCTCTTAACATTGATGTTTCATCAGTGGCCTAGTGTGAAACAGGCCTTTTGTAATAATATCGTGACACTAGTCACTTCTCATGGCCAAGTCATGAGTCAGAAAGATCAAGGAGTCGAGGTCAGAAGCCAGGAGGGTACGTCATAAACAGAAGGAAGAGACAAAAGCGTAGTCAGGTAACGTTCTGAGGTCAGAGTACCGGGAGGATAACGGATCAGAGCAGAAGGGGTTAAACAGGTGGATGGTCAGAACGAAGTCCAAGGTTAGGCAACAGATCAAGCATATAGAACTCAAGGCACAGGAGAGCACAGAGCACAATCTCACAAGATGAATGTACGTCTGGAAGCAGCTGCTCAGTTAAGTAGGCATGGCAATTACCTGGGATAGTGAACACCTGAGACAGCCGACACCTCCCAGTCACAGATTGGCTAGTCGTTCCGTTAATCAACACACTGACAGCTCAGCACCCCCCTGTACCAGACTGGATGGCCATGCTGTCCATCAAAGTACTGACTGCTTCAGCACGCCCCTATACCTGACTGGACGGACAAGCTTATATAAGTGTCTGAAATCCCTACACATATGACTGTAGGAAATGATGAAGGAAGATCAGAAAAGGCACACTAAACACAATATAAAGTAGTCAATAACAATTCTTTATTCTAATCGAAAGATACATCTATACAAAACCAATAAAAAGATGCCTCAAATGCGAGGGACAGACCCGCTAAGGGCTCTGTTATACACCTATTGCCAAAAAAGCAGCTTAATTTAAATCAATACAGGTACAATAACATAAAGCTCCGTTTGTAAAGTGCCAGTGCATGGGACAACCAATATATGAGAGCCTATGACCTTTAATAGGAAGACAAAAAAATGGGGGTATATGAATCAATGACCCATTATGGACCAAAATATATAGTGATTACAGCCAGAATCCAAGTACCTCATGAGGTGACTAGCTGAAATATTAAAACTGCCATAAATAAGAATAAACATAGGCATAAAGCCCTTAGTAGGCAACTTATAAATGATGCAGAGTCCAAGCGGTGTCCCTCAACCCCGATGCGCGTTTCGTCAACACTTCCTCAGGGGGCGTGTCGGGGAAGAGGGAAACCGTTCCTTTTAACCTCACGTGAACCAATGAATGTGGAGTGTCTCAGGTGCAGCCGCTGCTGGGGATTTGTCATAGTGCACCACGTCATCGGAGCTCTCTTTTGGAAAGGGAAATCGTCACCTCCGGCATATGGAACGCAAGCCAACATGCGGCCAAGGTAATGGCCGCTATGCGTGCCAGCTGATCCTGAGTTGCCGGGGATGCAACGAGTTCAAGAGCGATCAGAGCTGACAGGTGCGCACATCCACCGCAGCGTATCTACTCAGATGTTATGTATATAAAGAAGGGGGGGCGTAATCTAAAAGTGACATCTATATGGATGAAATAATAAATTGTTAGCTAATAATAATTTACTTCAAAGGATCAATGAAGAATAAATGTATACATTATAATAATGTGCTGATGTGCACTAACAATTATTACTATATAATTGTAAAGGTGCAATAACAATTATTACTATGCAAATGTAATACAATAAGACAAACAAAGAATAAAAGTGTCAATTCTATAACAAGAGAGCATGTAAAAATTATAAACTTCATAGAGAAATAGTGATAGTGTCCATATTAAAAAATTCCGTGATGGTGTTCATATTGATTAATTCTGTCCACAAGATTCGATCCCGGACCGCGTTCCCCCTTAAAGAAATCATGAAGCAAATACACCAAGATCATCAAATGGATAAATAAGGAAGTCATTTGTGGAAAACCATAGTGAGGCCAAAAGAACCAAGAACCAACAGAGATGTAATGACTGAAATGAATAGAAGAAAAACATGAATGAACATCACTTATAATAAATGAAATCCCTGATAAAAACCCTAATCCCCTAAAAAAGAAAAATTTTATTTTCTTAAGATATACCATATTACAAAAAGGCACTGAAGCCCAAATTCTTATTAAGCCCATAAGGGGCTATGCTTCCCAATCTATAGATCCATTTGCTTTCGACTTTTGCCAGATTTTTTGCAAGATTGCCACCTCTAGAACCCATAAAAACAACCTCGATACCTTTAACTTTGAATCCAGTAGAGTCGCTGATGTAAAAAGAAATGTTTGGGTATGGTTTTTAGCAAGGAAAAATCTTCAGCATTTAAACTCTTCTCAATATCTCGTACATGCTCCCTTGTACGAATTCTAAGCTCACGTGTCGTAAGACCGACATATAATTTCCCACAAGGACATTCTGCACAGTAAAAAAACCCTTTGGAGGAGCAAGAAACAAACTGCCAGATAGAATACGTTCTATCCCCTGCGGTATTGCGAAAGGTCTTACTTTTTACCATGTTGTCACATGCTTTGCAATGCCCGCAGGGAAAGAAACTCTGCATATCAAGCCATGTCTTACTTACATTTTCAGAGGACTCATAGTGGCTGTGCACCAGGATATCCTTCAAATTTTTTGATCTTCTAGCTGTAATTAGAGGTACCTACTGCAAGCAATTTTTCAAAATGGGGTCAGTCAACAAAACTTGCCAATGCTTATTGATAATTTGACGGCAATCAGACCACTGACTGTTGTATGTGGCAATAAGACGAATTTGATTGTCAGACTCCTTCTTCTTATCATCTTTGTTTCCATACAAAAGTATGTTTCTTGGAGTATGTTTTGCCTTTTGATATCCTCTACTAATCATTTTATGACTGTAACCCCTGTCTTTGAATCTTCGACTTATATCTCTAGATTGTGATTCAAATGATGGCAAATCTGAACAAATTCGTCTGGCCCTTAGAAATTGTCCTGTAGGGATTCATCTGATGGTTGAGATGGGATGGCAAGATGTAGCATGGAGTAAAGTATTAGTTGCTGTTGGTTTTCTGTATATATCTGTAGAGAGATTGCCACTAAAGTATCAATTTGAATATCAAGAAAATCAAGCTTTTTACCAGCCTTATATGTCAATTTAATATTTAGATTGCTGTTGTTCAATTTCTCCATGAGCAAATCCAATTCCTGTCTTGGGCTGCCCCAAATAAACCACACATCATCAATATATCGCATCCAATGATGCACATTCTCCATGCCCAGGATAGGATTACTGATAAATATGTCTGTTTCCCATGCTCCTAAAAAAAAATTGGCATAGGATGGGGCACAAGATGCCCCCATGGCAGTACCTTGCCGCTGGACATAGACTTGTTTATTAAATATGAAGCAATTGTGGGTAAGTATAAACTCCAAAAGCATCAGTAAGAGCTCAATCAATTGTGGTTCCAGACTACTAGTTCTTAAAAACCATGCGGTGGCTGCCAACCCATCCTTGTGTCTTATTGATGTATAAAGTGATTCAACATCGGCGGTAACCATCAGCATACCATTTGATAGATGCATATTGTCAAGTCTATGTAATGCCACAGTGGTATCTTAAATGAAGGAGGGAAGGCAGGCCACCAATAGTTTCAAGAAATAATCGATAGTATCGCAAATGATCTCACATAAGTCCTCATTACCGGCCAAAATTCTTATGAATTTTGGGTATAAGATAGAGGGTTAAAAGTCTGGATTCTAATTTACAAATATAATCCAATAATTGTTTTGGGGCAATCCCCTCTGATACAGATTGTTCCAAGATGGAGATAAGTTCACTTTGATAATTGGGAAGAGCATTGGAGGGCAATCTGCGATAACATGTGATGTCATCCAACAATTTTTTGGCCTCTAATTCATACATCTCTTTTGGCCATATCACAAGATTGCCCCCCTTATACCCTGCCTTGAATACATCTTTCCATCCTTGCATCTCTTTGAGAGCCATTTCTTGGACTCTAGTAAGGTTATGAGTATGATGTTTTACAGATGCCAGCTTTTCAACATCACTAGTGACTAATTTTTTAAATACTACCACAGCTGGACAAATACTCCATGCTGGAAATATTTTTGATTTATTGTATAATCTCAAAGGAAATCTACTTACCTCTGGGGGATTCTTATTCTCATCCACTAAGGATTCCAGAACACGTAATGCCTCCTGCTCTTCAGCAGTTTGAAATATCTCCTGTGAAGATGATCTAGAGTGTAGTTTTTTCAGGATAACTTTCCTGGCAAAACGATGTATGTCTTTGATTGCTAAAAATGGATCTAAAGATTTAGAGGGGGAAAATGTAAGTCCCTTTTCTAATATCTCAAGCTGAGATGGAGTAAGATTATGTGTAGATAAATTAATTACCGTGCTCTTGTCATTGTCTGGATATCTTTTTCTTTATATCGTTCTGTTTTCTGATACGTCTTCTTTTTATTGGCGTATCTAGTAATAGAGCCAGAGGTAGATGCTGTTTCCAATTCACTCTCTGATCCTTGAGCCCCAACTGATGATGAGAGGGAATTTATAGATTCGCTGCGTGTAGGTGGCGATTTATTGTTTTTTTTAGGTTGAATATTGCCACCTAAAAATCCTGTTAGATTCAGTCAGAAACATCTCTCAAAAATTTCTTATTTTTGCCATCACTAATGCTTGCTTCACATTTCTCCAATTCTTTCTCAATATCTTTCAAATGGCATTCAAGAATGTCCATTCGTATTTCTTTATTTATTTTTTGTAAGGTTGCACTGATTTCATCATCGAGTCTTTTAAGACATTGTCCATTATATTCAACAATGATTTGGATAAAGGAGAAAGAACATGCATTAGCTGCCTCAATCCATCTCTTAGGGTGCTTTCACACTAGCATCTGTGTGCGCAGCGTTGCATGTGCACCAAAAAACGCTTGAAAAAACGCATGACAACGCACCTTTTTCCCGACGCATGCACTTAACCCATGCGCCTAAAAGCGCTGCGTTTACAAGCGTTTGTATGCGGTTTTTGCATGAATTTGTGTTTTTATGCACATGCGTTCGAAAAGGAAAAAAAGGGGACAGATGACATTCCATGATATCAACACCACCAATGGGACAAAAGTGGGCGTGTCTCATAGGATTTCTGTATATATACCCTTGCAGAGATTAAATCCTCCCATTTTGCTCCTGTATCCTGCCTCACTCAGCATGGATCTTAAAATGGACACCTTGTACCGCAATCTTGATTTGGATCTTGGCTTGTTTCTTGCTTTTGTTGTTGCTTGTGATGAAGAACGGAAGAGAGAAAGAAGGAGAAGACGGCGTCGGTGATTTTGGCAGCACCCTATTGTGGAAGTCCGTGAGAGCTTTGGAGCTTACCACTGTTTATTCACTGAGCTAAATGACAATCCGGACAACTATTACGAGTATACGAGGATGTGTCAAGACAGTTTCCGGTATTTGCTTAGAGGCGTTGAAGGAGCCATCACCAGGCAGGATACCCAGCTCCGGAGAGCGATTCCTGCTGAGGAACGTCTGCTGGTGACACTAAGGTACGTAATATTTCAAACTAAATGCCTGTCATAATTATTGTTCCGCAATGTGCTTAGAATTTTTTTTGTTTTTATTTATATGTTTATTAGATTCCTTGCTACCGGAGAGTCCTTAACAACGCTCCATTTTCAGTTACGGATTGGTATTTCAACACTTTGGGCTCATACTCACTGGAGACAAAAACGGACGATTGCAAGCCGATAAAAATCGGATTGCAATCGGACCAATGTTATTCAATAGGGGACTTCTCATTTGCGATTTTTTTCTCAGCTGAAATCGGTCTGAGAAAAAAATCACAGCATGCTGCGATTTGCAGTGATTTTGGCATGATAATCGCTAATGCAAGTCAATGGATGCGATAAAAAATTGGACAGCACTCGCACCATGCGAGTGCTGTCCGATTTATACGCACCAGTGTCCTTTGAAAAGCCGGCAAATCATCCCCGGCTACTGTCAAATCACACTGACAGCTCACAAAACACTACATATATACACATATAATACATATATATATATACATGTCATTGTGACACATATATATATATATATATTTATAGTTCATGCAGTTCTACATACTATAATAGCCGTTAATTCAATTGCCGGCTTTTGTGAAATTACAGACCCGACATGAAATGACACATGGTTTACATACAGTTAACCATGTCATTTCATGTAGTTTGATATATGGTTTTCACTAACAATTACATGAGTGGCTGTGTGCAAAATTTCACACATGTAGGGGTTAATTAAAGGTGTAAATTTGTTGTAAAAAAATGCGTGAGTTCCCGCTGTATTTTCTCAACCAGACAGACAAAGCCAGCGAGTGGGGGCAGATAATTATAGCCTAGGGAGGGTGCATTTATTTTGTGCCCCCGGCTACTAACATCTTCCCCCAGCCACCCCAGAAAAGGCAAATCTATAATTGGATGTGCCCTTTCTGGCACTTTGCCGGTCTATTCCCATTGCCCTGTAGTGGTGGCGAATGGGTTAATAATGGGTTAAAGCCACCTTGCTATTGAAAGGTGACTGTAAGCCAGGTTAATAATTGAGAGTTGTCAATTAGACAACTCTCAATTATTAATCCTATTGAAGTAAATAAAAAAACACACACACACATTAAGAATAAATAATTTTAATGAAATAAACACACATTTTTTTGACCATCTTTTATTTAACTCTTAATCCTTGTGAAGCCCTTGATCTCCTATAATAAAGAAAAAATAATAAAACAACTTTATTCTAATGCTGCCTGCTCAGCTGAAAGCTCCAGAATGAATGACTTCCTCTCCCAGCGACAGGAGAGGATGTGATTACTGTGGGAAGCTTAATTGATAGCTTCCCACAGAAATCAGTTCACTTCAGGTCAGCGGGGACTCCCTCTGATGTCACTGATGCTGTGCGGTGTCCCCGCTGGCCTGAAGTGAACTGATTACAGTGGGAAGCAATCAATGAAGCTTCACACAGTAATGACTTTCTCTCCTGTCGCCAGGAGAGGAAGTCATTCATTCTGGAGCTTTCAGCTCAGCGTCAAGCATTAGCTGCGCTGCTTGGTTGAAAGCTATTTAACCCTTTCTGATGGATTACAGCGTGGGACCTGACTGTGCGTCGGATAGGTAAGAATAATGTTGCTTTATTATTTTATTTTTATTTCAGGTGAACAAGGGAATCGAGGATTACCTGTACAATAAAAGATGGTCAAAAACTGTGTATATATTTCATTAAAATGATTTTTCATTAATGTGTGTGTGTATTTTTTAACCATTTCATACAATAGGATTAATAATTGATAGTTGTCAAATTGACAGCTCTCAATTATTAACCTGGCTTAAAGTCACCTTAACCCATTTGCCACTGCTACAGGGCAATGTGAAATTTTGCACACATACACTCATGTAATTGTTAGTGAAAATCATATATCAAACTACATGAAATGACATGGTTATCTGTATGTAAACCATGTGTTATTTCATGTCGGGTCTGTAATTTCACAAAAGCCAGCAATTGAATTAGCGGCTATTATACTATGTAGAAGTGTATGACCTATATATATATATATATATATATATATATATGTATTTGCTTTTTGTGTACATTTTTTTTTTGACAATGTGATTTTGTACATGAATTTTTACATAGAGAGAACTGCTCTATGTAAAACGTCATGTTAAAATCGCATTGCATACAGATGGGAAACGGATGGTAAACGGATGGTGCGATTAAAAATCGCATACAAATCGCATGACAATCGCATGACAATTGCATATATTCGGACCGTTTTTTCCATCCACAAAACTGACCGTTTTTTTTCCCACAAATGGAAAAGAGCCCTTTCTGGGATTGTTGCGGACACCTGCCGGGCTTTATGGGACGTACTTCGGAAGAATTTTTACCCCTACCCACCACTGAATTATGGAAGGCCAAAGCAGTAAAATTTCAGGAACTTTGTGATTTTCATAACTGTATTGGACCTGTGGATGGCAAACATATCCGTATTACCAAACCGGCAAAAACTGGATCTGAGTACTTCAATTATAAAAAATATCTTTTCAACAGTGCTCATGGCCATTGCAGATGCGGACTGCAGCTTTGTGGCCGTGGACATTGGATCATTTGGATGTGCTAATGATTCAAGAACATTTAAAGACCCGGACATGGGCCAACGCTTATATCGTAATAATTTCAATTTCCCACAGCCACAACTCTTCCCAACACTGAAGGACCTGCAATGCCATTTGTTGTGGTTGGGGATGAGGCATTTCAGATGTGTGCCAACCTCCTTAACCCCTTAACCCCGGAGCTTTTTTCGGTTTTGCGTTTTCGTTTTTCGCTCCCCTTCTTTCCAGAGCCATAACTTTTTTATTTTTCCATCAATATGGCCATGTGAGTGCTTATTTTTTGCGGGATAAGTTTTAACTTTGAACAACACCATTGGTTTTACCATGTCGTGTACTCGAAAACAGGAAAAAAATTCAAAGTGCGGTGAAATTGCAAAAAAAGTGCAATCTCACACTTGTTTTTTGTTTGGCTTTTTTGCTAGGTTCACTAAATGCTAAAACTGACCTGCTATTATGATTCTCCAGGTCATTATGAGTTCATAGACACCAAACATGCCTAGGTTCTCTTATATCAAAGTGGTGAAAAAAAATTCAAAAATTAGCTAAAAATAGAAAAAAAAATTGCGCTATTTCCAAGACCGTAGCGTCTCCGTTTTTTGTGATCTGGGGCCGGGTGATAGCTCATTTTTTGCATGCCAAGCTGACGTTTTTAAGAATACTATTTATGTGCAGCTCTGTTTTTTTGATCGCCCGTTACTGCATTTTAATGCAATGTCGTGGCGACTAAAAAAACGTAATTCTGGCGTTTTTGATTTTTTTCTCGCTTTGCCATTTAGCGATCATTTTAATCCTTTTTTTATTGATAGATCGGGTGATTCTGAATGCGGCGATATCAAATATGTGTATGTGTGATTTTTTTTATTGTTTTATTTTGATTGGGATGAAAGGGGGGTGATTTGAACTTTTAGTTTTTTTTTTTATTTTTTAAACTTTTTTTTTTGGCATGCTTCAATAGCCTCCATGAGAGGCTAGAAGCATGCACAACTCGATCGGCTCTGCTACATATGGGCGATGAGCAGATCGCCCATATGTAGCAGATTTACTGCATTGCTATGAGAGCCAACCACCGGGCGGCGCACACAGCAATGTGCCGGCAACAACCAAGGCAACGCGTCGCCGACCCCCGATCACGTGACGGGGTTCTGCGATGGAGCTCATTTCCGGCCCGGCGGCCGGAAGCGATAGTTAAATGCCAGCTGTCAGCTTTGACAGCGGGATTTAACTAGTTAATAGGCGATGGCGGATCGCGATTCTGCTCGCGCCTATTGCGGGCACATGTCAGCTGTTTATAACAGCTGACATGTAGTGGCTTTGAGGTGGGGTCAACGCCGGAGCCCACCTCAAAGCGGGGGATACTGCCAGCTGACGTACTATTCCGTCAGCTGGCAGAAAGGGGTTAAACCTTACTCCAGTTGGGACTTGGACCATACTGAAAGGATCTTTAACTATAGACTGTCCAGGGCCCGAAGAACTGTGGAGTGCGCCTTTGGTATCCTGGTATCAAAATGGCTCATTTTGCAAACATCCATTAATCTTAAAATTGAGACAGTGGATGAGGTTGTCAAGGCGTATGTGGTTCTCCACAACTATATCATGGCTAAAGAGCGACCCAACGTTGAACTTGATGAACCGGTTTCTAACCCATTGTCCGATTACCAGCAACAGCCTCTGAGGACAACAGTGGAAATTGGACAAATGAGGGATCGATTTGCGGCCTATTTTGTTTCCGATGTTGGCCGTTTGTCATGGCAAGATCAAATGGTTTAGTTGTTTTGTAATGTGACGTAATTTTAATCCTATAATTTCCTGTTTCATGCTTATTACTTTCCTGTGCTGTTAATAAAACACCTAGTACCAGGGCCGGCTCCAGGTATTTATGGGCCCCGGGCGAAAGAGTCTCAGTGGGCCCCTTTAACACAGACCACGATTCATGATGCACAGATACTGCAGAGAAATATGGGTTTAGTACAATGCCAAATACTTCTCTTCTTCCATTACATGAGTGATATCTATTGTAAGTTCTAGAATAGCTCAGAAACCGCCAAATCCTCACAGCGCACAGTACAGACCGAACAGTACAGTCCCCATACAATATTATGGGCACCACATAGTCCTCCATACAGTATTATGGGCCAAATATAATGCTCCATAAAGAATATTGGACCCCAAATAATGCTCCATACAGGATACTGGTCCCCATATAATGCTCCATACAAAATATGGAGCTCTCCTCTGCACTGTGCTGCATTCTGCACTGTTACGGCTCAGGAAAGGGCGCTGTGGAAAGACTCCCCATTATTATCATTATCATTGCCTCCCCATCATCATCATTGCCTCCCCATTATCATTATCATTGCCTCCCCATCAATATAATTGCCTCCCCATTATCATCATTGCCTCCCCATCATCATTGCCTCCCCATTATCATCATTGACTCCCCATCATCATCACCTCCCCATTATCATCATCATTGCCTCCCCATTATCATCATCATTACCTCCCCATTATCATCATTGCCTCCCCATCATCATCATCATTGCCTCCCATCATCATCATTACCTCATCATCATCATCATTTCCTCCCCATCATCATCATCATTGCCTCCCCATCATCATCGCCTCCCCATCATCATCATCATTGCCTAATCACCACCATAACTGCCTCCCCCCACCACCATCACACATACAGGCAGCACCACACACATACAGCACCACAGCACTCTCTCACATACACACACACAAAGCATCACACTACATACACACACGCAGGCAGACACACACATACACACACACTGATACACACAGTCACATACACCTCACATCTCACCTGTCCGGCGCTCGCGCTTACTCTCTGCCACAGCTGGCCGCTGAATGATGACATCATCAAGCGGCGCTGCTGTGAGAGGAAGCGCGGGTGCCCTGCAGGCACCCCCTGGAGCCCGGAGCTGCAGAGGCACGGGGAGAGGTAAGTATTGTGCCGGCTACTGCCGGGGCCCTGAGCAAGCGGGGGGGCCAGTGGCGGCGCTGGCACCGCTCTCATCCACTAATGGGCGCCGGGGTGCCCGACAGTGAGTGGGCCCCCCGCCTGCCCAGGGCCCCCGGCACTTGCCCGGGTAGGCCGGGTGCTAACGCCGGCCCTGCCTAGTACCTATATTTCTAGAATATGAATTTAGTTTCTTGATCCATGGCTCCCCCCTCCCATCCTTGTTTAAATGGCTCCCATACTTCCATCCTTGTTTAAATGGCTCCCACACTCCCATCCTTGTTTAAATGGCTCCCCCCTCCCATCCTTGCTTAAATGGCTCCCCACTCCCATCCTTGTATGCATGGCTCCCCCCTTCCATCCTTGTTTAAATGGCTCCCCCCTCCCATCCTTGTTTACATGGCTCCCCCTCCCATCCTTGTTTAAATGGCTCTCCCCTCCCAACCTTTTGTGTATAAGGCGCACGGTGTGTTGCCGGTGACGAAAGACTCAAAAACCAGTCATTGCTTGAGGAAAAAAAAAGGACATTTATTAAATGTTTATGAAATATGATTAAAAAGGAGAATAATTATGGGCATAGGGGTATTGTAACGGAGGTTTGTTTGGGTTGGGCGAAGGGGAGGTGTTAAGTAAGCTGGATGGTAGATCAGGGATACTGGAGGTGGAGACATTTGGAGGTGAAACATGGGAAGGGAAAGACAAAGTGGGAAGTGATGGTGGAGGAGGTAATGTTGGAGGAGGTGATGGTGAAGACACATAGACAGTTCTCCTTTTATGTTTTTTAGTCCGGTGGCTCCGCTGTCTTTGGCTGCTTGTCTTTGGCCTGGTGGTGGGTGTGGTCACTGTACCTGGCATCTTCTCTGTGTGGTGGGCCGGCCTGGTGGACATCCTCGCAGGATCAGGAACCGGTGTCTGCTCTGTGTGGTGGGCCGGCCTGGTGGTGGTGGACGTCCTCACAGGAGCAGGAATCGGCGGCGCTGTGTAGTGGCGGTCCTCAGCACCTGGCATGGTGTAGTGGTGTTGGGTGGCTGCGGTCATGGTGGTGGCCGCACAATGATATGCAACAGTACTCGGTATGGTTAGCCTTGTCAGCTGTGGTACTGGTGAAAAGGCAGCCGCTGGTGGTGACTGCATGAACCGAGTCTGCTGCATAGCATTGACATATGCAGCATTGCAGGCCTGCATCACAGCAAGCTGGAGTTCCGGTGTTAGGTTTTCCGACATGACTTTCTCTGTGGCACTAAAGAAATGTCTTTCCGGTCTCTGGAGCTCGGCTCCCAGTTCGTCAAGGCGTCGGGTGACATTGGCCAAACCAGTTTCCACTCTGTCACCCAGCGTCTTGTAGCAATTCTGGAATACCGTGCTCAAATGTAAAAACTCGGGCATGAGTGGCCTGTCCCAGCCCCACTGCCGCTGGCGGGAAGAGCCAAAAAAAGGAGCAGCAGAGGACTGGGACAGGGGAATACCGGATGGATCGGTTGCCGGTTCTCCAGACTGTGCTGCAGGCATACTTACCGCATCGCTGTGAGATAGCTGGGACAGGTCCGATGGCGTGGCATGAGGGACCGCTCCTGATGCCGGTTCAGGTTCTATGGTGCTGCTATGTGTTCTGTGAAAAGAAGAGGAAAAGGAAAACATTAGTATCCAAAACTTTCAATTTTACATTCACCAACTCCTGTGGAAAATAAAAATTCAGATAAGGTTATACAACACAATGGAATACAACATCAAAATACTTACACTCGGCGTGCAAGGACCGGTCTCAGGAAGCTGAGGAGACGATGGTACTTATACTTCCTGGTCCTTGCCCCAGCACCGCTTCTAACCTGGCCTTCCTGCCTCAGTCCCTACTAAAGCGGTCCTTCATGGAACGCCATCTAGTTTTGACTTTTTTCACTGTGAAAGGAAAAAAAACATTGTTAAAAATTGCACTTTTGGCCGGGATCACACAACCGTGTGTAATGCAAGAAACTCGCAGGAGTTCATCACATCAAACACGATTGTGTGATCCCGGCCTACTGTTTCTCTACTGCGTTGTTGCAATACTTACGAAAGTCCTTTTGACCCCTAGCTGAGGCATTGTCCCATCCATCCCACAGCGATTTGGCCACCTCGTTCCACAGCCGCCGGATAGCCACTGAGTAGGAATGCAGGGGATCACGGGTGTCCCACAATGGAACGCGCTCCTGGACAGATGTGATGAGGAGGTCGTTATTGACCTCCTCCTCCTCGTCCCATTGTTGAACCTAGAATTGAAAAAAAGACATTAATGTTTGAAAGATAACAGTTAAAAAAAAAATAAAAAAAATAAAAATACTTACACGCCGTGTTGCCACCGTTGCTTGGCCCCGAGCTGACTGCTCCTGAGGTTCATCGACACTTGAAGAGCTCTGTGAAGAAAAACAAAAAATTTGACACATGTGTAGAAGTGACAGTGAATATTTAAGAACAGTAGATAATATACTTCAATGGGGTGTCCACTGTGGGAATTCTCACTGCTTGATGCCATGATCCTCCTGTTGTTAATGAATTCTGCAAGAAGAAATACAGTACAGACCAAAAGTTTGGACACACATTCTCATTCAAAGATTTTTCTGTATTTTCATGACTATGAAAATTGTAGAATCAACTGAAGGCATCAAAACTATGAATTAACACATGTGGAATTAAACATTACACTTTACAAAAAAGTGTGAAACAACTGAAAATATGTCTCATATTCTAGGTTCTTCAAAGTAGCCACCTTTTGCTTTGATTACTGCTTTGCACGCAGAAAAGGTGAACGGATGGACTCTACATGCCTGGTTCCCACCGTGAAGCATGGAGGAGGTGGTGTGATTGTGTGGGGGTGCTTTGCTGGTGACACTGTTGGGGATTTATTCAAAATTGAAGCGGTGAGTAGTCCAGCTCACCCCAAACCATCTCGATTGGGTTCAGGTCTGGTGTCTGTGGAGGCCAGGTGATCTGGCGTAGCACCCCAATACTCTCCTTCTTGGTCAAATAGCCCTTACACAGCCTGGAGGTGTGTTTGGGGTCATTGTCCTGTTGAAAAATAAATGATGGTCCAACTAAACGCAAACCGGATGGAATAGCATGCTGCTGCAATATGCTGTGGTAGCCATGCTGGTTCAGTATGCCTTCAATTTTGAATAAATCCACAAAGTGTCACCAGCAAAGCACCCCCACATCATCACACCACCTCCTCCATGCTTCACCGTGGGAACTAGGCATGTAGAGTCCATCCGTTCACCTTTTCTGCGTGCAAAGCAGTAATCAAAGCAAAAGGTGGCTACTTTGAAGAACGTAGAATATAAGACATATTTTCAGTTGTTTCACACTTTTTTGTAAAGTGTAATGTATAATTCCACATGTGTTACTTCATAGTTTTGATGCCTTCAGTGTGATTCTACAATTTTCATAGTCATGAAAATACAGAAAAATCATTGCATGAGAAGGTGTGTCCAAACTTTTGGTCTGTACTGTACAACAAAAAAAATTACACACTGCAAGGATAAACAAAAAAACAAAACATCCATTAGCTGATATACTTACATGTCCCAAAGGTGTTCTGTCCTCTACAGAGTCTGTAGAATTGTGAAGTGAAACAATGCCCACCCTCTATATTTATTTATCTTGGTTTGGGGGGTGGTCAGGAACAAGTCTAGACAGTCCCTAGACTTGTTACCTCTTAAAACGCATGCGCATGCTAACGCTGTCTTGTGCATGTCAGTGCGCACACATGCGCCCCCATAGACTTTAAAGCGTTATTTTGGCGCATTCCGTGCGCAAGCGTGCGCATGCGTTATTTTAGCAGAATTTCGGCGCCAGAAAAATGCAACATGTTGCGTTTTCATGGCCACGTCGCCCACGCACACACGACGCATGCGTTCGATAACGCATAATAATGCATACATGCACTTGTCCATGTGCCCCCATGATAAAGATAGGGGCGCATGATGCATGCGTTCGTATGTGCCGCAGACGCTGTGCCACAAAGACGCTAATGTGAAAGCACCCTTAGTACTGTAAGTCCTTCATCATCTAGACTGAATGTGGGAAATAGCTGTATACGAAGTCGCCTTGGAATAATTTTTTTATCCAAATAATTATCCAAGGATGTCTTAGTCCACCATAATGTGGTCTTCCGAAGAAGCATATTTTTATATTGCTTAATAAGCTCTTTGTGTGGTATAGAGGTTTCATTAAAAGCATATGAGGCATGCAATTTAAAAATGTCACTGGCTTTATTGAGCCAGATGGTTTCTCTGGCTTTCATATCCATTTAGTTTCAAGAACAGGATCTTCTGTCATAAACAGAGAACATATAATAGAATCAATAGAAAATGATCCAACACTATGGTGCCAAACAATACATATAAACCCGTCTGAAATCCCTACACGTATGACAGTAGGAAATGATGAAGGAAGATCAGAAAAGGCACACTGTTATGAATGTGCTAGAGATGGTTTCTGAGTAGAGGCTCCCTCCGGTGGTTACAGACAGTACTGAACCTTTCAGCGAGGAATGGCAATCTGGGATCACGGACTGGTCTGATATAAGGGAGGTTCCCTCCCATGATGGTTGCCGGTGAGCAATTGTTCTTGTCTCAATTGTGGTTCCTGATTCATTTGGAAGTTTGCTGAGTCTTGCCTGCATCTTCTGCTATCAGATAAGATATTTTCTGCTTTTATTTTTGTGCTTTTGTGGGTTTAAAATAAATATTTATTGAATACTATTAAAACCGACAATAGGGGATAGAAGACAAATGAGGATTTAACAAAAAAAGAAAGGAGCCACAGGCGAAACGGTGCCCGTTGGGCGTCCCGGAGATCCCTTTGCTGCATTCCTCTCTGCCATACTGCGTGCTTGATCCTTTTGATGTAAGTGGGATTACATTATATATGACTCCCGTTTAGATGTGACTATTGCAGTTCAATCTTATTACATCTTTGTCTCTTTGCACGTTTATTAGGCATTTATTTATCATTTCTGTAGTTTTTTCAGCCACTCACCCATATTCCTCACGGAGTAGGTCAATACTTAAGGAGACATTGTGCACTTTCTCATGTCTATGGAGATTTCCCTTTTCCCTTCTTTGGCTTAATTTATACCTCCTGACCCTGGTGATTTAGTGGTTGTATTCCTGTATACATTGCAGCTCTGCGGGTCTCCTTTCTATTTTTGTTAAATCCTCATTTGTCTTCTATCCCCTATTGTCGGTTTTAATAGTATTCAATAAATATTTATTTTAAACCCATCACGTCCTTTTTCATCACTTCGTCTATGTGGCACCTACCACTATAGAATATGCATAATTTGACAATTTGAAGTGTCTTTCGCCGTCATTATTATAGGATCATGAGAATAGCTATTGAATTAGTGCCTGGTGGTAAATTTCCTAAAGGTCGCCTTTTTAACTTGTCTGTACCTGAACACGATGCTATGCGATCTTATATCAAGGAGTCATTGGAGAAGGGTCATATCAGACCATCCTCTTCACCCTTGGGTGCCGGTTTTTTCTTTGTGGCCAAAAAGGATGGTTCATTGAGGCCGTGTATTGATTATCGTCTCTTGAATAAGATCACTGTGAAGTATCAATATCCGTTACCCTTGATTTCTGACCTGTTTTCCAGGGTGAAAAGTGCTAGTTGGTTTACCAAGCTTGACCTTAGGGGGGCGTATAACCTTATTCGCATTAAGCACGGGGATGAATGGAAGACGGCGTTTAATACCCTAGAGGGGCATTGTGAGTACCTAGTGATGCCCTTTGGGCTCACTAATGCTCCTTCTGTCTTCCAATCCTTCATGAATGATATTTTCAGAGATTTTGTGGATACATTTCTGATTGTTTATTTGGATGATATCTTGATTTTTTCCAATGACTGGGACTCTCATGTGAAACATGTTCGGACTGTGTTCCAGATTTTGAGAGAGAATGCACTGTATGTGAAGGGATCAAAGTGTCTTTTTGGCGTACAGAAGGTCTCATTTCTGGGATTCATTTTGTCTCCGTCTGTTATTGAAATGGACCCGGTCAAGGTTCAGGCCATCTGTGATTGGGTCCAACCTACTTCATTAAAGGCTCTTCAGAGATTTTTGGGTTTTGCCAATTTTTATCGTAAATTTATTGGTAATTTCTCCGGTATTGTTAAAGCATTGACTGATTTGACCAAAAAGGGTTCTGATGTGGTGAATTGGCCTCCTGAGGCAGTCTCTGCGTTTCAGGAACTTAAGCAGAGATTCACTTCTGCTCCTGTTCTACGGCAGCCTAATGTTTCTCTACCGTTTCAGGTGGAGGTTGATGCCTCTGAAATTGGGGCAGGTGCCGTTTTGTCCCAAAGAGATCCAGAGACCTCTAAGAGTAACCCTTGTGCCTTTTCCTCGAAAATTTTCTCCAACTGAACGTAATTATGACGTGGAAATTGGGAGTTATTGGCCATAAAGTGTGTATCTTCGTACCGTGTTAGCAGTAGTTAGCCTCCCTGACCTTTTGGGTCATCACAACAAATACAGCCCATCAGAGGGTAATAAAACCTTCACCTTATCTATGAACTAGTCATATTATGTTAATCCTCTGCATAATGACAGTTCTGTTCATGTCACTTGTCCTACTATTGCATTTTTCTGTGCTATTTGTGTATAAATATGTGATTCTTCAGAGTTGTATTAGTCTATGCTGTGAAGAACCTGATAGTCTCGAAGCTTGCATTTGTACCATCTTTTCAGTTAGCCATTAAAGGTATCACCACTGAGGACTCTCAAGTCTAAAATTTTTGGCCATAAAGTGGGCATTTGAAGAGTGGAGACATGGCTGGAAGGAGCCAAACATCAGGTGGTGGTCCTCACGGACCATAAGAATCTGGTTTATCTCGACTTAATCCTAGACAGGCCAGGTGGGCCTTGTTTTTCACACGTTTTAATTTTGTGGTCTCTGTTCTTCCTGGCACTAAGAATGTTAAGGCGGATGCTCTCTCGAGGAGTTTCTTTGAGGACTCTACTGAGTTATCTGATCCTACTGTTATTTTGAAAGAGAGTGTAGTTCTTTCCGCCATCTCGCCCAATTTGAGACTGGCTCTGGAAGGGTGTCAGGAGGATAAACCTGAGCGCTGCCCTATTGGGAAATTGTTTGTCCCAGACCAGTGGAAGAAGAGTGTGATGTCTGAGATTTATTGTTCCATGTTGGCTGGTCATCCCGGGATTTTTGGCACCAGAGACTTGGTGAGTCGGTCCTTTTGGTGGCCTACTTTGTCTCGTGACGTCAGGGAATTTGTGCAGTCCTGTGGGACTTGCTCTCACTTCAAGCCTTGCTCTCGCTCTAGTGGTTTGTTAATGCCATTACCTGTGCCCAAGAGGCCATGGACCCATATCTCTATGGATTTTATTTCCAACCTCCCTGTTTCTCAGAGAATGACCGTTATCTGGGTAATCTGTGATAGGTTTTCCAAGATGATACATCTTGTGCCATTACCTAAGTTGCCTTCCTCCTCCGAATTGATGCCTTTGTTCCTTCAGCACGTGGTTCGGTTACATGGCATTCCGGAGAACATTGTGTCTGACAGAGGAGTCCAGTTTGTTTCCAGATTTTGGAGGACATTTTGTTCTAAACTTGGTGTTCAATTATCTTTCTCCTCTGCTTTTCATCCTCAGACCAATGGACAAACCGAGAGAACAAACCAGACCTTGGAGACTTATTTGAGATGTTTTGTGTCTGCTGATCAAGATGACTGGGTCTCTTTTTTGCCTTTGGCTGAGTTTACTCTTAATAATAGGGCTAGCTATGCCACCTTGATGTCTCCATTTTTCTGCAATTTTGGGTTTCACCCTCGATTTTCTTCAGGACAGGCGGAGGCTTCTGTCTGTCCGGGTGTTGTCTCTGTTGTGGAGCGAATGCAGCAGATTTGGGACCAGGTAGTGGAGAGGTTGTCTCTCTCTCAGGAGAAGGCCCAACGGTTTGTCAACCGGCATAGGACTGATGGTCCTCGGTTTAAAGTGGGGGACTTGGTTTGTTTGTCCTCAAGAAATATCCCTATGAGGGTTACATCTCCAAAGTTTAAGCCTAGGTTCATTGGACCTTATAAGATCATGGAGATTCTTAATCCTGTTTCCTTCCGTTTGCTTCTTCCAGGGACATTTAAGATCCATAACGTGTTCCACAAGTCCTTATTGAAGAGGTTTGTCGAGCCAGTGGTTCCTATGGCTGCGACTCCTGACCCTGTTTTGGTTGAGGGCAATCTGGATTATGTGGTTGAGAAAATATTGGATTCTCATTTTTCTAGACAGAAACTCCAGTATTTGGTTAAGTGGAGAGGTTATGGTCAGGAGGACAATTCTTGGGTGTTTGCTTCGGACATCCATGCTAGGAGACTGATCCATGCCTATCACCGAGCTCAACCTGATCGGCCTGATTGCACAAGTGAGGATTCGGTGACCCCTCCTCAAGGGGGGGGGTACTGTTATGAATGTGCTAGAGATGGTTTCTGAGCAGAGGCTCCCTCTGGTGGTTACAGACAGTACTGAACCTTTCAGCGAGGAATGGCAATCTGAGATCACGGACTGGTCTGATATAAGGGAGGTTCCCTCCCATGATGGTTGCCGGTGAGCAATTGTTCTTGTCTCAATTGTGGTTCCTGGTTCATTTGGAAGTTTGCTGAGTCTTGCCTGCATCTTCTGCTATCAGATAAGATATTTTCTGCTTTGGGCTTGTGCTCCTCTCAGTTTATCTGGAGCCACTGTTGTTTGTTCATTTGCTTTTTCCTGTTTTTTCAGTGGCTGCGGCTTAGTTTTGTTACACCAGAGATCTGATTAGGTGGTTGTTAGAACTCTCCTGTTAGGTTTTTTCTATTTTGCTGGTCACATGACCTTTTTTGCCTATTTAATCCTGCTCCGCCCTTCTGGCTTTGCTGGACTTCATTGTAATTTCTACTCTTAAGCTAGCCAGGTGCTTTGTTACCTTACTCAGTCAGTTTTGCTTTGTCTTCGGACCTCTATGTTCTATGTTGTTTGTTTGTCTTTTACTGCTACAACTTCTGTTAGGAGGTGTCCATCTTTCTCCCAGTCCCTAGTTCTTGTAGGGATCCCTCCCTCGCATCTATAGGTCTTCGTACAGACTAGCTGAGGACTTTAGAGGGTCTGATCGCAGGATCAGGTTCCCCGTTACATCGTAGGGATCTAGCTTAGTTCTATCGTAGGGACAGATATCCCTTCTTTCCTTAGTGCTTGTAGCAGAACATAACAGTAAGTCCAGCCCAAAAATATCTCTAAGGAAAGATTTCCAGTTTTCATCATAGGAATGGGCCTTTTCTCTACAACCTGGTGATCCATGCTTTAGATCAGTGGATAGTTTTTTTTTAGGTTGGGGTTATTGTATGATGATCCTGATCGTGTCTCTTCAACTGAGACAGAATTGAGACGTTTGAGGCAGGGATCAGGTAATGTGGAAAAATATTGTACTCACTTCCGTCGGTGGTCTACTCAGGTGGGGTGGAACGATTCAAGCTTTGAAAAGTTTGTTTCTTGCAGGGATAGGTGAAAGAGTTAAAGATTTGCTGATTGCTTATCCCACACCTGGTAACTTGCAGGAGGCTATGCAATTAGCTATACGGGTGGATAGGAGACTGCGTGCAAGGGTTAATGAGAGTAAATCCTCTGCCATGTTAGCTCCAAGTCTTGAGAGGGTCTGTACTGACATTGGAGAGCTGATGGAGATTGGAGCAAAGGCACCCCGCTCTCAGGAAAAAGACCGCAGGTTTTCTGAAGGTTTGTGCTTTTATTGCGGCAAATCTGACCATTTCATTAAGAACTGTGTGCTTCGTATGAACAAAGAAAAAAAAAAAAAAGAGGTCAGTTCCGCCCGTATAGCCTGTTTAAACACTAAGGGTGTCTTTCTTTCTGCCACTACTGCTGCTCAGGAAGAATTAATGGAATTTCGGGTATTTGTCGATTGCGGTTCTACTCCGAATGTGATTGATGGAGGATTCTCGGAAAAACTTAAATTAAAACCCAAACCTTTGTCATCCCCTATTGCCGTGGTTTCTGTTGATGGCTCTCCCTTGAAGAATGTTACTCACAAGGTCTGTGAATTTCCCTTCACTATTAATGGTGTTCACCAAGAGAATTTGGATTTGGTAGTATTGAATAATTTGCCTTC
This sequence comes from Oophaga sylvatica, assembly GCA_033576555.1. NCBI lineage: Eukaryota > Metazoa > Chordata > Amphibia > Anura > Dendrobatidae > Oophaga > Oophaga sylvatica. Next base: position 374,465,840 of record JARQOD010000003.1, on the reverse strand, counting down.
TCCGGTGATTTTGGGGTTACCCTGGTAAAAATTGCACAATCCTGTTCTGGATTGGTCTACCAATGAAATTAAGTCCTGGAGCTCTCAGTGTTATGACAAGTGTTCTAACGGGCGTATTGCTGCTGTGGATAAAGGGGAACTACCTGTACCTATTCAGGATTTTTGGAAAGTTTTTTCTGAGAAGGAATCGCAGATGTTACCTCCCCATAGAGACTATGATTGTACTATTGAATTTGTCCCTGGAGCGACTCTTCCTAAAAGTCGTTTATTTAATCTTACTATTCATGAGAGAAAGGCTTTGGAGGAATACATACAGACAAGCTTGGCTGCCGGTCACATTAGGCCTTCCAAGTCTCCTGTGGCTGTTGGATTTTTTTTTTGTTAAAAAAAGGACGGCGATTTACTTCCTTGTCTGGACTTTCGTGAGATTAATAAAATTACTGTACGCAATCCTTACCCACTGCAATTGATTCCTGATTTGTTTAACCAGTTAGTGGGGGCCAAGTGGTTCTCTAAAATTGATCTTCGGGGGGCATACAATTTGTTGTGCATGAAGGAGGGTGATGAATGGAAGACTGCTTTTAACACTCCTGTGGGTTATTTTGAAAATCTGGTTATTCCTTTTGGTCTTACCAATGCTCCTGCATTTTTTCAGAATCTTATTAATGACATCCTTAGACCTTTGATCGGCAAAAATGTGGTTGTGTATTTGGATGACATTTTGATTTATTCACCGGATCTGGAGTCTCATTGGCGGAGCGTACGTGAGGTATTACAGTTATTAATGGACAATTCGCTTTCTGCTAAGCTAGAGAAATGTGAGTTCGCTGTACAGAGAATTAGTTTTTTGGGCTACATTATCTCCAGCGAAGGTTTTGAGATGGACCCGGTGAAAGTTCAAGCTGTGCAGGAATGGCCTAGGCCTATTGGTTTGAAATCGTTACAGAGGTTTTTGGGTTTCGCCAATTATTATAGAAAATTCATTAAAAATGTTTCTGTTATTGTCAAACCACTGACCGATCTCACCAGGAAAGGTGCTGATGCGGTTCAGTGGACTACTGAGGCCATTGAAGCTTTTGTGTTTCTAAAGGAGAGGTTCAGCTCTGCTCCCATCCTTATGCAGCCTGATGTGACTAAACCGTTTTTGGTTGAGGTTGATGCTTCTTCTGTGGGGGTCGGCGCGGTGTTGTCTCAGGAAAACAGGGATGGAGTACATCCCTGTGCCTTCTTTTCAAAAAAATTTTCTGAGACTGAACTGAATTACGATATTGGTAATCGGGAATTGTTAGCTATTAAACTCGTATTTGAACACTGGCGTCATCTCTTTGAAGGTGCTGAATTTCCCGTTCAGGTTTTCACTGATCATAAAAATCTGATCTATCTTGATGCTGCCAAACGCTTGAATGCCCGTCAGGCTAGGTGGGCACTGTTTTTCTCGTGGTTTAATTTTTACGTTACTTACATCCCAGGTACTAAGAATGTTAAAGCCGATGCTTTGTCTCGCAGCTTTTCCCATGGTCGGTGCTGAGGAGGAGGAGAACATTTTACAAGAAGGGGTTGTGATTGCTGCTTTGGACTCTGTGTTGGAAGATGAGATTCTTAAAGCACAGGAGAATGCCCCATCTAACACTCCCCATGGGAGGTTGTTTGTGCCTGGGACCTTTAGGAGAGATTTGTTTGTTGAGTGTCATGAGTCTCGGTTGGCAGGTCATCCTGGAATCTCTGAGACCAAGAGACTTGTGGGTCGCAGTTTTTGGTGGCCTGGATGGCAGAAGGAAGTCATTAAGTGGGTGTGTCAATGCACTGTGTGTGCTAGATCTGTCATGGTATAGGACATGGTTAATGTCCTGTCCATTCTGGGTTAACTTTTGCTGGCCTCCTGGCATAATATAGGACATGGTTAATGTCCAGTCCACTCAGGGTTAACTTTTGCTGGCCTCCCTTTGGATCTGAGAGGGTATTTATACCCAGTCCAGAGGAATATTCTCTGTCAGCCTATACTTTTGTTGTGACTGTGTGTCTGACCCCCTGGTTTGCGTGTATACTGCTCTACTTGTTTGACTCCCGTGTATGACCCGGTCTGTTTGCTCACTCTGCTCTCTGTCTCACGTTTTGCTAATATTGTCTTCTCCGGTTCTGACCTCCTGGCTTGGCTATCGATACTCCGCTACAGTTTTGTCCCTATTGTACTGTCTATTGCCCGCTCTGGTTTACTGATCTATTGCTACGTCCTGACTATCCGTTCTGTCTAACCCTTTGGTACTGTCGTGCTATCTTGTGCTCTGATCTCGGCCTGTCCTGGTTTTCGTCCCTGTCTTTGCCCCTTGGTAACTTTATCTCGTTTTACCCTGCTAGGAGTTTTCCTGCAGTTCCTAGATCTCTGGAGCTTAGGCCACGCCCCCAGCAGTCACGTGGCTGCAGGTCCTGTTAGTCTGCAGTACACATCATTCATTACTGCTGCCTCTGAGAGAAGTGTGGCCGGCTCCGCCCCTTGGCAGTCCTTGACCTTCCCCCCTCTGAGGGTTTCACTGTCTTCTGGGTGGTCGTGGACCGTTTTAGCAAGATGTGTCACTTGGTTCCTTTCATCAAACTGCCCTGCGCTAAGACTTTCGCTAAGGCCTTTGTCAAGGAAATTGTCAGACTACATGGCGTTCCTACTGACATTGTTTCTGATAGGGGACCTCAGTTCGTGGCTCATTTTTGGCACGCCTTTTGTGACAGGTTGGGAGTTCATTTGTCGTTTTCATCTGGATATCATCCTGAGTCTAATGGCCAGACAGAAAGGAAAAACCAGGATGTTGAGCAGTTCTTGCGTTGTTTTGTGGCAGACAATCAAGAGGGGTGGTCTGAGTTTCTGCCACTTGCTGAATTTGCTTTTAACAACCATACATCCTCTTCTGCTGGTTGTTCGCCTTTTTTTGTTGTACTGGGAGACATCCGTCGTTTGGGTCATTCTCCAAATTGGTATCGGCCGTGTCTGAAGAGGAGAAATTTTCTGGTGATTTGGAGAGAGTTTGGACGGAGGTGCGTGGTAATCTTCAGGAGGCTAACAGAAAATCTAAAAGGTACTTTGATAGGAAACGGCAAGAGTTTTTGTTTGCTATTGGTGACATGGTTTGGTTGTCCTCTAAGAATCTGCGGTTGAGGATTCCTTCTAAAAAATTGGGTCCCAAGTTTGTAGGGCCCTTTAAGGTGCTTCAGTGTTGTGAATAGGCTGGAAATGAGTTCTGAGCAGAAGCTCCCTCTGGTGGTTACAAACGGTACTGGACTGTCCAGTGAAGATTGTGAGGATTGGGAATCAGGTGTTACTGACTGGTCTTATATAAGGGAGTCGCCTTCCCATCAGGGTTGCCGGTGATCAATTGTTCTGGTCTCAATCCTTGATTCCTGTTTCCTTGGTAGCCTGCTGTGTCGTGTCTGAATCTCCTGCTAACAGATAAGACATTTTCTTCTTTTTGTTTTTGTGCTTGATTTTTGCATTTTGTCCTGCACTTCTGTGGGGGCCTTCAGGGTCCCCTCTGGGTGCTTTTGCCCTCTCAGTTCAGTTCAGCCACTGATGTTTGTACATTTGCTTTTTCTAGTTTTTTCAGTGGCTGCTGTTTTGTTTTTTGGTTACACCAGAGAACTAATTTAGGTGGTAGAGGTCGTGTGATCTCAGGTGTTTTTGAAATTAGTAGAGTTGGTGCTTTTCAGGGTTTTTTGGGATTGCAGTAAGTGCCCTTCCTATCCTTTTCTATTTAGTAAGTTTGGGCCCCAACGTTTGCTCATACTATTTTCTGTCTGTGTCAGTATTTCTTCTTGTCTAACCGCCATTACATGTTTGGGGGCTTTCTATGTTCTTTGGGGATCTGCTCCGGGGCAGATAGCTTTCCTCTATCTATCTTTAGGTGTAGTTAGTTTCTCAGGCTGTGACGAGGCGTCTAGGACCAACGTAGGAACGCTCCACGGCTGCCTCTAGTTGTGGTGGTTAGTCAGGGTACTGCAATCTCATAGTTTCCAACTGCTCTGGTGTATTTCCTTTTTTGCCTGCTCTCCTCAGCTACCAAATCATAACAGTATCACCGGCCTAAACTAAAAATTATATGGTACTCACAGAAGGGAAAAATATTGTGGAAAGAAAAAAGTTGTCAGAGTTGTCAGAGATTTTTTTTTTCTGTTTGTTGCATTTTTTTTTTCCCTCTGTATCTCTGGGTGCTGAGGAGGATTTTTTTTTCTCTCTCAATGGAGTTTGCACAGTTGTCTGGCCGTGTGGATCAGCTTGCCACTGAGGTTCGGAGTATTGCTACCTATCTTGCTAGGTTGCCTGTTGTGGAACCTAGGATTCCCATGCCAGATTTATTTTTGGGGGATCAAGCTAAGTTTCTGAATTTCAAAAATAACTGTAAATTGTTTTTTGCCTTGAAATCTAAGACCTCAGGGAGCGCAGCGCAGCAGGTTCAAATTGTCATCTCTCTTCTGCGCGGCGACCCTCAGGATTGGGCTTTTTCCCTGACACCTGGGGATCCTGTTTTGAGTGATGTTGATGCGTTTTTTCAGGCTTTGGGGTTATTGTACGATGAGCCTAATGTCACTGATCAAGCTGAAAAAACTTTGTTGGCATTAAGTCAGGGGCTTGAGGACGCTGAGTTATACTGTCAGAGATTCCGTAGGTGGGCAGTCCTGACCAAATGGAATGACGACGCTTTGGCAGCTCTTTTTCAGAAGGGACTGTCAGATAATGTAAAGGATGTTATGGTGGGATTCCCTGTTCCCTCTGGTCTCAATGATTCTATGTCATTAGCGATTCAAATTGACAGACGTTTGCGTGAGCGGAAAGGTATGCGTGGAATAATGTTGCCTTGTGAACCTGCTTCTGAATCCATGCAGTGTGATAGAGTGGTTTCTGGGGCACAGCGTCATGAATTTCGAAAGCGCAATGGGTTATGTTTCTACTGTGGTGATGCCTCTCATGCTATTTCAGTCTGCCCTAAGCGGGGAAGACGTTTTGCACGCTCAGTTGTCTTGGGTAGTGTTCAGACTAAGTTTTTATTAACTGTTACCCTGATATGCTCTCTGTCCTCATTTTCTGCTCAGGCTTTTGTTGATTCTGGAGCAGCTATTAACCTGATGGATTTTGATTTTGCTAAACGTTGTGGGTTTCCCTTGATACCCCTACGGAAGTCTATTCCCCTACTGGGGATCGATTCTACCCCTTTGGCTGAGAATAAACCTCAGTTCTCTACTCAGGTGATAATGAGGGTAGAACCTGATCATCAGGAGAGTTGCAAATTTTTGGTTCTGTATAATCTGCATGACATTATCGTACTGGGTTTCCCTTGGTTACAGTCTCATAATCCTTTTTGGATTGGAAATCTGTGTCTGTTACCAGTTGGGGCTGTCAATGTGTTAATACCAACACTCCTGTTTTTTCTGCCTCCCCCCAGGCTCAGGATGTTCCTGACTTTTTGATTGATTTTTCTGATGTGTTTAGCGAAAGTAAATCTGCATCCTTACCTCCCCATAGGAGCTATGACTGCGCTATTGAATTAGTGCCTGGTAGTAAATTCCCTAAAGGTCGCCTTTTTAACTTGTCTGTACCTGAACATGACGCTATGCGGTCTTATATCAAGGAGTCATTGGAGAAGGGTCATATCAGACCATCCTCTTCACCCTTAGGTGCCGGTTTTTTCTTTGTGGCCAAAAAGGATGGTTCATTAAGGCCGTGTATTGATTATCGTCTCTTGAACAATATTACTGTGAAATATCAATATCCTTTACCCTTGATCTCTGATCTGTTTTCCAGGGTGAAAAACGCTACTTGGTTTACCAAGCTTGACCTCAGGGGGGCATATAACCTTATTCGCATTAAGCACGGGGATGAATGGAAGACGGCATTTAATACCCCTGAAGGGCATTTTGAGTACCTTGTGATGCCCTTTGGGCTCACTAATGCTCCTTCTGTCTTCCAGTCCTTCATGAATGACATTTTCAGGGATTTTGTGGATGAATTTCTGATTGTTTATTTGGATGATATCTTGATTTTTTCCAATGACTGGGACTCTCATGTGAAACATGTTCGAACTGTATTCCAGATTTTGAGAGAGAATGCTCTGTATGTGAAGGGATCAAAGTGCCTTTTTGGCGTTCAGAGGATCTCATTTCTGGGATTCATTTTGTCCCCATCTGTTATTGAAATGGACCCGGTCAAAGTTCAGGCCATCTGTGATTGGGTCCAACCTACTTCATTAAAAGCTCTTCAAAGATTCTTGGGTTTTGCCAATTTTTATCGTAAATTTATTGGTAATTTCTCTGTTATTGTTAAACCATTAACTGATTTGACCAAGAAGGGTTCTGATGTGGTGAATTGGCCTCCTGAGGCAGTCTCTGCATTTCAGGAACTTAAGCAGAGATTCACTTCTGCTCCTGTTCTACGGCAGCCTGATGTTTCTCTACCATTTCAGGTGGAGGTTGATGCCTCTGAAATTGGGGCAGGTGCCGTTTTGTCCCAAAGAGATCCAGAGACCTCTAAAAGTAACCCTTGTGCCTTTTTCTCTCGAAAATTTTCTCCCACTGAACGTAATTATGACGTGGGTAATCGGGAGTTATTAGCCATGAAGTGGGCTTTTGAAGAGTGGAGACATTGGCTGGAGGGAGCCAAACATCAGGTGGTGGTCCTTACGGACCATAAGAATTTAGTTTATCTGGAATCTGCCAAGCGACTTAATCCTAGACAGGCCAGGTGGGCCTTGTTTTTCACACGTTTTAATTTTGTGGTTTCATTTCTTCCTGGCACTAAAAATGTTAAGGCGGATGCCCTCTCGAGGAGTTTCCTGGCGGACTCTCCTGAGTTATCTGATCCTTCTGTTATTTTGAAAGAGGGTGTAGTTCTTTCCGCCATCTCGCCCAATTTGAGACTGGCTCTGGAGGGGTTTCAGGAGGATAAGCCCGAGCGCTGCCCTGTTGGGAAATTGTTTGTCCCGGACCAGTGGAAAAAGAGTGTAATGTCTGAGATTCATTGTTCCGCGTTGGCCGGTCATCCCGGAATTTTTGGTACCAGAGACTTGGTTAGTCGGTCCTTTTGGTGGTCTACCTTGTCTCGTGATGTCAGGGAGTTTGTGCAGTCCTGCGGGACTTGCTCTCGCTCCAAACCTTGCTCTCGTTCTAGTGGTTTGTTGATGCCATTACCTGTGCCCAAGAGACCATGGACCCATATCTCTATGGATTTCATTTCCGACCTTCCTGTTTCTCAGAGAATGACCGTCATCTGGGTGATTTGCGATAGGTTTTTCAAGATGATACATCTTGTGCCATTACCTAAGTTGCCTTCCTCCTCTGAATTGGTGCCTTTGTTCCTTCAGCACGTGGTTCGTTTACACGGCATTCCTGAGAACATTGTGTCTGACAGAGGAGTCCAGTTTGTTTCCAGATTTTGGAGGACCTTTTGTTCTAAAATTGGTGTTCAATTGTCTTTCTCCTCGACGTTTCATCCTCAGACCAATGGTCAAACTGAGAGAACAAACCAGACATTGGAGACTTATCTAAGATGCTTTGTGTCTGCTGATCAGGATGACTGGGTCTCTTTTTTGCCTTTGGCTGAGTTTGCTCTTAATAATAGGGCTAGCTCTGCCACTTTGATGTCTCCATTTTTCTGTAATTCTGGGTTTCACCCTCGATTTTCTTCAGGACAGACGGAGGCTTCTGTCTGTCCAGGTGTTGACTCTGTTGTGGAGCATATGCAACAGATTTGGGACCAGGTAGTGGAGAGGTTGTCCCTCTCTCAGGAGAGGGCCCAGCGGTTTAATAACCGGCATAGGACTGATGGTCCTCGGTTTAAAATGGGGGACTTGGTCTGGTTGTCCTCAAGAAATATTCCTATGAGAGTGGCAACTCCTAAATTTAAGCCTAGGTTCATTGGACCTTATAAGATCATGGAGATTCTTAATCCTGTTTATTTTCGTTTGCTTCTTCCTGGGACATTTAAGATCCATAACGTGTTCCACAAGTCCTTGTTGAAGAGGTTTGTTGAGCCAGTGGTTCCTACTACTGTGTCCTCCTGACCCTGTTTTGATTGAGGGCAATCTGGAGTATGTGGTTGAGAAAATATTGAATTCTCGTTTTTCTAGACGGAAACTCCAGTATTTGGTTAAATGGAGAGGTTATGGTCAGGAAGACAATTCTTGGGTGTTTGCTTCGGACATCCATGCTAGGAGACTCATCCGTGCGTATCATAGAGCTCATCCTGACCGACCTGGTTGCTCAAGTGAGGGTTCGGTGACCCCTCCTCAAGGGGGGGTACTGTTGTGAATAGGCTGGAAATGAGTTCTGAGCAGAAGCTCCCTCTGGTGGTTACAAACGGTACTGGACTGTCCAGTGAAGATTGTGAGGATTGGGAATCAGGTGTTACTGACTGGTCTTATATAAGGGAGTCGCCTTCCCATCAGGGTTGCCGGTGATCAATTGTTCTGGTCTCAATCCTTGATTCCTGTTTCCTTGGTAGCCTGCTGTGTCGTGTCTGAATCTCCTGCTAACAGATAAGACATTTTCTTCTTTTTGTTTTTGTGCTTGATTTTTGCATTTTGTCCTGCACTTCTGTGGGGGCCTTCAGGGTCCCCTCTGGGTGCTTTTGCCCTCTCAGTTCAGTTCAGCCACTGATGTTTGTACATTTGCTTTTTCCAGTTTTTTCAGTGGCTGCTGTTTTGTTTTTGGTTACACCAGAGAACTAATTTAGGTGGTAGAGGTCGTGTGATCTCAGGTGTTTTTGAAATTAGTAGAGTTGGTGCTTTTCAGGGTTTTTTGGGATTGCAGTAAGTGCCCTTCCTATCCTTTTCTATTTAGTAAGTTTGGGCCCCAACGTTTGCTCATACTATTTTCTGTCTGTGTCAGTATTTCTTCTTGTCTAACCGCCATTACATGTTTGGGGGCTTTCTATGTTCTTTGGGGATCTGCTCCGGGGCAGATAGCTTTCCTCTTTCTATCTTTAGGTGTAGTTAGTTTCTCAGGCTGTGACGAGGCGTCTAGGACCAACGTAGGAACGCTCCACGGCTGCCTCTAGTTGTGGTGGTTAGTCAGGGTACTGCAATCTCATAGTTTCCAACTGCTCTGGTGTATTTCCTTTTTTGCCTGCTCTCCTCAGCTACCAAATCATAACACTTCAGGTTGTTAACCAATCTGCTGTTAGGTTGGAGGTTCCTACCTCCTGGAAGATTAATCCGGTGTTTCATGTTTCTCTGTTGAAAAGAGCTGATGTGTCGGATGTAGACGCCTCTGCCACTGTTCCCCCGGTGGTGGAGGATGGGGAATATAAAATTTCCCGCATCCTAAATTCTAGACGGTATAGAGGGAGCTTGCAGTATCTCGTCGCTTGGAAGGGTTTCGGACCCAGGATAACTCATGGGTGAGGGCGGATGATGTTTCTGCGTCCAGACTTGTCAGAGCATTACACGAGAGGTTTCCGGGTAAGCCTGAGCCTAGGGGATCCGGAGGATCCTCTTAGAAGGGGGGTACTGTTAGAACTCTCCTGTTAGGTCTTTTCTATTTTGCTGGTCACATGACCTTTTTTGCCTATTTAATCCTGCTCCGTCCTTCTGGCTTTGCTGGACTTCATTGTAATTTCTACTCTTAAGCTAGCCAGGTGCTTTGTTACCTTACTCAGTCAGTTTTTGCTTCGTCTTCGGACCTCTATGTTCTATGTTGTTTGTTTTTTTTTACTGCTACGACTTCTGTTAGGAGGTGTCCATCTTTCTCCCAGTCCCTAGTTCTTGTAGGGATCCCTCCCTCGCATCTATAGGTCTTCGTACAGACTAGCTGAGGACTTTAGCGGGTCTATTCGCAGGATCAGGTTCCCCGTTACATCGTAGGTATCTAGTTTAGTTCTATCGCAGGGACAGATATCCCTTCTTTCCTTAGTGCTTGTAGCAGAACATAACAGTGGTAGAGATCGTGTGATCTCAGGTATTTTTGCAATCAGAAGAGTTGGTATTTTTAGGGGTTTTTTTGGATTGCAGTGAGTATCCTTTCCTGTACTTTTCTGTCTAGACAGATTGGGCCCCAGCGTTTGCTCATTCTATTTTCTGTCTGTGTCCGTGCTTCTTCTTGTCTAACCGCCATTACATGTTTGGGGCCTTCCTATTTTCTTTGGGGATCTGCTCCGGGCAGATAGCTTTCATTTTTCTGCCAATAGGTGTAGTTATCTCTCAGGCTGTGACGAGGCGTCAAGGATCAACGTAGGAACGCTCCACGGCTACCTCTAGTTGTGTGGTTAGTTCAGGTTACTGCAATCCAATAGGTTCCAGCCTCTCTGGTGTATTGCCATTTTTGCTTATTCTCCTCAGCTACCAAAACATAACAACACACTAAACACAATATAAAGTTGTCAATAACAATTCTTTATTCTAATCGAAAGATACATCTATACAAAACCAATAATAAGGTGCCTCAAATGTGAGGGACACACCTGCTAAGCGCTCTGTTAAACAACAATTGCCAAATAAGCAGTTTCCCTCTTCCTCGACACGCCCCCTGAGGAAGTGTTGACATAACGCGCGTCGGGGTTGAGGGACACCGCTTGGATTCTGCATCATTTGTACAGTAAGTTGCCTACTTAGTGCTTTGTGCTATGTTTATTCTTATTTATGGCAGTTTTAATATTTCAGCTAGTCACCTCATGAGGTACTTGGATTCTGGCTGTAATCACTATATATTTAGATCCATAATGGGTCATTGATTCATATAGCCCCGTTTTTTTGCCTTCATATTAACGGTCATAGGTTCTCATATATTGGTTGTCCCATGCACTGACACTTTACAAACGGAGCTTTATGCTATTGTACCGGCATTGATTTAAATTAAGCTGCTTTTTTGGCAATTGTAGTTTAACAGAGCGCTTAGCCGGCCTGTCCCTCGCATTTGAGGCATCTTTTTATTGGTTTTGTATAGATGTATCTTTCGATTAGAATAAAGAATTGTTATTGACTACTTTATATTGTGTTTAGTGTGCCTTTTCAGATCTTCCTTCATCATTCTTACAGTCATATGTGTAGGGATTTCAGGCGGGTTTATATGTATTGTTTGGCACCATAGTGTTGGATCATTTTCTACTGATTCTATTATATGGACGGACAAGCTGTCAGTAACTGCATCCCAGACACCCTGAGGGGTGGAACCGTGACAAATATAGATATTAGATCTAAATAATAAAAAATAATAAAAAATGTTTAAAAATATACATTAAACCTAGAAACCTGACTTAAACAATAGGTCATTTTCTGATGACAAATTCTAGCAAATTCACAATTGCAAATGAACTTTCCAATATATTTATCGTCTCCTGCTACAATTTATTCATTAAATGCCAGGATTTAATCTTTATAAAAACTGCCTTATACAAACACTGATAAGAGAAGGAGGCAGAGAACACCATTGTATTAAATCTCCATTCTGGGCTGGCTATAGGGTGCGGTGAATATGGCAGCTTTCCCAGGGTCTAGCTGTCTACTATGTGTTATTTCACTGTATTTGGCGTTATTATGACAATAGTGTTTGGATTCTGCTTACTATTATTATGGCTACAGGAAAACTATCTAAAGTGACAAAAGTCAGGGAGGACCCCCGTATTGTTCATCATCAATAACTTTGGCTCAATTTCGATTTTTAAACTTTGATGGGGAAATCCTGAACAACCCAGATTTTAGTAGATCTGCTACTGAAAGTAGAAAGGGGCATTTTTATGTCATCCTTACTCACCCCGTAACCTTTTACATCGTTTGTTCCAAGTCGCTGATTTCAAAAGTTTAACTTTTTTTGGGTAGGGAAAGTAATAAACAGTCATATTAAATGAAAAAACTCATAATCACTTAGCCCCAAAATGTCCTGTATTTCCAAAGAAATACTATAGGTATCTAATCTCCCAAATTGAGAGGAATGTGGGACCTTTTTTGTAATTATTTTAGGGACTAAAGGCACTAATACTTTAAGGACTAATGTCCGCCGAACCTGTTGATATCGATGGATTTGCCTGACAGTGTAATGTGTAGGGAGGCGCGAACGACTGATGGTTGGGGGAGATGTCGATCGCGATTGTCCATTTTCGAACTGCTGATCCCATGTTCTCCCTTAGATAAGCCGACGGCCAATGTGGTATTCAGTGATTTTTTCATAGAGAACACAGGAATTCTCGTCCGAACGAGTGCTCCTCTGTATGGGAGAGAGAGCAGAGATGGCTGTTGGTCGAGCGATCATCCAGAGCATCGTTCATTCAACAGCCATCTGATGTGTATGGCGAGCCTAAGACTAGCGCCAATTTTATTGAGGGACGTGCAGGAAAAAGATGCACTAAATTCATTAAGGGACATCATGCTCCTTAATCTAAGAAACACCGCCAAGTCATGAATTTGATGGACGGGCGTAGCCATACCCTGTCCCGGGCGGCTCCTACCCGACTCTGGCCATATAGCAGCACAGCTGTTGTACTTCATTTATTTCCCTCTGACCTTTCCCTGTTATGTTACGGTAGCTGAGGAGTGCAGGTAAAAAAGGAAATACACCAGAGCAGTTGGAATCTATGAGATTGCAGTACCCTGACTAACCACCGCAACTAGAGGCAGCCGTGGAGCGTTCCTACGTTGGTCCTAGACGCCTCGTCACAGCCTGAGAAACTAACTACACCTAAAGATAGAAATAGGAAAGCTATCTGCCCCGGAGCAAAACCCCAAAGATAATAGAAAGCCCCCAAACATGTAATGGCGGTTAGACAAGAGGAAATACTGACACAGAAAGAAAATAGTATGAGCAAACGCTGGGGCCCAAACTATCTAAATAGAAAAGGATAGGAAGGGTACTTACTGCAATCTCAGAAAACCCTGAAAAAACACCAACTCTACTAATTTCAAAATCACCTGAGATCACACGACCTCCACCACCCAAACTAGTTCTCTGGTGTAACAAAAACAAAACAGCAGCCACTGAAAAAACTGGAAAAAGCAAAAGTACAAAACACAGTGGCTGGACTAAACTGAGAGGGCAAAAGCCCCCGGAGGGGACCCTGAAGGCCCCCACAGAAGTGCAGGACAAAATGCAAAAATATAGCAAAAACACAAAATAAGAAATTGTCTTATCTGATAGCAGGAGATGCAGACACGACACAGCAGGCTACAAGGGAAACTGGAAAGAAGGATTCAGACCAGAACAATTGATCACCGGCAACCCTGATGGGAAAATGACTCCCTTACATAAGACCAATCAGTAACACCTGATTCCCAGTCCTCACAATCCTCACTAGTACCGCTTGTAACCACCAGAGGGAGCCTCTGCTCAGAACTCATCTCAAACCCATTCACAACAGTACCCCCCCTTGAGGAGGGTCACCGAACCCTCATTTGAGCAACCAGGTCGGTCAGGATGAGTTCTATGATACGCACGGATAAGTCTCCCAGCATGGATGTCCGAAGCAAACACCCAAGAATTGTCTTCCTGACCATAACCTCTCCATTAGAGTTGAGCGATACTTTCCGATATGCTAAAGTATCGGAATCGGAATGGTATCGCCGATATCACTAAAAAATCGGCGATACCCGATACCGATACCGGAAGTCCCATGTAAGTCTATGGGAACAAAATATCGCAACTAAAAAAACCCCATTCTTTCCTTGTAAACACTAAATATACACACATAGAATACATATATATATATATATACATGTCATTGTGACATATATATATACATATATGTATAGTTTATACACTTCTACATAGTAAAATATCCTTTGATTCAATTGCCGGGTAAAGCCGGCTTCAGTGAAAAGACAGAAGCACCCGACATGAAATGACACTTGGTGTATATAGGGTTAAACATTTCTTTTCATGTCCTTTGCTATCTAATTTGCACAAACAATTAAATCAGACTATGTGTGCAAAATTTCACACCTGTAGGGGTTAATTAAAGGTGTAAATTCGTTGTAAAAAAAAATGGACTTTTTTGCTACGAATTTACACCTTTAATTAACCCCTAGAGGTGTGAAATTTTGCACACATAGTCTGATTTAATTGTTTGTGCAAATTAGATAGCAAAGGACATGAAAAGACATGGTTAACCCTATGTACACCAAGTGTCATTTCATGTCGGGTCACCCGACATGAAATGACACTTGGTGTACATAGGGTTAAACATTTCTTTTCATGTCCTTTGCTATCTAATTTGCACAAACAATTAAATCAGACTATGTGTGCAAAATTTCACACCTCTAGGGGTTAATTAAAGGTGTAAATTCGTTGTAAAAAAAACGGACTTTTTTGCTACGAATTTACACCTTTAATTAACCCCTAGAGGTGGAAATTTTGCACACATAGTCTGATTTAATTGTTTGTGCAAATTAGATAGCAAAGGACATGAAAAGACATGGTTAACCCTATGTACACCAAGTGTCATTTCATGTCGGGTCACCCGACATGAAATGACACTTGGTGTACATAGGGTTAAACATTTCTTTTCATGTCCTTTGCTATCTAATTTGCACAAACAATTAAATCAGACTATGTGTGCAAAATTTCACACCTCTAGGGGTTAATTAAAGGTGTAAATTCGTTGTAAAAAAAACGGACTTTTTTGCTACGAATTTACACCTTTAATTAACCCCTAGAGGTGTGAAACTTTGCACACATAGTCTGATTTAATTGTTTGTGCAAATTAGATAGCAAAGGACATGAAAAGACATGGTTAACCCTATGTACACCAAGTGTCATTTCATGTCGGGTTCTGCATTTTCACAAAAGCCGGCAATTGAATTAGCGGCTATTATACTATGTAGAAGTGTATGAACTACAAATATAAATATATATATATATGTGTCACAAATTCAATGACATGTATATATATATATGAGGTGTAAAATTGCTGAAAAAAAATGCGTGGGCTCCCGCCCTATTTTCGCAACCAGACAGACAAAGCCAGTGAGTGGGGGCAGATAATAATAGCCCAGAGAGGGACCATTATTTTTGCCCCCCCCCCGGCTACTAACATCTGCCCCCAGACACCCCAGGAAAGACAAATCTATAATTAGATTCGCCCTTTCTGGCACTTTGCCCGTCTATTCCCATTGCCCTGTAGCGGTGGCGAATGGGTTAATATGGGGTTAAAGCCACCTTGCTATTGAAAGGTGACCTTAAGCCAGGTTAATAATTGAGAGCTGTCAATTAGACAACTATCAATTATTAATCCTATTGCATGAAATAAAAATAAAACACACACACTTTAATTAAAAATCATTTTAATGAAATAAAGACACATGTTTTTGACCATCTTTTATTTTACTGCAAAAACCATTTCCTGTAATAAAAATAAAATAAAAAAGCAAAATTATTCTTACCTATCCCATGCACAGTCAGGTCCCACGGTGTAATCCTTCAGAAAGGGTTAATGTTTACTGCAGGGACCGCAGCTAATGCTGCAGCCTCACAGTAAACCCCAAATGAATGAGTTCCTCTCCTGCCTGACAGGAGAGTAAAGGCTGGGTGTCACATAACGATACACCAGCGATCCCGACAACGATATGCACTTGTCAGGATCGCTGGTGTATCGCTACATGATCGCTGCTGAGCTGCCAAACAGGCAGTTCAGGCAGCGATCTGGGACAGCGACACTGCGGGTAACATCGCTTAAGGGCCCGTCTCACATAGCGATATCGCTACCGAGATCGCTGCTGAGTCACTAGTTTTGTGACGCAGCAGCGAGCTCACCAGCGATATCGCTGTGTGTGACATTCAGCGACGATCAGCCCCCCTGCCGGGTATCGCTGATCGTCGCAGAAATGTCAGGACCTTTTTTTGATCGCTGGTTTCCCTCTGACAGGCACGCATCGCTGCGTGTGACAGGCGGGAAACCAGCGATCAAAGGTCCTGACATTTCAGCGACGATCAGCGATACCCGGCAGGGGGGCTGATCGTCGCTGAATGTCACACACAGCGATATCGCTGGTGAGCTCGCTGCTGCGTCACAAAACTAGTGACTCAGCAGCGATCTCGGTAGCGATATCGCTATGTGAGACGGGCCCTTAAGTGGAAAGCTTAATTGATTGCTTTCCACTTTCACTTCAGGTCAGCCAGGGACACAATCAGTGACGTCAGAGGGAACTGATTAACAAAAATAGGGGTTCCCTTCGAAAAAAAAATGGCGTGGGGTCCCCCCTATTTTTGTTAACCAGCCAGATGAAGCAGACCGCTGAGGCCTGGATTTTCAGGCTGTTAAGGAGCCAAGATCCATGGACCTTGCCAGCCTGATAATACCAGGCCACAGCAGTCTGCATATCTTGGCTGATTAACAAAAATAGGGGATCCCCTCGAAAAAAATTGGCGTGGGGTCCCCCCTATTTTTGTTAACCAGCCAGATGAAGCAGACCGCTGAGGCCTGGATTTTCAGGCTGTTAAGGAGCCAAGATCCATGGACCTTGCCAGCCTGATAATACCAGGCCACAGCAGTCTGCATATCTTGGCTGATTAACAAAAATAGGGGATCCCCTCGAAAAAAATTGGCGTGGGGTCCCCCCTATTTTTGTTAACCAGCCAGATGAAGCAGACCGCTGAGGCCTGGATTTTCAGGCTGTTAAGGAGCCAAGATCCATGGACCTTGCCAGCCTGATAATACCAGGCCACAGCAGTCTGCATATCTTGGCTGATTAACAAAAATAGGGGATCCCCTCGAAAAAAATTGGCGTGGGGTCCCCCCTATTTTTGTTAACCAGCCAGATGAAGCAGACCGCTGAGGCCTGGATTTTCAGGCTGTTAAGGAGCCAAGATCCATGGACCTTGCCAGCGTGATAATACCAGGCCACAGCAGTCTGCATATCTTGGCTGATTAACAAAAATAGGGGATCCCCTCGAAAAAAATTAGCGTGGGGTCCCCCTTATTTTTGTTAACCAGCCAGATGAAGCAGACCGCTGAGGCCTGGTTTTTCAGGCTGGTAAGGATCCAATATCCATGGACCTTGCCAGCCTGATAATACCAGGCCACAGCAGTCTGCTTAGCTTGGCTGGTTAACAAAAATAGGGGATCCCCTCGAAAAAAAAACGGCGTGGGGATCCCCCCTATTTTTGTTAACCAGCCAAGTAAAATGCAGACTGCTGCGGCCTGGTATTAAAAGACTGTCAAGGCCCATGGATTTTGGCCCTCAACAGCCTGATAATACCAGGCTACAGCAGCCCCACATTTGGCGCATCAAAAGATGTGCCAATTGTGGCACTTTACCCGGCTCTTCCCACTTGCCCTGTAGCGGTGGCAAGCGGGGTAATAAGGGGTTATTGTCACCGTTGATTGCACGGTGACAATAAGCCCGGTTAATAATGGAGAGGCGTCAATAAGACACCGATCCATTATTAATCCCAAAGTTATTAAATGTGTAAAAAAAAGACACAGCAAGAAAAAAGTATTTTAATGAAATAAAAGAGACAACACAGTTTTCATTTCTTTTATTATACTCTCATTCCTGCGACGCCATCGATCTCCTGTAAAAAAAGAAAAAAAACAAACCAACAGTATACCACCTGTCCGACGCAGTCCATAACGATAGTCCCACGACGATCCAGCTCTGCTACATCGCAATGACAGGCGGAGCCTGTCATCGCGACGCAGCACAGCTGATTACCTGCTTCCCCGGCGGTGACGTCATCGGACTGACTGCTTTACGGCCGGGATTACCCAGCAGACACTGCAGTTATCGCGAGAAACTGCATGTGACCGCCGGGGAGAAGAGGATGGCGGCCATGAAGCAGTCCAGGACGTGACCGCCGGAGATCTTCTGCCAGGTAAGTGCCGCTGACTCCTGACAGACCCGACAGACGGACACTGACAGTGACAGTGACATCCCGATTCCGGTATCCGATAAGACGAAAATATCGGAACTCGGAATCGGAATTCCGATACAGCTAATATCGGCCGATACCCGATATTTGCAGTATCGGAATGCTCAACACTACTCTCCATTTAACCAAATACTGGAGTCTTCGTCTAGAAAAACGAGAATCCAATATTTTCTCAACCACATACTCCAGATTGCCCTCAACCAAAACAGGGTCAGGAGGCACAGCAGCAGGAACCACTGGCTCAACAAACCTCTTCAACAAGGACTTGTGGAACACGTTATGGATCTTAAATGTCCCTGGAAGAAGCAAACGAAAAAAACAGGATTAATAATCTCCATGATCTTATAAGGTCCAATGAACCTAGGCTTAAATTTAGGAGATGCTACTCTCATAGGAATATTCTTTGAGGACAACCAGACCAAGTCCCCCACTTTAAACCGAGGACCATCAGTCCTATGCCGGTTAGCAAACCGCTGGGCCCTCTCCTGAGAGAGGGACAACCTCTCCACTACCTGGTCCCAAATCTGCTGCATACGCTCAACAACAGAGTCAACACCTGGACAGACAGAAGCCTCCGTCTGTCCTGAAGAAAATCGAGGGTGAAACCCAGAATTACAGAAAAACGGAGACATCAAAGTGGCAGAGCTAGCCCTATTATTAAGAGCAAACTCAGCCAAAGGCAAAAAAGAGACCCAGTCATCCTGATCAGCAGACACAAAGCATCTTAGATAAGTCTCCAATGTCTGGTTTGTTCTCTCAGTTTGACCATTGGTCTGAGGATGAAATGCCGAGGAGAAAGACAATTGAACACCCAGTTTAGAACAAAAAGTCCTCCAAAATCTGGAAACAAACTGGACTCCTCTGTCAGACACAATGTTCTCAGGAATGCCGTGTAAACGAACCACGTGCTGAAGGAACAACGGCACCAATTCAGAGGAGGAAGGCAACTTAGGTAATGGCACAAGATGTATCATTTTGGAAAACCTATCACAAATTACCCAGATGGTGGTCATTCTCTGAGAAACAGGAAGATCGGAAATGAAATCCATAGAGATATGGGTCCATGGTCTCTTGGGCACAGGCAATGGCATCAACAAACCACTAGAGCGAGAGCAAGGCTTGGAGCGAGAGCAAGTCCCGCAGGACTGCACAAATTCCCTGACATCGCGAGACAAGGTAGGCCACCAAAAGGACCGACTAACCAAGTCTCTGGTACCAAAAATTCCGGGATGCCCAGCCAATGCGGAACAATGAATCTCAGACATCACACTCTTTTTCCATTGGTCCGGGACAAACAATTTTCCAACAGGACAGCGCTCGGGCCTATCCTCCTGACACCCCTCCAGAGCAAGTCTCAAATTGGGCGAGATGGCGGAAAGAACTACACCCTCCTTCAAAATAACAGAGGGATCAGATAGCTCAGGAGAGTCCGCAAGGAAACTCCTCGAGAGGGCATCCGCCTTAACATTCTTAGTGCCAGGAAGAAAGGAAACCACAAAATTAAAACGTGTGAAAAACAAGGCCCACCTGGCCTGTCTAGGATTGAGTCGCTTGGCAGATTCCAGATAGACCAGATTCTTATGGTCCGTAAGGACCACCACCTGATGTTTGGCTCCCTCCAGCCAATGTCTCCACTCTTCAAAAGCCCACTTCATGGCCAATAACTCCCGATTACCCACGTCATAATTACGTTCAGTAGGAGAAAATTTTCGAGAGAAAAAGGCACAAGGGTTACTTTTAGAGGTCTCTGGATCTTTTTGGGACAAAACGGCACCTGCCCCAATTTCAGAGGCATCAACCTCCACCTGAAATGGCAGAGAAACATCAGGCTGCCGTAGAACAGGAGCAGAAGTGAATCTCTGCTTAAGTTCCTGAAACGCAGAGACTGCCTCAGGAGGCCAATTCACCACATCAGAACCCTTTCTGGTCAAATCAGTTAATGGTTTAACAATAACCGAGAAATTACCAATAAATTTACGATAAAAATTGGCAAAACCCAAAAATCTCTGAAGAGCCTTTAATGAAGTAGGTTGGACCCAATCACAGATGGCCTGAACCTTGACCGGGTCCATTTCAATAACAGATGGGGACAAAATGAATCCCAGAAATGAGATCTTCTGTACGCCAAAAAGACACTTTGATCTCTTCACATACAGAGCATTCTCTCTCAAAATCTGGAATACAGTTCGAACATGTTTCACATGAGAGTCCCAGTCATTAGAAAAAATCAAGATATCATCCAAATAAACAATCAGAAACTTGTCCACAAAATCCCTGAAAATGTCATTCATGAAGGACTGGAAGACGGAAGGAGCATTAGTGAGCCCAAAGGGCATCACAAGGTACTCAAAATGCCCTTCAGGGGTGTTAAATGCCGTCTTCCATTCATCCCCGTGCTTAATGCGAATAAGGTTATACGCCCCCTGAGGTCAAGCTTGGTAAACCAAGTAGCGTTTTTCACCCTGGAAAACAGGTCAGAAATCAAGGGTAACGGGTATTGATATTTCACAGTAATATTGTTCAAGAGACGATAATCAATACACGGCCTTAATGAACCATCTTTTTTGGCCACAAAGAAAAAACCGGCACCTAAGGGTGAAGAGGATGGTCTGATATGACCCTTCTCCAATGATTCCTTGATATAAGACCGCATAGCGTCATGTTCAGGTACAGACAAGTTAAAAAGGCGACCTTTAGGGAATTTACTACCTGGCACTAATTCAATAGCGCAGTCATAGCTCCTATGGGGAGGTAAGGATGCAGATTTACTTTCGCTAAACACATCAGAAAAATCAAACAAAAGTCAGGAACATCCTCAGCCTGGGGGGAGGCAGAAAAAACAGGAGTGTTGGTATTAACACATTGGCAGCCCCAACTGGTTACAGACACAGATTTCCAATCCAAAACAGGATTATGAGACTGTAACCAAGGGAAACCCAGCACTATAATGTCATGCAGATTATATAGAACCAAAAATTTGCAGCACTCCTGGTGATCAGGTTCAACCCTCATTATCACCTGAGTAGAAAACTGGGGTTTATTCTCAGCCAAAGGGGTAGAATCGATCCCTAGTAAAGGAATAGACTTCTGTAGGGGTATCAAGGGAAACCCACAACGTTTAGCAAAATCATAATCCATCAGGTTAATAGCTGCTCCAGAATCAACGAAAGCCTGAGCAGAAAATGAGGACAGAGAGCATATCAGAGTGACAGTTAATAAAAACTTAGTCTGAACACTACCCAAGACAACTGAGCGTGCAAAATGTCTTCCCCGCTTAGGGCAGACTGAAATAGCATGAGAGGCATCACCACAGTAGAAACATAACCCATTGCGCTTTCGAAACTCATGACGCTGTTCCCCAGACACCACTCCATCACACTGCATGGGCTCAGCAGCTGGCTCACAAGGCAACACCACTCCACGCATACCTCTCCGCTCACGCAAACGTCTGTCAATTTGAATCGCTAATGACATAGAATCATTGAGACCAGAGGGGACAGGGAATCCCACCATAACATCCTTTACATTATCCGACAGACCCTTCCGGAAAAGGGCCGCCAAAGCGTCGTCATTCCACTTGGTCAGGACTGCCCACCTACGGAATCTCTGACAGTATAACTCAGCGTCATCAAGCCCCTGATTTAATGCCAACAAGGCTTTTTCAGCTTGATCAGTGACATTAGGCTCATCGTACAATAACCCCAAAGCCTGAAAAAATGCATCAACATCACTCAAAACAGGATCCCCAGGTATCAGGGAAAAAGCCCAATCCTGAGGATCGCCGCGCAGGAGAGAGATGATAATTTGAACCTGCTGCGCTGCGTTTCCTGAGGACTTAGATTTTAAGGCAAGAAACAATTTACAATTATTTTTGAAATTTTGAAACTTAGCTCGATCCCCTAAAAACAAATCTGGCATGGGGATCCTAGGTTCCACAACAGGCAACCTAGCAAGATATGCAGCAATACTCCGAACCTCAGTGGCAAGCTGATCCACACGGCCAGACAACTGTGCAAACTCCATTGGGAGAAAAGATCCTCCCCAGCACCCAGAGATACAGAGGGAAAAAAAAAAAAAATGCAACAAACAGAAAAATATCTCTGACAACTTTTCTTCCTTCAAAATATTTTTTCCCTTCTGTGAGTACCATACAATTTTTATGGCCGGTGATACTGTTATGTTACGGTAGCTGAGGAGTGCAGGTAAAAAAGGAAATACACCAGAGCAGTTGGAATCTATGAGATTGCAGTACCCTGACTAACCACCGCAACTAGAGGCAGCCGTGGAGCGTTCCTACGTTGGTCCTAGACGCCTCGTCACAGCCTGAGAAACTAACTACACCTAAAGATAGAAATAGGAAAGCTATCTGCCCCGGAGCAAAACCCCAAAGATAATAGAAAGCCCCCAAACATGTAATGGCGGTTAGACAAGAGGAAATACTGACACAGAAAGAAAATAGTATGAGCAAACGCTGGGGCCCAAACTATCTAAATAGAAAAGGATAGGAAGGGTACTTACTGCAATCTCAGAAAACCCTGAAAAAACACCAACTCTACTAATTTCAAAATCACCTGAGATCACACGACCTCCACCACCCAAACTAGTTCTCTGGTGTAACAAAAACAAAACAGCAGCCACTGAAAAAACTGGAAAAAGCAAAAGTACAAAACACAGTGGCTGGACTAAACTGAGAGGGCAAAAGCCCCCGGAGGGGACCCTGAAGGCCCCCACAGAAGTGCAGGACAAAATGCAAAAATATAGCAAAAACACAAAATAAGAAATTGTCTTATCTGATAGCAGGAGATGCAGACACGACACAGCAGGCTACAAGGGAAACTGGAAAGAAGGATTCAGACCAGAACAATTGATCACCGGCAACCCTGATGGGAAAATGACTCCCTTACATAAGACCAATCAGTAACACCTGATTCCCAGTCCTCACAATCCTCACTAGTACCGCTTGTAACCACCAGAGGGAGCCTCTGCTCAGAACTCATCTCAAACCCATTCACAACATTTCCCGGCGCTTGCGCACTGCAGTACTCTGCCCTCAACAGGGCAGAGAATTACGCCTGCGCAGGAGCCACAACAGTAGCAAGGAAGAGGACGTCATCTCTAGAATATGGGAGGCGCTGGACCCGGAACGCGACACCCATCGGACCCGGACCGCACCGGACCGTCTCCCGGTGAGTATAATATAACTCGTTTTTCTTATCTTTCAGGTTACATCAGGGGCTTATCTACAGCATTACAGAATGCTGTAGATAAGCCCCTGATGGTGGTGGCCGCATCTCATAGGGGAAAAAAAGGTGACAGATTCCCTTTAAGGACCAGGGGTATTTCCGTTTTTTGCGTTTCCATTTTTTGCTCCCCTTCTTCCCACAGCCATAACCTTTTTATTTTTCCATCAATATTGGCCATGTGAGGGCTTGTTTTTTGCGGGTGGAGTTGTACTTTTGAAAGACACCATTGATTTTACCATATCGTGTACTGTAAAATGGGAAAAAAAATTCCAAGTGCAGTGAAATTGCAAAAAAAGTGCAATTCCACAATTGCTGTTTGGATTTTTTTTTACCATGTTAACTAAATGCTAAAACTGACCTGCCATTATGGTTCTCCTGGTCTTTTCGAGTTCATATTTATAGACACCAAACATGACTAGATTCTTTTTTATTTAAGTGGTGAAAACAAAATCTAAAGTTTGTAAAAAAAAAAAAGTTGTCATTTTCCGAGAACCGTAGCATCTCCATTTTTAGGGATCTGGGGCTGGGTGAGGGCTTATTTTTTGCGCACTGATCTGAGGTTTTTATTTATACCATTTTGGTGTAGATACGAATTTTTGATCGCCCGTTATTGTATTTTATTGCAATGATGCAGTGACCAAAAAAAGGTAATTCTGGCGGTTTGATTTTTTTTCTCACTACGCCGTTTACCGATCGCATTAATTCTTTTTATTTATTGATAGATCGGGGATTCCGAATGCGGAGATATCATTGATGTGTCTATTTGATTGTTTCTTTATTCGTTTATTTTGAATGGGACAAATGTGGGGTGATTTGAATTTATATATATTTTTTATTTTTTTAATGTTATTAAAAACATTTTTTTTTTACTTTTTACTGGCTTCAATAATCTCTATGGGAGAAAAAAGGGGGAGTGCTGACTTCCAAATATAATCAACAATAATATGTTTATTGAGAGAAATTCATAAAAAATACAAACAAATATATATGAAAAACCAAATAGGTGAGCAAATCGAGATTCCAAATACCTCCAGGAACAATGTTGAGTAAGACAGAATACTGGTAAGACAACAGGAGAACAAAGTATGGACACAAATATCCACCCTATTAACATACAGGAAAGATGTATATCTTTGTACCGTGTTAGCCAGTAGATAGAAAAATATTTAGAATTGAGAGTCCTCAGTGGTTGATACCTTTTAATGGCTAAGGCTGGCGTCACACCGTAGAAAAATACAGACCGTAGTGTACGAGCGTATTACACCAAAATGTTGCTGGCACAACAATCCGTATTTCATCCGTTGTCAGGGTGCGGCTGCGTATTTTGCGCATGTAAGCATCCGCAGGGCTGCCACTAGGAATTTCGGGGCCCCATACTGGCAAAATTTATGGGGCCCACCTTGAGACTCCGCCCAGGCTCCACCTCCAGTTCTGCCTCCTCCCTAGCTCCTCCTTCACCACGCAAACCCTCCAAAATCCCTCCGCTCTTTCTTGGAAAAACTTCACCACACCCTCACCAATCACACATTAACACCATATCACATACAAAGCCATCAACTTTTGTTTTGACCAAAAGATTTTTTAAGCCTGCCACCACGACAAGGTAGACTATAGCAGGGCTCTACTCTACTCTAACCTACCAACATTTGGTAACTTTTTTTAACCATTATTGTGCATCCATCTTCAGACAATGACCAGATGATACTGTGTCAGTGCCTGTCTAACTCTAACCTACTCCAGCAAGGTGGCAAAGGCAGTCCCTTATATTAGGTTGTAGAAAAGCAGACACACTCAAGAGCAAAATATTGGGCTAATGAAGTTTTTTTTATTATTCAATGTGTATTTAAACAACACCACATGGACGAAAAAAGGACAGAAAAAAGTATACCGAGGTAACGTTTTGACCCACAACAGGGTCTTTATCAAACCTCACTGTAAAATAAATATACAGAAAATTAGTATGTTAGTAAAGTAGTAGTACAAAGACAAACAAGTTATATAATATAAATGAAAGTGCTATATTCAAACATGTGCTAACAGAAAAAAAAAACTGTACAACATACAAAGACAGTGCTGTCTAAATAAAGATGCTGGACAAATAGATATAGATATACATATATAAATACACCTAATAAATAATGGCATGTAATATGTAACTAACATAGGATCAGGTAACACATATAGAAAGAATCAATCAAATGGTTAACTAGTTAGAAAGTTATATATTGGTCATGCAAAGGGGACGAAAGAGGGGTAAATACCAAAGGAAAACATGCTTTACTGACCTGAGGAGTGTCCTTGATAAGGAAATATAGTGTAGACACAGCAAAAGACCCAGCCAGGCCTGTAATACAGAATCAGAATATAAGAAACTAGATCGGGTATTCTAGAATATGTATGTAGTTTATTTATGAAGATTTAATAATAATGCAATGAATACGCAGGATTTTTCTGGTAAAATATATACATTATCATTAAATGTTATTGCTCATAGAACTTAATACAACTGAACAAACTTATTAAACAGATCATCAAAATATATAAACTATTTTAGATAGATGTTACTGTGTATTACCTCATGTCACTGTGTATTACCTCATGTTACTGTGTATTACCTCATATTACTGTGTATTACCTCATATCACTGTGTATTACCTCATGTTACCGTATATTACCTCATATTACCTCATGTTACCTGTGTATTACCTCATATTACTGTGTATTACCTCATATTACTGTGTATTATCTCATGTTACTGTATATTACCTCATTTTACTGTGTATTACCTTATGTTACTTATGTATTACCTCATGTCACCTGTGTATTACCCATGTTCAGTAAACGTGACAGAAGTACATCAGACACTGTGACTGACAAAACATGTTCAGTACATCATGGGCAGTTGGTGAGTCACATGACCACATGGGCGGAGTTAGCCCTGCGTCGCTGATGTTACTGTGTATTACCTCATGTCACTGTGTATTACCTCATATTACTGTGTATTACCTCATATAACTGTGTATTACCTCATGTTACCATATATTACCTCATGTTACCTGTGTATTACCTCATATTACTGTGTATTACCTCATATTACTGTGTATTACCTCATGTTACTGTATATTACCTCATTTTACTGTGTATTACCTTATGTTACTTATGTATTACCTCATGTCACCTGTGTATTACTTCATGTCACTGTGTATTACCCATGTTCAGTAAACGTGACAGAAGTACATCAGACACTGTAACTGACAAAACATGTTCAGTACATCATGGGCAGTTGGTGAGTCACATGACCACATGGGCAGAGTTAGCCCTGCGTCACTGATTGGCCGCGGCCGGATCAATCAGCGACGTGGGATTTCCTGGACAGAGAGACAGACAGACAGGATAAGACGATTATATATATTAGATAGGGAGAGGAAAGCAAACGCTGTTATCTTAAAAAATGTCATGTGAGTAGAGGACTGACCTGAATGAAGGATATGGTGTGGAGGATCGTCTGTGGTAAGTGTGTGCATTGGTGTCAGCAGGGTTAAA
The DNA here is from genome assembly GCA_033576555.1 of Oophaga sylvatica. Lineage (NCBI taxonomy): Eukaryota > Metazoa > Chordata > Amphibia > Anura > Dendrobatidae > Oophaga > Oophaga sylvatica. The sequence goes on along the minus strand of JARQOD010000003.1, from coordinate 374,439,228 downwards.
TTTTTCATAATATTATATTCTCTTTTCATTTTATTTTTTATTCCCCCTTTATATTTATCTATTCAGTATCTGCATTCCTCAAGGTTTTTTTTTTTCTTTATAAAACTTCACGAAAACATTTTTTTTTCTCTTCAATTTTCATTTTCTTTTCTCTTTTCTTTTATTCAATTTTTTCCTTTCTTCCCTTCATTATCATTGCAACAACCTCTATGTACTCATTTGTATTAATTTGCTACGGTTTATAAGTACCCTCTTGTTCCCTGGTTCACACATACAGTCTTTCCCTGTTAATACAATTAGCATACACACACTTCTACTTCCCTGCAATACATTTTAGGGTGTGTTTCCACGATCCGGAATGCTTCAGGAATTGCTGCGTGTTTGACGCTGTGCGTTGGTGCAGCGTCAAACACGCAGCGTCCAGATGTTACAGCATAGTGGAGGGGATTTCAAGAAATCCCATCTCCACTATGCTTAAAAACACGCAGGCGGCAGACCTGCGTTAACGGACATGCGGTGCGTCTTTTTAGACCGCAGCATGTCCTATTCCCTTGCGGCGCCGCAATGGAAATAACACAGGGCTATGAGCCCTGCGGTCATTCCGGATGTGTTCAATGAACACATCCGGAATGACCGCGCGTTCACTAGGGGGCGGGGCGGACTTTCCGCTCCGTCCAAAGCGCTGTGATTCCGGATCGTGGAACCACAGCCTGAGGGCTCCTTTCCACTTGCGAGAAATACGTCCGATTCTCGGCATTCGGGAGTGGAGCGAGCAGCTGCACACAAATACATGCAGCCGCACACTCCACTCCCGAGTGTCGGGGCCAGAGCTGGGATTTTACATGCGAGAATCGGACGTATTTCTCGCAAGTGGAAAAGAGCCATAAGGGTATGTTTCCACGTTCAGGAAACAGTCCGGAATTGCTGCGTGTTTGACGCTGTGCGTTGGCGCAGCGTCAAACACGCAGCATCCAGATGTTACAGCATAGTGGAGGGGATTTCAAGAAATCCCGTCTCCACTATGCTGCAAAACACGCAGGTGGAAGACCTGCGTTTCCAGACATGCGGCGCGTCTTGTCAGACCGCAGCATGTCCTAGTCCCTTGCGGCGACGCTGCGTCGCCGCAAGGGAAATAACACAGGGCTATGTAGCTCTGCGGTAATTCCGGATGTGTTCCGGAGGTGTCCTGAACACATCCGGAATGAGCGCGCGTTCAAAAGGGGGCGGGGCTTTGGGCGGTGGAAACACATGGAAACACAGCCTTAGGCCTCATACTCACTTGCGCCGAAAACGGATGAAAATCTGATGAAAAAAAATCGGATTCAAATCTGACCAATGTTAGTCAATGGGTGAGTTTTCATTTGCGATTTTTTTCTCATCAGAAATCGGTGTGAGAAAAAAATCGCAGCATGCTGCGATTTGATGCGATTTTGGCATGATAATCGCCAATGCAAGTCAATGGGTGCGAGAAATCATCTCACAGCACTCGCCCCATGCAAGTGCTGTCCGATTTATACGCACCAGTCTCCTTTGAAAAGCCGGCAATTCATCCCCGGCTACTGTAAAATCACACTGACAGCTCACAAAACACTACATATATACACATAGAATACATATATATATATATGTACATGTCATTGTGACACATACATATATATATATATATTTATAGTTCTTACACTTCTACATACTGTAATAGCCGGTAATTCAATTGCCGGCTTTTGTGAAATCACAGAAGCCGACATGAAATGATACATTGTTTACACACATTTAACCATGTAATTTCATGTATTTTTATATATGGTTGAAACTTACAATTACATGAGTATATGTGTGCAAAATTTCAGATATTGTAGGGGTTAATTAAAGGTGTAAATTCGTTGAAAAAAAATGCGTGGGCTCCCGCTGTATTTTCTCCACCAGACAGACAAAGCAAGCGAGTGGGGGCACATAATAACAGCCTAGGGAGGGTACATTTTTTTTGTGCCCCCCCTGGCTACTAACATCTGCCCCCAGACACCCCAGAAAGGGCAAATCTATAATTAGATTCGCCCTTTCTGGCACTTTGCCCGTCTATTCCCATTGCCCTGTAGCGGTGGCGAATGGGTTAATAATCTCACCTTAATGTCACCTTAGTATTGAAAGGTGACCTTAAGGCAGGTTAATAATTGAGAGCTGTCAATTAGACAACTATCAATTATTAATCCTATTGTATGAAAGAAAAATCAAACACACACAGTTTAATAAAAAAGAAGTTTAATTAAATAATCACACAGTTTTTGACCATATTTTATTTTCCTGCTAAAACCATTTCCTGTAATAAAAATAAAATAAAAAAGCAAAATTATACTTACCAATCCGATGTACAGTCAGGTCCCACGCTGTAATCCATCAGAAAGGGTTAAGAGGTTACAGTTAGCAGGGAGATAATTCTGTCTCCTAGCTGTAACCCCCTGAATGAATAAGTTCCTCTACCACAGAAAGTAGAGGAAGTGATTCATGAATGGAGCTTAATTGATTTATTGGCAATTTAACTTTAGTGACCTGACCTAAAGGGAAAGTGGACACAATCAATTAAGCTTCATTCATTAAACACATCCTCTCCTGTCGCCAGGAGAGGAACTAAGGCCGGCGTCACACTGGCGACAGAATCGGACGACTGCAATACGATGAAAAATCGTATTGCAGTCTGCCCTATGTTAATCTATGGAGCAGCTCCCAGTATCAGATTTTTTGTGGTCCGTTTTAAACGTCCGTGTGCAATCGCAGCATGCTGCAATTGTCACCGATTGTGGGTCGACTATCGCCAATGCAAGTCTATGGGAGCGATGAAAAATCTGATTACAAACGGACCGCATGTGTGACTTGCGATGAAATCGCATCGGTGTCCTTTCGAAAAGCCGGCAATTCATCCCCGGCTATACTGTAAAATCACACTGACAGCTTTAATAAAGAATAGAAAGAATAGATATACACACATAGAATAATATATATATATATATATATATATATATGTAATTGTGACATGTATATATATGTATATTTATATTTCCTAGACTTCTACATACTGTAATAGCCGCAAATTCAATTGCCGGCTTCTGTGAAATCACAGAAGCCGACATGAAATGATACATTGTTTCCACACAGTTAACCATGTCATTTCCTGTATTTTGATATTTGTTTAGAACTTACAATTACATGAGTGTATTTGTGCTAAATTTCAGACATGTAGGGGTTAATTAAAGGTGTAAATTCGTTGACAAAAAAATGCGTGGGCTCCCGCTGTATTTTCTCCACCAGACAGACAAAGCAAGCGAGTGGGGGCAGATAATAACAGCCTAGGGAGGGTACTTTTTTTTGTGCCCCCCCTGGCTACTAACATCTGCCCCAGACACCCCAGAAAGGGCAAATCTATAATTAGATTCGCCCTTTCTGGCACTTTGCCCGTCTATTCCCATTGCCCTGTAGCGGTGGCGAATGGGTTAATAATCTCACCTTAATGTCACCTTAGTATTGAAAGGTGACCTTAAGCCAGTTTAATAATTGAGAGCTGTCAATTAGACAACTATCAATTATTAATCCTATTGTATGATAGAAAAATCAAACACACACAGTTTAATAAAAAAGAAGTTTAATGAAATAATCACACAGTTTTTGACAATATTTTATTTTCCTGCTAAAACCATTTCCTGTAATAAAAATAAAATAAAAAAGCAAAATTATACTTACCAATCCGATGTACAGTCAGGTCCCACGCTGTAATCCATCAGAAAGGGTTAAGAGGTTACAGTTAGCAGAGAGATAATTCTGTCTCCTAGCTGTAACCCCCTGAATGAATAAGTTCCTCTACCACAGAAAGTAGAGGAAGTGATTCATGAATGGAGCTTAATTGATTTATTGGCAATTTAACTTTAGTGACCTGACCTAAAGGGAAAGTGGACACAATCAATTAAGCTTCATTCATGAAACACATCCTCTCCTGTCGCCAGGAGAGGAACTTATTCATTCAGGAGCTTTGAGCTGAGCATGCAGGATTACTTGCACTGCTTGGCTCAAAGCTAGTTAACCCTTTGTGAAGGATTACAGCGTGGGACGTGACAGATTGCCAGATAGGTAAGAATAATGTTGTTTTATTATTTTATATTTATTTTAAAAGAACAAGGGCTTCGAACGGATTAAGAGTGAAATAAAAGATGGTCAAAAATATGTGTTTTTATTTCATTAAAATTATTTATTCTTAAAGTGTGTGTGTGTTTTTTTATTTACTTCAATAGGATTAATAATTGATAGTTGTCTAATTGACAGCTCTCAATTATTAACCTGCCTTAAGGTCACCTTTCAATACTAAGGTGACATTAAGGTGAGATTATTAACCCATTCGCCACCGCTACAGGGCAATGGGAATAGACGGGCAAAGTGCCAGAAAGGGCGAATCTAATTATAGATTTGCCCTTTCTGGGGTGTCTGGGGGCAGATGTTAGTAGCCAGGGGGGTACAAAAAAAAAGTACCCTCCCTAGGCTGTTATTATCTGCCCCCACTCGCTTGCTTTGTCTGTCTGGTGGAGAAAATACAGCGGGAGCCCACGCATTTTTTTTCAATGAAATTACACCTTTAATTAACCCCTACATGTCTGAAATTTTGCACAAATACACTCATGTAATTGTAAGTTCTAAACAAATATCAAAATACAGGAAATGACATGGTTAACTGTGTGGAAACAATGTATCATTTCATGTCGGCTTCTGTGATTTCACAAAAGCCGGCAATTGAATTAGCGGCTATAACAGTATGTAGAAGTCTAGGAACTATAAATATATGTATATATACATTCACAATGACATGTATATATTATGTGTTCTATGTGTATATATCTATTCTTTTTTTTGTGATTGAAATACTATTCTTTTGGATCCATTATATGTCAGTTTTGCAAGCCTGCGAGAAAATCTCGCAAGTCGGATGAAAATCGGATGTTACAAGGTACACACACATGCGACTAAATCGCATCTTTGAAGGAAAATCGGATGCCAGAAGGATGTGTGATGTTTGCATTTTGATCCGACAATTGACCGTCTAAAACGGACCGATTTTTTGTCGTTGTGTGTGACGCCGGCCTTATTCATTCAGGAGCTTTGAGCTGAGCATGCAGGATTACTTGCACTGCTTGGCTCAAAGCTAGTTAACCCTTTGTGAAGGATTACAGCGTGGGACGTGACAGATCGGCGGAATAGGTAAGAATAATGTTGTTTTTTTTTTTTTCTTTATTTTAGGAGATCAATGGCTTCGCACGGATTAAGTGTAAAATAAAATATGGTCAAAAAAATGTGTTTTTATTTCATTAAAATTAATTTTTATTAATGTGTCTGTGTTTTTTTAATTTACTTCAATAGGATTAATAATTGATAGTTGTCTAATTGACAGCTCTCAATTATTAACCTGCCTTAAGGTCACCTTTCAATACTACGGTGACATTAAGGTGACATTATTAACCCATTCGCCACCGCTACAGGGCAATGGGAATAGACGGGCAAAGTGCCAGAACGGGCGAATCTAATTATAGATTTGCCCTTTCTATGGTGTCTGGGGGCAGATGTTAGTAGCCAGGGGGGGCACAAAAAAAATGTACCCTCCCTAGGCTATTATTATCTGCCCCCACTCGCTTGCTTTGTCTGTCTGGTGGAGAAAATACAGCGGGAGCCCACGCATTTTTTTTCAACAATTTACACCTTTAATTAACCCCTACATGTCTGAAATTTAGCACAAATACACTCATGTAATTGTAAGTTCAAACCATATATCAAAATACAGGAAATGACATGGTTAACTGTGTGGAAACAATGTATCATTTCATGTCGGCTTCTGTGATTTTCCAAAAGCCGGCAATTGAATTAACGGCTATTACAGTATGTAGAAGTCTAGGAACTATAAATATATGTATATATACATGTCACAATTACATGTATATATATATATATATATATATATATATGTGTTCTATGTGTATATATCTATTCTTTCTATTCTTTATTAAAGCTGTCAGTGTGATTTTACAGTATAGCTGGGGATGAATTAGCGGCTATTATACTATGTAGAAGTGTATGTCCTATATATATATTGTGTATATATATTAGATGTATATATATATATATATATATATATATATATATATATATATATATATAATTATTTGCTTTTTGTGTATTTTTTTTTGTTACAATGTGATTTTTACATGACTTTTTACATAGAGATAACTGCTCTATGTAAAACTTCATGTTAAAATCGCATTGCATACAGGTGGAAAACTGATGGAAAACTGACAGAAAACGCATGGTGCGATTTAAAATCGCATCAAAATCGCATGTCTTTTTACAACAATTGTACCGTTTTTTTCCTGCCGAAAACGGACCGATTTTTTTCCAGCCCAGTGAGTATGAGGCCTTAGACTGTGAGCCCTCCACTCCTTTTCAACAATACTATTAGGGCTACTGTCATGCTCCTACTATTGTTTTCCACTGCTCTATACAAGCTGCCTTTTCACACACCATATGTGATTACAGCACATGTGTCATCAGCCCTAGCCTCATTCCTGCTCTGGGCTGGGCTATTTAACCCTGCTGACACCAATGCACACACTTACCACGGACGATCCTCCACACCATATCCTCCATTCAGGTCAGTCCTCTACTCACATGACATTTCTTAGGATAACAGCGTTTGCTTTCCTCTCCCTAAGGCCTGGATCACACATGCGAGGAAATCGTCCGACACTCGCATGTGAAATCCCAGCTCTGGCGCCGGCACTCAGGAGTGGAGCGAACGGCTGCATGTATTTCTATGCAGCCGCTCGCTCCACTCCGAATGCCGGTGCCAGAGCTGGGATTTCACATGCGAGCATCGGACGATTTCCTCGCATGTGTGATCCCGGCCTAATTCTTATATTCTGATTCTGTATTACAGGCCTGGCTGGGTCTTTTGCTGTGTCTACACTATATTTCCTTATCAAGGACACTCCTCAGGTCAGTAAAGCATGTTTTCCTTTGGTATTTACCCCTCTTTCGTCCCCTTTGCATGACCAATATATAACTTTCTAACTAGTTAACCATTTGATTGATTCTTTCTATATGTGTTACCTGATCCTATGTTAGTTACATATTACTGCCATTATTTATTAGGTGTATTTATATATGTTTATCTCGTATATCTATTTGTCCAGCATCTTTATTTAGACAGCACTATCTTTGTATATTGTACATAGTTTTTTTTCTGTTAGCACATGTTTGTATATAGCACTTTCATTTATATTGTATAACTTGTTTGTCTTTGTACTACTACTTTACTAACATACTAATTTTCTGTATATTTATTTTACAGTGAGGTTTGATAAAGACCCTGTTGTGGGTCAAAACGTTACCTCGGTATACTTTTTTCTGTCCTTTTTTCGTCCATGTGGTGTTGTTTAAATACACATTGAATAATAAAAAGAAACTTCATTAGCCCAATATTTTGCTCTTGAGTGTGTCTGCTTTTCTACTTTTTTGTTAAAGTGGGCTTGTTTTCCAGTTCAGTCTGCACCTATCTAATTTATTGAGTGCGCGTCATTCTCCTCTCCTTATATTAGGTTGGTCACTTATTACGTCAATGTAATTGTACCCCCCATGAGACCCCCAGATTCTGTTCCCCCTCCCGTCATGGCTCTTTGGGCACTGTCGCCACGCTACTGGAGACGGAGACATCGGAGAGACTCAGAGAGAGAGACTGACAGACAGTCTACTCACCCTGCTCGCTCACTGCCGCCGCCTCGTGACTGGTCTGCCAGTGCTTGCTGTCTGCGCCTCGCTATCCCGCTGCCGTCCACAGTCACCGTCTTCTACTCCCAGTCTGGTCCCACCACACGGCGCGTGCACACTGCACGCTGGTCTGCTCTGGAATGATGGCACTGCTGGTGCAGTCACTGTGTACATACATTACATTACTGATCCTGAGTTACATCCTGTAGCTCTTTTTATTATAAAAAATATAAACAATACATACCGTAATAAATTTCAAACTGTACATAAATGAACATTGCTAAGATAAATAACAGAAACAAAAGAAACCAGCTTCAAAACAAAATTAAACCAAAAAGTCCAGAGTCCTTAGTCCTTTCTCTTCTTCAGAACTATTGCAGCTCCAAAGGACCCCCAGCAGGGACATTATCATTAAACAAAATTAAATATAAGACATAAAAGAAACATGCACACACACTCACACTGACACACACTCACTCACCTCCCCCCAAAAAAAAGAAAAAAGGCCTCACCTGGCCATACATACAACACAACCTATATATAAACGCTACTATATACACTACTATATACACTAAGATATGGAAATTTTTATTTTTTTTTAAATTTTTTAAAAATTTTTTTTTTTTTCCCCCTCACCACACCACAGGTCCATGAGTTCATGCCCTTTTCACAGCAATCTTTACGGGTCCATGAAAGTTTATGCTCTTAGAAATTTTTCGGGTCCATGGCAAGTTCCATGCCCTCCCCCCCACACAAACACCCCCACCCAGCCTAAACTATACCCCCCAAAACATATAACTATTTACACTTATATACAAAATATTACATTAACAGACCTACCACACAAAACACTACATTACATTACATTAACCACACTTTACTTAAACCACAACATTATAAACATTTACACTGTACAATGACCACATAACTTGCAAGGCCCAAGTTCAGCGCCTGCAAGCCCAATATCCATTATTTCCTGAATTTACAAAACAAAAAGCTAAATGTGCCACACACCAGCCCACCACCGGGAAACTGGAGTCCTAAGAGGCCCCGTCCCTAACCACCAACACACGCACCCTGTCCCTCACCAACTAAATCTGCCCCTAAAAGAAAAGAAACTGACCCTAACTATCCCTACCTGCCCCTACCTATCCCTACTCTACCTAGCTTATCAAAACTAACTATCTAGCTATCCCTAAACTGGCCCTCCCTGTCCCTATCTGTCCCTACTTTTCTCTCCCTCAACACCCACACCACCTTATCTTACCCTACCAACAATCTCACACAGACCAGCTCTCCCAAAGGCACGTTAAAGGAGAAACCCCTCCAAAGCCAAGAGGCCCTCCTCGCGCCCAGCCTCTCGAACTCCAAAGAGCGCACCTTCCCCAGGTCACCCAAGATGTTTCTAACCACCTCATCCTGGGGGAGGACTTTCCGCTGCGTGGAAACTAAACACCATGCACTCCAAGTGTGGAACCTAATAACTACACTAACCAGGAATAAAGTGCTCCGTTCTCGGCCACCCAGGGATCTGAATGCCCCATAAGCCCACTCCGGATAAGAAAGGGACGCCAGCCTAGGCCAGCCTATGGAAGCACCCACCCTGTTGTAGACCCCTGTATTAAAGGGACACTGAAGGAGGAAGTGCTCCATGCTTTCCAACATGTCGCCACACTCCTCAAGGGGACAACCCCGATCATCGGAGCTCCTGCACTTCAGGTTGTCCCTTACATACAGCCTCCCATGGAAGCAGCGCCAGGCCAACTCCCAAAACTTCAAGGGGATCCGCTTGGAATTTAATAACCCAAGCCCAACCTCCAGATCCCGGCCTGGGCAATCCTTGAGCACCAGGGGCTTCTGAAAATGGGTCAACAGAACCCTGCTGTCAAGGAATTTCCTCGACATGGTCCTGATTTCCCACATTCCCAGACCCCACCGGCGGATCACCTTCAGAACCGGGGTAGCATAAGCCGGGAGATGTCCGTGTGGTGTGCGCAGGTCCTTCACCTGCCCTCCTGTCTCCCATTCCTGGAAGAAAGGCCGAAACCAACCCCTGCAGGAGAATACCCACGGAGGAGCCCTCTGAATAGAGGTTGGCAACATTGATCTTAAGAAAGGTGTTTATCAGAAACACCACTGGGTTGACCATACCCAACCCACCTAGTCTCCTCGTGCGGTACGTGACCTCTCTCTTAATTAGGTTAAGCCTGTTCCCCCATAACAGCTGGAAGAAAAGGCTATAGACCCGTGTCCAGAGAGGTTCTGGCAAGACGCAGATACTGCCCAGGTATGTTAACAAGGGAAGCAGAAAGCCTTTGGCCAAGTTGACCCTTTCCCTCAGGGTTAAAGACCAACCCTTCCACTGGTCCACCTTTTGGGCGGCGATCTTAAGTCTGCCCTCCCAATTTTGCTGGGGGTAGTCCCCGGGGCCAAATTCGATGCCTAGGATTTTGGCGGAGGTCTGGGGCCCTGGAAGGGTGTCCGGGAGATCAAAACTAGGATCTCCCCCTCCCAGCCAGAGACTTTCGCACTTTTCCCGGTTGATCATGGACCCGGACGCCTCCGAGTAGCGTTCGACCTCAGACATGACCCAATCCGCCTCCTCTCTCGAGGACACAAAGAGGGAGACGTCATCAGCGTACGCTACCACCCTCAGAGTGGCCCCCGGCTCCGCCCGGTCCATCCCGACTCCCACCAACGGTCCACGATCTACCCTCCTCAAGAAGGGATCGATCGCGAACACGTATAAAAGTGGGCTCAGAGGACAACCCTGGCGGACCCCGGAACTCACCTCAAAAGGGTGACCAACCCAACCGTTCACGAGTGGAAAAGTCTCAGCCCCCTGGTATAAGGTCTCTAACCAATTTACAAACCTCCCAGGCAGACCGTACCTCAAAAGGACAGACCAGAGGTACTCGTGATTCACCCTGTCAAAGGCCTTCGCTTGATCTAAGGACAGCAAGTACCCCTTCCAGTGACCTGCCCTGCCCTGCTCCACTGCCTCTCGGACACCGAGCACAGCACTAAAAGTACTGCGGCCTGGAACAGAGCAGTGCTGAGCCCCCGAAAGGAGCTGGGGTGCAAACTTCACCAGCCGATTAAACAGCACCTTTGCCAGAACCTTCCGGTCCACATTGAGAAGCGTTATGGGACGCCAGTTCTCAATACGGGACGAGTCCTTACCCTTTGATAGGATAATCAGGGCTGACCTCCTCATTGAGCTGGGAAGAGCACCCTAGGAAAGGCATTCATTAAACACCTCAGTCAGAGGGGGACCAAGGAGTCCCTAAAGGCCTTGTAAAACTCGGATGTTAAGCCATCCGGACCTGGCGATTTTTTTTTGGGCCGAAGCCCATCAATGGCCAGTCTCACTTCCTCTTCCCTGATTGCCTCTACCAAAACATCAAGAGAGGGGTCATCTCCTGGCTCAGGAATGGTCTCAGCCAGGAAAGCCGACATCCCGTCTCGATCCAGATCCCTCTTTTCCAAGAGGTGCGAGTAGAAGGATCTGACCACCTCCAGGATCCCTGATTTGGATCGGTTCAGGGAACCCGTACTGTCGATCAGTCCTGTCACCATCTTACAATTCACTGACATCTTACAGTTTCTGTAAGGGTCAGGCGAGCGGTACCTCCCGAAATCCCTCTCAAAAACCAAAGATGTGTGCCTATCATACTGACACCTCTTGAGCAAAGACTTCACCCTGGAGATCTCCTCACGGTCACCCCCAGTCGAGACGAGCTGCTCGAGTTTCCTCCTCAAAGCCTGATACAAGCGGTGCCTGTTCAGACTCCTGAGGCTCGAGAGCTGACGGAAGAACCCCGCCACCCTCTCTTTGAAGATCTCCCACCACTCAGACTTACTGCTACAGAGATCCAAAAGCGGTACCTGGCTCTGAAGAAATTCCTCAAAGGACTGTCTCACTTCCGCTTCTTCCAAGAGGGATGAATTCAGCTTCCACAGCCCTCTTCCCATCCGGGGAGTCTCTGTAACATTCAGAGAAAAGAAAATTAAACAGTGATCGGAGAATTCCACCTCAACGGCGGACACTGCAGAAAAGATGGCATCCTCCTTCAAAAAAAACCTATCTATCCTAGACCTACAGCTACCTCTATGAAAGGTGAAACCCCCGTGACCTGGGGTATGCCGGATGTGGATATCCACCAGGCGAGCTTCGCTAGCTATACTATTTAATGCTGCACTATCGGAAGCCAGGTGGCCTCCGGGGCCCCCCCTATCACGGGATCTCGTAATGGTGTTAAAATCCCCACCGAAGACCACCTGCCGGCTCGTAAAAAGAAAGGGCTTGATCTTCATGAAGAGACATTTGCGGTCCCACTTGGATTGTGGACCATAGATGTTTATGAGCCGAAGCTCCTGTCCCCTCATGAAAACGTCTAAGACCAGGCACCTCCCCATTTCTATCTCAATAACCCGTCGGCATTCCACCTCCGCAGTCTTAAAAAGGACCGCCACCCCGCTATACGGCTCGGCCGCAAGAGACCAGTATGAGGGCCCACACCTCCACTCCCTCCTGGCTTTATGGATGGCCCCCATGTCTGTTAGTCGGGTCTCTTGCAAAAACAAAATTTCAGCCTCAAATCGGGTGAAAAAATCAAAAGCCGCAAATCTGGCCGCATCTGACTTAATACTGGCGACATTAATGGATGCCAGAGTCAACGGGGTGAGTTCCGCCATCATGGGTGATTGAGTTAGATGGCCTTCTTCTTCCCCACCTCGTCTTTCCCATCTTTCCCCTCCGAAGAGGGGTCTGATCCCTTCCGTTTTAGGGAAGACGAGGTATCCATCCCCATGGTCTCCTTGCCTCCGGGCTCCAGGTCTGTCCCCCCCCAGAGGAAACAGCGTCCCCTGGGGGACGGACTCTGCCATCCCCTGAAGGCCCCCCAGATGGCGCCCCCGGCCCCTCGCCCCCGACCTCCGTCCCGCAGGGTCGTCGAGGGCTTGCTACCGGTTGGAGAGGGCGATCAGAGGGGAGCCGGTGAGCCCTTCCGTTGGCATACTTACGGTCGGGGAGGAGGTTTGGAAGGCTTAACCACCTTCTTCTTCCTCCTTCCGGTACGCTTTTTATCACCCTTCTCTACTGTAGGCTGATCCGTGACCTCCTCATCCACACTTTCATACTGGGAGGAGTTGTCGGAGTCAGCCAGGTTTTCCTCCCTCTCCATCCTCCTGATCTCCTCGCATACCTCTTCCTCCCCGGGGCCTCAGAGACACCGGCCACCTGCCTAGAGGGGAGGGCAGGCATCACCCCAGTTGCCTGAGGCTCTCCCCCCCCTCACCCCCGTGGCGCTTTTCCTGTCTCCTCTGGTAAGAGGGACCTCTATTGGCCTTGTCCTTCCTCACTGGCCCCTTAGCCCCTCTCCCGCCACCACCACCTGCCACAGCAGAGGTCGCGCCGCCAAGGGTTGCCCCCTCATGGTCTCCCCCCACCGGGCCTGCAGCGGCATTGGTAAAGGAGCGAGGGCAGCGGCTATACGGGTGACCTAGGTCACCACACAGGTGGCACCGAATGTCCTTGCAAGATGCGGCGAGATGACCTACCCCACCACACAAGGCACATTTCTGCACCTTGCAGCTTGCGCTGAAGTGGCGGGGATCACCGCACTTGTGGCAGACCTTCGGCTGCCCCTGGTAGAAGACCAGGATCCTGTCCCTCCCTAGGAACGCCGAGGAAGGGATGTGGGTGACGGTACCCCCTGAGACCTTCAACTTCATCATGAAGGTCCAGCCCCCCGACCAGATACCGAACTCGTCCCGATTTTTTTTGGGGATGTCCGTGACTTCCCCATAACGGGAAAGCCACGTCATGATGTCAACGCTGGAGAGTGACTCGTTACAAGTCACCACGGTCACTCTCTTAACGGCATTTTGGCGAGACAACGCCTGTACGGCGAAGTCTCGCCATCCGGGCTCCCCCTTCACCAGCTCGTAATTAGACCAGAAGAGCTCTAGCCCCTCCGGCCGAACGAAACTGATGTCGAAGAATAGGGTGGCCGAGGGATGGATCAGGGCAAAGATGTCCATCGCCCTGAAGCCCATCTTCAGGAGGAGCTCCACCACCCTACTCCTGGGTGGGCAAGCTTCACCGCCCCTCCAGCGAAGACGGACCACATTCCTCCTGGCCGGCCCTTGCCCGGCTGTCGGGAGGGACCAAATGGTTTCCCCCTCCCTTCTATCTTGGAAGGCGGCCAGGCCATGTCTCTCCAACCAGAAAGACAAGTCCACCTCTCTTCCCTCTACATTGACCGACCGCTCTCCTTTTTTAAGGGCCTCCAGAAAACGGCGGTGCAAAACGCCGTCCCCAGAGTCCGGAGGCAAGGAGACCCCCCGAGAACCCCCCGGAGCCCCAGCCACAACCCCCGCAAAAGAACGGGGTCTCACTGCTGGGGGGCCAGATGGGCCAGCCCCTCCCTCACCACCCGTGCTCCCACTTACACCAACACTCACTCCCTCCGCATTCACTCCCACATCCACGTCACTCATGTCACTCACCTCACTCATACCATTCACCTCAGCCAATTCATCAAAATTTTCAATATTCTTTTTCTTGCAGTTTAGTTTTTTACCTGCTGGGGGCTCTGGCTGATCGGTGCTCTGCCCCGCATTGTTTTTGCCCAGGAGTACTGCCGCCCCTTTACGAGCCGCAGAACAGAGCCCACCTAGTAAGCTCTGCCTGGGTCAGGAACAGCAGCACTTCCTGGGCTCTCTGGCTCCATTTTTTTTTGTTGTTGTTACATTTGGGGCAGGGCCGGGCTCTGCCTCTGCACCCTGCCCCCCACTGGAAACCTGCGCTGGCTTCTCTTGGGGCACCGGAGCCCCCGCACCACTAGATGGAGGTAAGTGGGCTGCGGAACCCAGCAACCCCTTGCCAGCTCTCTCGGGCATTGTTTTGGGTGGGACAGAAGGCAGCGGGCCCGCCGAGGCCACGCCCCCCGCTGGTCACGGCAATGGCGAGTAGAGCGAAGGCCCGAAAGGCCACGCTCCCCCCGCCAGCCGTGAGCACAGCGAGCGGAGCTGCGGCCGCCGAGGCCACGCCCCCACCGCCAGCCGCAGTCATAGCGGGTGAGGCAGCAGCCCGCAAGAATACGCCCCCCCGCCAGACGCGACAATAGCGGGTGGGACAGCAGCCGAGGAGGACACGCCCCCCTCGCAGGCCACCACTGCCTTCTTGTACCCACCACTCGCTTTTGGCAAGGTTGGCCACTCCCCCTCGGCGCCCAGCGGCGGCGGGGCCCCCGGCACGGACCCCTTATTGGATCGACGCGCAGAGGACCCCGACCCTGCCGCGGACACCGCCAGGGGAGCACCCAACAGCTTGCACTTTTTAACTTGCTGCCTTACGGCAGACTCCGCGCCCTTTCTTAGTCTCTGGACCCCCAAAAATGATCCAGTCTGAGCGGATCCGAGTGTGGGGGGCCCAGAGACCCCAGCTCTCGCCGCCAGAGATGCGGCCCCGGCTGTACCGACTCTAGGTGCCGGGCCAGCCCCCGCTGCCACAGAGGACTGGGCCCGAGCACCACCACCATCAACAACACCGGCACCGACACTCTCCATATCGCTGCCTGAGTCCGAGCTGCCACCACCAGACATGGCACCCAGACCCGGGCAGACTCTTCTCTCCCCGCTCCCTTGCTGCGGACCCACCACAGGGCCCGAGCCGGGGTGGGTAGCGGGTTCCACACAATGGGACAGGGGGGCCCCAGGAAGGGGAGCATAGACGAATTTGTCTATGGTGGTGACTCTGGCTTTTTTTTTTCTTTTCTTCCCCTTCCCGGTTGCCCCATCCTCGCAGATCTCATCCCCAAAAACAGCTCGCCAAACCGTGCTGGGGACTCGATCTGCCGCACTTGTTGCAGGATGAGGCAGCCCCCCTCACTGCTGATACCACTCCCTCCATCCTCCCCCTCGCTCCCACTTTCCTCCGAACTACTGGAGTCCGGTGGGAGGGCCACTTGCTCGGGGGCTATCCCGCTGCATGATACCTGGGCGTTTACACTCACCAGGTCTTCAGGTGGGACTGGCGCAGATACCTCACAGCCGCCATCTTCCTCCTTCTCCTCCTCCACCTGGCTGGGGCCTCCTGACCCCCCAGGAGACCCACCGGTCAGGGCCCTGAACCGGTCGTCGTTTTTGAGCTTCTCCTCGAAAGGGCCGCTCCCAGCCAGGATCTCTGCCCTCCGTTTTTCTAGATCTGTAATGGACCCCTTCAGCCTCTGCACCGTGGCAGTGACCTCTGCTCTCCTTGAGGCAGGGAGCTTGTTCTTCGCCATGATGCGTGCTCCCTTCAACTCCTCCCGGAGTCTCCTTAGCTGTTTGGCGGCCTCCTCGTATTCACAGAGGTGCGCGTGGATGCGGGAGCCATAGGTGGTGACAGGCTCCCCCGCCGCCTTGGAGCCCCAGATGTTGGGGGGCTCCACCACCGCACCTCCGCTGGCCGCCTCTCCTCCTCCTCCGGAAGGAGTAACCGCCACGGTCCCAGCCTCGGGGGTCTTGGTTCCTGGGGTCTTGCGGCCCCCCGAGGGCTTTTTCCTCGCCATCTCCCCTGGGACCGCCTAGATGGTATGGCCTCCTGCTGGTATGTGAGGCCTCCCACCCCCAGCCGCCTTGCTGGAGGGTGGGAGCCGGCACATGGTCCCAGGGATAAGTGTCTCTCTGTGGGAAGGCAGGCAGGTGGACCAGGGAAAAAAAAATCCTCCCTTTGCAGAGATCTCTCCAAGCAGCTGCAGACACTGAGCACACGTCAAGCTCCGCCCCTTCCAGTGTGAGACTCCAGAGCTGCACTCACTATTCTGCTGGTGCAGTCACTGTGTACATACATTATATTACTGGTACTGATCCTGAGTTATATCCTGTATTATACTTCAGAGCTGCACTCACTATTCTGCTGGTGCAGTCACTGTGTAAATACATTACTGATCCTGAGTTACATCCTGTATTATACGCCATAGCTGCACTCACTATTCTGCTGGTGCATATAGTGCGGGCCACACAGTATATAGCACGGCCCACACAATATATTGCGCGGCCCACAAAGTATATAGCGCGGCACACATTGTATACAGCTTGGCACACACAGTATATAGCGCTGCCCACACACAGTATAGCGCGGCCCACACAGTGTATAGCGTGGCCCACACAGTATATACATTGCACAGCCCACATAGTATATCGCGCGGCCCACACAGTATATTGCACGGCCTACATAGTATATAGCATGGCCCATATAGTATATAGCGCGGCCCACATAGTATACTGCATGGCTCATATAGTATATAAGGCGGCCCATATAGTATATAGCGCGGCCCATATAACACAGCCACAGTCCAGTACTCACTGACATTTAAAAAAAAAAAAACACACACGCAGACGCCAGTATAGTTCAAAGCAGTGGCGGGGGGAGTCGGTGCTGGGGGCAGGTGGACTCCCCGCCTCACAGGGACCCCCCGCCTGAGCACGTAGCATGCACACACACCGCACGCTGCTCTGCTCCGGCGGAATGAGGAAGTGGAGCAGAGCAGCGTGTGACATCGCGTTAGGGCGGTGCTGGCTGGACCATGGTGCATCAGGGGGAGGTGAGGGCCCGGGGGAGGGAGGGCCCGGTAGGCTGGGTTATGAAGGACTGGCGAAGCCTGAACATTAAAAAAAATGTAGGGGGGCCTGAGCACGGACTGGGCTGCAAGCGTGCTCGCGCCCCCCTAATCACCGGGCCCCATACAGCTGTAACGGCTGTAATGCCCTGATGGCGGCCCTGAGCATCCGTATGCAATCCGTATGGCATCCGTACAGCTTATTTTTCTCGGTGCTTTGCAAAATGGACATTTAACGTTTTTTAAGCCTGAAACTCATTCAAATCATCATCAGTATGCCTATTTATTGGCTCTGCATCAGGTTGCAGCCCCCAATCTTGCCATTTTGGTGGTGTGCTTGTGTTTGAGTACTGCTGCTTGCTCGCCAACATGTCTGACAGTCTTCAGTTCACCACAACTGATCGAGTGCTGTACAACTGGGTTTTGTCAGTGATCGTTGATCCGCGGACGAGGAAGCGAATGTGGGTGCATCCGCATTTAAGGCAACGGCTCATTAAAGGCCATTTTCACCGCCTGTATGCATCTCTGCGGACTCATCCAGACAAGTTTTTTCTGTTTTGTCGGATGACCATTCCCACATTTGATGTTTTGTTGGAGATTGTGCACCCTGGGATCACATACCAGGATGCGCAAAGCTGCCCACAGATGCACCTCCATGCTGCCTCTTTCCTTGCACGGCCTACATAATGTGCATCTCTTTGGTCCCAAATTTCGGGCCTCTCCTGCACCAACACAATGAGCATCTCTACATTGATGAGGGTGGACATCATGGCCGACTCCGTGGAGGCGTTCTTCCGGGATGTCTGGCGCTCTTTTTGAGCTAGTTTACATGTGTCAGCTTCTTGATTTGTTATATCTCGCATATAGCTGGTTACTGTTAATAGGACACCCTATTAACAGTAACCAGCTATATGTGAGATATAACAAATCAAGAGCACAGTGAAAACATTTTTTTTTTTCACATCTCCAGAGTCAAATCAGCATTGCTTACCCATCGGTAAGAGCAAGTGCAAAGTTCCCAGGTGGTCTCCGGACGCGCATTTTGCGTACTGCTTTTTCAACAGGGATTCATGGGAGACTAGAAGCTGTGATCATCCTATCATTTGTGCTACATAGAGCAGGGCTGCAGAAATGCTCACTTGCTATGAGCACAGACAGCTGGGTGGCACTCATAGCTATCCGGCTATGACAACCTCTGGGGTCTCCTGCAGACTCCGGGTTGTCATGCCAACCCATCGGCGACCCACAGTCATGTGACACAGGTGCTGATGGGCGGGGTAAATGATGCGCTTCCTGCGCATGCATGTTAAATGCTGCTGTGTTGTGAATGGGTTTGAGATGAGTTCTGAGCAGAGGCTCCCTCTGGTGGTTACAAGCGGTGCTAGTCTGTCCAGTGAAGATTGTGAGGACTGGGAATCAGGTGTTACTGATTGGTCTTATATAAGGGAGTCACCTTCCCATCAGGGTTGCCGGTGATCAATTGTTCTGGTCTGAATCCTTCATTCCTGTTTCCCTTGTAGCCTGCTGTGTCGTGTCTGCATCTCCTGCTAACAGATAAGACATTTTCTTCTTTTGTGTTTGTGCTATATTTTTGCATTTTGTCCTGCACTTCTGTGGGGGCCTTCAGGGTCCCCTCCGGGGGCTTCTGCCCTCTCAGTTTTGTTCAGCCACTGATGTTTGTACTTTTGCTTTTTCCAGTTTTTTCAGTGGCTGCTGTTTTGATTTTGTTACACCAGAGAACTAATTTAGGTGGTAGAGGTCGTGTGATCTCAGGTTTTTTGAAATTAGTAGAGTTGGTGCCTTTCAGGGTTTTCTGGGATTGCAGTAAGTACCCTTCCTATCCTTTTCTATTTAGTTAGTTTGGGCCCCAGCTTTTGCTCATACTATTTTCTTTCTGTGTCAGTATTTCATCTTGTCTAACCGCCATTACATGTTTGGGGGCTTTCTATTATCTTTGGGGTTCTGCTCCGGGGCAGATAGCTTTCCTATTTCTATCTTTAGGTGTAGTTAGTTTCTTAGGCTGTGACGAGGCGTCTAGGACCAACGTAGGAACGCTCCACGGCTGCCTCTAGTTGTGGTGGTTAGTCAGGGTACTGCAATCTCATAGATTCCAACTGCTCTGGTGTATTGCCTTTTTTACCTGCACTCCTCAGCTACCGAAACATAACAGTATCACCGGCCTAAAAATTGAAAATTGTATGGTACTCACAGAAGGGAAAAAATATTGTGAAAGAAAAAAGGTTGTCAGAGTTGTCAGAGATATTTTTCTGTTTGTTGCATTTTTTTTTTTTTTTTTTTCTTTTCCCTCTGTATCTCTGGGTGCTGGGAGGATCTTTTCTCTCAATGGAGTTTGCACAGTTGTCTGGCCGTGTGGATCAGCTTGCCACTGAGGTTCGGAGTATTGCTATCTACAGTCAGGGCCAGAAATATTTGGACAGTGACACAATTTTCGCGAGTTGGGCTCTGCATGCCACCACATTGGATTTGAAATGAAACCTCTACAACAGAATTCAAGTGCAGATTGTAACGTTTAATTTGAAGGGTTGAACAAAAATATGTGTTAGAAAATGTAGGAATTGTACACATTTCTTTACAAACACTCCACATTTTAGGAGGTCAAAAGTAATTGGACAAATAAACATAACCCAAACAAAATATTTTTATTTTCAAAATTTTGTGGCGAATCCTTTGGAGGCAATCACTGCCTTAAGTCTGGAACCCATGGACATCACCAAACGCTGGGTTTCCTCCTTCTTAATGCTTTGCCAGGCCTTTACAGCCGCAGCCTTCAGGTCTTGCTTGTTTGTGGGTCTTTCCCTCTTAAGTCTGGATTTGAGCAAGTGAAATGCATGCTCAATTGGGTTAAGATCTGGTGATTGACTTGGCCATTGAAGAATGTTCCACTTTTTTGCACTCATGAACTCCTGTGTAGCTTTGGCTGTATGCTTGGGGTCATTATCCATCTGTACTATGAAGCGCCGTCCAATCAAGTTTGCAGCATTTGGCTGAATCTGGGCTGAAAGTATATCCCGGTACACTTCAGAATTCATCCGGCTACTCTTGTCTGCTGTTATGTCATCAATAAACACAAGTGACCCAGTGCCATTGAAAGCCATGCATGGCCATGCCATCACATTGCCTCCACCATGTTTTACAGAGGATGTGGTGTGCCTTGGATCATGTGCCGTTCCCTTTCTTCTCCAAACTTTTGGCTTCCCATCATTCTGGTACAGGTTGATCTTTGTCTCATCTGTCCATAGAATACTTTTCCAGAACTGAGCTGACTTCTGGAGGTGTTTTTCAGCAAATTTAACTCTGGCCTGTCTATTTTTGGAATTGATGAATGGTTTGCATCTAGATGTGAACCCTTTGTATTACTTTCATGGAGTCTTCTCTTTACTGTTGACTTAGAGACAGATACACCTACTTCACTGAGAGTGTTCTGGACTTCAGTTGATGTTGTGAACGGGTTCTTCTTCACCAAAGAAAGTATGCGGCGATCATCCACCACTGTTGTCTTCCGTGGGCTCCCAGGTCTTTTTGGATTGATGAGTTCACCAGTGCTTTCTTTCTTTCAGGATGTACCAAATTGTAGATTTTGCCACTTCTAATGTTGTAGCAATTTCTTGGATGGGTTTTTTTCTGTTCTTGCAGCTTAAGGATGGCTTGTTTCACCTGCATGGAGAGCTCCTGTGACCACATGTTTCCTTCACAGCAAAACCTTCCAAATGCAAACACCACACCTCAAATCAACTCCGGCCCTTTCATCTGCTTAATTGAGAATGACATAACAAAGGGATTGCCCACACCTGTCCATGAAATAGCCTTGGAGTCATTTGTCCAATTACTTTTGGTCCCTTTAAAAACAGGGTGGCACATGTTAAGGAGCTGAAACTCCTAAACCCTTCATCCAATTTTAATGTGGATACCCTCAAATGAAAGCTGAAAGTCTGAACTTCAACTGCATCTGATTTGTTTTGTTTCAAATTCATTGTGGTAATGTCTAGAACCAAAATTAAATAAATGTTGTCTCTGTCCAAATATTTATGGACCTAACTGTATCTTGCTGGGTTGCCTGTTGTGGAACCTAGGATTCCCATGCCAGATCTGTTTTTAGGGATCGAGCTAAGTTTCAGAATTTCAAAAATAATTGTAAATTGTTTTGAGTCGCACTTAGTACCAGGGCTATGGGGTACTCGGCACCGAGCCCATGAAAGTCTATGGGATTTGTCACTGGCAGCAGGACTCGGTCCGTGGCCCTGGGCGCTCATACAATGGGGGATATATTTACAGGGGATTGAATAATAGATAGTTCGTGACGCCACCTGTGGTATCTGATCAATTAGGCCAGCGCTGCTATATGGATCTTCCTAGGGGAAGTTAGGGGGCAGCTGGATGGTAAGTCTCCCACAGGCGAGACTGGTCCCTGGAAGTCTATGGTGATGCATGGTGTAGGTAATAAAGCAGTCTCACACAAAGGCAATCTCTTTCCATACCTTTACTTGCAGTTGTTTCAGGCAGGTCCCGGGAAGCTGGTTGGGGTGGAGAATGCACATTCAGGATAACCGCTGAGCAGGTTAGAGGCCTCCTTTAACTCTATATGTATGTGAGTACAAACTTGCATGAAGTCAAGTTAACTCTGTTAATCTCCAGCTTGTTCAATAGCTGCAACGCCCGGCCGACATTGTGGTAAGCTTCTAGTTGGTGAGAACAGAGTCCTTACTTTTGTAGGGTCCTACTCAAAGTCCTTGTTCTACCTGACTCCGTTTTACGTAATCAGCGCTTAGGGCTACCTTCTGTGACTTGAAGTCCAGGAAGGCCTCCGGTGTTTCTTATTACTAGGCGTAAAGCACTAGCAACGCTTCGGACCCCGTGTCCGGTGAATTAGTGCGGGTAATCCGGTACCTGATGCACTAGTCTCTATCTTTCTCCACTGTACCTCTCGTCCTACTCTTGCTCTTAACATAAGCACCAGTAGCGATGATGTGAATATCAGCTTTTCTCCAGAGCTCACTGAACAGTTCTCAGTACACTCACTGTTGTAGCTCCTGTGATTCCCTTCTTTCCTTCCTTTCTCAACCCTGTCCAGAGCAGCGCACAGGTACTCTGTCAACTGTGTACACGCTGTAGCTCCGAGAGTCACCTTCCACTTTCCAAAGAATACAGGTAGCTTGGGCTGAGGTACTGGCCTGCAGTCCTGACTGGGCTAGAGTGACTCCTTACACTCAAACCAGACTCCACTTCATGAACTTGCTCTGCCAGAGTCTAGTCTGCACTCCTCTTCCTCCAAGACTAGACTGACTTACACTGTCCTAAGACAGGAAGCTTGAATGAACACTGAACACTGGACTGAATGTGCCACTCCTCTCCTCCTGCACAGACTGTCTAGAAAGACTGAACCCTGACTGCTACATGTCACTTCCTTTTATACCCCTAGTGGGTGGGGTTGGGAAATGTGAGTGACGTGAATGAATATCAAGCTTCACGGTTACCTTCTTGTGCATTTTCCTGGAATATGTGTGCCTGGCTAGCTGGGCCACACAGTTTTTTGCCTTAAAACCTAAGTCCTCAGGGAACGCAGCGCAGCAGGTTCAAATTATCATCTCTCTCCTGCGCGGGCGATCCTCAGGATTGGGCTTTTTCCCTGATACCTGGGGATCCTGTTTTGAGTGATGTTGATTGCGTTTTTCAGGCCTTGGGGTTATTGTACGATGAGCCTAATGTCACTGATCAAGCTGAAAAAGCCTTGTTGGCATTAAAACAGGGGCTTGATGACGCTGAGTTATACTGTCAGAGATTCCGTAGGTGGGCAGTCCTGACCAAATGGAATGACGACGCTTTGGCAGCCCTTTTCCGGAAAGGGTCTGTCTGATAAATGTAAAGGATGTTATGGTGGGATTCCCTGTCCCCTCTGGTCTCAATGATTCTATGTCATTAGCGATTCAAATTGACAGACGTTTGCGTGAGCGGAGAAGTATGCGTGGAATGGGTGTTGCCTTGTGAACCAGCTTCTGAACCCATGCAGTGTGATAGAGTGGTGTCTGGGGCACAGCGTCATGAGTTTCGAAAGCGCAATGGGTTATGTTTCTACTGTGGTGATGCCTCTCATGCTATTTCAGTCTGCCTAAGCGGGGAAGACGTTTTGCACGCTCAGTTGTCTTGGGTAGTGTTCAGACTAAGTTTTTATTAACTGTCACTCTGATATGCTCTCTGTCCTCATTTTCTGCTCAGGCTTTCGTTGATTCTGGAGCAGCTATTAACCTGATGGATTATGATTTTTGCTAAACGTTGTGGATTTTCCCTTGATACCCCTACAGAAGTCTATTCCCCTACTGGGGATCGATTCTACCCCTTTGGCTGAGAATAAACCCAGTTTCTACTCAGGTGATAATGAGGGTTGAACCTGATCACCAGGAGTGCTGCAAATTTTTGGTTCTGTATAATCTGCATGACATTATCGTGCTGGTTTTCCTTGGTTACAGTCTCATAATCCTGTTTTGGATTGGAAATCTGTGTCTGTAACCAGTTGGGGCTGCCAATGTTGTTAATACCAACACTCCTGTTTTTTTCTGCCTCCCCCCAGGCTCAGGATGTTCCTGACTTTTTGATTGATTTTTCTGATGTGTTTAGCGAAAGTAAATCTGCATCCTTGCCTCCCCATAGGAGCTATGACTGCGCTATTGAATTAGTGCTGGGTAGTAAATTCCCTAAAGGTCGCCTTTTTAACTTGTCTGTACCTGAACATGACGCTATGCGGTCTTATATCAAGGAATCATGGAGAAGGGTCATATCAGACCATCCTCTTCACCCTTAGGTGCCGGTTTTTTCTTTGTGGCCAAAAAGGATGGTTCATTAAGGCCGTGTATTGATTATCGTCTCTTGAACAATATTACTGTGAAATATCAATACCCTTTACCCTTGATTTCTGACCTGTTTTTCCAGGGTGAAAAACGCTACTTGGTTTACCAAGCTTGACCTCAGGGGGGCGTATAACCTTATTCGCATTAAGCCACGGGGATGAATTGGAAGACGGCATTCAATACCCCTGAAGGCATTTTGAGTACCTGGTGATGCCCTTTGGGCTCACTAATGCTCCTTCCGTCTTCCAGTCCTTCATGAATGACATTTTCAGGGATTTTGTGGACAAATTTCTGATTGTTTATTTGGATGATATTTTGATTTTTTTCTAATGACTGGGACTCTCATGTGAAACATGTTCAAACTGTATTCCAGATTTTGAGAGAGAATGCTCTGTATGTGAAGGGATCAAAGTGTCTTTTTGGCGTACAGAGGATCTCATTTCTGGGATTCATTTTGTCCCCATCTTTTTATTGAAATGGACCCGGTCAAGGTTCAGGCCATCTGTGATTGGGTCCAACCTACTTCATTAAAGGCTCTTCAGAGATTTTTGGGTTTTGCCAATTTTTATCGTAAATTTATTGGTAATTTCTCGTTTATTGTTAAACCATTGACTGATTTGACCAGAAAGGGTTCTGATGTGGGAATTGGCCTCCTGAGGCAGTCTCTGCATTTTCAGGAACTTAAGCAGAGATTCACTTCTGCTCCGTTCTACGGCAGCCTGATGTTTCTCTGCCATTTCAGGTGGAGGTTGATGCCTCTGAAATTGGGGCAGGTGCCGTTTTGTCCCAAAAAGATCCAGAGACCTCTAAAAGTAACCCTTGTGCCTTTTTCTCTCGAAAATTTTCTCCTACTGAACGTAATTATGACGTGGGTAATCGGGAGTTATTGGCCATGAAGTGGGCTTTTGAAGAGTGGAGACATTGGCTGGAGGGAGCCAAACATCAGGTGGTGGTCCTTACGGACCATAAGAATCTGGTCTATCTGGAATCTGCCAAGCGACTCAATCCTAGACAGGCCAGGTGGGCCTTTGTTTTTCAACACGTTTTAATTTTGTGGTTTCCTTTCTTCCTGCACTAAGAATGTTTAAGGCGGATGCCCTCTCGAGGAGTTTCCTTGCGGACTCTCCTGAGTTATCTGATCCTTCTGTTATTTTTGAAAGAGGTGTAGTTCTTTCCGCCATCTCGCCCAATTTGAGACTTGCTTTTGGAGGGGGTGTCAGGAGGATAGCCCGAGCCGCCCTGTTGGAAAATTTTGTCCCGGACCAGTGGAAAAAGAGTGTGATGTCTGAATTCATTGTTCCGCATTGGCTGGGCATCCCGGAATTTTTGTACCAGAGACTTGGTTAGTCGGTCCTTTTGGTGGCCTACCTTGTCTCGTGATGTCAGGGAATTTGTGCAGTCCCTGGGGGGACTTGCTCTCGCTCCAAGCCTTGCTCTCGCTCTAGTGGTTTGTTGATGCATTGCCTGTGCCCAAGAGACCATGGACCCATATCTCTATGGATTTCATTTCCGACCTTCCTGTTTCTCAGAGAATGACCCCCCATCTGGTTAAATTTTTGATAGGTTTTCCAAAATGATACATCTTGTGCCATTACCTAAAGTTGCCTTCCTCCTCTGAATTTGTGCCGTTGTTCCTTCAGCACGTGGTTCGTTTACACGGCATTTCCTGAGAAACATTGTGTCTGACAGAGGATCCAGTTTGTTTCCAGATTTTGGGGGGACTTTTTTTTCTTAAACTGGGTGTTCAATTGTCTTCTCCTCGGCATTTCATCCTCAGACCAATGGTCAAACTGAGAGAACAAACCAGACATTGGAGACTTATCTAAGATGCTTTTGTCTGCTGATCAGGATGACTGGGTCTTTTTTTTTGCCTTTGGCTGAGTTTGCTCTTAATAATAGGGCTAGCTCTGCCACTTTATGTCTCCATTTTTTTGTAATTCTGGTTTTCACCCTCGATTTTTTTCAGGACAGACGGAGGCTTCTGTCTGTCCAGGTGTTGACTTTGTTGTGGAGCGTATGCAACCCGATTTGGGACCAGGTAGTGGGAGAGGTTGTCCCTCTCTCAGGAGAGGGCCCCCGCGGTTTGCTAACCGGCATAGGACTGATGGTCCTCGGTTTAAAAGTGGGGGACTTGGTCTGGTTGTCCCCCAAAGAATATTCCTATGAGAAATGCATCTCCTAAATTTAAGCCTAGGTTCATTGGACCTTATAAGATCATGGAGATTATTAATCCTGTTTCTTTTCGTTTGCTTCTCCAGGGACATTTAAGATCCATAACGTGTTCCACAAGTCCTTGTTTGAAGGGTTTGTTGAGCCAGTGGTTCCTGCTGCTGTGCCTCCTGACCCTGTTTTGGTGAGGGCAATCTGGAGTATGTGGTTGAGAAAATATTAGATTCTCGTTTTTTCTAGACGGAAACTCCAGTATTTGGTAAATGGAGAGGTTATGGTCAGGAAGACAATTCTTGGGTGTTTGCTTCGGACATCCATGCTAGGAGACTTTATCCGTGCGTATCATAGAAATCATCCTGACCGACCTGGTTGCTCAAATGAGGGTTCGGTGACCCCTCCTCAAGGGGGGGGTACTGTTGTGAATGGGTTTGAGATGAGTTCTGAGCAGAGGCTCCCTCTGGTGGTTACAAAACGGTGCTAGTCTGTCCAGTGAAGATTGTGAGGACTGGAAATCAGGTGTTACTGATTGGTCTTATATAAGGGAGTCACCTTCCCATCAGGGTTGCCGGTGACAATTGTTCTGGTCTGAAATCCTTCATTCCTGTTTTCCCTTGTAGCCTCTGTGTCGTGTCTGCATCTCCTGCTAACCAGATAAGACATTTTTCTTCTTTTGTGTTTGTGCTATATTTTGCATTTTGTCCCGCACTTCTGTGGGGGCCTTTAGGGTCCCCTCCGGGGGCTTTCTGCCCTCTCAGTTTTGTTCAGGCCACTGATGTTTGTACTTTTGCTTTTTCCAGTTTTTTTTAGTGGCTGCTGTTTTGATTTTGTTACACCAGAGAACTAATTTAGGTGGAGAGGTCGTGTGATCTCAGGTGTTTTTGAAATTAGTAGGGTTGGTTGCCCTTTTCAGGGTTTTCTGGGATTGCAGTAAGTACCCTTCAACCTTTTCTATTTTGTTAGTTTGGGCCCCAGCGTTTGCTCCCTATATTTTCTTTTTTGTGTCAGGGATTTCATCTTTTCTAACCGCCATTT
>JARQOD010000003.1:374313504-374411671 GCA_033576555.1 Oophaga sylvatica | reverse complement strand
GGATGGGTCGAGGGAGGGCTTTTTGAGGATGGGTGTGATTGAAGCATGTTTGAAGGATGAAGTAAAGACACCATTTGTAAGTGAAAGGTTGAAGAGGTGTGCGAGAGTAGGGATGAAGACTGTGGCAAAGTTAGGGATGAGGTGGGACAGGAGTGGGTTAAGCGCGCAAGTGGTGAGTGTGATCTTGACAGGAGAGTGGAGAGCTGATCTTCTGTCATGGTGGTTAAGCTGGTTTTGGAAGAACAGGGCTGAGTGGCTAAGAGGGCATTGGGGGCTGCGGGCCAAAGCCTTCTCTGATAGTATCAATCTTTGCTTAAAGAAGGAGGCAAAGTCTTCAGCAGAAATGAGAGGAGAGGGAGGAGGTGCTGTGGGATGGAGTAGAGAATTGAAAGTGTTGAAGAGCTGTTTAGGGTTGTGAGACAGGAGGATATGAAAGATGCGAAGTAAGTTTGTTTTGTGGCAGAGAGCGTGGACTTGAAGCTGGCAAGGGACTGCTTGTATGCGTTGAAGTGCTCGATAGAATGGGTTCTCTTCCATCTCCGCTCGGTAGCCCTGGAAGCCCGTCTCAGTTATTTGGTCAGGCCGGTCAGTCAGGGCTGCCTGTTGATTGTACGAGTTTTGCTCTGCGTGACGGGGGTGGCCGAATCAAGTGTGGTTTTATTGTGGTGTTATAAAATGTGGCAGCAGCATCTGTGTCTTGAAGTGAGGCTATGTCTGTGAGAGGGAGGAGGGACTCAGAGAGCGATTGTAAATTGAGGTGTTTGAGAGTTTCTGCGAGGGTGGGTGAGTTTGTGGAGTGGGGGATGCGTACTAACAGAGGAGAGGGAAGAGAATGTCAGTAGGTTGTGGTCAGACAGGGGAGTGGGGAGTTAGTGAGATTAGTGAGGGAACAGAGACGGGTGAAGATAAGGTCCAGCGTGTGACCATCTTTGTGAGTGGCCGCAGAGGACCATTGAGTGAGGCCGAGGGAAGCCGTGAGCGATAGAAGTTTAGAGGTAGCCGGGGTGGAAGTGTCGTCAGCGTACACATGCATTGTTTTTCTGTGTGCGGCGGGGTCCGGTGAACGCATCATGTTGGATTTTCTGAAGCGGCAAAAACCCGGCAAATATGCGCAGTCATGCGCATGCGGATGGGTGTGACAAATAAACGCATTACTGTCTATGAGAACACATGTGTACTCATGGACATGCATACGAACATGCGTTCTATGCGCATGCGTTTATTTAATGAGTTGCACCAGGAAGTGATTCATCCACCTGATAATTGAGAGCTCTATAAAAGAAAGTGTGGACACAGCAAGGCCATAACTCTGTGGACTCTGGATGATACCACAACACTGGCTATATACTGTAAGTATACAACCGAAAATGTCTG
Organism: Oophaga sylvatica; assembly: GCA_033576555.1. NCBI lineage: Eukaryota > Metazoa > Chordata > Amphibia > Anura > Dendrobatidae > Oophaga > Oophaga sylvatica. The sequence goes on along the minus strand of JARQOD010000003.1, from coordinate 374,410,297 downwards.
TCTCTCTCACTGTTTTTTGTTTACTTTTTATTAATTTTTTTTTCTGATTAATTTTAGACGTGTCACTTGGTCTGGCTCCTAGATGGCTCCTGTTTGGCTCCTGGTTGGTTCCTGGTGCTGCTTTCTGTCGTGGTGAGGACAAGACTGTCTATATAAAATACTCAAAATTCCTTACTCAAAATAAAGAAGGAAAACCCGAAGAGATCCATAAAATTAATATTTATTCAAATGAAAAATATAAAATCAACAAAATATAAACAACAAAACAGAATGCCTCAATAAGAGGACGGGTCAGCTACCATGAACAAAAATGGACCATGAGAAAAAGTGCAGTAGTATAAACAATATGGATTACAACCAAATAGCACAGTAGTAGATTATATGGCTACAATCATATTACATAAATAAATATAAAGTGCTTAGTGCAATGTAAAATTACATAGGCGATAATAAACTATATTAATACAAAAATGGGTAAATCCCTAGAAAAATATAAAATACACCATAGCTCAGGTCCACAAAAGATACAAAGCTGCAGTCAGCTTAATCGGTGAGACTCCCATATATACCACTGAAGAGTAGATGCATAAGTGCCACATGAAAATAAAATTGTCACACCATAATCATAATATGGGGAAAGCGATTCACCTGATCATGGAGCTGAATAACCTCTTCCTGTCACCCCGATGCACGTTTCACCACACGGCTTCTTCCTGGGGGTGTGGAAAGGTGCAGGGCGGTGAGCTATTTAAAGAAAGTGCAACCAATAGCGTGAAGAGGCTAGGTCACATGCCAGATCAATGACGCATGAAACAATAGCCACACCCCCGGTACAATTAAACTGCCCGGAAGTGCTCTGTGGTATGCTAGCGTGGAACGCAAGCGATCACTATGTCGGCACACACGGGAGTTTGCTGAGGTCTGGGTCTCGTAGCGCATGCATACTCTGGGACGGACCATAGCCAATTAAGTGTGAAGACACAAAAGTATTAAAGCGAGGACGGTACCAATGTGTAGGTGCGTGGATCGGTAATAAGACACTGGGAATAAAGTGCATAACTATAATGAGAGTGCAATTGAATACAATTTATTGAATTGCTAAAAAAAAAAAAAATGCCGCAAAAAGTGAACAAATGCATAAATATGCATACATTTATTAGAAAAATATCTAATAAAGTGAACCAGTGCATGCAAGGCATATCTCCTGACAAAGTGCCTAATAAGGTGCAATGAATATAAAGTGACATAGTGACAAATGACCAAAATAAATGGATATAATAAATATAAATAATACCATCCTAAAAAATTACATAAGATCAAAAAACATCAACCAACAGCAATATGACTCAATATATACCATATATGCTCATGTATAAGCCGACCCGTGTATAAGCCGACCCCCCTAATTTTGCCACAAAAAACTGGGAAAACATATTGACTCGCGTATAAGCCTAGGGTGAAAAATGAGTATGCCCCCATATGCTCCATAGATTAGGCCCCCATAAACTGCACGATTATGCCCCCGTATGATCCACAGATTATGCCCCCATATGCTGCACAGATTATTCCCAATATGCTCCACAGATTAGGCCCCCATATGCTCCACAGATTATGCCCCCATATGTTCCACAGATTAGGCCCCCATTTGTTCCATAGATTATGCCCAATATGCTCCACAGATTAGGCCCCCATATGCTCCACAGATTATGCCCCCATATGTTCCACAGATTAGGCCCCCATATGCTCCTCAGATTATGCCCCCATATGTTCCACAGATTAGGCCCCATATGCTTCACAGATTATGCCCCCATCTGTTCCACAGATTAGGCCCCTATATGCTCCTCAGATTATGCCCCCATATGTTCCATAGATTAGGCCCCCATATGCTCCACAGATTATGCCCCCTTATATTCCACAGATTATGCCCCCATATGTTGCACAGATTAGGCCCCCATTGCTCCTCAGATTATGCCCCCATATGTTCCATAGATTAGGCCCCATTATGCTCCTCAGATTATGCCCCCATATGTTCCACAGATTAGGCCCCCATATGTTCCACAGATTATGCCCCCATATGTTCCACAGATTAGGCCCCCATATGCTCCACAGATTATGCCCCATAGTATGTCCCTTATGCTGCCGCGCTGCTGCTGCTGCAAAAAAATGACATACTCACCTCTCGTCGCTGGGGGCCAGGTGCCGATGTCCTGAGCAGGCGATGACACCGGCGCGCTATGGGGGACTTCTTATTGTATTTTCATGTCAGTTGGTGCTTATAAGTTCTATGCACTTTTTCTTTATTATGTTTAATTGCATATATATTTTTTAATTCACTTTTGAGTATTTAGTAGCAAGTGATTCTATTAACGTGGTACACTTTATATGCATTGTATATTTATATATTTATTTTATATGCATATTTGCACTTTTCACTACCTTTTGGCTTCTTTATAATTATTACTGTTCTAGCATATATATATATATTGAGTCATATTGCTGTTGGTTGATGATTTTTGATCTTACGTAATTTTTTAGGATATTATTTATATTTATTATATCCATTTATTTTGGTCATTTGGTCACTATGTCACTTTATATTCATTGCACATTATTAGGCACTTTTGTCAGGAGATATGCCTTGCATGCACTGGTTCACTTTATTAGATATTTTTCTAATAAATTTATGCATATATTTATGCATTTGTTCGCTTTTTGCGGCATTTTTTTTTTTAGCAATTCAATAAATTGTATTCAATTGCACTCTCATTATAGTTATGCACTTTATTCCCAGTGTCTTATTACCGATCCACGCACCTACACATTGGTATCGTCCTCGCTTTAATACTTTTGTGTCTTCACACTTAATTGGTCCGTCCCAGAGTACGCATGCGCTACGAGACCCAGACCTCAGCAAACTCCTGTATGTGCCGACATAGTGATCGCTTGCGTTCCACGCTAGCGTACCACAGAGCACTCTCGGGCAGTTTAGTTGTACCGGGGCGTGGCTATTGTTTCATGCGTCATTGATCTGGCATGTGACCTAGCCTCTTCACGCTATTGGTTGCACTTTCTTTAAATAGCTCACCGCCCTGCACCTTTCCACACCCCAGGAAGAAGCCGTGTGGTGAAACGCGCGTCGGGGTGACAGGACGAGGTTATTCAGCTCCATGATCAGGTGAATCGCTTTCCTCATATTATGATTATGGTGTGGCAATTTTATTTTCATGTGGCACTTATGCATCTACTCTTCAGTGGTATATATGGGAGTCTCACCGATTAAGCTGACTGCAGCTTTGTATCTTTTGTGGACCTGAGCTATGGTGTATTTTATATATTTTCTAGGGATTTACCCATTTTTGTATTAATATAGTTTATTATCGCCTATGTAATTTACATTGCACTAAGCACTTTATATTTATTTATGTAATATGATTGTATCCATATAGTCTACTACTGTGCTATTTGGTTGTAATCCCTATTGTTTATACTGCGGCACTTTTTCTCATGGTCCATTTTTGTTCATGGTAGCTGACCCGTCCTCTTATTGAGGCATTCTGTTTTGTTGTTTATATTTTGCTGATTTTATATTTTTCATTTGAATAAATATTAATTTTATGGATCTCTTCGGGTTTTCCTTCTTTATTTTGAGTAAGGAATTTTGAGTATTTCATTGATTGTGAAGTGCCATTTATTTATTTCGGACATTTTTTGTGATGCAAGACTGTCTATATGTAAGTATAGAAGGTTTGGAAATGTCTGTCTCTCTGAATGTTTTTTCTGTTCCTTGTAGACTGGCTGATTCTCTTGGGCGCAGTTGGTGTCTCTCCTGGTGCAGCGTTTTTCCTGTGGTCGTCTCCTGGTGCTGTGGTTGGCTCCTGTTTCTGCCGTCTGTCCCTGGCCTTTGCTGACTGATGTGGTGTTGGACTACTGCCTGTAATGTAAGTATTGTTGTCCTTTTATTTTCTACATTGTTTTTTGATCTTTACAAGTTTAATTTTTCTTCTGTTATTTCTGTAGTGTTTCACTTGACTGCTGCCTGCTCTTAACCCCTTAATGACCCCAGCATTTTTCGGTTTTATGTTTTCGTTTTTTGCTTCCCTTCTCCCCAGAGCCCTAACTTTTTTATTTTTCCATCAATATAGCCATGTGAGGGCTTATTTTTTGCGGGATGTGTTGTACTTTTCAACGACATCATTGGTTTTAGCATGTCGCGTACTCGAAAACGGGGAAAAAATTCCAAGTGCGTTTAAATTGCAAAAAAAGTGCAATCCCACACTTGTTTTTTGTTTGGCTTTTTTGCTAGGTTCACTAAATGCTAAAACTGACCTGCCATTATGATTCTCCAGGTCATTACGAGTTCATAGACACCAAACATGTCTGTGCTAAAAAAAAAAAAACTTGCGCCATTTTCCGATAACCGCAGCATCTCCATTTTTAGTGATCTAGGCTTGGGTGTGGGCTTATTTTTTGCGCGCTGAGCTGACTTTTTAAGGATACCATTTATGTGCAGAAACGATCGTTTGATCACCCGTTATTGCATTTTAATGCAATGTTGCGGCGACCAAAAATACGTAATTCTGGCGTTTCGATTTTTTCCCACTATGCCGTGTAGCGATTGGGTTAATCCTCTTTTTTTATTGATAGATCGGGCGATTCTGAACGCGGCAATACCAAATATGTGTATGTGTGATTTTTTTAAAATTATTTTTAATGGGGCGAAATGGCAGTGATTTAAATTTTTATATTTTTTTATTTTTTCATATTTTTTAAAACATTTTTTTTTAATTTTGGCATTTTTCTAGAAGCTGCCACAACTCGATCGACTCTGCTACGTATAGGTGATGAGCAGATCGCCTATATGTAGCAGAATTACAGCATTGTTATGAGCGCCGACCAGGTGTGGATTAAGGGTAGCCAGGGCCCCGGGCTGTTCAGACTCTGTGGGCCCCCCGGTCATGTGACGGGGTCATGTGACAGGGTCATGTGACAGGGTCAAGCGACGGGTCATCATATACCTGAAACAGATTATTCCAGGGGCCTCCACCCCTCGAACTGTCCACAATCCCACCGCTCTCTCTTGGAAAAACTCCACTTTTCACCTATCATACATTAACAGTTCCCATCACCGGATCACACATATAGCCGTCAGCAGCTTTTGTTTTGGCCAAAAGATTTTTTAAGCCGCCACCATAACACAGTAGACACTTTTGGCCGGGCTTTACTCTACTGTAACCTATTAAATATTTGTTAAAATATGCAATACAATTTAGGTATATTTTTATTTATTTTTCAATTTTTAAAATGACCAATAACACCGCATACAAGGGACAAATACCACCAGACCACATATTACCACGACAGTGATCGAATAATATCACATACAAGGAACAAATACCACAACATCATGACCAGAGCACATATTACCACCACAAAGTGACCAAATAGTACATACAAGGGTCAAATATCGCAACACCTGTCATGTGTGCATCGCCACGAAGATCGTCGCGGTTGCACATTCTGACTTCTCACAGCTGAGTTGCTGTTTCTTTGTGTTTGGCAGTTAGGGAGTTAATTCTGTCTGTGCTCAGTTCTGGGACTGGGTGCAGTTTCTCCCGGCTGCAATTAATTATTTGTTGATTGGTTTCCTTTAAATCTCTGGTTGTCTGTGTTGGGAGTTGCCAGTGAAATTCTTCATGCAGACCACAGATAGGATTGTATCTGTATAGACTTAAGTTAAAGAGCTCCTTAGTTGTTTTAAGCTCACCTTGCTTAGAGTTTAATATCCCAGATCATTTATGTTCCTTCTGTGTTTGAGTGTGTATGCAAGTCTGTGTTTTCTCCAGTCTGTCTTATATGTCTAATCTGTGTATTTAGCAGAGATCAGCCCATATCCCTTTGGTGGTAATCAGAATCCTTCTTAGGACTGATTACAGGGTTCAGGGACTGATAGGAGACAGGGTTAGGCTGGAGACTTGGACCTCTGAACCATTATCAGTACCTCCAAGGTGAGGGATTAGTTAGGACCCCAGTTTAGGGTCAGGTTAGACCCCCGGTCCTCCTCTTTCCTGTGACAGTGTATCAATTCCTCAAGATTAACCCTGAGTTCAACGGATATCGTGTCAGGTAAAATCTATTCTATATTTACATGCTGATGTTGCTAATCTATATGTTGTATAGAGTGATGTTCTTTTAAGAATAGTTTACTGACATCGTACACATATCATAAGACCGCGTGACACTTTCACTGGCCAAAAAAATTATTCCCAGTTGCCATGGATCCAGTAGCCCAGCTGGCTCTGCAGTTGCAGGGATTATCCATGGAGCTGACGGACATTAAGTCCAAAGTTTTGTCTCCCTCGGAGCAAACCAGATTTGAACCTAAAGTAGCTCTCCCGGACAGGTTCACTGGTGGGCGAGACAAATTTTTTACCTTCAGGGAAGCATGTAAATTGTATTTTCGGCTTCGGCCTCGATCATCAGGGAGTGAAGAGCAGAGAGTGGGAACTGTTATCTCGCTCCTACAAGGGGACCCTCAATCCTGGGCCTTCTCCCTTCCTCCGGGATCCCCGGCTCTACAGTCAGTAGATCGATTTTTTACTGCCCTGGGTTTGGTATATGATGACCCAGATCGGGTCTCTCTTGCTGAGACAAAATTACGTAAGATACAGCAGGGAGATCGTCCGGCGGAGGAATTTGCTTCTGAGTTCCGTAGATGGGCCACAGATACTCAGTGGAATGACCCAGCTCTTAGGAGCCAGTTTTGTCATGGGCTTTCTGACAAATTAAAGGACGTTTTGGCTCAGTATGATTCTCCTCCATCACTGGAGGCTGCTATGGCCCTAGCTATCCGTACTGATAGACGGCTCCGGGAGAGGTGCGAGGTAACTCCGCCCCCTGTTGTTACTCCACCTACTACTAAAGTCCCTTATGTTGAGGTTCCCCTTGTCTGTTCGGAGGAGCCTATGCAGTTGGGAGGGACATCATTTCGTAGGAGGGGATTGGCGGTACGCCGCAGGACTAGAAGGTGTTTCTTCTGCGGGAAAGAGGGACATTTTGTTGGGGGATGTCCATCCCGTGCCTTGTTGAGCAAAAAGTCGCCGGAAAACTGTTAATCCCAGGTTGTGTGGTGGACGACAACCTGGGAGTATGTATTTCGTCCGCTAGTTCTTCTCAGTTCCTTGTACCAGTGGAGGTGGTGGTTGGTACGAGAGTGGAGAGATTTTCTGTTCTTCTTGATAGTGGGTCCGGGGCTAATCTGGTTGACGCTCAGTTTGCTCAGGCTCAAGGTATGCATCTGAGTGTATTGGTCAAACCGATCCCTATATTCTCCATTGACGCCAGGCCTCTCGGCCAAGGTAGCTTTGTTCATGAGGTTCATAACATTGACCTTCGGGTAGGGGCAATACATAGGGAACTATTATCTTGTTATGTGTTGGAGGGTCTACCTACTCCTATTGTGTTGGGACTTCCTTGGTTGGTTAAACATAACCCTGTGATTAATTGGCAGTCCAGAGATATAAGCCAATGGGGTGAGTTTTGCAAAAGTAACTGCATGAACACAGTCATCAGTGCGGTCGTGCCTAGTACTTTGCCTCCTTTTTTGGAGGACTTTGGGGATGTGTTCTCTGAGGAGGGGTGTCAGGAGTTGCCTCCTCATCGCGTGTATGACTGCTCTATTAATTTACTTCCTGATGCTAAGTTACCTAAAGCTAGGTTATATAACCTTTCTGGTCCTGAGAGGCAGGCTATGAAAGATTATATTTCGGAAAGTCTGGCCAAAGGGCATATTAGACCTTCATCTTCCCCAGTGGCCGCGGGGTTCTTCTTTGTGAAGAAAAAAGATGGAGGCCTACGCCCTTGCTTGGATTTCCGCGAACTTAATCGGATTACTGTTCGAGATCCGTATCCACTCCCTCTGATTCCTGATCTCTTCAATCAAATTGTTGGCGCCAAATGGTTCTCTAAATTGGATCTCAGGGGGGCGTATAATCTGATTAGGATAAAAGAGGGGGATGAGTGGAAAACGGCATTTAACACGCCGGAGGGACATTATGAGAACCTTGTCATGCCTTTTGGTCTGACTACTGCACCAGCAGTATTCCAACATTTTGTTAATGACATTTTTCGTCATCTGGTGGGGCTGTTTGTGGTCGTATATTTGGATGACATTTTAATTTACTCACCAGATCTTGTGTCTCACCAGGAGCATGTGAGACAGGTGTTGCAGATCTTGCGAGACAATAAACTATACGCCAAACTGGAAAAGTGTGTATTCGCCGTACAGGAACTTCAGTTTTTGGGTTTCTTGGTGTCAGCCTCCGGTTTCCGTATGGACCCTGAAAAGGTGAGAGCAGTGCTTGAATGGGATCAGCCAGAGGATCTTAAGGCTCTGCAGCGTTTTCTGGGGTTTGCTAACTACTACCGGAAATTTATTTGTAATTTCTCATCTGTTGTCAAACCTCTCACTGACATGACAAGAAAAGGGACGGATTTTTCTAAATGGTCGGACAAAGCTTGCCAAGCTTTTTCCTCTTTGAAAAAATGTTTTGCTTCGGCACCCGTTCTCATCCAACCAGATGCATCACAGCCGTTCGTTGTGGAGGTGGACGCGTCTGACGTAGGGGTGGGTGCAATATTGTCCCAGGGTCCGTCCCCTGGTAAATGGCATCCGTGCGCTTTCTTTTCTAAAAAATTGTCGTCCGCCGAAAGGAATTATGATATCGGCAATAGGGAACTTTTGGCCATTAAGTTGGCTTTTGAAGAATGGCGTCACTTTTTGGAGGGGGCAGTCCACCCGGTCACCGTCATTACTGATCACAAGAACCTGCTGTATTTGGAATCTGCTAAGCGTCTGAATTCCAGACAAGCTCGATGGTCGTTGTTTTTTACCAGGTTTAATTTTGTTGTCACTTATCGCCCTGGATCTAAGAATGTTAAGGCGGATGCCTTGTCTCGCAGTTTCCCAGGGGCCGGGAAAATGGATGACCCGATTCCTATCCTTCAGGAGGGGGTGGTAGTGTCGGCTGTATGTTCTGAGCTTGAGGAGGAGGTGTTTAGAGGCTCAGGGGGACGCCCCTGCAGGACCTCCAGGGAGACTGTTTGTCCCAAATCAGTTGAGACAAAAGGTTATTGAGGCACATCATAATTCTGCTTTAGCAGGACATCCAGGGAGTAAGGCTACTTTAGATCTCCTTTCTCACCGGTTTTGGTGGCCTAACGTTAATAAAGATGTTTTAACTTTTGTCGCGTCCTGTGGGGTTTGTGCTCGCTCTAAGACCCCTCATACCCGTCCGTCTGGGACCCTCTTACCCTTGAAACTTCCGGAGCGTCCATGGACTCATTTGTCTATGGACTTCATCACGGACCTTCCTCAGTCGTCAGGGAAGACTGTCATACTGGTGGTTGTTGACAGGTTCAGTAAGATGGCACATTTCATTGCTCTTCCTGCCCTCCCTAATGCTAAAACTCTGGCGCAGGTGTTCATTGGGGAGATTGTGAGACTTCATGGGTTGCCTTCTGATGTGGTGTCAGATAGGGGGTCTCAGTTTGTGTCCAAGTTTTGGAGGGCATTTTGTTTACGTCGGGGGATGCAATTGTCATTTTCCTCGGCTTTTCATCCGCAGACCAATGGTCAGACAGAGCGTCTGAATCAAAGCCTAGAGACTTATCTTCGGTGTTTTGTCTCAGAGAACCAGGAGGACTGGTCTTCTTTCTTGCCTCTGGCAGAGTTCGCTCTTAACAACAGGCGGAGCGAGTCCACTGGTAAGTCCCCGTTTTTTGGGGCATATGGTTTTCATCCCCAGTTTTGTACATTCAATGGGGGGGGCCCTTCTGGGGTTCCTGAGGAGGAGCGTTTCTCGTCGTCACTTGCTTCAGTGTGGAGAGGTGTATTGAATAATCTGAGTGCTATGGGGAACCGTTATAAACGTATGGCTGATAGGAGGAGAGTTTCTGGTCCAGATCTTAATGTGAACGATCTGGTATGGTTGTCTACCAGGAATATAAAACTTAAAGTTCCCTCCTGGAAGCTGGGCCCCAGATTCATCGGGCCGTACAGGATCAGTTCCATAATTAATCCTGTGGCATTTCGTCTGGACCTCCCTCCTACGTTTAAAATCCACAATGTGTTCCACAAGTCATTACTTAAGAGGTACGTGGCACCAGTCATACCATCACCTCTACCTCCTCCTCCAGTGGTGGTCAATGGTAACTTGGAGTTTCAAGTGTCAAAGATCATTGACTCACGTCTGAATCGCCGGTCCCTTCAGTACTTGGTGCATTGGAAGGGGTATGGTCCAGAGGAGAGAACGTGGGTTCCTGCGTCTGACATTAACGCAGATCGTTTGGTGCGGACCTTCCACAGAACTCACCCGGGCAAACCTGGCCCTGAGGGTCCGGAGGCCCCTCGTAGAAGGGGGGTACTGTCATGTGTGCATCGCCACGAAGATCGTCGCGGTTGCACATTCTGACTTCTCACAGCTGAGTTGCTGTTTCTTTGTGTTTGGCAGTTAGGGAGTTAATTCTGTCTGTGCTCAGTTCTGGGACTGGGTGCAGTTTCTCCCGGCTGCAATTAATTATTTGTTGATTGGTTTCCTTTAAATCTCTGGTTGTCTGTGTTGGGAGTTGCCAGTGAAATTCTTCATGCAGACCACAGATAGGATTGTATCTGTATAGACTTAAGTTAAAGAGCTCCTTAGTTGTTTTAAGCTCACCTTGCTTAGAGTTTAATATCCCAGATCATTTATGTTCCTTCTGTGTTTGAGTGTGTATGCAAGTCTGTGTTTTCTCCAGTCTGTCTTATATGTCTAATCTGTGTATTTAGCAGAGATCAGCCCATATCCCTTTGGTGGTAATCAGAATCCTTCTTAGGACTGATTACAGGGTTCAGGGACTGATAGGAGACAGGGTTAGGCTGGAGACTTGGACCTCTGAACCATTATCAGTACCTCCAAGGTGAGGGATTAGTTAGGACCCCAGTTTAGGGTCAGGTTAGACCCCCGGTCCTCCTCTTTCCTGTGACAGTGTATCAATTCCTCAAGATTAACCCTGAGTTCAACGGATATCGTGTCAGGTAAAATCTATTCTATATTTACATGCTGATGTTGCTAATCTATATGTTGTATAGAGTGATGTTCTTTTAAGAATAGTTTACTGACATCGTACACATATCATAAGACCGCGTGACAACACCATGTCCAAACCACATATTACCACCACATAGTGACTGAATACTACAATGCTGATCAGTAATAAAAAAAAACACAATACTATCACCATAAGTGCCAGTATACACAGGAGATCTGTACTTAGTATGCAGTGTCTGTGTACAGGTAATACAGTGATCACTGGTGACATTATACACAGTACTTCTGTATATAGTATACAGAGTATAGTGTCAGTGTATAGGTATCACACTGACTCACCAGTGACATCTCTAGGTGAAGTCCTTCATCTTTGTTTTTCATCTTTCATCCAGCACAGACCGCCGTCACTTCTTCCAGCCAGGACTCGTCTCTGCAGGAAATAACACAGTTATCTCGAGCTCCGCTTGCAGAACACATTACTTAATTTTTCCCAACTTCTACATTACACCACATGAAGAAAAAAAGGTGACATAGTATCACTCTAGACTCTATGAAAATTCACTGCACACAAATTGTATATTTAATTGCAAAAATTAATTTTTATTGAAGGCCATCCAGTCCAGAAAAAGATTTTGTATGTGTGGAAATACAGCCAACATAAATTAGTCACCCAACGTTTCGACCCTTCCCGGTCTTAGTCATGGGTACTATAAAGAGAGAAAACAAGTATAAGATAAATGGATACACATAAAACACATATAATATATATACAGTATATACAATCGAAACACCATATAATAATGGTAAAGTATACATCATAGTAGAATGTCAGCATAGTTCGTATGGACTAAGGATCCAAATTTGCAAAGTTGAAGGTGTATAACAAAATAGAATGCCATCAATAGGATTAGTAAAATTGAGCAAAACAGAAACAATAAATGAGGTCTCCTAATGAAAGTATATACCATATTTTTCGGACTATAAGACGCACCGGACTATAAGACGCACCCAGGTTTTAGAGGTGGAAAATAGGGAAAAATATATTTGAAGCAAAAAATGTGGTAAAATATTCAATAACATAAATAACATACTATTATATGTGGTGTTATTATATATAATAGTATGTTATTATGTTGGAAGCTACGGGTAGGAGATGGTGCTGCGGGACCAGTGTGGTGTCAGTAAAGTACTATGTGAAGACGCTGGAGGGTGAGTATATGAATGGGGGCACAGGGCTTATATTTAAAGCCACACTCCAGCACTGAAAAATAACACTGGAGTGCTGCTTTAAGATCCCATGGGAGAACTATAACTCTCAGCATATCCTGCAGATCCTATGGCATGCTGGGAGTTATAGTCCACCACAGGATGGCAGAACGCTTTTTTATGTGCTGTAATTACTAACCTTTTAATTAATTCTCTGTTGTACAGTGTGTCTGCAGGACCTGTGATGACATCATGAAGAGGCAGGGCTTTGTGTGGTCATGTGATGCTCCAGTCCGCCCTCTTCATGACCTCATCACAGGTCCTCCACAGGAGCATTCAGCCTCATCAGCACAGCCCCCAGACTGTCAGGTATGCGATGCCTCCTGCTGCACTCTGCTCCTGCTGCCTCCTTCTACTTCCCACACAGATCCCCAGCTGCTGCAGGAATCCAGTGCTGGGGAAACCATGTGGCTGTCATTTGCTGCTCCCCCTCACTGCTCAGCTGATAGGTGGGCGGGGAAGCGGCTAATGAATATTCACTGCACTTAAGTATCGGGACCAGTGGATTCCCCAGTGCTGGATTCCTGCAGCAGAGGGGATATTTTCCTGTCTCCTGCGATCTCACTCCACCACTGCCCCCCCTCCCCACGTTACATTCCGACCATAAGACGCACCCACACTTTCCTCCCAAATTTGGAGGAAAAAAAGTGCGTCATGGTCCGAAAAATACGGTAGATACGTTAGTAACAAGTTAAGTAGGTACAGCAATAGATGGTACAAGAGGCTATTTACCTTATAACTAGTAGTGCCAGAGACAAGGTATTTCTTTTAGACAAAGGAAAAGAATCCCTTCTAGGACATCTCTCAGTGCTAGGGATAGTTGAACCATATATAGTAATTAGTAGTGTAATAGTATATGAAAAAAAGGGGGAAACAATCCCAAAATACCAGATATATGAATGGAAAAAATCTCTTGGCTGCTTTCTGGACTCCCAAATCTATATGAAGCGGAAATATAGTGAAATGCCATGTAGCATTATGCTATGTAGTTCCATATTTTGTCCCAGGGGTATATGTAGAGAGGCGTTCTTTACCTGAGCAATCGGTAGTAGTTTGGCATCAGTGGGAAGCGGCGCTCCTGCGCCCTGCTAGTGGCAACAAATGGGCTGGTGTGTGCCTTGAACATAGAGCCCTGTTTAAATAGAGTGCTAGGTATCGCCGGACCGGAAGTGCGTCACTCTTCCGGCCGGAAATTACCTAGCGCTGGACCGCGCATGCGCAGTACCAGTTGTCATCGCCATATTGGCGTTTAATGCTGTCATGGAGAGGGAGGTGTGGCGCTAAGCGTTGTAAGGGAGAAGGAGGTGTGGCTGCTGTCACTTGTAGGCAGCGTTACACAGCAATGTGTTCTTCTATATGCAGGGAGGGGGAGAAAAAAGAGCAGGCAATCCCATTGTTTGTATGGCTAAGGCGGAGAAACGTTGGAATATAGTAGATATAGACCAATGAATGGAATAGAACCAATGGGGTTGGATAAATTCAAAATAAAAGGATAAAATGAAGTAGAAAAATTGAAAATAATGAAAAATAATAAAATAATAAAAGTAAAAATAAAAATAAATAAAAATAAAAAAATTGAGGAATATAAGAAAAAGAAAAAAGAAATAATGTTGGATATTGAAAAAATTGAAAATAAAAAATTGAAAATAGAAAACCAAAATTTGTATAACCAAAAATAATAAAAAAATTAATAAAATAATAAAAGTAAGAAATTAAAAATAAAAAATAAAAAAATAAAAATAAAATTAAAAATAAAAAATAAAAATAAAACATAGAAAAATTGAGAACTCACCAAAATGTGGAAGTAATCAACTGGTCTGTGGATTAATGAGAGATAGTAATGTTAGTTCAAGGGTTAAACAAGCCAATCTATTTCTCTGTTCAAACCTCTTGGAGATAACGTATCTAGTGTGTAGTTCCAAAACGTTTCTCTAGACTTCAGTAATTTAATGTGATTACCGCCCCTACGTGGTTTGGGAACCTGCTCAATAACTTGGTACTTAAGTTGTGCCACAGTGTCTTGTTGCTTAATGAAATGGTCTTGTAGTGGTAACCACATTTTACCACAACATATGGTGGACTTGTGGCTAGCAATCCTGTCTTTTACATGTTGTGTCGTTTCACCCACGTACAGTAGTCCACAAGGACATTTGATAATAAAGATCACGAAATTGGAATCGCAAGTGTAATATCCACGAATGGGATATGACTTACCTGTGCGTGGGTGAGTGACTGTGTCAGATTTAATGACATTAGAGCAGGATGCACAACTGAGACAGGGGAAGGTGCCCATACGACGTGTGGATAAGTGTCGCTGTTTAGGTATCGATTGATTGCTCCCAATGTCCGCTCTCACCAATTTATCCTTAATGTTAGGTGCTCTTCTGTTGCACATAAGCACTGGATTAGAGAATTCATCAACCTTTGGATATGCTTTTGAAAGTAGTGGCCAATATTTGCGAATTACAGAATGAACCTTAGACATAAGTAGGTGGTGCGTGTGCACAAATGGAATTCTAGCCTGTTTCAGGGAGGTTGTATCATGATCAGGCGGATTGAGGACTCGTATTCTTTCTTGTGTAAGGAGATTAACTGGATAACTCCTTTCTTCAAATTTATGTGTCATTTCATGTAGACGCCTTGACCGTATGTTTGGATCTGACACTATCCTGGATACTCGGGAAAATTGAGATCGTGGAAGACTGTTTTTGACCAATCTAGGGTGGCTACTGGAAAAATGTAAAAGACTATTACAGTCAGTAGGTTTTGTATAGAGATCAGTTGAAAGGTTGCCTCGAGGGTCCTTATGTATCATTGGGTCAAGAAACGGAACACAACTAGAGTCAAAATGGATAGAAAATTGTAGGTCCTGGTCTAGGGAATTGAGATAAGAATGAAAACGTCTCAGAGAATCAGGAGTATCAGTCCAGGCAGAGAATATATCATCGATATATCTATGATAGCAAATGATGGAATTCTGAAAAACCTTGGTAGGATACATGAAATTTTCCTCAAATGAATGCATGAATGCATTAGCGTACGCCGGTGCGACATTGCTGTCCATCGCCGTCCCGCGTTGTTGATTATGATATTTATCACCAAAGAGGAAGAAATTTTCATGTAGAACCAGGGTAAGGAGGTCCAAACAAAATTGTAATGACATGTTGGAAAGGCTAGAGGTTTCCAAAAGTGTCCTGGTAGCTTGTATGCCCTTAGCGTGAGAGATGGAAGTGTACAAACTATTGACATCCAGTGTCACAAGTAAGCTGTCAGATGGTATAGTTTTGAGATCCCTGATAATTCTAAGAAAATGGCCTGTATCCAATATAAAAGAACGGGTTGTTTTCACCAGAGGTGTCAGGACTTTCTCAAGAAGCACAGAAAGAGGTGACAATATGGAATCGGTGGATGCAACTATCGGTCTGCCAGGTGGATTGCTAAGGGACTTATGAATCTTAGGGAGGACATAAAATTTGAGAATTTGTCAGAAATGTGGCAGTTTTATTATCTGTTGTGTGATTGTCAAGGTATGTCCTTAATACAGATTGTATTTTCCTATGAATATCAAAAGTCGGATCCTGTTATGTTTCGGCAGCTGAGGAGTGCAGGCAAAAAAGGCAATACACCAGAGCAGTTGGAATCTATGAGATTGCAGTACCCTGACTAACCACCACAACTAGAGGCAGCCGTGGAGCGTTCCTACGTTGGTCCTAGACGCCTCGTCACAGCCTGAGAAACTAACTACACCTAAAGACAGAAATAGGAAAGTTATATGCCCCGGAGCAGAACCCCAAAGACAATAGAAAGCCCCCAAACATGTAATGGCGGTTAGACAAGATGAAATACTGACACAGAAAGAAAATAGTATGAGCAAACGCTGGGGCCAAAACTAACTAAATAGAAAAGGATAGGAAAGGTACTTACTGCAATCCCAGAAAACCCTGAAAAGCACCAACTCTACTAATTTCAAAAACGCCTGAGATCACACGACCTCTTCCACCTAAATTAGTTCTCTGGTGTAACAAAATCAAAACAGCAGCCACTGAAAAAACTGGAAAAAGCAAAAGTACAAACATCAGTGGCTGAACTAAACTGAGAGGGCAAAAGCCCCCGGAGGGGACCCTGAAGGCCCCCACAGAAGTGCAGGACAAAATGCAAAAATATAGCACAAAAAACAAAAAGAAGAAAATGTCTTATCTGTGAGCAGGAGATGCAGACACGACACAGCAGGCTACAAGGGAAACAGGAATGAAGGATTCAGACCAGAACAATTGCTCACCGGCAACCCTGATGGGAAGGTGACTCCCTTATATAAGACCAGTCAGTAACACCTGATTCCCAGTCCTCACAATCTTCACTGGACAGACCAGCACCGCTTGTAACCACCAGAGGAAGCCTCTGCTCAGAACTCATCTCAAACCCATTCACAACAGTACCCCCCACTTGAGGAGGGGTCACCGAACCCTCATTTGAGCAACCAGGTCGGTCAGGATGAGTTCTATGATACGCACGGATAAGTCTCCTAGCATGGATGTCCGAAGCAAACACCCAAGAATTGTCTTCCTGACCATAACCTCTCCATTTAACCAAATACTGGAGTTTCCGTCTAGAAAAACGAGAATCTAATATTTTCTCAACCACATACTCCAGATTGCCCTCAACCAAAACAGGGTCAGGAGGCACAGCAGCAGGAACCACTGGCTCAACAAACCTCTTCAACAAGGACTTGTGGAACACGTTATGGATCTTAAATGTCCCTGGAAGAAGCAAACGAAAAGAAACAGGATTAATAATCTCCATGATCTTATAAGGTCCAATGAACCTAGGCTTAAATTTAGGAGATGCTACTCTCATAGGAATATTCTTTGAGGACAACCAGACCAAGTCCCCCACTTTAAACCGAGGACCATCAGTCCTATGCCAGTTAGCAAACCACTGGGCCTTCTCCTGAGAGAGGGACAACCTCTCCACTACCTGGTCCCAAATCTGTTGCATACGCTCCACAACAGAGTCAACACCTGGACAGACAGAAGCCTCCGTCTGTCCTGAAGAAAATCGAGGGTGAAACCCAGAATTACAGAAAAACGGAGACATCAAAGTGGCAGAGCTAGCCCTATTATTAAGAGCAAACTCAGCCAAAGGCAAAAAAGAGACCCAGTCATCCTGATCAGCAGTCACAAAGCATCTTAGATAAGTCTCCAATGTCTGGTTTGTTCTCTCAGTTTGACCATTGGTCTGAGGATGAAATGCTGAGGAGAAAGACAATTGAACACCCAGTTTAGAACAAAAAGTCCTCCAAAATCTGGAAACAAACTGGACTCCTCTGTCAGACACAATGTTCTCAGGAATGCCGTGTAAACGAACCACGTGCTGAAGGAACAACGGCACCAATTCAGAGGAGGAAGGCAACTTAGGTAATGGCACAAGATGTATCATTTTGGAAAACCTATCACAAATTACCAGATGGTGGTCATTCTCTGAGAAACAGGAAGGTCGGAAATGAAATCCATAGAGATATGGGTCCATGGTCTCTTGGGCACAGGCAATGGCATCAACAAACCACTAGAGCGAGAGCAAGGCTTGGAGCGAGAGCAAGTCCCACAGGACTGCACAAATTCCCTGACATCACGAGACAAGGTAGGCCACCAAAAGGACCGACTAACCAAGTCTCTGGTACCAAAAATTCCAGGATGCCCAGCCAATGCGGAACAATGAATCTCAGACATCACACTCTTCTTCCACTGGTCCGGGACAAACAATTTTCCAGCAGGGCAGCACTTGGGCCTATCCTCCTGACACCCCTCCAGAGCAAGTCTCAAATTGGGCGAGATGGCGGAAAGAACTACACCCTCTTTCAAAATAACAGAAGGATCAGATAACTCAGGAGAGTCCGCAAGGAAACTCCTCGAGAGGGCATCCGCCTTAACTTTCTTAGTGCCAGGAAGAAAGGAAACCACAAAATTAAAACGTGTGAAAAACAAGGCCCACCTGGCCTGTCTAGGATTGAGTCGCTTGGCAGATTCCAGATAGACCAGATTCTTATGGTCCGTAAGGACCACCACCTGATGTTTGGCTCCCTCCAGCCAATGTCTCCACTCTTCAAAAGCCCACTTCATGGCCAATAACTCCCGATTACCCACGTCAGAATTACGTTCAGTAGGAGAAAATTTTCGAGAGAAAAAGGCACAAGGGTTACTTTTAGAGGTCTCTGGATCTTTTTGGGACAAAACGGCCCCTGCCCCAATTTCAGAGGCATCAACCTCCACCTGAAATTGCAGAGAAACATCAGGCTGCCGTAGAACAGGAGCAGAAGTGAATCTCTGCTTAAGTTCCTGAAATGCAGAGACTGCCTCAGGAGGCCAATTCACCACATCAGAACCCTTTCTGGTCAAATCAGTTAATGGTTTAACAATAACCGAGAAATTACCAATAAATTTACGATAAAAATTGGCAAAACCCAAAAATCTCTGAAAAGCCTTTAATGAAGTAGGTTGGACCCAATCACAGATGGCCTGAACCTTGACCAGGTCCATTTCAATAACAGATGGGGACAAAATGAATCCCAGAAATGAGATCCTCTGTACGCCAAAAAGACACTTTGATCCCTTCACATACAGAGCATTCTCTCTCAAAATCTGGAATACAGTTCGAACATGTTTCACATGAGAGTCCCAGTCATTAGAAAAAATCAAGATATCATCCAAATAAACAATCAGAAATTTGTCCACAAAATCCCTGAAAATGTCATTCATGAAGGACTGGAAGACGGAAGGAGCATTAGTGAGCCCAAAGGCATCACTAGGTACTCAAAATGCCCTTCAGGGGTATTGAATGCCGTCTTCCATTCATCCCCGTGCTTAATGCGAATAAGGTTATACGCCCCCCTGAGGTCAAGCTTGGTAAACCAAGTAGCGTTTTTCACCCTGGAAAACAGGTCAGAAATCAAGGGTAACGGGTATTGATATTTCACAGTAATATTGTTCAAGAGACGATAATCAATACACGGCCTTAATGAACCATCCTTTTTGGCCACAAAGAAAAAACCGGCACCTAAGGGTGAAGAGGATGGTCTGATATGACCCTTCTCCAATGATTCCTTGATATAAGACCGCATAGCGTCATGTTCAGGTACAGACAAGTTAAAAAGGCGACCTTTAGGGAATTTACTACCCGGCACTAATTCAATAGCGCAGTCATAGCTCCTATGGGGAGGCAAGGATGCAGATTTACTTTCGCTAAACACATCAGAAAAATCAATCAAAAAGTCAGGAACATCCTGAACCTGGAGGGAGGCAGAAAAAACAGGAGTGTTGGTATTAACACATTGGCAGCCCCAACTGGTTACAGACACAGATTTCCAATCCAAAACAGGATTATGAGACTGTAACCAAGGGAAACCCAGCACGATAATGTCATGCAGATTATACAGAACCAAAAATTTGCAGCACTCCTGGTGATCAGGTTCAACCCTCATTATCACCTGAGTAGAAAACTGGGGTTTATTCTCAGCCAAAGGGGTAGAATCGATCCCCAGTAGGGGAATAGACTTCTGTAGGGGTATCAAGGGAAACCCACAACGTTTAGCAAAATCATAATCCATCAGGTTAATAGCTGCTCCAGAATCAACGAAAGCCTGAGCAGAAAATGAGGACATAGAGCATATCAGAGTGACAGTTAATAAAAACTTAGTCTGAATACTACCCAAGACAACTGAGCGTGCAAAACGTCTTCCCCGCTTAGGGCAGACTGAAATAGCATGAGAGGCATCACCACAGTAGAAACATAACCCATTGCGCTTTCGAAACTCATGACGCTGTGCCCCAGACACCACTCTATCACACTGCATGGGTTCAGAAGCTGGTTCACAAGGCAACACTATTCCACGCATACTTCTCCGCTCACGCAAACGTCTGTCAATTTGAATCGCTAATGACATAGAATCATTGAGACCAGAGGGGACAGGGAATCCCACCATAACATCCTTTACATTATCTGACAGACCCTTCCGGAAAAGGGCTGCCAAAGCGTCGTCATTCCATTTGGTCAGGACTGCCCACCTACGGAATCTCTGACAGTATAACTCAGCGTCATAAAGCCCCTGATTTAATGCCAACAAGGCTTTTTCAGCTTGATCAGTGACATTAGGCTCATCGTACAATAACACCAAAGCCTGAAAAAATGCATCAACATCACTCAAAACAGGATCCCCAGGTGTCAGGGAAAAAGCCCAATCCTGAGGATCGCCGCGCAGGAGAGAGATGATAATTTGAACCTGCTGCGCTGCGTTCCCTGAGGACTTAGATTTTAAGGCAAAAAACAATTTACAATTATTTTTGAAATTCTGAAACTTAGCTCGATCCCCTAAAAACAAATCTGGCATGGGAATCCTAGGTTCCACAACAGGCAACCCAGCAAGATAGATAGCAATACTCCGAACCTCAGCGGCAAGCTGATCCACACGGCCAGACAACTGTGCAAACTCCATTGAGAGAAAAGATCCTCCCCAGCACCCAGAGATACAGAGGGAAAAAAAAAAAAGCAACAAACAGAAAAATATCTCTGACAACTCTGACAACCTTTTTTCTTTCACAATATTTTTTCCCTTCTGTGAGTACCATACAATTTTCAACTTTTAGGCCGGTGATACTGTTATGTTTCGGCAGCTGAGGAGTGCAGGCAAAAAAGGCAATACACCAGAGCAGTTGGAATCTATGAGATTGCAGTACCCTGACTAACCACCACAACTAGAGGCAGCCGTGGAGCGTTCCTACGTTGGTCCTAGACGCCTCGTCACAGCCTGAGAAACTAACTACACCTAAAGACAGAAATAGGAAAGCTATCTGCCCCGGAGCAGAACCCCAAAGACAATAGAAAGCCCCCAAACATGTAATGGCGGTTAGACAAGATGAAATACTGACACAGAAAGAAAGTAGTATGAGCAAACGCTGGGGCCCAAACTAACTAAACAGAAAAGGATAGGAAGGGTACTTACTGCAATCCCAGAAAACCCTGAAAAGCACCAACTCTACTAATTTCAAAAACGCCTGAGATCACATGACCTCTTCCACCTAAATTAGTTCTCTGGTGTAACAAAATCAAAACAGCAGCCACTGAAAAAACTGGAAAAAGCAAAAGTACAAACATCAGTGGCTGAACTAAACTGAGAGGGCAAAAGCCCCCGGAGGGGACCCTGAAGGCCCCCACAGAAGTGCAGGACAAAATGCAAAAATATAGCACAAAAACAAAAAGAAGAAAATGTCTTATCTGTGAGCAGGAGATGCAGACACGACACAGCAGGCTACAAGGGAAACAGGAATGAAGGATTCAGACCAGAACAATTGCTCACCGGCAACCCTGATGGGAAGGTGACTCCCTTATATAAGACCAGTCAGTAACACCTGATTCCCAGTCCTCACAATCTTCACTGGACAGACCAGCACCGCTTGTAACCACCAGAGGAAGCCTCTGCTCAGAACTCATCTCAAACCCATTCACAACAGGATCCCTCGCAATAACCTTATAGGTTAGTGAATCAGAGAGTTGTCGTGATATTTCATTGAAATACAGTGTATCTACTATATAATTGTCTTATCCCGTCTGTCGGTCTGTCTGTCTGTCCAGGAAATCCCGCGTCGCTCATTGGTCCGGCAGCGGCCAATCAGCGCCGCAGGATTTCACAAAAAAATGGCGGCCGTTAGCGGCTCATCTGCGGGACGGAGGTCAGCGGCGAGGCAGCGGGGAGATGACCGGCGCGAGGCGCTCATCTCCCGGCCACTAGCAGCAGAAGGACCTCGACCGACGGCGCTGCTGACCTCCATGCGGAAGGGAGGACCGGGATACTTCTGCTGCGAGCGCCCGCTCATGTCCCGGGTTCGTCTGCGATGTTGTCACAAGCACTATTCACAATGTGACGTCATAACAAAATTCATTCGGTGCCCTGGAGAGATACATAGTAACGTTAATTTAAAGTAGTGCACAACCCATTTAAACACTGCTTCACTGCTTAGGCGCGCATGGTCGGCCGCATACATATTCTAGAATACCCGATGCATTAGAATCGGGCCACCATCTAGTGTTCCATAACGACCGTTGCCCCACCTTTGTCCGCCGGTTTAATTATGATGGACTTATTGTTCTGTAGAGCTGTAAGAGCTTGGCGTTCTACTAATGTGAGATTATTATGGCTAGGATAGAAGCCTAATCGTTGTTCATGTATTAAATTCTTGACCTCACGGTCCACAAAAGACACAAAAGTTTCACTAGCATGAAAGGACTGTGGAGGGTTAAATGTGCTGGGGTTTTTCAATCCCAAATTGGTTATAGAGATCTCCGCAGCAGAGACGTCCCCACTGGGAGACACTCTGTTATCAGAGGTCCCTGATAATGTCCCGAAATGAGTTTTCAGTCTAATGCTACGGTAGAAGCGTTGTAGATCCTTCACCAGCTGGAATGCGTTCCATTTGGGGGTAGGACAAAATGACAGTCCCTTTTGGAGTACTGACAGTTCAGCAGGGGAGAGCGTATGATTGCTAATATTGATCACCAGGTTTGATGGAATCTTACCTGGGATCTGGTGGGCATTCGTTCTCTTTGATCTTCGCGTCGGCCGGCCTGTTGACCGCCTCCCCTGAGATTCTTCAATAAAAAATGACTCCTTGTGGAACCTGTAGACGAGTCGCTTTCGGTGCTGTAAGAGCCTGGTCTTCGGTTTGCTTGACGGCGCCAGGTATTTCGGACAGAAGAATCGCTCCATCTATATACTCTATTGTTTAGATAATCATCTGTGTCCCACTGGAATTTCAGTCTTTTCCGCTCTTGCAGAAATTTCTCTTTATCTGCCATGATCTTATCTGTCTTGTCCTTCAGGTTTGTCCACTCTGAAGATGAAAGAGTCGAGGAGAGCTGTGTTTCCACTGCTTTAATACTCTCCTTGGTGTCCACAATGGCCTTCTTTAAAAATTCAACAGTTAGAACAACGATGTCCCCCTCCCTGCATATAGAAGAACACATTGCTGTGTAACGCTGCCTACAAGTGACAGCAGCCACACCTCCTTCTCCCTTACAACGCTGAGCGCCACTCCTCCCTCTCCATGACAGCATTAAATGCCAATATGGCGATGACCGCTGGTACTGCGCATGCGCGGTCCAGCGCTAGGCAATTTCCGGCCGGAAGAGTGACGCACTTCCGGTCCGGCGATTCCTAGCGCTCTATTTAAACAGGGCTCTATGTTCAAGGCACACACCAGCCCATTTGTTGCCACTAGCAGGGTGCAGGAGTGCCGCTTCTCATTGATGCCAGACTACTACCGATTGCTCTCTAAAGAACGGCGCCCGTTAGCGGTGCCAGCGCCGCCACTGGGCCCCACCCCCCACTTGCTCAGGGCCCCCCACCGCTTGCTCAGGGCCTCCCCATCCCGCTTGCTCAGGGCCCCCCGCTTGCTCAGGGCCCCGGCAGCAGCCGGCGCAATACTTATCTCTCCCCGTGCCTCCGCTGCCGCAGCTCCGGACTCCAGGGGACGCCTGCGCTGGCGCTTCCTCTGTCACAGCAGCGCCGCTGAATGACGTCATCATTCAACGGCCGGCTGTGGACGCCGGACAGGTGAGGTGTGTGTGCCTGCGTGTGTGTATGTGAGAGAGTGCTGCGGTGCTGTATGTGTGATGGTGGTGGGGGGAGGCAGTGATGGTGGTGAGGAGGCAATGATGATGGGGAGGCAATGATGATGATGATGATGGGGAGGCAATGATAATGGGAAGGCAATGATGATGATGATATTAATGGGGAGGCAATGATAATGATGATGATGGGGAGGCAATGATAATGGGAAGACAATGATGATGATGATATTAATGGGGAGGCAATGATGATGATGATGGGCAGGCAATGATGATGATAATGGGGAGTCTTTCCACAGCGCCCTTTCCTGAGCCGTAACAGTGCAGAACGCAGCACAGTGTAGAGGAGAGCTCCATATTATATGTGGTCCAGTATTCTGTATGGAGCATTATATTGGGTCCAGTATTCTATATGGAGCATTATATGGGGGATGGCAGGGTGACATCCTGAATGGGGTATTATATGGGTGATGAGGGGGAGACTATGTGGTGCCCATAATATTGTATGGAGGACTGTACTGTCCAGTCTGTACTGTGCGCTGTGAGGATTTGGCGGTTTTTGAGCTATTGTACAATTTACAATAGGTATCTGTCATGTAATGGAAGAAGAGAAGTGTTTGGCACTGTACTATACCCATATTTCTCTGCAGTATCTGTGCATCATGAATCGTGGTCTGTGTTAAGGGGGCCCACTGAGACTCTTTCGCCCGGGGCCCATAAAAACCTGGAGCCGGCCCTGGGCCCCTCATCTATGAGCCACTGAACAGACACAATCCCAGTCATCCACCAGCGATGGAGCAACCTTGCAGGCTTCACAGGCTGGGGAAGAGGCAGCCGGGCCATCAGGTTTTCCCCTCTCCCAGCCCTCTACCTCTGCTTTTGCTGGGTCTTCTCGTCAGCGGCACAGGGCCTGGGAGAGAGGTCAGGCATGCCTGAGTTTCTTCAATTAAGCTTGGTCTTCCAGGATGGGATTAGGTTGATTGCTGACAGAGTGAAGAATAGGTTCAAGGAAGTCAACAATCGCCTAGACCGCCTAGAAGCCTACCTTAATAGACCGGCGCAACATTTTTTTTTTTTCTGCAATTGAGCTGAGCGTGTTGGAAAACCTTACACCTCATCTCCAGCTCAATGTCATGCAGGCCTACCAGGTTGCTTACAGCCATGCATTACAGCAGCAGCACCAGTCCCAGCAGCGGTCGTACGCCTACAGTCAACAGGCTGGAGGATACTACCAGCAGCAAATGTACTATCCAGCTCCCACAGCACCGAACTATCCGCCACCACCACCGGCTCCAGTTCACCGAGCGACCATGCTGCCAAGTCCTTTCACTCTGCAGCCGGCACCATCCACCATGCTCCAGAGGTCAGCAACCCCTCAGCCATCAGAATCGTCGCTGCTGCCCAGTCCAGCACCCCTTCCCAGTCCAGCACTCCTGCCCATTACAGCACACCTGCCCAGTCCAGCACCCCTGCCCGCTCCAGCACCCCTAAGGCAGCCCAGTCCAGCACCCTTCCAGAGTACAGCTCCAGAGCACACAATTCCCACTCTGCAAAGAAAAAGAAAGTAAAAAAAAAAATCTGGGCCTCAGGACCAAAACCAGGAGTGAAAAAATTCTTCCATCCTTGAACCCACCACCTCCACCCTCACCTACCAATTTGTCACTACCTTCACTTTTGTCTCTGTCTGTTCCTTCTGATTCCCATGATTCCACTTTAACATCTATCCCCAATGTCTCCACTGTCATCCCTGATCCAATCCTTCAACTGGTTGCCCCTTCCCCTGTAACCCCATCCTCATCAACTGTCACCCAGTCATCACAGCTTCCCACACCCAAGGTCCTCCCCATTTCACCCTCATGTAAACACCGTATAAAAATTAAATCACCCCAACCTTAACCCTTTTATTTTTGTTAAAATGTTGTAAATAAAAGTTGTTTTATTTTGCTAAGACTATGCCTTGTTTTTCTTTATTTCTGCGCTGCTGCTGACGACACAAACACACTTTTTTTGGGAGGGAAGGTAGTTTATATTTCCATCAGGAAAAATTAGGGGTAAATTATGTACATGTTAACATCAAATGACCCCCAGTTGGACATTTTAGTACAAATAATTGAGTACACCACATTAGATGTGATGCAGCTGAAAGTACCTGGGATCTTGTAGTCTTGATGTGAGTTGGGGATCTTTATCTTGTCCGTGGACATTATAAATGGACAGGTTTTACATTTTTTCTGACAATGATGCTTCTTAGATTGATGGGCTGCCTAAAACACAGTAGTGGGGGGTCTGGAACAATGGATTGTAATCGGGTATCTTTTGTAGTAAAGGTTGTAATTTCCTTGCAGCTACCCTTAGCACTTC
The DNA here is from genome assembly GCA_033576555.1 of Oophaga sylvatica. Lineage (NCBI taxonomy): Eukaryota > Metazoa > Chordata > Amphibia > Anura > Dendrobatidae > Oophaga > Oophaga sylvatica. The sequence goes on along the minus strand of JARQOD010000003.1, from coordinate 374,383,973 downwards.
CAGATTTGGATTGTAGGTGACTACTAGAGGCACCCGATTATTTTCTTCTTTAGCTTTGTAATGTAGGAAATGATTCCTTGATATTCTGGTGGCACTTGAAATTTGGTTTTGAATAAGTCAATAGTAAAGGTCAAAACAAGAAACTTTGAAATATATCTTAATAAATAAATATGCTTATTTTTGCCTTTATAACTTACTTTACTTCTTTGCCTCTTCATGCCTCCTGAAACCATCATTCACTCTGAAAAACTGCTCAAATCCTTTTGGTGAAACCTAGACAGTCTAGTAGTGGAACACTGAAGTATCAGGTTACTGTTCCTTTTAAAAACAAAGGAGAGAGGAGGTGGCAGAGTCACAGATCTCTTCCTCAGCTTCTAACATCATTTATCCCAACTCCAATGGTGGAGAAGAAAAGGAAAGAAAACATCACATGTGAGTAAATCAATTCGTCCTGCAGTCTGGAGGAAACCTTTGTAGAACTAATATCTAGCACTAATATTAGTAAGATTTTTAGTAATGTTAAAGTGTTAAACATAAATGTAAATGTATTATTATTAATATTATTATTTATATAGTGCCATTTATTGCATGGCGCTTTACATGTGATGAGGAGTGTACATAATAAAAAACAAGTACAATAATCTTAAACAATGCAAATCATGACTGGTACAGGAGGAGAGAGGACCCTGCCCGCGAGGGCTCACAATCTACAAGGGATGGATGAGGATACAATAGGCGAGGGTAGAGCTGGTCATGCACTGGCTTGGTCGATCGGTGGTTACTACAGGTCGTAGTCTTGTCGGAAGAGGAAGGTCTTCAGGTTCCTTTTGAAGGTTTCCATGGTAGGCGAGAGTCTGATATGTTGTAGTAGAGAGTTCCAGAGTAGGGGGGATGCGCGGGAGAAAGCTTGTATGCGATTGTGGAAAGAAGGCATAAAAGGGGAGTAGAGAGGGAGATCTTGTGAGGATTGGAGGTTGCGTGCAGGTAAATATCGGCAGACTAGGTCACAGATGTATGGAGGCGACCGGTTACAGATGGCTTTGTATGCCAAGGTTAGGGTTTTGAACTGCAGTCTCAATAGGGAGCCAGCATTATTAATCAAAATGTCCACATTATTAGATTAATTGCACTTCACAAACTCATATCAAACATGCCCCGGCCACCAATTCATTTCCACTCCTGACTAATGAAGAGATCCAAAATATAAAATTCAAATATCTTTATTGAAACAAATGTATAAAAATATAGTTAAAACAGCAGAGTACCTTGAAAAAGGGACGACTCTGTATCCTGACAAAATTTATAGAACAGTGACATAGGTATAAAATAGTCTAAAAATTATTTTTTTTATTTTATACATATAGGGTTCAATGACCCCCCATCTGAGAAATACATAATATACAAAGGAACCTAATAAAGCATTTCCATAAAAGTTTATTTTATATGAGGGAGTAAGGTAACCAGCATGGAACAATAGAGGTATATACTGACACAAATTACTGAAAGGAATGCTCTTGTATCTAGACCAATACAATCATATAAGATAAGTGTCATTGGATTTAAATAAATCCAACAAACTAAAGCTGTTAGAGCCCCATCTCACATAGCGAGATCGCTAGCGAGATCGCTGCTAAACAGCGATCTCAGCAGCGATCTCGCTATGTCTGACACGTACCAGCGATCAGGCCCCTGCTGTGAATCCCTGGTCGTGTCAGAAATGCCAGGACTTTTTTTTTGATCGCTGGTCTCCCACTGGCCAGGACGCATCGCTGCGTGTGGCAGACAGGAGACCAGCGATCAGCTGGTAACCAAGGTACACGTCTGGTTTCCAGGCACGGCGCAGTGCCTGGAAACCCAATGTGTACCTTGGTTACCAGCTCCCTGCATCAGCGCGCTGGTATCCAACGTACACTGCGGGTAACTAGGCGACATTACCCACAGTGTCGCTGTCCTGTACGCTGCCTGAGCTGCCTGTTTGGCAGCTCAGCAGCGATCATGTAGCGACACACCAGCGATCCTGATCGTTGTCGGGATCGCTGGTGTGTCGCTATGTGAGACGGGGCCCTAAGGTATATTAATATGTCTGTACAATAGAGCTGTAAATATATTGGGTATAAATTCCAGAAAAATAAACATGTATAACATGCCAGAGATAACCTATGCATATGAAATAAGTACATCATCTATGAGTACCTGAGTAGCAGAAAGGTAGGAGGAAATGAAAAATGTCAGGAGTTTACCAGCACAGCGTCCCCTTACCCTGATGCACATTTTGCCACTAGCTTGTTCCTAAGGGCAGCAGCTTAAGTGGATTGAAGGTTACTGCGGGTTGTAGGATTGTCAGAAGAGGTAGGTCTTCAGGCTCCTTTTGGCGGGTTCCACGGTAGGCAATAGTCTTGTATGATCGAGTAGAGAATTCCAGAGTAGGGGGTATGTACAGGAGAAATCTTGTATGCGATTGTGGAAAGAAGGCATAAGAGGGGAGTAGAGAAGGAGATCTTGTGAGGATCGAAGGTTGTGTTCAGGTAAGTACTGGGAGACTAGGTCACAGATTATTGGAGGAGACATGTTATTGACTGCTTTGTATGCCATGGTTAGGGTTTTGAGTCTCTAGGTAATAGGGAGCTGTGTAGCCCAGCTACGCAGGCACACATAAAAATCCAGGAGAGTGCACAGGAAGGTAACAGCAACGCTTGATATTCATTCACTGTCACTCACTCTTTCAGACACACCCATCTGAGACATAAGAGGGAGTGACACGTAGCTTAGGTGGTTAGTCAGTCAGCCAACCTAGGAGGGAGAGTAGTGGAATCTGTTTTCCTGTCTTCGGACGGATCAGCTCAGTATCAGTCCAGTCGGGACTAAGAGTATACTGAGGGCTGCTCAGCGAGTCCTAGAGAAAGCTGACCTCGCCATTGTATTCTACAAGTGCTTATGTTAAGAGCGTGAAGCAGGGCGAAGGGCGCAGTGGAGAAGTTAGAGAAGTGCAACAGGTATTGGATTACCTGCACTAAATTGCCGGACACCGGGGTCCGAAGCGTTGCTACAGTTTCAAGCTTAGTAACAAGAAAACCGGAGGCATCTGGACTACAGGTCGCAGAGAGCAGCCCTAAGTGTCAATACGTAACCGGAGTCAGGTGGAACAGGGACTTTGAGCAAGGCCATGCAAAAGTAAGGACTTAGTTTCATCACTTAGAAGGCTCCACCACAACGTTGGCCGGCAGTACAGCTATAGAGAAAGCTGGAGTTTCAGAGTTAACTTTGCTTCATGCAAGTTGGACTCATCTACATTCGAAGTAAAGGAGGCCTCTAACCTGCTCAGCTGTTACCCGAATGTGCACTCTCCACCCAACCAGCTCCCTGGGATCTGATGAACCATCTACCAGTAAAAGGTATGAAAAGAAGCTGCATTGAGTGCGACTGAATTATTATCTACACCCTGCATCATCTTCACCATAGACTTCCAGGGACCCGTCTCGCCTGTGGGAGACTACCACCAGCTGCCCCCATAACATCCCCTGTGAAGATCCTTACAGCAGCGCTCGTTCAATTAACCAGATACCACAGGTGGCGTCACGAACTACTTATCCTAATAATCCCCTGTAAATATTCCCTATTGCTTGACCGCCAGGGCCACGGACCGAGCCACCGCTACCAGTGACAACTCCCATAGACTTTCATGGGCTCGGCTCCGAGTACCCCATAGCCCTGGTATCCACCTCAGTGTGGTGCGAGTCAACTTTGGCGTCACGAACAGGATGCGAAACTTGCAATTGTGAGTCCTGTGTGCCTATATTGAACTGTTTGGTGAAAAAGACTGTTTGCTGCTTTTGGCGCCAAAAACCGCCATTTTGCCGCCATATTGGCGCCCTGAGGCGCTGGTGAAGAAGGTGGGCGTGCATTCGTGGGCGTGTACCCCCCCTGAGGCGCGAAAGTTATGGCCGCCCTCTCCAAATGCTACTATAATGTGCGGTCCTGCCCCACTGCTAAAGAAATCCGCCTCCTCTTCATCCTCTATGCGAAGAGGAGGAGATGCAAATCTCGCCTCCACGGAAGAGACCAGATTGTTCCAGATGGAAGCTACACTCTGGCCTGGGACGAGATGGCGGAAGGACAGGAGAATCTGTGCCAAGGACCGGAAGATTTCCTACCTGTGCCGGAGCTGTCCCAGATAGGGACACCGACCCCGCCATGATGGAGCTGCGGAAGGAGAATGAGGAGCTAAGAAGGAAGCTCCAGGGTCGTGCTGAACTACGGGAGACGGAGAGACACTGGCGCGCCCAAACACAGCGGCTGCTGTGGGACGCAGTGTTCTCTCCTACAAGCCAAGGGCCGTCTTCTGAATTCCTGAAATCGCTGCTGAAGAAGGCTGAGGGACGACCGGAGGTTACCGCCGAAAGTGCTGTACCTGATCCCACCGATGCGGAGGTGGAGGAGAAGGAGGCTGAGGAGGTATTGCCCGGACCGGAGTGCCAGTCAGGCCAGGAGGCCACAGCAGAGTACCGCTCCCCGGTAAGGTCACCGGAGGGGTCCCAGCCATCGTTGCCGGAAGTCGACTGGGACGAGATGGAGCGATTAGATGACGTCACCTATGCCGTTCAGTGGGAAAGTGAGTGGCGCCGTCGTGAAGAGGAGCAGCGACGGCAGCAGGAGCAGAGGGAAGTGCAGCGGTTCCGTCAGCGGTACCAGGAGGAGATTCTCGCTGAAAAGGAAAACATCAGGCGAGGCAAAGGTACGCGTCGAGAACCGTGGCGCCAGGGGACGGTGTGTGCCTCTAAGGCCCGAGGAGTTTGGGGTTACATCTGTGAGCCCGGGTTCTCTTCAAAGATCTATGTTCACTGCTGCGATGCGGGGTTCCACCTGCTAAAAGGGGATACCGTCACCTATACCCGGCACTGTAGTCAGCGGGGGTGGTTTGCCTTGAATGTCTCCCGTGTCTCAGTGTCCCGAGCTCCCACCTCACCGGCATCGCCCCCTGCTTCGCAAACAGCAACCTGCTCGACATCGCAACAGGTGACCTACCCGGCATCGCCCCCTACATCGCAATCAGCAAAGTATCCCGCAACGCAACCTGCGACTCATTCTGTATCGCAACCGGATGATGCGACCACAGTTAAATCGCAGCCTAAGCCTGCATCTTTGATGGGAAGCCAATATTTGCCTGAGACACCCGTTGCGTCCCAGGTGGTTCGCACAAGGACTGTGGCCACACAAACACTGATATCGGGCCATGACTTATTTGTTATGGGATCCAAAGAGCATCGCGTCGTTCCAGCCCCAGGAGTGGAAGACGTCATTGAAAGTTTGTAAAAGTGAAGACCGGTAGGACCCAGACAGGGGTTTACCGCATTCTAGAAATTGTATAAAGTTTTGAAGAAAGTATTTGCCATTTTTGCACTTTATTACTGTGTATGTATAGTGTTTACATATTAAGTAGAATACCCGGCTGGGTACAAGGAAAAGAATTTAGAAAGTTAAAGAATAAAGGTGTAGATTGCATAGTTGCATAGAATACCCCGGTTGGGTAAATTCAGTTGAGTCATAATGTGAATACTTGAAAATTGTATATAAAAATGTGTCTTTAACCCTTCATGGACTGAGAGGCTGTGGACTGTGCCAGCCCAAGAACTTATCCTTGTAAATAGTTGCGCTTCGGTGCATTATCTTGGTTTTACATGAAACCACTACTACTATCTACCTCTGAAGAAAAACCCGTATGGTGGGCCTAGAGTGAGGTCTGCAGTCAGAAGTCCTGCAGCCCACCCAGGACCCACGTGGGAGGTTTTTAGTGCGGGTCCTCCACAAGTATCTTGTTAATATGGAAATGTCTTGATATTTTGATACTTTTGTATTCTTCATTGTACAAATTGTAACGTTCAAGAATTCGTACCTCCCGGATGGGAAGAGTTATAATGTTTATGTTAATGCAAAACAAAATGTTCTTTTTGTCTTTTACAGCCCGGGAGTGCTGTGTTTTACCAAGGGGGGATGTGTAGCCCAGCTACGCAGGCACACATAAAAATCCAGGAGAGTGCACAGGAAGGTAACAGCAACGCTTGATATTCATTCACTGTCACTCACTCTTTCAGACACACCCATCTGAGACATAAGAGGGAGTGACACGTGGTGGTTAGTCAGGTGGTTAGTCAGTCAGCCAACCTAGGAGGGAGAGTAGTGGAATCTGTTTTCCTGTCTTCGGACGGATCAGCTCAGTATCAGTCCAGTCGGGACTTAGAGTATACTGAGGGCTGCTCAGCAAGTCCTAGAGAAAGCTGACCTCGCCATTGTATTCTACAAGTGCTTATGTTAAGAGCGTGAAGCAGGGCGAAGGGCGCAGTGGAGAAGTTAGAGAAGTGCAACAGGTATTGGATTACCTGCACTAAATTGCCGGACACCGGGGTCCGAAGCGTTGCTACAGTTTCAAGCTTAGTAACAAGAAAACCGGAGGCATCTGGACTACAGGTCGCAGAGAGCAGCCCTAAGTGTCAATACGTAACCGGAGTCAGGTGGAACAGGGACTTTGAGCAAGGCCATGCAAAAGTAAGGACTTAGTTTCATCGCTTAGAAGGCTCCACCACAACGTTGGCCGGGCAGTACAGCTATAGAGAAAGCTGGAGTTTCAGAGTTAACTTCGCTTCATGCAAGTTGGACTCATCTACATTCGAAGTAAAGGAGGCCTCTAACCTGCTCAGCTGTTACCCGAATGTGCACTCTCCACCCCAACCAGCTCCCTGGGATCTGATGAACCATCTACCAGTAAAAGGTATGAAAAGAAGCTGCATTGAGTGCGACTGAATTATTATCTACACCCTGCATCATCTTCACCATAGACTTCCAGGGACCCGTCTCACCTGTGGGAGACTACCACCCAGCTGCCCCCATAACATCCCCTGTGAAGATCCTTACAGCAGCACTGGTTCAATTAACCAGATACCACAGGTGGCGTCACGAACTACTTATCCTAATAATCCCCTGTAAATATTCCCTATTGCTTGACCGCCAGGGCCACGGACCGAGCCACCGCTACCAGTGACAACTCCCATAGACTTTCATGGGCTCGGCTCCGAGTACCCCATAGCCCTGGTATCCACCTCAGTGTGGTGCGAGTCAGAGCCAATGAAGGAATTCTCAGACAGGAGAGGCGGGAGAATAGTGGAGGGACAGGTGGATTAGTTGGGCAGCGGAGCTTAGGATAGATTGAAGGGGTGCGAGAGTGTTAGAAGGGAGGCCAAAAGGCAGGAGGTTGCAGTAATCAAGGCGGGAAATGATAAGGACATGGGCTAGAGTTTTTGCAGATTCTTAGTTAAAGGGAATCTGTCACCTCATTTTTGTGATATCAGGTAAAGATATCACTGAATTGTGCGTCCCATAAGTAATCTATTGGTACCTATCATATCCCCTGACACCCCAGCTTTGATGTCAAGATATGCATTTGCATACTGAGAAACGAAGTTTACAAAGGTATTTTGACATCAAAGCTGGAGTGTCAGGGGATATGATAGGTACCAGTAGATTACTTATGGGACGCACAATTCAGTGATATCTTTACCTGATATCACAAAAATGGGGTGACAGATTCCCTTTAAGGAATGTGTGGATCCGGGAAATATTTTTGAGTTGGAGTCGGCAGGAGGTGCAAAGGTCTTGGATGTGTGGTTTGAAGGAGAGGCAGCAAGCTTGTGGGACTGGACAAATTTGTAAAGATTTACTACTATTACCAATTTTCATTAGAGTTTGTGCAAGCTGTTTTTAGTTGTAAGAACTAGTGATGAGCGAATGTGGTCAGATATCATCTTATCCAAACATGCTCACGTGTTATCAGAGTATTTTGGGCGTGCTCGCATATTATGTTCAGAGTCCCTGTGGCAGCATGATTTGCAGCTGTTAGACAGCCTCAGCACATGTTGGGATTTCATAACAGTTAAGGCCCCGTTACACATAGCGAGATCGCTAGCGAGATCGATGAAACATCACCGATTTTGTGACGTAGCAGCGACCTAGCCAGCGATCTCGCTTAGTGTGACACTCAGCGACGATCAGCCCCCCTGCTGGGTGTCGCTGATCGTCACTGAATGTCCTGGACCATTTTTTGATCGCTGGTCTCCCGCTGGCCAGCGCGCATCACTGCGTGTGACAGGCGGGAGACCAGCGATAAACAAGCTGGAGCTGGGAACCAAGGTAAACATCGGGTTTCCAGGCGCCGGACGGCGCTAGGAAACCCGATGTGTACGTTAGATACGAGCGCGCTTGTGCAGGGGAGATGGTAACCAAGGTACACAGCGGGTTATAAGCGTCGAGCGGCGTCTGGAAACCCGATGTGTACCTTGGTTACCAGCTCCCTGCACAAGATCGCTGGTATCTACGGTACACTGCGGGTAACTAAGCGACGTGCGTCGCTTATTACCCGCAGTGTCGCTGTTCTGATCGCTGCTGAGATTTGCCTGTTTGGCAGCTCAGCAGCGATCATGTAGCGACACACCAGCGATCCTGACAAGTGCATATCGTTGTCGGGATTGCTGGTGTGTCGCTATGTGTAACGGGACCCTTAGTTTTGTGGCTGTCGAACAGCCGCAAATCATGCAGCCACAAGGACTCGAACATAATTATACGAGCACTACAAGATACCCGGATAAGATGTAATCAGAGCACTTTCGCTTATCACTAGTAACAACCCTTAAAGAGTAACGGTCATTTTAATTTTTATTTCATAAATCAATAGTGCACATGAAAGTAAGCAACTTTTTAATTTATCTTATCACAGCAATCAGCTTCTTTCTCTTCCTGGACTTATCTTTTCCTCTCAATTCATGAGTGAAATCTGTATTCAATGAAGACAGATTTTTCCATTACTGAGATAGGAGATGACAGTTGGTGTTTTTAAAATTTTATGGAAAAGGAAGGAGGTACAGGCAGACCCAGGCATTCTACTGCAAGTTTTCCCGAAATGTCAATTACATGTCTCCAGAGAACTTTATATGAGCACCAACTGTCATCTTCTATCTCAGTAATAGAAACTTCAGTATTCACCGAGGACATATTTTACCCCTGAATTGAGAATTTTGAGAATGAACGATCAGTCCAGGAGGAGAAAGATTTCTCTAATAAGATATGTTACAAAGTTTCTTATTTTTTCAAGTGTACTATTGATTTATGAAATAAAAAGAAATATTATTCTTTGTGTAAAAGCAGCCAAGTTTGTAGTGAATGGATCACATGCTGAAAAATTGAAGAAACAAGCCGATCCCATGGACAAAAGACACATGTAACAGGTTCATAACATTTATGTTCTCAAAATGGAAACAAATATTGGAGGCTCTTTTTCCTGCTAAACAAAGTTATGTGATACCATTTTTTTTTCTATTAGTACCACATCTGCCTTGGGAAAGTGTCTTACAAGCTAAAAAAGTTTGGGGATCCCTATTTTAGGGTATTTTAATACTCTAAAGAGCAAAATTGGTGGGTCCAGCTGCATCCACGGAACAGTCCCCACATGAGTCCCCTGTTTTCTGCTATAATGGACTCATCTCTCATATTATCACATTCACATATGAAATCCACTGTTGTATGAATAAGAGGAGTATTTTACTCATCTGAATTTATCCAGTATGTTTTTATTTTTATTATTTTTTTTCAGCCACAACCCAGCCGCAAACCACATAATTACTAATATGTTTAATTATACATACAAATTAAGACATGCAGATATATTGTACTGTATAATAGCATTTCCCCAAAAAATGGTGGTTGAAGATTTAGTATTACTTAGGTTTACGTGCAAGAATAAAATAGTGAGCATCGTAGTTAGAAATATCCGTCTGTGACTTATCAATCCGTGGAGCATATGCTGCTTTTTCAATCTGGTAACCGGCTTCTATGAAGGCTGCCTCCAGCTCTTCCTTCTTCGTGGTCATTGAACCAAAACACGTTTTACCAACATAATAAAAAGTAGCATTCAACACACTTGAAATTAAAAGGTAACCACCGGGTTTTATCAAGTCTTTGAAATTTTTCAGAACTTCACAGAATGACTTTATATCTTCACACGGGACTTCAAGACATAGACAAGACAGGAGACAATCCACCGGTGGCACAACGACAGGGTCATAAGGGTTTCTTTTCAGAGCGTCACATTTCAGAACTTCTTTCACTTTAGTGCGCAGTTTTTCTGCTTTTTTCTCATAATCTTCCCTTCAAGCAGAAAAAGAATAAAGTGTTACATAGTGTAGCTTGTATGTTATAGAAATGATAGCAGATACCAGACCAAAATATGGTTTAACTCATGTAGTCAATGTCCATCTATATGTTCTAATAGGACATTACAAAGAAAGTGACCAAATTGCAACTAACCCCCCTCTGACTCAAGAGTAGCATTACTTGAAGCTTGAAAAATCTCCTACATGGCCCCCAAATATCACAAGTCTTGGATTGCTCTTCTCGCATGGTCAAGAAGGACCTTTTTGCCGCTTGTTTTGATGCTATAAAAGTCTATTCCAATCTTACCATTTTTTTCCCAAAATATATAATGGAGGCTATGAATGGGATGTAAAAGTTAAGATTAGACAAAGAAGAGTGAAGTGCTAATATGATTTCAGGATGCAGCATGGAGTCTTCTTCTGTCTCTGCGCCCCTGCTATAATGGCAGGTATGGTTTCTCTTCCAGATAATGGAGGCTGAGTATAATACATGCTTAGGCCTCTTTCACACTTCAGTCGTGCGACGTCAGTCAAAATCCGCCAAAGTGTGAAAAAAGCGGATCCGCCATTTTTTTTTGGCGGATCCGCTTTTCTCATTGACTTGCATTAGTGGCGGATTTTGACGGATAGTCGTCCGTTAGGTCAGTTTTTTAACGGATCCGCCAAAAATTTGGCATTTTGAAAAACGTCCAATGCAACGTTTTTTCTGTCCGCCAAAATGGCGGATTATGGCGGATCCGTCAAAAAATGGATCTAACGGACGACCATCCACCAGCGGATCCGTTGCTACCATTGAAAATCCATTCAAAATGCCCAGAATACTGTCCGGGGTCTCTCTCTCTCTCTCCTTGGTCCAGACATGTGTACCTGCATTTTCATTGCAAAACAGTTTCATTTTAGCGGAATTAGACGTGTTGATTATATTCCCCTTTTGATATTTTTTTATTGTATCATGTATTTTGCTATCATGTAAGGTTTTTCATGTATCATCTGATTTAACCTTTGTGTGTGAATCTGTCTTAGACCTTCAAATCTTTTATAAAACATATGTTGGCAAGGGTGGGATGCCTGAATAAATGGTTTCAAAAAGGGGTAGCAGCTCCCACTTCCTCCGGATGTGGATGATTTGTCCAAGGCGGAGAGAGTGAGGCCAGAGCAGATTGGCATCAGGGATCACGTCACATAATAATGCCATGCAATCGCCTGGAGAGCCAATGTCAACACCATGTAATGACGCCAGTACCGGAGGTGAGTATGAGTGTTATTATTAGGGAGAAATATGGGAGTTGTCCGAGTAGTGGGCAAACCCTTTAATGGGAGGCACATACTTAGTACCCTATGTTACTTATATGTACTATTACTATTTGTTAATTTACTTTCTGTAGGGTATGTGCTTACTTTATTTTTTCTTGGGTTTTGTCTATGAAATGGCCACAGTGTGAACATGCCACTTACACTTTGCACATATACAAGCTTATGCTCTGGCTCATTTTTTTTGTCTTGATGTAATTTTTTGTACTCTGTGCAAACAGTGGCCTTGTACACCTCTTTCTGAGCTGAGTATTTAATCTATGTACCTTCCCATGGATGGGTGTTTGAGTCCTGCTCTTCCCTTATTCACATTAACGTCAGCTCACACAAGGTAAGGTTTCAATAATAGAGACATTTTAGGACCGTCCCGATTTGGTCACCTTGTCACGATGGGATGACTTTTATGCATTTTTAATCAAAATAGCGTTAACTAAGTATCTAATGTTATTTACATGTACTATTACTATTTACTTATTGACTTACTACAAGGTATATGGTCACTTTGTTTTTTGGGGGGGATTTTGTCTGTTAAAGGGCCATAGAGTGAACGTGCTCTTATACTTTCCTCATATACCAGTTTATAGTCCGGCTCATTTCTTTGGTTGGGCTATGGACTATGTAGATTAACTTTGCTTTTGATTGAAAATATGTTATTTTGAGGTGAGTACACACTTTATTAAAAAGAATTAGTCAGTATTTATGGGTGTGTAGTGTACAGTAATATATACTAATAAAGTTCCGTTGAATGATGCTAGTTTCATTGAGTTTTTTTGTTCTATGTTTGGGACATTTGAGTAACAAAAAACAAAAGTGAAGCCAAGGATTTGGAAAAAAAAAATACTGGTATGGAATTAAGGTGTAATACTAATTGCAAAGTTAGAGAGTATCCATTGCTTTAATTCCTCTACAGAAACTAATAGTGCACACAAAAATAATCACGTTTTTAATATAAATAATTAGAGAAATCTGCTTCTTTCTCTTCTTGGACTGATCGTTCATTCTCAAAATTTTCAATTCATGGGTAAAATGTGTCATCAGTGAATATACAGTGGATTCGGAAAGTATTCAGACCCCTTGACTACTGCAGAAATTCTTTTGTAACCTTGGCCAGATGTGTGCCTTGCCACAATTCTGTCTCTGAGCTCCTTGGCCAGTTCCTTTGACCTCATGATTCTCATTTGGTCTGACATGCACTGTGAGCTGTGAGGTCTTATATAAACAGGTGTGTGCCTTTACAAATCAAGTCCTATCCGTTTAATTAAACACAGCTGGACTCCAATGAAGGAGTAGAACCATGTCAAGGAGGATCACAAGAAAATGTACAGCATGTGACGTAAATATGAGTGTCTGAGCTAAGGGTCTGAATACTTATGATCACGTGATATTTCAGTTTTTCTTTTTTAATAAATTTGCAAAATTTCTACATTTCTGTTTTTTCAGTAAAGATGGGGTGCAGAGTGCACATTAATGAGAAAAAAAATGAACTTTTTTGAAATTACCAAATGGCTGCAATGAAACAAAGAGTGGAAAATTTAAAGGGTCTGAATACTTTCCAAACCCACTGTAGATTTTCCCATTACTGAAATAGGAGATGACGGTGCTCATAAAGTTCTATGGAGAATTGTAACTGTCATTTATGGATTACTTGCAGAAGAATGTCTGTGTCTGCCTCTAACTCCTCCTCCTCCATAGAATTTTAAACGCACCAACTGTCAGCTCCTATCTCAATAATGGGAAAATCTGTATTCACTAAATACTGATTTGACAGATTTTACTCATGAATTGAAAGTAAATGAAGTCATATTTCAAGGAACATTAAAGGGTCGATAATGATTTGTAGGATTGATAATTCCAATAGGTGGCACTAGAGTTCAAGTCTTCTTACTTTCTGAAGACACAATTTGCATATTTAATTTTCCAGAAGAGCATGCATGGCGTTTAAGTCTCCTCATACTGGCATGTCAGACCTGGCATATCAGCTTCACAAGGAGAAACCTTACCCCTTAGATCTAGGCACTTACAATTTTTGAAGTAACTAACTGGAGGTTGTTCCAAACATCTTGAAGAACTGACCCCAGATCTTCTGTGGATGCCGCTTGTGCAAATCCTTCTGTCTCTTCATGTGATCCCAGACAGACTGGATGTTTAGAGATCAGGGTTCTGTGGGGGCCGGATCATCACGACCAGGATTCCTGTAATGTATGTAGTACAGTTCATATAGCGTCTTGTGCTTGGGTGCGATGAAAACACAGGAGACACAGGTTTGATATAGAAAAGTCCTGTATTACTTCATACAAGTTGGCAGAAATAGTCACACAGTTTGCAGACACAGAAACAGGAGACACAGCAGGCCAGAGTAATCCAAGCTCAGCAATCACTCTCCAATACAGATTCAGGATCTTCTTCTCTGTTACCGTAAGTCCATGCAAACGTGGGTCTTTCAAAGAGCAGGGTTCAGAGTCCACAAGTGCTTCAGAGTTCCTCAGTAGGAATAGCTGGAGTACAAGGTCCAAGGCTTACAGGAGTCAAGTCACAGGTTCACTGCAGGCTAGATTCTGAAGCACTGATTGCTCAGCTGTGGCTGCTTAAGAAGCAAAGGAGAGAATCAGGGCGGGAACATGCAAGCTGGAAACTCCATTTTGACTGAGGGCAAGATAGCTGCAGCAAGACAGAAAGTAAAATGGCTGACGAACAAACTGAGTTTCAGGAATATATACATAGAACCTTACATTACTCCCCCCTTAAGGACAACCTCCGGATGACCTCAGACCAGGCTTGTGTGGGTACCTCTGATGAAACTGACGGAGCAAGCGAGGAGCATTAACGTTATTGACCGGTTCCCATGAGTTGTCCTCCACTGGGTAGCCCTGCCATTTAATCAGATATTGTAACTGATTTCTATACAACCTGGAATCTAAAATCCTTTCCACCACAAATTCTTCCTGACCATCGACTAGCACTGGGTCAGGGCAAGGAGAGGAACGTCCAGGAAACGTATTGGGTGTCGCAGCCTTTAGTAGGGATACATGAAAGACAGGGTGGATTCTCATAGTTCTGGGCAGTTGAAGACGACAAGCAACGGCACTTATAATTTTACTGATTTTATAGGGTCCAATGTACTTATGTCCCAACTTAGACGATGGAATCCTTAACTTAAGATTTCTGGTTGACAGCCAGACCAAGTCTCCTACCTTGAAAGCTGGTGCAGGTTTACGAAATTTATCTGCTGCTTTCTTGTACCTTTCTTGAGCGATTCCAGATTTTCCTTTAGAAGATCCATATTCTTCTGTAAAGACGTGATTCTTTCAGCCACTGCTGGTAAAGGCGTTTCTATGGGAAATCGTGGTAGAATGTTAGGATGATAACCTAGATTAGAGTAAAAAGGAGACTGTTTAGTGGAGGCACTCTGAGAGTTGTTATACGAGAACTCAGCTAATGGAAGTAGATCCACCCAATCATCCTGTAGGTGGCAGATAAAGCAGCGGAGATACTGCTCCAGGGTTTGATTGGTTAGTTCGGTCTGTCCATTAGTCTGGGGATAAAAAGCAGAAGAAAGGTTTACTTTAATGCTGCACAGAAATTTTGCCAAAACCTAGAAGTGAATTGCACCCTCGATCCGAAATAACCTCATCCGGTACTCCATGTAAGCGAAACACATCTTTAATCATCAAATCTGATGTCTGTTTTGCAGTGGGTAAGCCGACACAAGGGATAAAATGAGCTGCCTTTGTTAGACGGTCAACCACCACTAGAATGGTGTTCTTCCCTGAGAGGTTGGTAACTCCACAATGAAGTCCATAGAAATGGATCCCACGGGCGGGACGGGGTGGGAAGAGGCTGTAACAGACCAGTTGGTGAGGAGCGAGGTGTTTTGCATCTTGCACAGACCTCACATGAAGTGACATAATTCAAAACATCCTTCTGCAAGTGGGCCCCAAAAGAACGAGAAAGAAATTCCTGTGTCTTTAGAATTCCTCTATGCCCAGCTATCTTGGAATCGTGAATGAGTTGCAATACTCTTAATCTGACTGTTTCAGGAATTACAGACGTTGTCCCTGAATCCACACACATTCTTAAAGACAAGACTTACGTCCCTTGGGGGTTGTGCCAAAAAGGAATCCGCATGGTATGCTTCCTTGATGTCCTTAAGTAGGTCTTGATTATGAATTACTCCTAGGAATCTAGAGTCAGGAAGAATAGTCTTAGGAGGAGTAATTGGACGTGTCTCTGCTGAGTAAATCCTAGAGAGTGCATCAGCCTTTCCATTGCGCGATCTGGTCTATAAGAGATGATAAAATTAAATTGGTTTAAGAAAAGATTCCAGCGAGCCTGGCGAGGAGTCAGGCACTTAGCCGACCTGATAAACTCAAGGTTACGATGGTCTGTCAGGATGACTATTTGCTGTGCAGCTCCCTGAAGAAGGTGTCTCCATTCTTTGAAGGCGGCAATAATGGCCAACAACTCTCTATTGCCCACATCGTAGTTCCTCTCAGCCGAAGACAACTGCTGGGAAAAGAAGGCACAGGGATGCAAGACATTCTTCTCACCTGTTCTCTGAGAGAGTATACTCCAACGGCACAGTCTGAAGCATCCACCTCTATTATGAAGGCAAGCTCGGGGTTGGGATGTACTAGGATAGGTGCAGTGGTAAATTTATCTTTTAGACGGGAAAATGCTTCCTGGGCTTGGGAGTCCAGGAAAACCTAGACTCTTCCGGGTAAGTTGAGTGATAGGTGACACTACCTCAGAGAAATTTCTAATGAAACGTCTATAGAAGTTGGCAAACCCGATGAAGCGCTGTACCTCCTTCACATTTCTAGGACTTGGCCAATCCTTGATGGCTTGGGTTTTGCTTCCATCCATACTAATTCCTTGTGTAGACAGTACATACCCCAGAAATTGAATTTCGGTCCTATGGAATTCACACTTTTCAAGTTTGATGTAAAGATGATTTTGTCTTAGACGTTCCAAGACCATTCTCACATGTCCATGATGTTCCTCTGTGGAGTTAGAAAAAATTAGAATATCATCCAAATAAATTACCACAATGTATCTAGGAGATCCCTGAAGATGTCATTCACCAAGTGTTGGAAAGTGGCTGGGGCGGTACTCAGACCAAAAGGCATAACTAGATATTCAAAGTGTCCATAGCGTGACCTGAATGCAGTCTTCCATTCATCCCCAGGTCTAATACGGACTAAGTTATAGGCCCACGAAGATCTAGTTTAGAAAAAATTTTGGCATGTCGCACTCTCTCCAATAACTCAGGGATTAAAGGCAATGGATAACGGTTTCTAATAGTAACCTTATTGAGTTCCCTATAGTCTACGCATGGTCTCAGAGATCCATCTTTCTTCTTTACAAAGAAGATGGGTGCACCTGCAGGAGATGAAGAGGGGCGTATGAAGCCTTGGCTAGATTTTCATCTATGTAATCCTTTAAAGCCTTTAGCTCGGGCCCCGCCAGGGGGTAGATCTTACCAAAAGGTATCTCTGCTCCAGGCAATAATTCAATTGGACAATCATATGGACGGTGAGGAGGAAGCTGGTCAGCGTTCTTCTTGTCACATAAATCCACATAGTCCTGGTATACAGCTGTAGTTCAGGGACTGACATGATTCCTTTAGGAACAGAGCAAGCTGAAACTTTTGGACTCATCTGTTTCTCTGGAAAGTGTAATTCCTTGGTCTCCCAGTTAATGGTAGGATTCTGAGCCTGCAGCCATGGTAGCCCTAGAATAATGGGAAAGTGGGGAGAAGAGATAAGCATAAAGGACAGTTTCTCTTGATGATCTTTACCATAAGAACCCTCAAAGGCTCTGTTTCCTGATCCACTGGTCCAGAGGTCAGCAGGGAGCCATCCACAGTTTCCATCTGTACTGGAGTAGCCTTCTTCACTGAACGTATTCCCTGTTTCAGAGCAAAGGAGACATCCATAAAATTTCCACTTGCCCCTGAGTCGATCATAGCAGAGCTAGACACCCAAGCTGAGTCAACCCAGAGTTTGATGGAAAGAAAGCAATGAGAATTGTTTTTCTTACAACTCAGCTGGGAAACCGCTGAGGAAACTTGAAAAATGGCAGCGTTTACACAGTCAACGTCCTCAGAGGTAACGGAGTTTAAGTCCGAGAAATCAAGATCTGTTGCTGCAGATCTCTCTGGAGCCTGAGGCTCGGACCTGACAGATCCCCTCTCGCAACACTCACAATGAATGAGTGCTGCAGTAGTCTTACGAGAACGGCTGGGGCAGTTTATAATGAAGTGCCCTGACTTACCACAATAGAAACATAGATTCTCCTTAAAACGATGTTCCTTGCGTGCATCACTAACCCATCGTTGTAAAGAGTCTACCTGCATGGGTTCATGGTTCCCGTGTAATCCTACTCAAAGGTTCCTTAGCTGGAGAGGAAGGTAGGAAAAGGTTAGTACGATTGCTTTCGAACCATCTCTCTTGCCTGCGTTCAGTCAGACGAGTATCAATACAGATGCAGTAGTTAATAAAGTCACCTAACGCAGTGGGAGGGTCGGCACGAGCAAGTTCATCCTTAATCAGTGGAGATAACCCCTTTCGAAAAATAGATTTTTTGGCGGAACTGTCCCAGGTGGTATCAAGGGCCCATCTCCTGAAATCCAAGGCATATTCAGCTACCGAGTGCTTACCTTGGCGCAAAGCTAACATGGCTGCTTCAGCTGTTGCACCTCGATTGGGGTCATCAAACACCTGCCCCATGGCTGAAATAAAATCATCAAGGTGATTCAAACAATCATCCTCAGTCTCAATCAGAGGGTTTGCCCACATTAAAGCCTTGTTGGTAAGCAACATAATTATAGTAAGCACCTTAGATCGTTCAGTGGGAAATTGTGAAGCATGTGCAGAAAAAAAAAGATTGCATTGATTAATAAATCCCCTGAATTTCTCACGTTCACCGCCAAAACGAAAAGGGGGCAACTTGGGAATCCCAGCACTCGGGGCTACGGCAGGAGCCTGGACTCGACCCTCTAGAACCTCAATCCTGGCTCGCAAATCCTGGGTAGTCTGTCCAACCACTTGCAAATTGTGATTATTGAGGTCCTGTAGATTTGTAAAACGGGTCTTTATATTCTGCAAATCTGCAAGGATATTATCAGTCACTCCGCAAAGTTCCTTTATGCGGGCCTCCATTTTCCAGATCTTTTAAGACAGGATTACTGGAAGAAGAGGAGAGAAAAAAAAACAATAGTGTTCACCTGTGGCAACACTGCAGAGAGAAAAAAAAATTAAGGGAACTGCTCACCTGGAATGGTTGTGAGAAGTCACAACCACTATCATCACAGAAAGTTTCAACCAGACATCTGATATCCAGAGTTACAGCAGACAAAAAAGAGAAAAGAAAGGAAAAAAAAAAAAACAATAGTGTTTACCTGTGGTAACACTGCAAAAAGAAAAAACTTAAGGGAATTGCTCACCTGGAATGGTTGTGAGAAGTCACAACCACTGTCATCACAGAAAGTACAACCGGACGTCTGATATCCACAGTACAGCAGACACAGCCTTCCAGACCCAGCAGACACTAACGTTTTGTCTTCAGAATCTTGTAATGTATGTAGTACAGTTCATATAGCGTCTTGTGCTTGGGTGCGATGAAAACACAGGAGTCACAGGTTTGATATAGAAAAGTCCTGTATTACTTCATACAAGTTGGCAGAAATAGTCACACAGTTTGCAGACACAGAAACAGGAGACACAGCAGGCCAGAGTAATCCAAGCTCAGCAATCACTCTCCAATACAGATTCAGGATCTTCTTCTCTGTTACCGTAAGTCCATGCAAACGTGGGTCTTTCAAAGAGCAGGGTTCAGAGTCCACAAGTGCTTCAGAGTTCCTCAGTAGGAATAGCTGGAGTACAAGGTCCAAGGCTTACAGGAGTCAAGTCACAGGTTCACTGCAGGCTAGATTCTGAAGCACTGATTGCTCAGCTGTGGCTGCTTAAGAAGCAAAGGAGAGAATCAGGGCGGGAACATGCAAGCTGGAAACTCCATTTTGACTGAGGGCAAGATAGCTGCAGCAAGACAGAAAGTAAAATGGCTGACGAACAAACTGAGTTTCAGGAATATATACATAGAACCTTACAATTCCTTATTCTTCTTTATGCTATAGATGTTCTTAATCACATTGTCTGGATGTTTGGGGTCGTTCTCCTGCTGCAGAATAAATTTGGAACCAATCCGATGCATCCATGATGGTATTACATGATGGATAAATCTCTCCTGTAGCTCTCAGCATTGAGGACACCAAGAAATCGGCAACGTTGCTGACCATAGACATAATGACTGGTCAATGAAACTTAGTGCAGCAGATGAAAGTCACATCATGTTACTTCCTTCGAAATTGGAAGATGTTCAGCAGTGCAATCAGCTAAGAACTAAAATGGAGCAGGAAAAATGTGGGTTAACTGCATAACTGATGAATAGTGGAAGGATCCAGGAGACCAAAGAATATTCAATGCGGTTTGTTTGTCAATGAGTTTCAAAATAATCTGACTTCTTCGTCAAGAAAAACACACATATACGGTTTAAATTTGGTATATATGTGGTTTGTCCTGATGAAGAAGTCAGATGATTTTGAAATGCGTTGACAAATAAACTGCATTGAATATTCTTTTGTCTCCTGTATCCTTCTACTATTCATCAGCTATGCAGTTAACCCATATTTTTCCTGCTCCATTTGACATCTATATCCCTTGTGGGCTTGCAGTAGCTGACATTTCATGCTTCTACAGTGGTTGTGTCTTACACAACCCCATCAGGTGATGACCACCCATATGCACCCCTAATTGTTCTCGCCAATCCTTGGATAAGACCCTATTGTACTTTTCATTGTATCTCCAGCTTTTTTTCTATTTAATCAGCTCAGAACAGGTAGAAACCAGTGGGACCCAGCTATCCTCATCTACTGTTCAAGAAATCCAGCCAGGAGAGTCTTCATGGAAGAATTTTAGCCAAAACTCATACCTTTGACGTGGAAACAAGGCCAAGTGAGTTAACTATGCAAGAAAATAAAGGAACTGAAGTGCAGAAAAATGACAACAGGTGTTCTGGACTAAAAATATGAAATATCTGGCTGCAACAGGAGGCAGCAAATTTGCTGAAGAGCTGGAGTGCAGCACAATAATGAGGGTCTGCAGGAACAAGGAAGCATAGTGGAGGGTCCTGCAAGTTTGGGGCTGTATTTCAGTTTCAGTAGTTGGGGCTTTGTTCAGGATTATTGGTGTCTTTAATGATGATAAATACAGGCAGATCCATCATAGAATATCATCAGGGAGACATCTGGTTCCAAATTTATTTTGCAGCTGAAGAAAGACCCCAAACATCCAGCCACATTAAGAACAAGGAGTTCTGGAAGTGATGTTCCTGCCCCAAAGAGCTCTGATCTCACATCATCCAGTCTGTCTGAGATCACATGAAGAGACAGAAGGATCTGTACAAACCTCATACACCGAAGATCTGTAGTCAGTTCTCCAAGATGTTTGGAACATCCTCCTGCTGATTGCCTTCAAAAACTTGTGAAAGTAACTAAAAGATCATGTCCCCTAATACTAGGGCCCCTGTTCATCATTTGCAATTTGCGTTAGGTCCCTTTTAGTTTTTTGTCTTGTGATATGTGTACCCATTTTTTTGCACCAAATTCATAAAAAATTTCCATGTGTTTTATTAATTCTGTACAAAGTGAAAACTAATCTTTATTTTGTCCTTTAACTATATTTTGGCATCTTTTTAGCTCAAAAAGTCATGTTTTTCAAAATTCCACAAAAAAAGATGCAAAATTGTCTTAGGCACATAAAATCTCTCCAAGGGGAGGACTGGAGTTCATTTGCTTCCAAAATATATGACTTTTCAAAAATTCACAAATCATGAATCAAGCGAAAATATCTGTAAAGCCTAAATCATGCCCTTAATGGTGAACTAAAAAAAAAAAGAAAAGAAAAGAAATAAATACAGGAGCAAAACGTACAAAGCTAGACAAAAAATAGTGCAAAAGCTATAATAAATCGGACTTTTAATTAACATGGGGAATGTTGGGATACCGGGATGTATCTCAGGAAAAATGGCAGTTCCAGCAGTGAGAACTCAATGGTGATAAATAATATTCACGGAATAAATATATATATTTTTTTTGCATAGCCTGCAAGCCTAAATGATAATTTCAGCTTTAAAAACAGACTCTCTGGTTTGCCAATGGCTAAAATTATTTTTTTGTCTCCTGCTCGTGCCTTCACACTGCAGCTCGGAGTGATCAGATTGGCGGCTGATTATTAGCACTATACCTGCACAAACCTCAGTGGGTATTGAAGTGATCATCGTACCAGACATTCTATTTAAAAACATTATTTCTTCTATATCAAGTTGTTGTAAACTTACTTGTTTCCCTCCAGATCACATACATACTTGATGATGTGAGTCCAGTCAAAAGCATCCGGATCCTTTTTCAGCCACTTTTGGAATTCGGCACGATTTTGCTCAAGAAAATCCGAGACGATGATTTTATCGAACACTTCGCAAGCCGAGAGGAGTTGATAAATGGTGGGTCCGGTGCCAAAATCAAGCAGTGTGTCCCCTCTTATTCCACCTTACATAATAACACAACATATAAAATATCAGAAATAACACGCCTATCCTAACTAAGAGTAAGGGGGTTGTTCATATAGGAAAACATAATTTATAGAAACATTTTTAAAGATCAATTGCTTTTATTTCTGTGTCTCAGATGAAAGATTTTACCTTTACCTCTTTTTTTAATTTACCTATCACAGTCCGAGTCAATAGAAAAAGGTTTTCTGAGGTCACCATGGCAGAACACTTAATGAACTGGAGTAGCGACCTGAGCTGAACCTTATTGAATACGGTTAGGAGAGTACGGATGTTGGCCGCCAGCCACATTGCATAACTTGAGTGCACTGAGGTTGTAGCTCCATGCACAAACCCTCCCTCCAGCCGTAATGCAAAATGTTTTATAGCAATTGGGGACCGACGCCGAATTGATGCCTACAGTTTTCATCCGAGTGTTCCAACAAGCACAGATGGGCATGATGTTTGGGCGTACATATAATATTGCCCATGTAACAGGAAATATGTGGATATGCGTAAGAATGCTGCAAAATCCTCAGTCTTCTTGGAAAGGAACGTGTTCATCAGAATATGATGTATTGTTTAAATCAGGTTTTTATGCTGAAAGCATTTTTTATGTTTGCAATAATGTTTTCTGGAAATCTTGCAATTTTCATAATTGCAATTGAGCCTAAAGCTAGACTCATATCTCCTGTTCTGTACAGAAGACTTTTCAGCAGTCTCATTGCCATCACAGTCAATATTACAATGAAAGGGAACACATATATACAGTAGATAACAGGATCCACCATTCATAA
Source organism: Oophaga sylvatica (assembly GCA_033576555.1). Lineage (NCBI taxonomy): Eukaryota > Metazoa > Chordata > Amphibia > Anura > Dendrobatidae > Oophaga > Oophaga sylvatica. The sequence continues at coordinate 374,361,070 of JARQOD010000003.1, read as the reverse complement.
TAGGTGATGTCACAGCTCACCTCCTCCTCCTGTACAATGACTGATAATACCTCTATATACAGTAGATAACACAGGATCCACCATTCACAATAGGTAATATCACAGCTCACCTCCTCCTCCTGTACAATTACTGATAACACCTCTATATACAGTAGATAACTCAGGATCCACCATTCACAATAGGTGATGTCACAGCTCACCTCCTCCTCCTGTACAATGACTGATAATACCTCTATATACAGTAGATAACAGGATCCACCATTCACAATAGGTGATATCACAGCTCACCTCCTCCTCCTGTACAATGACTGATAATACCTCTATAAACAGTAGATAACACAGGAACCACTATTCAGAATAGGTGATATCACAGCTCACCTCTCCTCCTGTACAATTACTGATAACACCTCTATATACAGTAGATAACTCAGGATCCATCATTCACAATAGTGATGTCACAGCTCACCTCCTTCTCCTGTACAATGACTGATAACACCTCTATATACAGTAGATAACACAGGATCCACCATTCACAATAGGTGATGTCACAGCTCACCATCTCTTCCTGTACAATGACTGATAATACCTCTATATACAGTAGATAACAGGATCCACCATTCACAATAGGTGATGTCACAGTCACCTCCTCCTCCTGTACAATTACTGAACCTTATATACAGTATAACTAGATCACCATTCACAATAGGTGATGTCACAGCTCACTCCTCTCCTGTACAATGACTGATAACACCTCTATATACAGTAGATAACAGGATCCACCATTCACAATAGGTGATGTCACAGCTCACCTCCTCCTCCTCCTGTACAATGACTGATAACACCTCTATGTACAGTAGATAACACAGGATCCACCATTCACAATAGGTGATATCACAGCTCACCTCCTCCTCCTGTACAATGACTGATAACACCTCTATATACAGTAGATAACACAGGAACCACTATTCAGAATAGGTGATATCACAGCTCACCTCCTCGTCCTGTACAATGACTGATAATACCTCTATATACAGTAGATAACACAGGATCCACTATTCAGAACAGGTGATGTCACAGTTCACCTCCTCCTCCTGTACAATGACTGATAACACCTCTATATACAGTAGATAACACAGGATCCACATTCACAATAGGTGATGTCACAGCTCACCTCCACTTCCTCCTGTACAATGACTGATAACACCTCTACACTATGTTCCAAATTATTATGCAAATGATATTTTTCTCTGATTTTCCTAAGTGGTCGCTGCAAATGACAGTCAGTCTAATAAAAGTCATCACCCGTTAGAGTATGCATCAAATTTTATTGAAGAAACCTCCCAATGATAACAGTATAATCTCCAAAATGGAAAAAAACTCAAAATGCACTGTTCCAAATTATTAGGCACAGTAGAATTTCTAAACATTTGATCTGTTTTAAAGACCTGAAAATGCTCATTTGTGGAATTTGCAGCATTAGGAGGTCACATTCACTGAACAAAAAAGCTACTTAACTCCAAAACATCCTAACAGGCCAAGTTACATGTTAACATAGGAACCCTTCTTTGATATCACCTTCACAATTCTTTCATCCATTGAACTTGTGAGTTTTTGGAGAGTTTCTTCTTGTATTTCTTTGCATGAAGCCTCCCAGAGCTGCGGTTTTGATGTGAATTGCCTCCCACCCTCATAGATATTTTGCTTGATGATACTCCAAAGGTTCTCTATAGGGTTGAGGTCAGGGGAAGATGCTGGCCACACCATGAGTTTATCTCCTTTTATGCCCATAGCAGCCAATGACTCAGGTATTCTTTGCAGCATGAGATGGTGCATTGTCATGCATGAAGATGATTTTGCTCCTGAAGGCACGTTTCTGCTTTTTATACCATGGAAGAAAGTTGTCAGTCAGAAACTCTATATACAGTCATGGCCAAAGTTTTGAGAATGACACAAATATTATATTTTCACATGATCTGCTGCCCTCTGGTTTTTATGTGTGTTTGACAGATGTTTTTATCATAGACAGAAATATAATTGCAAACATATGAGTAACAAAAGCTTATATTGACAGAATGAGTTAATGCAGCAAATCAATATTTGCAGTGTTGACCCTTCTTCTTCAGGACCTCTGCAATTCTCCCTGGCATGCTCTCAATCAACTTCTGGACCAAATCCTGACTGATAGCAGTCCATTCTTGCACAATCAATGCTTTCATTTTGTCAGAATTTTTAGGTTTTTGTTTGTCCACCCGTCTCTTGATGATTGACCACAAGTTCTCAATGGGATTAAGATCTGGGGAGTTTCCAGGCCATGGACCCAAAATCTCTATGTTTTGTTCCCTGAGCCATTTAGTTATCACCTTTGCTTTATGGCAAGGTGCTCCATCATGCTGGAAAAGGCATTGTTGATCGCCAAACTGCTCTTGGAGGGTTGGGAGAAGTTGCTCTTGGAGGACATTCTGGTACCATTCTTTATTCATGGCTGTGTTTTTAAGCAAGACTGTGAGAGAGCCGATTCCCTTGGCTGAGAAGCAACCCCACACATGAATGGTTTCAGGATGCCTAACAGTTGGCATGAGACAAGACTGGTGGTAGCGCTCACCTTGTCTTCTCCGAATGAGGCGTTTTCCTGATGTCCCAAACAATCGAAAAGGGGATTCATCAGAGAAAATAACTTTACCCCAGTCCTCAGGAGTCCACTGCCTGTACCTTTTGCAGAATATCAGTCTGTCCATGATGTTTTTTCTGGAGAGAAGTGGCTTCTTTGCTGCCCTCCTGAGACCAGGCCTTGCTCCAAGAGTCTCTGCCTCACAGTGCGTGCAGATGCACTCACACCTGCCTGCTGCCATTCCTGAGCAAGCTCTGCACTGCTGGTAGCCCGATCCCGCAGCTGAAACACTTTTAAGAGACGGTCCTGGCGCTTGCTGGTCTTTCTTGGGCGCCCTGGGCCTTTTTGGCAACAATGGAACCTCTCTCCTTGAAGTTCTTGATGATGCAATAGATTGTTGACTGAGGTGCAATCTTTCTAGCTGCGATACTCTTCCCTGTTAGGCCATTTTTGTGCATTGCAATGATGACTGCACGTGTTTCTTTAGAGATAACCATGGTTAACAGAAGAGAAACAATGATGCCAAGCACCAGCCTCCTTTTAAAGTGTCCAGTAGTGTCATTCTTACTTAATCATGACAGATTGATCTCCAGCCATGTCCTCATCAACACCCACACCTGTGTTAATGGAGCAATCACTGAAAAGAGGTTAGCTGGTCCTTTTAAGGCAGGGCTGCAATGATGTTGAAATGTGTTTTGGAGGATAAAGTTCATTTTCTAGCCAAATATTGACTTTGCAAGTAATTGCTGTTAAGCTGATCACTCTTTATAACATTCTGGAGTATATGCAAATTGCCATTAGAAAAAGTGAAGCAGTAGACTTTGTAAAAATTTATATTTGTGTCATTCTCAAAACTTTTGTCCATGACTGTACTTTGCAGAGGTCATTTTCACACCTTCAGGAACCTTAAAGGGCCCTACCAGCTTTTTCCCTAAGATTCCGGCCCAAAACATGACTCCTCCACCTCCTTGATTACGTTGCAGCCTTGTTGGGACATGGTGGCCATCCACCAACCATCCACTACTCCATCCATCTGGACCATCCAGGGTTGCTCGACACTCATCAGTAAACAAGACTGTTTGAAAATTAGTCTTCATGTATGTCTGGGCCCACTGCAACCGTTTCTGCTTGTGAGTACTGAGGTGGCCGAATCATAGGTTTATGCACCACAGCAAGCCTTTGAAGGATCCCACACCTTGTGGTTCGAGGGACTCCAGAGGCATCAGCAGCTTCAAATATCTGTTTGCTGGTTTGTAATGACTTTTTAGCAGCTGCTCTCTTAATCCGATGAACTTGCCTGGCAGAAACCTTCCTCATTCTGCCTTTATCAGCACGAACACGTCTGTGCTCAGAATCAGCCACAAATCTCTTAACAGTACGATGATCACGCTTAAGTTTTCGGGAAATATGTAATGTTTTCATCCCTTGAGCAAGGCATTGCACTATTTGATGCTTTTCAGCAGCAGAGAGATCCTTTTTCTTTCCCATGTTACTTGAAAACTCTGGCCTGCTTAATAGTGTGGAACATCCAGTTTTCCTTTTATTGGGCTCACATGGCAAACTAATCACAGGTATCTGAGATTGATTTCAGTGATCCAAAGAACCCTGAGACACAATACCATCAATGGGTTTCATTTACAAAAAACGCTATGGCACTTAAAACCAATTTGCATAATAATTTGGAACATAGTGTATATACAGTAGATAACACAGGATCCATCACCCACAATAGATGATATCACAGCTCACCTCCACCTCCTCCTGTACAATGACTGATAACAACCTCTATACACAGTAGATAACACAGGATTCACCTTCACAATAGGTAATATCACAGCTCACCTCCTCCTCTTGTACAATGACTGATAGCAACCTCTATACACAGTAGATAATACAGGATCCACCTTTCACAATAGGTAACATCACAGCTCACCTCCTCCTCCTCCATAGAAAAATGAACACAAATGAAATATTTCCTTACCATTAGTGAAAGTTTCATGTAGATTTCTTAATATGAAATTCGTCCATTCTCCATAAAGCATTCCTTCCTTTGGCTCGTAGTACGTCTGTAAGTAATCTTGGGGGTTAAAGTGATCAATGTAGGTTTGCTGGGAGGTGTAACTGGTGGTCATGATGTTCTGTCCTTAGATCCTCTACTTTAGACCAGATAATAAAAAATGATATATGATACATATTGACAAAACAAAGACAATTTCCACCAGAGTCGCCTGTAAACATATTCCACAGCGTTCTAGACATTCATTTTTTTAAAATTTTCTTTTTCAAATATGAACCTTTGTAAGGCTATGTTCACACAGTTCTTTTTAAGAGTTAAAAACTCAAGTTTTTCAAGGAAAGACTGCTTCAAGATACTCTAATTTTTTTTGTGAAGTCTTTGGAGTTTTTTTTTAATTCCAGAAAGAGTTTTGAACACTTTTGGAAGAGATTTTTTTTCCTCTTTGTCACCTTTTGATTGGACAGTCCCTAGTTTGGAGAAATTTCCTTCATGACCCGCTTCAGAGAGGTGACATGCACTTTTTTTTTCCACCAGGAGGTTTTCAAAACCTTTTCAGGAAAAAAAGACTAAAAAAATGCTCATATGAACAGGACAGTGGATTTTGCATAAAAAAAAGTATTGGAAGTTTTCCCAGAATTTTCAAAGACATTTTTTGGAGGATTTTGAAGTGGATCCATAAAAAAAATCCTAAAAACTATATGTGAACGTAGCCTTAGGTCTACACTGAGTCTTTTTACTGATTTTTTTAATCAGAGTGGAAAGTGTTTGAGGACTTTTGAGCTTTTGATAAGAATTTAGAGTTTTCGCATACTTATCCCTAAGGCCTCTTTCACACTTCAGTCGTTTGGCGTCAGTTAAAATCCGCCACAGCGAGAAAAAGCGGATCCGCCAGAAAAGTGGGAAAATGGATGCAAACGGATCCGTTTTCAGACGGATCCGTCATGAACTTTCAACCCGGAAAATGCATGGTACGCATGTCTGGCACGGATGAAAGAGAGAGAGAGACCCCGGACAGTGTTCTCAGCATTTTCTATGGAAGCAACGGATCCGCTGGCGGATTCCGTCAAAAACGGATGTCAGCGGATCCGCCACCCATAGGCGCCCATTATACAAAACGGCGGACGCGGCGGATTCGTCATAGTCCGCCATTTTGATGCACACTAAAAACGTTGCATTGGACGTTTTCAAAAAATGGCGGAAGCCAAATTTATGACGGATCCGTCAAAAAACAGATTAAACGGATGACCATCCGTCAAAATCCGTCACTAATGCAAGTCAATGGGAAAAAAGCTGATCCGCCAAAAAAAAATGTCGGATCCGTTTTTTTCACACTTTGGCGGATTTTGACTGACGTCGCACGACTGAAGTGTGAAAGAGGCCTAAGGCTACTTTAACACATCTATTTTTTCCAATCAGGCACAATCTGTCCAAGTGAGAGAGTGAGAGACACAGTCCGGCGGTCGGATCAGTCCTTTGCCTGATCCGGCAGCCATTGACTTCTATTGTACCAACAAGACTGATGCGCCGCTTCAGGCGCTGTCCGGTTTTTGCACTGGAAACAAAAAAACATTTCTAGATCTGTTTTGTCCCGCCGCCGGAATTGCAATTTATTCCGAATCTGGGAAAAAACGGACAGAACGGAAGGACATGCGGCGCGATCTGGCGCTAATGTAAGTCAATGCGAAAAAAAACTGATCCGGCGGTAGAAAAAAACGGAGCCTAAAATGACATTCGGAGCGAGTTTTTTCATGTGGCAAAATGGTACGAGTTTTCGAGTGGAATTACTTCTTCTTTGAGCAGTTTTTTGGAGGAGTTTTTTTTCTTGAAATGTTATGCAGAGGTTTTTTTGCACCTTTTGGGTATGTGCAATTTTTTTCTTACAGCAAACTAAGCAGGATCTTCAAGTTTCTGAGCAGTTTCTGAGTTTCTGCTCAGTTTCCGCACAGTAATTAAGTCCGCACAGAGCCGTTTTGAGAGGAAACTCTTAAAATCCTCCTAAGAATACAAAACCCATCAAGAACTTAGTGGTTCTGCTCAGTTTTCTCTAAAAAACTAAGCAAAAAGACCCTGTGCACAAATGACTCTTTCTATTCCAAAAACTACTTAAAAAACTACAAGTGCACACAGGCAGTGAGCGGAAACTCCAACTTTTGAAGTTTTGTGGAGGATTTAGGGCATTTTTGCTAAGGCTCTGCGCTAAAAACAACTAAAAAAATTCAGTGTGCACTCTGAGGTGGGTAAAAGAAGTGACATAAGACAGAACACGATCACATCCATTTTCACATTGCTCTGCACTCTTCATTTTACAATGCGCTTTTTCAGGCGAATTCCAGGTGAAATCCACCAGAAAAAGGAACGTGCACATTTTCAAGTATTTTCTACAATCAGGCATTTTTCTAAACCTGAAACATGTAAAAGATGCTAAAAAGTCCGAACATATGAACAGTAAGTCGTCTTTCTGTAGAAATGAACATGTAGATTCTTTTGAGCGTTTTGTGATCGCTTTAGTCAATGTTTTAAGGAGTTCAAAAAAAGTCCAGAAGAAAGTCCAGAAAAAGTGTGAATGTACCCTGAGTTTTGTCACTCTCTGAAAATCACAAATTGATACATGATGTATTTTACTATTTTTTTAATATTCATTAAAAAAATTCCAATTGAATTTTTAACTGTTTTACTTATAGTGCAGCTCTTGTTAGCACAACACAAAATAAACTTTTCCCATTGGAGACATAATTAGGACATGTGAGTGCTTCTTTGGTCCCTTATCCTCTGCACCTTTTTTGTGTATTATCCCTGTACATTCATTGACGTACCTAGAGTGCGATAGGCAAAAGTGCAAAATTTGGACCTGGGCGCCCACCTACATATTAGTCATATGTATTAGCCCTTGTACATTTCTAAATCATATAAAGAGATATCTGTTGCCCCCCCATAATGAAATAATATCCCACATCCTATACTAATGTACTGCTTCTTGAGCCCCTTCCTGTAATAATGCCCCATGCTGTGCCCTTTCCAGTTATAATGTCCCCTATTCTGGACCCCTTCCAGTAATAATGCTCATCATCCTCAGCCCCTTTCAATAATAATGTCCAATATCCTGGGCCCCTTCCAGTAATAATGTTGCCCATCCTCAGTCTCTTTTAGTAATAATGTACTCCATCCTGAGCCCATTCCAGTAATAATGTCCCCATACTATGCTCTTTCCAGTAACAATGTCCTCCATCCTGAGCCCTTCCGGTAATAATGTCCCCCATCTTGTGCCCGTTCCAGTAATAATGTCCTCCATCCTATACCCTTTCCAGTAATAATGTCCCCCATACTGTGCCCTTTCCAGTAATAATGTCCCCTATCCTGGACCCCTTCCAGTAATAATGTCCCCTATCCTGGACCCCTTCCAGTAATAATGTCCTCCATCCTGAGCCCTTTACGATAATAATATCCTCATCCTGTGCCCCTTCCAGTAATAATGTTGCCCATCTTCAGCCTCTCTCAGTAATAATGTCCTCCATCCTGAGCCTTTTCCGGTAATAATGTCCCCATCCTGTGCCCTTTCCAGTAATAATGTCCTCCATCCAGAGCCCCTTACGGTAATAATGTCCCCATCCTGTGTCTTTCCAGTAATAATGTCATCCATCCTGAGCCCCTTCCGGTATTAAAGTCACCTATCCTCAACCCCTTTCAATAATAATGTCTTAGGCCCCTTCCTGTACTAATGCCCTTCATCCTTGCATAATGTTCCCATACTCTCTCCTTCCAGTAATATATGCCCCCCATCCTGAACCCCTTCTGGTAGTAATTTCCCCCATCCTTATGAAGGTAAACTATGAAAATTATTCCTTTAGAACTTTTGCTCATCGCTTTGATTTTTTTCATGTGTGTGATGAGTTGGGCTCCATGTGATCTGTATGATCAGCCTATAGTTGTTGGATTTTTCTATGTCGTAAATACTGTGACACGTCAAAACTCACCTGTACTAAGTCCCTACAGGGTATTCTAAAGCCTGTGACCAAATATATATATATTTTTTTAAAAAACTCTCCTTCGCTCACTAATAAAGATTGAGGTGGCATAAAAAATTAGTGTGAAAGTAAACTGGATCATGATCAAAGAAACATTTGACAGCATTGTGACACACAAAAATCTCAGATAGATGTTAAGGTTCCTAACTTCAAGGAACCATTCCATCCTTTTTTTCCTACTTTACCTTGGTATTTCTCCTCTTGCATTAGCTTTTTTTTATTAGTTGGTACATTAAAATCAAATCATAAAAAGGCAAAAAGTGTTAGCGTCTCTCTTACCTCTGCTCCTCGGCTTTCTCAGGTGGGGGTAGGTTTAATAGTAAATTTTCTCAAGTTTTTCTTTGCCTTTTATAATTTGGTGACTCAATTATGTGATGGGTTTTGTAAGCAAAAATTCCTCTTGAAAAATGTGATATCGATTCCTTGTTTACAGTTCTCATGATTTTTGAAGAAAAAATGCAGTTTTACGTCTATACATACGATATTAGGATCTTGTTACAGTGCCAACATTTTATATATTTCGTAAATGTATCCAAATTTAGACAATGAATTATGACTGTCATTTCAGAAAATAATTTTTATTTGGTTACGCAACTTAAAGAATGTTCTGTGATCAGTCTAATATCGTAGTCTGAGTTGTAATGTGAAGCTTCAGGACCTTATTGCAAAATGTTCCATTTATAATACTTTTATTTTTCTTATGTGTTAGAGAAAGGCCTTTATCTTCACACTTGTAGAGTTGAGTATGTTAGAGGACTCACCATAGCAGAGCCCGGCGATATAGGAAAGTTGAGTTGGTAGGAGATCCAATGTAGCGATGTAGTAGAGATGACTCACTATTGTAATGTAGTAGGGCTCAGCAATGTAGATGTGTTGAGCAGTTCAGGTGATTTACTGTTACAATGTAGCATAGACCCAGGGGTGAACCTAGCTTCTCTGCTGCCTGAGGCGAACTGCAAAATGGTGCCCCACCACCCCGTAGTAAAATCAGTACAAATAAATCTGGTTTACTCTTTACTAGCCTAACCTGACGCACATGTAAAATACACTTTTAATTAGGAATATATTTGAAACATCGATCTTTACACTTCTTTAGGGACTCAATGCCGCCTGAGGTGAAGTGATCAACTTGCTTCATTTTAAGTACGCCCCTGGCCGGGGACAGTGCTTACTGTAGCACTTCTTCCCCGGCGGACTTCCGTGTGGTACTGATGTGGCACACAGTTGCCACAAGTATTACACACACGGACACGGATATCTCCCTCCCTAATGGTTTTTCCAGTACCGGAAATATCAGAATGTGTGAAACCAGCCTAAAGCCACATTCACATGTTCAGTATTTGGTTAGTATTTTACCTCAATATTTGTAAGCCAAATCGGGAGTGGGTGAGAAATCCAGAAGTGGTGACGTGTTTCTATTATATTTTTCCTCTGATTGTTCCACTCCTGGTTTTGGCTTACAAATACTGAGGTAAAATACTGAACGTGTGAACGTGGCCTGATAGAGGGTTTCTGCTACTTCTGACTTCCCGCAGACAAACTTGCAGTCACAAGATGGCGCCGATAAAAGGTGGAGACAGTGACATTATACACAGGAGCTCTGTATATAGTGTATAGTGTACAGGTATTACAGTGATCACCAGTCACATTATACACAGGAGCTCTGTATATAGTGTCAGTGTACAGGTAATACAGTGATCACCGGTGACATTATACACAGGACTCTGTATATAGTGTCAGTGTACAGGTAATACAGTGATCACCGGTGACATTATACCAGGGCTCTGTATATAGTGTCGGTGTACAGTAATACAGTGATCACGGTGACATTATACACAGGAGCTCTGTATAAGTGTCAGGTACATGTAATACACCGTGAAATCACGGGGACATTATACATGAACTCATACAGGTCGGACTGAGTACCTAGGCCACGAGAGAAAAATCATTCTCGGGCCCACATGCAGTTATGTAAAAACATCACACAAGGAAGATCCTATAAACTACACACACAGGAGAGCGACAGATCTCTATATACTACAACACACAGGAGAGCTGACAGATCTCTATATACTACACCACACAGAAAGCTGACAGATCCTCTATATACTACAACACACAGGAGAGCGGACAGATCCTCTATATACTACAAACCACACAGGAGAGCGGACAGATCTCTATATACTACACCACACAGGAGAGCTGACAGATTCCTCTATATACTACACCACACAGGAGAGCTGACAGATCCTCTACATACTACACCACACAGGAGAGCGACAGATCCTCTAATACTACACCACACAGGAGAGCGGACAGATCCTCTATATACTACACCACACAGGAGAGCTGACAGATCCTCTATATACTACACCACACAGGAGAGCGGACAGATCCTCTATATACTACACCACACAGGAGAGCGACAGATCCTCTATATACTACACCACACAGGAGAGCGACAGATCCTCTATATACTTACCACACACAGGAAGCTGACAGATCCTCTATATACTACACCACACAGGAGAGCTGACAGATCCTCTATATACTACACCACACAGGAGAGCGACAGATCCTCTATATACTACACCACACATGAGAGCTGACAGATCCTCTATATACTACACCACACAGGAGAGCGGACAGATCCTCTATATACTACACCACACAGGAGAGCCGACAGATCCTCTATATACTACACCACACAGGAGAGCTGACAGATCCTCTTATATACTACACCACACAGGAGAGCGGACAGATCCTCTATATACTACACCACACAGGAGAGCTGACAGATCCTCTATATTACTACACCACACAGGAGAGCTGACAGATCCTCTATATACTACACCACACAGGAGAGCTGACAGATCCTCTATATACTACACCACACAGGAGAGCGACAGATCCTCTATATACTACACCACACAGGAGAGCGACAGATCCTCTATATACTACACCACACAGGAGAGCGACAGATCTCTATATACTACACCACACAGGAGAGCTGACAGATCCTCTAATACTACACCACACAGAGAGCGGACAGATCCTCTATATACTACACCACACAGGAGAGCGACAGATCCTCTATATACTACACCACACAGGAGAGCTGACAGATCCTCTATATACTACACCACACAGGAGAGCGACAGATCCTCTATATACTACACCACACAGGAGAGCGACAGATCCTCTATATACTACACCACACAGGAGAGCGACAGATCCTCTATATACTACACCACACAGGAGAGCTGACAGATCCTCTATATTACTACACCACACAGGAGAGCGACAGATCCTCTATATACTACACCACACAGGAGAGCCGACAGATCCTCTATATACTACACCACACAGGAGAGCTGACAGATCCTCTATATACTACACCACACAGGAGAGCGGACAGATCCTCTATATACTACACCACACAGGAGAGCCGACAGATCCTCTATATACTACACCACACATGAGAGCTGACAGATCCTCTATATACTACACCACACAGGAGAGCGGACAGATCCTCTATATACTACACCACACAGGAGAGCTGACAGATCCTCTATATACTACACCACACAGGAGAGCCGACAGATCCTCTATATACTGTACCACACCACAGGACAGCTGACAGATCTTCTATATACTACACCACACAGGAGAGCCGACTGATCCTGTATTTACTACACCACACAGGAGAGCCGACAGATCCTCTATATACTATACCACACCACAGGACAGCTGACAGATCCTCTATATACTACACTGTATCGACCCGCCACCACAATTGTGGATTACCAGGGCAATGGGGTACTCAGAGTCGAGCCCATGGAAGTCTATGGGGTTGTCACGGGTAGCGGTGGCTCGGTCTGTGGCCCTGGCGGTCTGGCGTATGTTTGGGGGAATATTTACAGGGGATTTGATATATTTACAGTTCGTGACGCCACCTGTAGTTCTCTGGTAATTTGTACCAGCGCTGCTGTAGATCTCTGAGGGGATGGTGAGGCAGCTAGATGTCGGGTCCCCTACAGGTGGGACTCTTCCCTCAGGTCGATAGTTATGGTGGGGGTTGTGCAGGATATAATTAAATAACTCAGTCTCACACCGTCAGCGTCTTTCCATACCTTTTACTTGTAAGATGGTTAGGCAGGTCCCAGGGAGGCTGATCCAATGGAGAATGTGCTTTGAGGTAGCAGCTGAACAAGTTAGGGGCCTCCTTTACTTTCACAATGGTGATGAGTCCAACCAGCATAAAGCGTAGTTCACTCCAAAAACTCCAGCTATTTCAAAGCTGTACTGCCCGGTCAGTTTTGTGGTTGGAGCCTTCCTATGAGAGAGCTGAGTTCCTATTCTTGTCGTGCACTGACTCAAGGTTCTCACTCCCCCTGACCCCAGTTACGTACCGACACTCCAAGGGTTGCTTTCTGTTACCTAAGGTCCAGTAAGCCTCTGGTTTTTCTACCACTATGCGTGAAGCTATAGTGACACTTCGGTCCCCAGTGACCGGTGACAATGTGCAGGACTTCTCCAATCCTAAAGCACTTCTGAATTCCTTCCACTGTGCCCTTCGCCTTGTCCGCGCTTGTAGCATAAGCACTCCACACTTCCTAAGGTCATATAGATCAGTCCCTTCTTGCTTCTTTCCAGAGCTTGTTGCCAGAATCTCAGTATTCCACTAGGCAGGAGCACGTCTCTGAACCTTCACTGTCCTTGGGACAGGAGACTGAAGTATCTGCAACTAACTCTTCCTTCTCAATAGATGTCTCAGTCCGTCTGCCAGTGGGGCACAGCTCTGACCAGGCTGAGGTGATCTGGCTCACCTGTACTAGCCTCCACTTTCTGAACTGCACACAAGTGAGATGACTCAGTCCTGAGCCACCCGAGCTAGACTCTGCTCTTCCTCCCTCCAGATCCAGGCTAGACTGCCCTGTCCGAAGACAGGAAACTGACTGACTTCCTCTGCTGCCTGACACTGGCTTATCTCCCTATGGGTGTGTCTAAGTGTGTGTTGGAGTGAATGTTTATAGAGCATTAAACTGCTATCTCTCCACACATCCTCCAGGGTACTGCGTGTGCCTTCACACCAGGGCTACACATTCCCCCATGGCAAAAGACAGCACTCCCGGGCTGTGAAATACAAGAAGACAATTTTGTTTTTGCATTAAACATTAACATTAACTCTTCCCATCCGGGAGGTAAGGATTTCTTGAACGTTGCAATCAAAACATTAAATATAGAAAAATACAAAATATTAAATAGACATTTTCATATACATAGATGACAATATTCTTGTGAAGGACCCGCACCAAACCTTCAACGTGGGTCCTGGGTGGGCTGCAGGACATCTGAATGCAGACCTCACTCAGTGCCTCACCACACGGGTTTTATATTCAGAGGTAGTTGAGGTGGTTTCATGTAAAACCAATATTATGCACCGAAGTGCAACTATTTACAGGATAAGTTCTGGGCTGGCACAGTCCTCAGCCTCAAAGTCCATGACATAATAAAAGACATATATATATACACATTTCAAATATGCATCATTCTTCTTTAACTTTTACTTTACCCAACAGGGCATTTTATGTAAAACTATGCATTCAATTATTCAAATTTTCATCTTGTACCCAGCGGGCATTCTACTTATTATAATAAAACTATGTAAACATTATGCACAGCAATGAAGTGCAAATTAGCAGCTATTCCCTTTGTTAAAACTTTTTACAATTTTCTTAGTTGCGGTAAACCCTGTCTGGGTCCTACCGTTCTTCACATTCTCTTGACTTCAATGACATTTTCCACCCGGGGGCTGGAACAATGCGATGGTCCCTAGATCCCATGACTAACAAGTCGTGACCTGCTATCAGAGTCTGGGTCGCCACAGTTCTCGTACGAACCTCTAGGGGCGCAACGGGTGCTTTCGCTTTATGAGACGCTGTTTGCGTTACTGTAATGGCCACTTGCTCTCGTGATGCAGAAATAGTCGCCGTGCGCGTCGTCGTGTAAACTGCTGATTGCGATTTGGACTGGGTCGCAGGTTGCGATGCAGTAAGACAAGATAATGAAGAGTATGCAGATGTTGCTTCCATTTGCGAGGAGCCTGCAGGGGGCGATGCTGGGGCACGGCCTGGTGCTGTTTGAGCTTGAGACGGGGACGCTGCGGTAGTGGTGACGTTACCTGCGTCGGGGACGGGGTCACGGACGATTGTGACATTAAGGGCATACCATCCCTTCATACCCCAGTGCCGTGTATAGGTGACAATGTCTCCATTAATTAGGTCCCTCCCGGGATGGCCTTGCGGTAGGTGGGATTCTACGTCGCGTCTGCTGACAAAGACCCCTGGGTAGAGGCCCGGTTCTCTGATGAAGCCCCAGCCCTTTCGGAGCTGGAACTCTGTCACACACCCATGCCGCCGCGGTTCCCTCAGAGTACCTTTTTCTCTACGGACACTTTCCTTGTCCGCGATCAGCTCTGCATGCTGCCGCTGTCGGTTGCGCTGAGCCTCCTGCTCTTCCTCCTGCCGGCGTCGCTGTTTCTCCTCGCGACGCTGCCACTCACGTTCCCACTGGGCGGTGTAGGCGACGTCATCCAGGCGCGCCATCTCATCCCAGTCGACGTCTGGTAATGACGGACAGGACCCCTCCGGTGTCCCTATCGGGGATCGATCCTCTGCTGCGGCCTCCTGGCCGGGCGGGCGTTCCGGAACTGGCGGTACCTCCTCAACCTCCCTCGCCTCCACCGCTTCCTCGGTAGGTTCAGGGTCGGTCCTTTTGGGGGTAGCCTCCGGTTGCTCCTTAGCCTTGGGCAGCAGAAGTTTCGGTAACTCCAGTCGTGAGGGGTCGTCGAGGTGAGAGAACACCGCGTCCCACAGCCGCCGCTGCATCAGGGTACGCCGGCGTCTCTCGATCTCCTCCATGCCAGGTTGTGGCAAAATCATCTTTTTCAGTCTTGCATTTTCTTCCTTATTCTCCAGCAATGCTTGCTGCAGGTGCAGGACCACGGATGGTTCCGGTGCTGGTGGCAGCTTGGCTGGGGAGCGGGGCCTGCCTTCCTCCGCTTCCCTGCTCGGCTGCACACGTCCTGCTTCCATGATGTTCCAGAGCGTTTTTTCATCTTCTTTCAGAGACGTCCGGTCTCTTCCGTGGAGGCGGGGTTTGCGTCTCCTCCTCCTCGCAGGGAAGGTGAAGAGGAGGCGGACCTCCTTTGCTGTAGGGCAGGATCGCATGTTGTAATAGCACTTTGAGAGGGCAGGCATTCTCTTCGCGCCACAGGGGGGTACACGCCCACAAATCCACGCCCACCTTCTTCTCTAGCGCCTGAGGGCGCGAAATTGGCGGCAAAATGGCGGATTTTAGCGCCAAAAATAGCAAACAGTCCTTTTCCACAAAAACACCTCCACAGGCACACAGGGCTCGCAATTTTGCGAGTTTCGCATCCTGTTCGTGACGCCAAAGTTGTATCGACCCGCCACCACAATTGTGGATTACCAGGGCAATGGGGTACTCAGAGCCGAGCCCATGGAAGTCTATGGGGTTGTCACGGGTAGCGGTGGCTCGGTCTGTGGCCCTGGCGGTCTGGCGTATGTTTGGGGGAATATTTACAGGGGATTTGATATATTTACAGTTCGTGACGCCACCTGTAGTTCTCTGGTAATTTGTACCAGCGCTGCTGTAGATCTCTGAGGGGATGGTGAGGCAGCTAGATGTCGGGTCCCCTACAGGTGGGACTCTTCCCTCAGGTCGATAGTTATGGTGGGGGTTGTGCAGGATATAATTAAATAACTCAGTCTCACACCGTCAGCGTCTTTCCATACCTTTTACTTGTAAGATGGTTAGGCAGGTCCCAGGGAGGCTGATCCAATGGAGAATGTGCTTTGAGGTAGCAGCTGAACAAGTTAGGGGCCTCCTTTACTTTCACAATGGTGATGAGTCCAACCAGCATAAAGCGTAGTTCACTCCAAAAACTCCAGCTATTTCAAAGCTGTACTGCCCGGTCAGTTTTGTGGTTGGAGCCTTCCTATGAGAGAGCTGAGTTCCTATTCTTGTCGTGCACTGACTCAAGGTTCTCACTCCCCCTGACCCCAGTTACGTACCGACACTCCAAGGGCTGCTTTCTGTTACCTAAGGTCCAGTAAGCCTCTGGTTTTTCTACCACTATGCGTGAAGCTATAGTGACACTTCGGTCCCCAGTGACCGGTGACAATGTGCAGGACTTCTCCAATCCTAAAGCACTTCTGAATTCCTTCCACTGTGCCCTTCGCCTTGTCCGCGCTTGTAGCATAAGCACTCCACACTTCCTAAGGTCATATAGATCAGTCCCTTCTTGCTTCTTTCCAGAGCTTGTTGCCAGAATCTCAGTATTCCACTAGGCAGGAGCACGTCTCTGAACCTTCACTGTCCTTGGGACAGGAGACTGAAGTATCTGCAACTAACTCTTCCTTCTCAATAGATGTCTCAGTCCGTCTGCCAGTGGGGCACAGCTCTGACCAGGCTGAGGTGATCTGGCTCACCTGTACTAGCCTCCACTTTCTGAACTGCACACAAGTGAGATGACTCAGTCCTGAGCCACCCGAGCTAGACTCTGCTCTTCCTCCCTCCAGATCCAGGCTAGACTGCCCTGTCCGAAGACAGGAAACTGACTGACTTCCTCTGCTGCCTGACACTGGCTTATCTCCCTATGGGTGTGTCTAAGTGTGTGTTGGAGTGAATGTTTATAGAGCATTAAACTGCTATCTCTCCACACATCCTCCAGGGTACTGCGTGTGCCTTCACACCAGGGCTACACAACACCACACAGGACAGCTGACAGATCCTCTATATACTACACCACACAGGAGAGCCGACAGATCCTCTATATACTACACCACACAGGAGAGCCGACAGATCCTCTATATACTACACCACACAGGAGAGCCGACAGATCCTCTATATACTATACCACACCACAGGACAGCTGACAGATCCTCTATATACTACACCACACAGGACAGCTGACAGATCCTCTATATACTACACCACACAGGAGAGCCGACAGATCCTCTATATACTACACCACACAGGAGAGCTGACAGACTCTCTATGTACTACACCATACAGGAGAGCTGACAGATCCTCTACATACTACACCACACAGGAGAGCTGACAGATCCTCTATATACTAAACCACACAGGAGAGCCGACAGACCCTCTATATACTACACCACACAGGAGAGCCGACAGACCCTCTACATACCACACCACACAGGAGAGCCGACAGACCCTCTATATACTACACCACACAGGAGAGCAGACAGACCTTCTACATACCACACCACACAGGAGAGTCGACAAATTCTCTATATACTGCACCACACAGGAGAGCAGACAGATCCTCTATATACTGCACCACACAGGAGAGCCGACAGATCCTCTATATACTACACCACACAGGAGAGTCGACAGACCCTCTATATACTACACCACACAGGAGAGTCGACAGATCCTCTATATACTACACCACACAGGAGAGCCGACTGATCCTGTATATACTACACCACACAGGAGAGCTGACAGATCCTCTATATACTACACCACACAGGAGAGCTGACAGATCCTCTATATGACTCGACCTCGCACCACAATTGTGGATACCAGGGCTATGGGGTACTCGGAGCCGAGCCCATGGAAGTCTATGGGAGTTGTCACTGGCAGCGGTGGCTCGGTCCGTGGCCCTGGCGGTCAATGCGATAGGGGATATTTACAGGGGATTATTAGGTAGGTAGTTCGTGACGCCACCTGTGGTTTCTGGTAATTGTACCAGCGCTGCTAGGAGGACTTTCACAGGGGATGTTATGGGGCAGCTTGGTGGTAGTCTCCCACAGGTGAGACGGGTCCCTGGAAGTCTATGGTGCTGATGAAGCAGGGTGTAGTAATAATTCAGTCACACACAAGGTAGCTCCTATTCATACCTTTTACTGATGATGGTTCAAGCAGACCCCGGGAAGCTGGTCGGGGTGGAGAGTGCACTTTCAGGTAGCAGCCGAGCAGGTTAGAGGCCTCCTTAACTTCCATATAATGTGAGTCCAACTTGCCTGAAGCGAAGTTAACTCCAAAACTCCAGCTTTCTCTGTAGCTGTACTGCCCGGCCAACGTTGTGGTGGAGCCTTCTAATGATGAAACTAAGTCCTTACTTTTGCTTGGCCTAGCTCAAAGTCCCTGTTCCACCTGACTCCGGTTACGTATTGACACTTTGGGCTGCTCTCTGCGACCTGTAGTCCAGATGCCTCTGGTTTTCTTGTCACTATGCCTGAAACAATAGTGACGCTTCGGTCCCCAGTGACCGGTGATTCAGTGCAGGCAATCCAATACCTAAAGCACTTTCTATCTTCTCCACTGTGCCCTTCGCCCTGCTTTCCGCTCTTAACATAAGCACTGCTGCATAGAAGTCGAGTCTCAGATTCCCTGTTTGGGCTCGCTGAGCAGCTCTCAGTATTCTCCTAGTCCAGGACCTCTGTCGACTGGACTTCACTGTCCTGGGACAGGCGGCTGAAGTCTCTGCTCTGAACTCAGCAGGAAACCAATCTGACTGACTAACTCAGACAGGCAACTATCCAAGGGATGACTCACTCCTGAGCCTCCCGGAGCTAACTGACTGAATCCCTGTCTTAAGACAGGAAGCTGAAGAACTCTCTATGCTGACACCCACCAAACTTATATACCCCTATGGGTGTGTCTAAAGAGTGTGAGTGACATGAGTGAATGCATATCAAGCTTTGGCTTTTACCATCCAGTGCACTTTCCTGGATTTTCATGTGTGCCTGCGAAGCTGGGCTACACATCCCCCCTTAGTAAAACACAGCACTCCCGGGCTGTAAAAGACAAAAAGAATATTTTGTTTTGCATTAACAACAACATTTCAACTCTTCCCATCCGGGAGGTACGAATTTCTTGAACGTTACAATATGTACAGTAAGAATACAAAAGTATCAAAAGTATCAAAATATCAAACGTGTTCATATATACAAGATACTTGTGGAGGACCCGCACCAAAAACCTCCCACGTGGGTCCTGGGTGGGCTGCAGGACTTCTGACTGCAGACCTCACTCTAGGCCCACCATACGGGTTTTTCTTCAGAGGTAGTTGTGTAATAATGGCTTTGTGTAAAACCAATATAATGCACCGAAGCGCAACTATTTACAAAGACAAGTTCTGGGCTGGCACAGTCCTCAGCCTCTCAGTCCATGGCATGGTTAAGGACACATATATATATTTCACTTCAATATTCACATTCTTTTAACTTTCTTTACCCAACCAGGGTATTCTATATGTAAAACTATGCAAAATAGGTAAACATCATTTTTCTTAACTTTTCTTTCTGGTACCCAGCCGGGTATTCTACTCCCTATAGGAAACTTCAATAGACAATAATAAAGTGCAATTGGCAAGTTATGTAAACATTACATACATTTCAAGTGCAATTATGCGAACTTTCTTTTTCAACTTTATACATGCTTCAATACGGTAAACCCCTGTCTGGGTCCTACCGGTCTTCACATTTTGTTGACTTCAACTACATCTTCCACCCCAGGGGCTGGAACAATGCGATGCTCCTTAGAGTGCATGAGAAACAGGTCGTGACCTGCTATCAGGGTCTGGGTCGCTACAGTCCTTGTGCGAACCGCTAGGGGCACGCCGGGTGCTTCCTTCTTGTGAGACGCCGATTGCGTCGCTGTTTGTGTAGCAGGGGGTGATTCAGCTGTAACCGCAGTTTGCGATATAGGCGGCAGCGCTGGCTGAGACTTGGGCTGCGTTGAGTAAGCAGGAGGCGATGCCGATTGCGACATAGATTGCGATGGGCCTGCAGGAGGCGATGCTGAAGTACGGCCTGGTGCTGTGGACGCTCTGAACTGGGACGCCCCGGGACCGGCGTCGGGGACGGGGTCACTAACGATGGACACATTCAGGGCATACCACCCCTTCATGCCCCAGTGACGGGTGTAACTAACAATGTCCCTGTAATGTATATGGTACAGTTCATATAGCGTCTTGTGCTTGGGTGC
Organism: Oophaga sylvatica; assembly: GCA_033576555.1. NCBI lineage: Eukaryota > Metazoa > Chordata > Amphibia > Anura > Dendrobatidae > Oophaga > Oophaga sylvatica. Next base: position 374,340,378 of record JARQOD010000003.1, on the reverse strand, counting down.
GATGAAAATACTTGAGACACAGGTTTGATATAGAAAGTCTTGTATTACTTCATACAAATTGGCAAAAATAAACACACAGATTGCAAACACAGAAGCAGGAGACACAGCAGGCCAGAGTAATCTAAGCTCAGCAATAACTCTCCACAACAGATTCAGATCTTCTTCTCTGTTACCGCAAGTCCATGCAAACGTGAGGCTCTCAAGAGCAGAGTTCAGAGTCCACAAGTGCTTCAGAGTTCCTCAGTAGGAATGGCTGGAGTACAAGGTCCAAGGCTTCAGGAGTCAGAACACAGGTTCACTGCAGGCTAGATTCTGAAGCACTGATTGCTCAGCTGTGGCTGTTTAAGAAGCAAACGGAGAGAATCAGGGCGGGAACATGCAAGCTGGAAAACTCCATTTTGACTGAGGGCAAGATAGCTGCAGCAAAACAGAAAGCAAAATGGCCGACGAACAAACTGAGTTTCAGAAACAGATACACAGAACCTTACATTACTCCCCCCTTAGGGACAACCTCCGGATGACCTCAGACCAGGCTTGTGTGGGTACCTCTGATGAAACTGACGGAGCAAGCGAGGAGCATTAACGTTATTGACTGGTTCCCATGAGTTGTCCTCCACTGGGTAGCCCTGCCATTTAATCAGATATTGTAACTGATTTCTATACAACCTGGAATCTAAAATCCTTTCCACCACAAATTCCTCCTGACCATCGGCTAGCACTGGGTCAGGGCAAGGAGAAGAACGTCCAGGAAACGTATTGGGTGTCGCAGCCTTTAGTAGGGATACATGAAAGACAGGGTGGATTCTCATAGTTCTGGGCAATTGAAGACGACAAGCAACGGCACTTATAATTTTACTGATTTTATAGGGTCCAATGTACTTATGTCCCAACTTAGACGATGGAATCCTTAACTTAAGATTTCTGGTTGACAGCCAGACCAGGTCTCCTACCTTAAAAGCTGGTGCAGGTTTACGAAATTTATCTGCTGCCTTCTTGTACCTTTCCTGAGCCGATTCCAGATTCTCCTTTAGAAGATCCATATTCTTCTGTAAAGTCGTGACTCTTTCAGCCACTGCTGGCAAAGGCGTCTCTATGGGAAATCGTGGTAGAATGTTAGGATGATAACCTAGATTAGAGTAAAAAGGAGACTGTTTAGTGGAGGCACTCTGAGAGTTGTTGTAAGAGAACTCAGCCAATGGAAGTAGATCCACCCAATCATCCTGTAGGTGGCAGATAAAGCAGCGGAGATACTGCTCCAGGGTTTGATTGGTTCGTTCGGTTTGTCCATTAGTCTGGGGATGAAAAGCAGAAGAAAGGTTTACTTTAATGTCCAATGCTGCACAGAAATTTTGCCAAAACCTAGAAGTGAATTGCACCCCTCGATCCGAAATAACCTCATCCGGTACTCCATGTAAGCGAAACACATCTTTAATCATCAAATCTGATGTCTGTTTTGCAGTGGGTAAGCCGACACAAGGGATAAAATGAGCTGCCTTTGTTAGACGGTCAACCACCACTAGAATAGTGTTCTTCCCTTGAGAGGTTGGTAATTCCACAATGAAGTCCATAGAAATGGATCCCCACGGGCGGGACGGGGTGGGAAGAGGCTGTAACAGACCAGTTGGTGAAGAGCGAGGTGTTTTGCATCTTGCACAAACCTCACACGAAGTGACATAGTTCAAAACATCCTTCCTACAAGTGGGCCACCAAAAGAAACGAGAAAGAAATTCCTGTGTCTTTAGAATTCCTCTATGCCCGGCTATTTTGGAATCGTGAATGAGTTGCAATACTCTCAATCTGACTGTTTCAGGTATATACAGACGTTGTCCCAGAATCCACACACCATTCTTAAAGACAAGACTTACGTCCCTTGGGGGTTGAGCCAAAAAAGAATCCGCATGGTATGCTTCCTTGATGTCTTTAATTAGGTCTTGATGATGAATCACTCCTAGGAATCTAGAGTCAGGAAGAATAGTCTTAGGAGGAGTAATTGGACGTGTCTCTGCTGAGTAAATCCTAGAGAGTGCATCAGCCTTTCCATTGCGCGATCCTGGTCTATAAGAAATAATAAAATTAAATTGGTTTAAGAAAAGATTCCAGCGAGCCTGGCGAGGAGTCAGGCACTTAGCCGACCTGATAAACTCAAGATTACGATGGTCTGTCAGAACGACTATTTGCTGTGCAGCTCCTTGAAGAAGGTGTCTCCATTCTTTGAAGGCGGCAATAATGGCCAACAACTCTCTATTGCCCACATCGTAGTTCTTCTCAGCCGAAGACAACTGCTGGGAAAAGAAGGCACAGGGATGCAAGACATTCTTCTCACCTGTTCTCTGAGAGAGTATAGCTCCCACGGCACAGTCTGAAGCATCCACCTCTATTATGAAGGCAAGCTCTGGGTTGGGATGTACTAGGATAGGTGCAGTGGTAAATTTATCTTTTAGACGGGAAAATGCTTCCTGGGCTTGGGGAGTCCAGGAGAACTTAGACTCTTTCCGGTAAGTTGGGTGATAGGTGACACTACCTCAGAGAAATTTCTAATGAAACGTCTATAGAAGTTTGCAAACCCGATGAAGCGCTGTACCTCCTTCACATTTCTAGGACTTGGCCAATCATTGATGGCTTGGGTTTTACTTCCATCCATACTAATTCCTTGTGTAGACAGTACATACCCCAGAAATTGAATTTCGGTCTTATGGAATTCACACTTTTCAAGCTTGATGTAAAGATGATTTTGTCTTAGACGTTCCAAGACCATTCTCACATGTCCATGATGTTCCTCTGTGGAGTTAGAAAAAATTAAAATATCATCCAAATAAATTACCACGAATGTATCCAGGAGATCCCTGAAGATGTCATTCACCAAGTGTTGGAAAGTGGCTGGGGCGGTACTCAGACCAAAAGGCATAACTAGATATTCAAAGTGTCCATAGCGTGACCTGAATGCAGTCTTCCATTCATCCCCAGGTCTAATACGGACTAAGTTATAGGCCCCACGAAGATCTAGTTTAGAAAAAATTTTGGCATGTCGCACTCTCTCCAATAACTCAGGGATTAAAGGCAATGGATAACGGTTTCTAATAGTAACCTTATTGAGTTCCCTATAGTCTACGCATGGTCTCAGGGATCCATCTTTCTTCTTTACAAAGAATATGGGTGCCCCTGCAGGAGATGAAGAGGGGCGTATGAAGCCCTTGGCTAGATTTTCGTCTATGTACTCTTTTAAAGCCTTCAGCTCGGGCCCCGCCAGGGGTAGATCTTACCAAAAGGTATCTCTGCTCCAGGCAATAATTCAATTGGACAATCATATGGACGGTGAGGAGGAAGCTGGTCAGCGTTCTTCTTGTCACATAAATCCACATAGTCCTGGTATACAGCTGGTAGTTCAGGGACTGACATGATTCCTTTAGGAACAGAGCAAGCTGAAACTTTTGGACTCATCTGTTTCTCTGGAAAGTGTAATTCCTTGGTCTCCCAGTTAATGGTAGGATTCTGAGCCTGCAGCCATGGTAGCCCTAGAATAATGGAAAGTGAGGAGAAGAGATAAGCATAAAGGACAGTTTCTCTTGATGATCTTTACCCATAAGAACCTTTAAAGGCTCTGTTTCCTGATCCACTGGTCCAGAGGTCAGCAGGGAGCCATCCACAGTTTCCATCTGTACTGGAGTAGCCTTCTTCACTGAACGTATTCCCTGTTTCAGAGCAAAGGAGACATCCATAAAATTTCCACTTGCACCTGAGTCGATCATAGCAGAGCTAGACACCCAGGCTGAGTCAACCCAGAGTTTGATGGAAAGAAAACAGTGAGAATTGTTTTTTTTTACAACTCAGCTGGGACACCGCTGAGGAAACTTGAAAGATGGCAGCATTTACACAGTCAACGTCCTCAGAGGTAACGGAGTTTAAGTCCGAGAAATCAAGATCTGTTGCTGCAGATCTCTCTGGAGCCTGAGGCTCGGACCTGACAGATCCCCTCTCGCAACACTCACAATGAATGAGTGCTGCAGTAGTCTTGCGAGAACGGCTGGGGCAGTTAATAATAAAGTGCCCTGACTTACCACAATAAAAACATAGATTCTCCTTAAATCGATGTTCCTTGCGTGCATCACTAACCCGTCGTAGTAAAGAGTCTACCTGCATGGGTTCAGGTTCAGGTTCCCGTGTAATCCTATTCAAAGGTTCCTTAGCTGGAGAGGAAGGTAGGAAAAGGTTAGTACGATTGCTTTCGAACCATCTCTCTTGCCTGCGTTCAGTTAAACGAGTATCAATACGGATGCAGTAGTTAATAAAGTCACCTAACGCAGTGGGAGGGTCGGCACGAGCAAGTTCATCCTTAATCAGTGGGGATAACCCCTTTCGAAAAATAGATTTTTTGGCGGAATTGTCCCAGGTGGTATCAAGGGCCCATCTCCTGAAATCCAAGGCATATTCAGCTACCGAGTGCTTACCTTGGCGCAAAGCTAACATGGCTGCTTCAGCTGTTGCACCTCGATTGGGGTCATCAAACACCTGCCCCATGGCTGAAATAAAATCATCAAGGTGATTCAAACAATCATCCTCAGTCTCAATCAGAGGGTTTGCCCACATCAAAGCCTTGTTGGTAAGCAACATAATTATAGTAAGCACCTTAGATCGTTCAGTAGGAAATTGTGAAGCATGTGCGGAAAAAAAAAGATTGCATTGATTAACAAATCCCCTGAATTTTTCACGTTCACCACCAAAACGAAAAGGGGGCAACTTGGGAATCCCAGAACTTGGGGCCACGGCAGGAGCCTGGACTCGCCCCTCCAGAACCTCAATCCTGGCTCGCAAATCCTGGGTAGTCTGTCCAACCACTTGCAAATTGTGATTATTTAGGTCCTGAAGATTTGTAAAACGGGTCTTTATATTCTGCAAATCTGCAAGGATATTATCAGTAACTCCGCAAAGTTCCTTTATGCGGGCCTCCATTTTCCAGATCTTTTAAGACAGGATTACTGGAAAAAGAAGAGAGAAAAAAAAAAAACAATAGTGTTCACCTGTGGCAACACTGAAGAAAGAAAAAACTTTAAGGGAACTGCTCACCTGGAATGGTTGTGAGAAGTCACAACCACTATCATCACAGAAAGCTTTCAACCAGACATCTGATATCCAGAGTTTCAGCAGACAAAAAGAGAAGAGAAAAAAAAAAAAAACAATAGTGTTTACCTGTGATAACACTGCAGAAAAAAAAACTTAAGGGAATTGCTCACCTGGAATGGTTGTGAGAAGTCACAACCACTGTCATCACAGAAAGTACAACCGGACATCCGATATCCACAGTACAGCAGACAAGCCTTTCCAGACCCAGCAGACACTAACGTTTGGCTTCAGAATCTTGTAATGTATATGGTACAGTTCATATAGCGTCTTGTGCTTGGGTGCGATGAAAATACTTGAGACACAGGTTTGATATAGAAAGTCTTGTATTACTTCATACAAATTGGCAAAAATAAACACACAGATTGCAAACACAGAAGCAGGAGACACAGCAGGCCAGAGTAATCTAAGCTCAGCAATAACTCTCCACAACAGATTCAGATCTTCTTCTCTGTTACCGCAAGTCCATGCAAACGTGAGGCTCTCAAGAGCAGAGTTCAGAGTCCACAAGTGCTTCAGAGTTCCTCAGTAGGAATGGCTGGAGTACAAGGTCCAAGGCTTCAGGAGTCAGAACACAGGTTCACTGCAGGCTAGATTCTGAAGCACTGATTGCTCAGCTGTGGCTGTTTAAGAAGCAAACGGAGAGAATCAGGGCGGGAACATGCAAGCTGGAAAACTCCATTTTGACTGAGGGCAAGATAGCTGCAGCAAAACAGAAAGCAAAATGGCCGACGAACAAACTGAGTTTCAGAAACAGATACACAGAACCTTACAGTCCCCATTCATCAGGTCCCTCCCCGGGTGACTGATGGGCAGGTGGGATTCTACGTCCCTGCGGCTGACAAAGACCCCTGCATAGAGGCCCGGTTCTCTGATGAAGCCCCAGCCCTTGCGGAGCTGGAACTCTGTAACACACCCCTGCCGCCGCGGTTCCCGCAAGGTACCTTTTTCTCTGCGCACGGTCTCCTTATCAGCGACCAACTGCTCATACTGCCGCTGTCGGTTCCGCTGCACCTCCCGCTCTTCCTCCTGCCGGCGTCGCTGCTCCTCTTTGCGACACTGCATCTCTTTCCCACTGGACGGCATACGTGATGTCATCAATACGCTCCATCTCGTCCCAGTTGACTTCTGGCAACGATGGGCAGGAACTCTCCGGTGTCCCCGCCGGGGAACGGTAATCCGCTGCGGCCTCCTGACCTGGCTGGCATTCCGGAATGGGCAGGACCTCCTCAGCCTCCTTCGCCTCCACCGCTCCATCGGTGGGATCAGGTACAGCATATCTGGTGTCCGCCTCCAGTCGCTCCGCAGCCTTTTTCATCAGGGCCTTTGGATAATCCAGTGATAGAGGGGTATCAAGAGACAGTATTTCACTTGTGGGAGAGAACATGGCGTCCCACAGCAGCCGCTGTGTTTGGGTGCGCCAGCGTCTCTCCATCTCCTGTCGAATTGCACGATTCTGCAGCTTCTTCTTCAGCTCTGCGTTCTCCCTCCGCAGCTCCATCATGGCGGGGCCGGTGTCCCGATCTGGGGACAGCTCCGGCACAGGCAGACAGTCCTCTGGTATTGGGCACTGATTCTCCTGTCCTTCCGCCATCTCGGTCCAGATCTCACTGTGGTATCCAACAGGAACATTCTGGTCCTTTCCGTGGAGGCGGGATTTGCGTCTCCTCCTCTTCGCATAGAGGATGAAGAGGAGGCGTATCTCTTTTGCAGTGGGGCTGGATCGCACATTGTAGTAGGCCTTGGAGAGGGCGGCCATAACTTTTCGCGCTTCAGGGGGTACACGCCCACGAAGGTACGCCCACCTTCTTCACCAGCGCCTCAGGGCGCCAACTTGGCGGCAAAATGGCGGTATTTTGGCGCCAATAGTGACATACAGCAAACAGTTCAATTTAGGCACACAGGGCTTACGATCTTGTAAGTTTCGGATCCTGTTCGTGACGCCAAAATTGACTCGACCTCGCACCACAATTGTGGATACCAGGGCTATGGGTACTCGGAGTCGAGCCCATGGAAGTCTATGGGAGTTGTCACTGGCAGCGGTGGCTCGGTCCGTGGCCCTGGCGGTCAATGCGATAGGGGATATTTACAGGGATTATTAGGTAGGTAGTTCGTGACGCCACCTGTGGTTTCTGGTAATTGTACCAGCGCTGCTAGGAGGACTTTCACAGGGATGTTATGGGCAGCTTGGTGGTAGTCTCACACAGGTGAGACGGGTCCCTGGAAGTCTATGGTGCTGATGAAGCAGGGTGTAGTAATAATTCAGTCACACACAAGGTAGCTCCTATTCATACCTTTTACTGATGATGGTTCAAGCAGACCCCGGGAAGCTGGTCGGGGTGGAGAGTGCACTTTCAGGTAGCAGCCGAGCAGGTTAGATGCGAAGCTGGGCTACACATATATACTGCACCACACAGGAGAGCTGACAGATCCTCTATATACTGCACCACACAGGAGAGCCGACAGATCCTCTATATACTACACCACACAGGAGAGCCGACAGATCCTCTATATACTACACCACACAGGAGAGCCGACAGATCCTCTATATACTATACCACACCACAGGACAGCTGACAGATCCTCTATATACTACACCACACAGGACAGCTGACAGATCCTCTATATACTACACCACACAGGAGAGCCGACAGATCCTCTATATACTACACCACACAGGAGAGCTGACAGACTCTCTATGTACTACACCATACAGGAGAGCTGACAGATCCTCTATATACTACACCACACAGGAGAGCTGACAGATCCTCTATATACTACCACCACACAGGAGCTGACAGATCCTCTATATACTAAACCACACAGGAGAGCCGACAGACCCTCTATATACTACACCACATAGGAGAGCCGACAGACCCTCTACATACCACACCACACAGGAGAGCCGACAGACCCTCTATATACTACACCACACAGGAGAGCCGACAGATCCTCTATATACTACACCACACAGGAGAGCCGACAGATCCTCTATATACTACACCACACAGGAGAGCCGACAGATCCTCTATATACTACACCACACAGGAGAGCTGACAGATCCTCTATATACTACCACCACACAGGAGCTGACAGATCCGCTATATACTACACCACACAGTAGAGCCGACAGACCCTCTATATACTACACCATACAGGAGAGCCGACAGACCCTCTATATACTACACCACACAGGAGAGCCGACAGACCCTCTACATACCACACCACGCAGGAGAGCCGACAGACCCTCTATATACTACACCACACAGGAGAGCCGACAGATCCTCTACATACTACACCACACAGGAGAGCCGACAGACCCTCTACATACTACACCACACAGGAGAGTCGACAGATCCTCTATATACTACACCACACAGGAGAGCAGACAGATTCTCTATATACTGCACCACACAGGAGAGCCGACGGATCCTCTATATACTACACCACACAGGAGAGTCGACAGACCCTCTATATACTACACCACACAGGAGAGCCGACAGATCCTCTATATACTACACCACACAGAAGAGCTGACAGATCCTCTATATACTACACCACACAGGAGAGCGGACAGATCCTCTATATACTACACCACACAGGAGAGCCGACAGATCCTCTATATACTATACCACACCACAGGACAGCTGACAGATCCTCTATATACTACACCACACAGGAGAGCTGACAGATCCTCTATATACTACACCACACAGGAGAGCTGACAGATCCTCTATATACTACACCACACAGGAGAGCGGACAGATCCTCTATATACTACACCACACAGGAGAGCCGACAGATCCTCTATATACTACACCACACAGGAGAGCCGACAGATCCTCTATATACTACACCACACAGGAGAGCTGACAGATCCTCTATATACTACACCACACAGGAGAGCCGACAGATCCTCTATATACTATACCACACCACAGGACAGCTTACAGATCCTCTATATACTACACCACACAGGAGAGCTGACAGATCCTCTATATACTACACCACACAGGAGAGCCGACAGATCCTCTATATACTACATCACACAGGAGAGCTGACAGATCCTCTATATACTACACCACACAGGACATATCCTCTATATACTACACCACACAGGAGAGCCGACAGATCCTCTATATACTACACCACACAGGAGAGCCGACAGATCCTCTATATACTACACCACACAGGAGAGCTGACAGATCCTCTATATACTACCACCACACAGGAGCTGACAGATCCTCTATATACTACACCACACAGGAGAGTCGAGAGACCCTCTATATACTACACCATACAGGAGAGCCGACAGACCCTCTATATACTACACCACACAGGAGAGCCGACAGATCCTCTACATACTACACCACACAGGAGAGCCGACAGACCCTCTACATACTACACCACACAGGAGAGTCGACAGATCCTCTATATACTACACCACACAGGAGAGTCGACAGATCCTCTATATACTACACCACACAGGAGAGTCGACAGATCCTCTATATACTACACCACACAGGAGAGTCGACAGATCCTCTATATACTACACCAAACAGGAGAGTCGACAGATCCTCTATATACTACACCACACAGGAGAGCTGACAGATCCTCTATATACTACCACCACACAGGAGCTGACAGATCCTCTATATACCACACCACACAGGAGAGTCGAGAGACCCTCTATATACTACACCATACAGGAGAGCCGACAGACCCTCTATATACTACACCACACAGGAGAGCCGACAGATCCTCTACATACTACACCACACAGGAGAGCCGACAGACCCTCTACATACTACACCACACAGGAGAGTCGACAGATCCTCTATATACTACACCACACAGGAGAGTCGACAGATCCTCTATATACTACACCACACAGGAGAGTCGACAGATCCTCTATATACTACACCACACAGGAGAGTCGACAGATCCTCTATATACTACACCACACAGGAGAGTCGACAGATCCTCTATATACTACCACCACACAGGAGCTGACAGATCTTCTATATACTACACCACACAGGAGAGCCGACTGATCCTGTATTTACTACACCACACAGGAGAGCCGACAGACCCTCTATATACTACACCACAAGGAGAGCCGACAGACCCTCTACATACCACACCACACAGGAGAGCCGACAGACCCTCTATATACTACACCACACAGGAGAGCAGACAGACCTCTACATACCACACCACACAGGAGAGTCGACAAATCCTCTATATACTGCACCACACAGGACAGCTGACAGATCCTCTATATACTACACCACACAGGACAGCTGACAGATCCTCTATATACTACACCACACAGGAGAGCCGACAGATCCTCTATATACTACACCACACAGGAGAGCCGACAGATCCTCTATATACTACACCACACAGGAGAGCCGACAGATCCTCTATATACTATACCACACCACAGGACAGCTGACAGATCTTCTATATACTACACCACACAGGAGAGCCGACTGATCCTGTATTTACTACACCACACAGGAGAGCCGAAAGATCCTCTATATACTATACCACACCACAGGACAGCTGACAGATCCTCTATATACTACACCACACAGGACAGCTGACAGATCCTCTATATACCACACCACACAGGAGAGCCGACAGATCCTCTATATACTAAACACACACAGGAGAGCGACAGATCCTCTATATACTACACCACACAGGAGAGCTGACAGATCCTCTATATACTACACCACACAGGAGAGCGACAGATCTCTATATACTACACCACACAGGAGAGCTGACAGATCCTCTATATACTACACCACACAGGAGAGCGACAGATCCTCTATTATACTACCACACAGGAGAGCCGACAGATCTCTATATACTACACCACACAGGAGAGCCGACAGATCCTCTATATACTACACCACACAGGAGAGCTGACAGATCCTCTATATACTACACCACACAGGAGAGCGACAGATCCTCTATATACTACACCACACAGGAGAGTCGACAGATCCTCTATATACTACACCCACAGGAGAGCAGACAGATCCCTCTATATACTACACCACACAGGAGAGCGACAGATCCTCTATATACTACACCACACAGGAGAGCGACAGATCCTCTATATACTACCACCACACAGGAGAGCTGAAAAGATCCTCTATATACTACACCACACAGGAGAGCGACAGACCTCTATATACTACACCACACAGGAGAGCGACAGATCCTCTATATACTACACCACACAGGAGAGCGACAGACCTCTAATACTACACCACACAGGAGAGCGACAGATCCCTCTATATACTACACCACACAGGAGAGCTGACAGATCCTCTATATACTACACCACACAGGAGAGCAGACAGATCCTCTATATACTACACCACACAGGAGAGCGGACAGATCCTCTATATAACTACACCACACAGGAAAGCCGACAGATCCTCTATATACTACGGGCAGCACGGTGGTGTGATGTTGTTACTATATCTGTGATTGGTTTGCTGTTATTCTTGTTTCACTTTCTGCCTAGTAACAATGATGTAATGGGGAGGAGGAGACAAGGCAGGAGCAGGAAGTCCTGGCTAAGGGGAGCAGGAGAGAGGAACGAAAATAAAGTATGGCTACCATCCAGCATCTCTGTGTGGCCTTCTGGAGTTCCCTTCATCTGCACAACAACACCACAACTGGCGACGAGGAAGCGTTCATCATCAGCTAAAGGTATTTCAGCTCTACAACAATGGCCTGTTTACCTGCCTTCCCTGCTTTTGATGTGCATCAGTCCCCAGCTAACCTAGCAGCATGTTGGGAGAAATGGCTGAAGCGTTTTGATATATTCTACAAGCCATGAACATATCAGATGATACCAGGAAGAAAGCCATGCTATTACATTATGCAGGGGAACAAGTCTATGATATCTTCACTACTCTGCCTAATACAGGGAAGATAAAGATTATGAGCTCAGTAAGGCAGCATTAAGCAAGTATTTCTCCCCACACAGAAATGCAGCATTTGAAATCTTCAAGTTTAGACAATTAAAGCAGTCAGCAACAGAAAGCATTGATGAATATCATGTCCGACTACGGCACCTTGCAGCTTACTGTGAATTTACAGATGTCGACAAAGAGATCCAAATGCAGATTTTACAAGGCTGCATCTCCTCTAAGTTACGGAGACAAGCACTCAGAGATCCCACCATGACTTTAGCAAAACTGCTTGAAACAGCACGTGTAAATGATACCGCCGAAAAACAAGCTAAACTCATAGAGAACATTGAGTGCGAGGCGGAAGCACCATCTTGTATAGCAAAGCTGACACAGAGACCGCCTGTGCCTCGTATGCAGGGGGCAACTTGCTACAACTGCGGAGGGTCGTATCCTCACCAGAATGTCTGCCCAGCAAAAGGAGGGACCTGCCATAATTGTGGAAAACAAAACCATTTTGCAAAAGTGTCTAGATCCAAACCACAATCCCCTCATTCCACAGTACAACCCAGGTCACAGAAAATCCAAACGCTGCAGCTTACTGACGAGCCTCACAGTACTTATCTATTCTCAGTGACTGCAGAGGGATCTCAAACACTGCACGCACTTACCAGTCCAAGGTGACTTATACTGATAAATGGTAGTCCGGTGGAAGCCCTAGTAGACACGGGGGCATCAGTAAACGTCATCAGCCGTGCAGTCTATAGCCAACTCCCGAACAGACCTGCTCTACAAAGCACTAGCCTAAAGATTTTTCCTTATGGTTCAGCATCTGCACTACCCCTGTGTGGCAAATTTCAGTCAGAACTTGCAGCTGACGGGAAGTCCATCACCGACACTGTATATGTAGTAGAGTGCTCCGCAGACACGCTTCTCAGCTGCAGGAGTGCTATATCTCTGGGTCTGGTCAACCTGGTCAATAGCGTCACAGGTCCTTCGGCCCAACACATCATGCAGAGATACCCCAATCTCTTTAAAGGTCTCGGTAAGCTAAAAGACGTTCAGATAAAATTGCATATTGACCAGTCAATACAGCCGTCTGTTCAACCTCACAGGCGCATCCCATTTCATGTCTGCAAACTTGTGGAGCAAGAACTGCAGGATCTGGAAGCGTCTGATGTTGTTGAACGAGTTGCAGGCCCGACTCCTTGGGTATCGCCCATTGTTGTTGCACCAAAACCAAAGCAGCCTGGTAAAATCCGGCTATGTGTGGATTTGCGGCATGCCAATTTGGCTATTCAAAGAGAAAGGCACATCACGCCCACTATTGATGACATTATCACAGACCTGAATGGTGCAAAAGTATTTTCTAAAATTGATTTAAAATCAGGTTATCATCAACTTGAGTTGCATCCAGATTCCAGGTACATTACAACTTTTAGTACCCATGTGGGCTTACGACGATTCAAGAGGTTGAACTTTGGTATCTCATCTGCGGCAGAAATATTTCAGAACGTTATCAGTCAGGTTCTATCTGGAATAGCAGGAGTTCTTAACGTCAGTGATGACATTCTTATATATGGTACAACCCAAGAGGAGCATGACAGTCACTTAGAGCAAGTGTTTCAGAGACTGCTGTTAAATATTAATTATTGGTTAAGGATTTATTCTTTATACACTCAATTCTGTACTGAGTATACTGACTTTCAGCTGACATTACACATGCTATTTCTGTATGGTAAAGTGACAACTCCATATATAGAGACCACGTGATCTAAGGGACATATATATAATGACTACACGAAGGGAGGGGTCGCTCTCTTGCTCGCTCACTCTCTCCACAGACACATGGAACACTATGATGAATGAACAGCTGCAACCACATGTTGTTTCCCTGCTATGCTGCTGACAAGGCCAGAATGTCATTTTACCATTCAGGACACCAAGGAAAGATGTGTACAAGTTTTGCTATGGACAAATGGACAATCTCTTCGTAACTATTTCACTCATTTTATGTTTTCCTGTAATGATGTTTTTTTGATGAACAGTCCAATAAACCACTATAATTTTTTTTATAAGAAACGTGACATTTTCTTTAGAAGTATCGCATCTGGTAACAAGTCCTGGAAAAATATATGAAATTAAGCATTTTTAACATTTTGGAGAGCCAGCCAGTCACACTTGATTTTTAGAGTGTGAATTTTTGATAACTTGCAAGGGGAGGAATAGAAGCAAAATTACGTCAGATGTGCAAGTCGTCAAAGAAATCACACTACGATATTTCAGGATCAGAAAAGAACCTATGAATGAGGACTAAGAGTTGACTACAGGAATCAGACGTGCTGATGACAAGAGCATTGTCCAAGAAAGGAGCTACAAGCTGAGATATTCCAAGGTAAGAAATATGGATGTCATTACTTCTTTTTCTAAGCAAAGTAGACTGAAATTTATGTCTGTAGATCAGTCTAATTTAGAAGTTTTATGGCTCAGCTTATATGCAGAATGTGAAATGGAAAATCTAAAGCTAGAATCTAAGCTGGTGTCCTTTAATAGAGAAAGAGAGAAATTGAAAAATATTTTACAGTTGGTTCATGTATTTCACAAGTTTGTATTAGAGAAATCTAAAGATGACTGTGTAGAAATAGTGTCAGAAGATACTAGTGATGTTCCCGATATTGACTGTAAAGAGGAAATGAGAACTGATGTAGGAGGAAACATGGGAGGAGACTTGAGAACTGATGTAGGAGGAAACATGGGAGGAGACTTGAGAACTGATGTAGGAGGAAACATGGGAGGAGACTTGAGAACTGATGTAGGAGGAAACATGGGAGGAGACTTGAGAACTGATGTAGGAGGAAACATGGGAGGAGACTTGAGAACTGATGCAGATGACGTACGAGAGACGGATGTACAAAGGCCACCAAAAATAGAAGACAATTCAGAGGCCCAACTCCAAATTAAAGTTAGGAAAAATTTGTTAAAATTATGCAAAATCATTCCTGCATATGATAACAAAATCCATGTATGCAGAAATTCTGAAATTTTTGAATGCTTTGTTGAAAAGCTTGATTTAAGTAATGATGAGAAAAATCAATTATTTAAATTGTGGCTTCCTGCAACCTTTTCCAGACGTTTAAAATTAAAGTTGAGTTTTGATAATGAATTACATGGAGATCTAGATGATAAAGACAGATTGAAAATTCTGATTTTCTGTGCATTAAATGAAAATTGTCCAGATATTGATATTATTCAAAAATTAAGGATTGGTCGGAAAGAATGTACTTTTACATTCATGTCCATATTTGAAAGGTTGTACAAAACTCTAATTACCAATGTCAAAACACAATCAATGATAAAGTATTTTGTGGACAAATTTGGATTCCTAAATTCTGTATCTCGTGTTATTGCGTTACAAAAAGATACTTTATTTGAATGTGCGCAATTCCTTGATTTTGCTAGAAAACATGAGAATCGTGAAAGGAAAATAAATCATACTAATTTTGTAAAAACAGACATAGTAAAATCTTTTCAAAAGCCAGTGTCAAAATCTCCTAAACTGAGTCATACCTGTAATCAAATCTATGACGTACGAAGAAAATTACATATTTGTTATAAACCCTATAAAAAAATCCAAGAGTCCGCTTTGCAGAAAGAGTTAATAATTCAAAGTTCAGACCTCTCTGTCAAGAGACAAATGGCGGACACTGAAAGACAGGAACAGATGACTTCTCAAAATGATTTAACTGAGTCTTCAGTTTACAATTTATTATCGGAGCTGCTCAAACAATCATTAAAAAAAGGAATGATAAAAAAGGCTTTCCAGAATATTTTTGTCAAAGAAATAAGATTTGGTTTAGGAATTGACTGAAAATGAAATTATTGTTGTGTAAAAGTTTTATACAATATATTATTCAGTTATTTGTAATTATTTTATAAATATAATCCTGTAGTTCTACAGTTTTTGTAGATATATATATTCATACAGTATATAGTATATTTGTATAAGTAGAGATTGTATAACTGTATATCTATATCTATAGTGATATAATTAAAATAAACTACAGTAATAATATTTAGAATTACATTAAAGACAATATATATGTATAAGACATTGCAATTGTTTTGTTTTTGTATATGATATTAACCTTATCTCTTATTTATCCTTAGAATTTTCACTTCAAAGTAGGACTTAATCGGGAAAAATTCTCTTACATGGATTTATTCCTTTATTTACACAGGAATTTATAATAACTGCATGTTTTTATATATATTTAACACTTAAAAAGGAAATAATATATAACTAACTGAATCTAAATTTAGTTTTTGTGTGTTGCTAACATTTTGAAGTTATTTATTTGCATGGCAATATGTTCTTACTGCATGACAGTCACACAGGTGACATTTAAACTGTTCTAATAATAATAAGGCTACCATATACCCCTATTTCAGTGGTTGCAGCTGTTCATTCATCATAGTGTTCCATGTGTCTGTGGAGAGAGTGAGCGAGCAAGAGAGCGACCCCTCCCTTTGTGTAGTCATTATATATATGTCCCTTAGATCACGTGGTCTCTATATATGGAGTTGTCACTTTACCATACAGAAATAGCATGTGTAATGTCAGCTGAAAGTCAGTATACTCAGTACAGAATTGAGTGTATAAAGAATAAATCCTTAACCAATAATTAATATTTAACAATTCCCCCTTTTGAGGGTGACAGACATTAATTGGAACCCTCAAAGTAGAGAAGTTCATCTTTAGGATAATCAGATCTTCTTTCTTCTTTTCTTCTTCTTTGGCAAAATAATTTAATTTCCATAATAATAATAATTTCAGATTATTGTTACATGCACTCAATAACATAATTATGTGAATTCATGTTATGGTAAGCCGTGACCAATATTAATATAAAATATATATATTATACTTTCCTAAACCTAAATCGAAGCATCTTCGGTCCAGTCATCATCATCTGATGTCATCTGGTCTTCATCTTGACGTCTTGTTCTTGGTTCTTTTAAAACACAGTCTTTATACGATAATTCCTTTGCTGCCACATGCTATTTCTGTATGGTAAAGTGACAACTCCATATATAGAGACCACGTGATCTAAGGGACATATATATAATGACTACATGAAGGGAGGGGTCGCTCTCTTGCTCGCTCACTCTCTCCACAGACACATGGAACACTATGATGAGTGAACAGCTGCAACCACGTGTTGTTTCCCTGCTATGCTGCTGACAAGGCCAGAATGTCATTTTACCATTCAGGACACCAAGGAAAGATGTGTACAAGTTTTGCTATGGACAAATGGACAATCTCTTCGTAACTATTTCACTCATTTTATGTTTTCCTGTAATGATGTTTTTTTGATGAACAGTCAATAAACCACTATAATTTTTTTTTATAAGAAACGTGACATTTTCTTTAGAAGTATCGCATCTGGTAACAAGTCCTGGAAAAATATATGAAATTAAGCATTTTTAACATTTTGGAGAGCCAGCCAGTCACACTTGATTTTTAGAGTGTGAATTTTTGATAACTTGCAAGGGGAGGAATAGAAGCAAAATTACGTCAGATGTGCAAGTCGTCAAAGAAATCACACTACGATATTTCAGGATCAGAAAAGAACCTATGAATGAGGACTAAGAGTTGACTACAGGAATCAGACGTGCTGATGACAAGAGCATTGTCCAAGAAAGGAGCTACAAGCTGAGATATTCCAAGGTAAGAAATATGGATGTCATTACTTCTTTTTCTAAGCAAAGTAGACTGAAATTTATGTCTGTAGATCAGTCTAATTTAGAAGTTTTATGGCTCAGCTTATATGCAGAATGTGAAATGGAAAATCTAAAGCTAGAATCTAAGCTGGTGTCCTTTAATAGAGAAAGAGAGAAATTGAAAAATATTTTACAGTTGGTTCATGTATTTCACAAGTTTGTATTAGAGAAATCTAAAGATGACTGTGTAGAAATAGTGTCAGAAGATACTAGTGATGTTCCCGATATTGACTGTAAAGAGGAAATGAGAACTGATGTAGGAGGAAACATGGGAGGAGACTTGAGAACTGATGTAGGAGGAAACATGGGAGGAGACTTGAGAACTGATGTAGGAGGAAACATGGGAGGAGACTTGAGAACTGATGTAGGAGGAAACATGGGAGGAGACTTGAGAACTGATGTAGGAGGAAACATGGGAGGAGACTTGAGAACTGATGCAGATGACGTACGAGAGACGGATGTACAAAGGCCACCAAAAATAGAAGACAATTCAGAGGCCCAACTCCAAATTAAAGTTAGGAAAAATTTGTTAAAATTATGCAAAATCATTCCTGCATATGATAACAAAATCCATGTATGCAGAAATTCTGAAATTTTTGAATGCTTTGTTGAAAAGCTTGATTTAAGTAATGATGAGAAAAATCAATTATTTAAATTGTGGCTTCCTGCAACCTTTTCCAGACGTTTAAAATTAAAGTTGAGTTTTGATAATGAATTACATGGAGATCTAGATGATAAAGACAGATTGAAAATTCTGATTTTCTGTGCATTAAATGAAAATTGTCCAGATATTGATATTATTCAAAAATTAAGGATTGGTCGGAAAGAATGTACTTTTACATTCATGTCCATATTTGAAAGGTTGTACAAAACTCTAATTACCAATGTCAAAACACAATCAATGATAAAGTATTTTGTGGACAAATTTGGATTCCTAAATTCTGTATCTCGTGTTATTGCGTCACAAAAAGATACTTTATTTGAATGTGCGCAATTCCTTGATTTTGCTAGAAAACATGAGAATCGTGAAAGGAAAATAAATCATACTAATTTTGTAAAAACAGACATAGTAAAATCTTTTCAAAGCCAGTGTCAAAATCTCCTAAACTGAGTCATACCTGTAATCAAATCTATGACGTACGAAGAAAATTACATATTTGTTATAAACCCTATAAAAAAATCCAAGAGTCCGCTTTGCAGAAAGAGTTAATAATTCAAAGTTCAGACCTCTCTGTCAAGAGACAAATGGCGGACACTGAAAGACAGGAACAGATGACTTCTCAAAATGATTTAACTGAGTCTTCAGTGTACAATTTATTATCGGAGCTGCTCAAACAATCATTAAAAAAAGGAATGATAAAAAAGGCTTTCCAGAATATTTTTGACAAAGAAATAAGATTTGGTTTAGGAATTGACTGAAAATGAAATTATTGTTGTGTAAAAGTTTTATACAATATATTATTCAGTTATTTGTAATTATTTTATAAATATAATCCTGTAGTTCTACAGTTTTTGTAGATATATATATTCATACAGTATATAGTATATTTGTATAAGTAGAGATTGTATAACTGTATATCTATATCTATAGTGATATAATTAAAATAAACTACAGTAATAATATTTAGAATTACATTAAAGACAATATATATGTATAAGACATTGCAATTGTTTTGTTTTTGTATATGATATTAACCTTATCTCTTATTTATCCTTAGAATTTTCACTTCAAAGTAGGACTTAATCGGGAAAAAATTCGCATCTGGTAACAAGTCCTGGAAAAATATATGAAATTAAGCATTTTTAACAACTGCAAGCCTGCAATCTAACTGTCAATCCGTCAAAATGTGAGTTTAACCAAAAGTCATTAAGCTTCTTTGGATATATCTTTTCGGAGCAAGGAGTTTCATCAGATCCTCAGAAAGTTGCTGCCATAAAGTCAGCTAGCCAACCTCAAAATGTGTCAGAGGTTCGCAGTTTTCTAGGACTAGTCACGTACTGTGGGCGATTTATGCCCGATCTGGCCACGATCTCCGAACCCCTGCGACTACTCACGAAAAAAGACACTCCTTGGACATGGACTACTGAACACCAAGCAGCATTCGATTCCATGAAGTCCGGTCTGACTGGCGACACCGTCATGGCCTATTTTGACCCTCTAAAGTCCACAGAGCTGATCGTGGACGCTAGTCCGGTGGGCCTGGTGCAATTCTCACACAAGTGTCCAAAGAAGGCAACGTTTCTACCATTTCCTATGCAAGCAAAGCCTTAACAGAGACAGAACAACGCTATTCACAAACTGAAAGGGAAGCTCTTGCGGTTGTGTGGGGATGCCTTCATTTTCATCTGTACCTTATGGGACATAAATTCACAGTGATAAGCGACCACAAACCGCTCATTCCGCTTTTCAATAACATTCTTCAAAGCCTCCCCCACGACTTGAACGCTGGTTGCTCCGCCTACAGAACTACCAGTTTCGGTTTAGATACGAGGCAGGAGCTGGTAATCCAGCTGACTACTTTTCGAGACACCCAACACCACAAACTACCAAGGACGACATCCCAGCAACTATCCTTGCAGAGGAACATATCAATTTTATTGTTGCACATTCTGTGCCAAAAGCTATGACTATGGAGGAAATACAACAAACGGTGGATTCCGATCACCAACTTCAGTTAGTTATAGAGACTGTTCGATCTAAAAATTGGAGCAATTTTCTTGCTGAAGCCCGCCTCCAAACACCGGATCAAACAACCTACTTGACAGCCTTCTTTAATGCACGACATGATCTCTCCGTGTCTGATTCAAATCTACTGTTGCGTAACAATCGGTTGGTGATACCCCAGAAACTTCAAAGCAGAGTACTGGATCTGGCCCACGAGGCTCATCAAGGGGTGGTGAAAACAAAGCAATTACTGAGAGAGAAAGTCTGGTTTCCAGGACTAGACAAAAAAGTAGAGGCACTCATTGAAAATTGCATACCTTGCCAAGCAACTACAATTGCCCATAGACGCGCACCCTTACAAATGACACCCCTGCCAGAGGGCCTGTGGTCTGCTGTTAGTGTTGATTTCTGTGTTTTACCGGATCACTCCTATCTGCTGGTTGTCATGGATGACTATTCGAGGTTCCCAGTCGTTGAACATGTTTCGACAACCTCTGCCAGGGCTGTTATACCAAAATTAGACAAGATCTTCTCGGCATATGGCATACCGGAAACAGTGAAGTCCGACAATGGACCACCTTTTAATAGCACAGACTTTCGATCATTCGCAACCTATCTTGGTTTCACTCACAGGAAAATAATTCCTTACTGGCCTCAGGCCAATGGTGAAGTGGAACGGTTCATGAATCAATCAACAAAACTTTGAGGATCGCTACCATGGAGCACAAGGACTTACAACAAGAGTTACACAGATTTCTTAGACAGTACAGAGCTACACCCCATTCTACTACTGGGATACCACCTGCCACTGCGCTGTTCAACAGGCCTATGCGTGTCAAACTCCCGAGCGTTCCGCAGAGCCCTGTTCAAACCCCAATTGCTACTAAGGATGCCATATCCAAACAGAAGATGAAGAGGTATGCAGATAAGAGCAGTCATCGTTGCAAGCCACCGGAAGTATTGGTGGGAGATTGGGTCCTGGTAAAAAGGCTAAGACCTAGAGACAAGTTTGCATCACAATACTATCCTGAACCCTTTCAGGTCACACAAGTCAAAGGCACCATGGTTACTGCTCAAGATCACGGTCGCCAGGTCACAAGGAACGTGCCCCATTTTAAAAAACTTTGCGACTATGTCCCAGAAACAGACGAGGCAGATAGCGATGACGTCCTGCCGGATCCCCAGAGCTCAGCAGTTCCAAGGGAGGATACCTCAGGGGACTCAGAAAGTTCATCTGGGACTGTGATGTCTCACCGCTATCCAGCGAGGGCAAATCGTAGACCGCCAGCCCACCTCTTGGACTATGTTCTGCAGTAAAAAGAAAAATCCTTCGTACTAATGTGAACTTTTGGACCGTTATCCAGTTATAATGTTGTTTTGTTTGGTGAGAAGAGGAGAGATGTGATGTTGTTACTATATCTGTGATTGGCTTGCTGTTATTCTTGTTTCACTTTCTGCCTAGTAACAATGATGTAATGGGGAGGAGGAGACTAGGCAGGAGCAGGAAGTCCTGGGTAAGGGGAGCAGGAGAGAGGAACGAAAATAAAGTATGGCTGTTTAAACCTACCATCCAGCATCTCTGTGTGGCCTTCTGGAGTTAACCTTCATCTGCACAACAACACCACAGGTGGCTCAGTGGATAGCACTATAGCCTTGCAGCGCTGGAGTCCTAGGTTCGAATCCCACCAAGGACAACATCTGCAAGGAGTTTGTATGTTCTCCCCGTGTTTGCGTGGATTTCGTCCGGGTACTCCGGTTTCCTCCCACATTCCAAAAACATACAGATAGGGAATCTAGATTGTGAGCCCCTTCGGGGACAGCGACGATAATGTGTGCAAACTGTAAAGCGCTGCGGAATATGTTAGCGCTATATAAAAATAAAGATTATTATTATACTACTGTACACCACACAGGAGAGCTAACAGATCCTCTATATAGTACACCACAGGAGCATAGCTCCCAACTTTTGAAGATGGGAAAGAGGGATAAAGGTAGCGGCGCGCGCAGCGCTGCAAATTTTAGGCCACCCCTGACCACACCCATTTCACGACTAGTCACACCCATGTCCACGCCCCGACCACACCCATTTAGCACTGGTGATCACACTGACTGGTACTGAGGGCACAGTGACTGGTACTGAGTAAAAGAAAGAACAGAGAGAGAAAAAAGAAAACAGAGAGAAAGGAGAGAGAGAAAGAAAGAGGGGAAAGCAAGAAAGAACAGAGAGAAAGTAGAGAGAAAGAAATAAATAAAGAAAGGGGAAAGAATGAACAGAGAGAGAAAGAAAGGGGAAAGAAAGAACAGAGAGAGAGAAAGAAAGAGGGAAAGAAAGAACAGAGGGAGAGAAAGAAAGAATAGAGAGAAAGAAAGAGAAAGAAAGAAAGAAAGAAAGAAGAGGGGAAACAACAGAGAGAGAAAGAAAGAAAGAGGGGATAGAAAGAACAGAGAGAGAAAAAGAAAGAACAGAGAGGGAGAGAGAAAGAAAGAGGGGAAAGAAAGAACAGAGAAAGAAAGAAAGACAGAGGGGGAAAGAAAGAACAGAGAGAAAAAGAAAAAGAAAGAAAGAAAGAAAGAAAGAGAGAGAGAAAGAGGAAGAAAAACAGAGAAAGAAAGAGGGGAAAGAAAGAACAGAGAGAGAGAAAGAAAAAAAGAACAGAGAAAGAAAAAGGGGAAAGAACAGAGAGAGAGAAAGAAAGAGGGGAAAGAAAGAACAGAGAGATAGAGAAAAAGAAAGAAGCAGGGAGAGAGAAAGAAAGAGGGGACAGAAAAAAAGAACAGAGAGAAAAAAAGAAAGAGGGTAAAGAAAGAAACAACAGAGGGAGAGAGAGAAAGAAGGGAAGGAAAGAACCAAGAGAAAGAAAGAAAGAACAGAGAGATAGAAAGAAAGAGGGGAAAGAAAGAAAAAGAACAGAGAGAAAAGAAAGATGGGAAAGAAAGAAAGAACAGAGAGAAAGAGAGAGGGGAAAGAAAACAAAGAGAAAGAGAAAGAAAGAGGGGAAAGAAATAAGAGAGAGAAAGAAAGAAAGAAAAAAGAAAGGGGAAAGAAAGAAAGAACAGAGAGATAGAAAAGAGGGGAAAGAAAGAACAGAAAGAAAGAAAAAGAACAGAGAGAAAGATGGGAAAGAAAGAACAGAGAGAGAGAAAGAAAGAGAAAAGAAGGAAAGAAAGAGGAAAGAAAGAAAGAACAGAGAGAGAAAGAAAGAAAGAAAAGGGGAAAGAGAGAGTGAATGAAAAAAAGAACAGAGAGAAAGAAAGAAAGAGAGGGGAAAGAACAGAGAGAGAGAGAAAAAGAAAGAGGGGAAAGAAAGAACAGAGAGAAAGAAAGATGGGAAAGAAAGAACAGAGAGAAAGAAAGAACAAAGAGAAAGAAAGAAACTGAGAGAGAAAGAAATAAAGATTCTATAAAGATACTATAGCATCCCGGCTCCCATTGTAGTGCCACCTAAGCCTCCCGGTGCAGGACATATCATGATCCGCTCACATGGCCGACATCCCCGATTCCAAGGCAATGACACGGTGATGGATCTGAAGCATTCCCTGAAGTGCTTCCATGGTTCCGTCACAATCTCCTCCCGAAATTACCTAATTTCCGGTCATCTTCCAGCACGTCACTTCTGGTGGAACATCATGTGCGAGTTTTTAAAGTGCTCCTCGGGGCTCCGGCATGTACTCCTGTGTCCACGGGAAAAGCTCCTGGCCGGGACAGCGGGGCAGACTCCCAAAATCGGGGTGTCCGCTGAATTCAGGATGGTTGGGAGGTATGAATGCTCCCCACCATACACCGTGTACACGCATGGCTTTGCACACCTCATACACACACGGTTCCGCTTTGTATGCCTCGTACACACACGGCTCCGCTCCGTCCACCTCGCACACACAAGGCTCCACTCAGTATACACAAGGCTCCACTCAGTACACCTTGTACACACGCAGCCACACTTTGTACACCTTGTACACACACGACTCCACTCCGTTAACTCTTGTGCACATGCGGCTTTGCAGCATACACCTCGTACACACGCAGTTCTGCTCCGTACATCTCGTACACACGCGGCTCCGCTACATACACACAAGGCTCCACTTCATACACACACGGCTCTGCTCCGCTCTGTACACACATGGCTCAAGCACGGAGCCCTGTGTGTACGGAGCTGAGCGGCTCAGCTCTGTACACTTCACACACACAGGGCTCCGCTTCGTACACACACAGCACTGCTACATCCACCTCGTACACACGGCTTCACTCCGTAAACCTTGTACACGTGCGGCTCCGTGCACCTCGTACACGCGCGGCTCGGCTAAGTGCACCTCGTACAGACACACGGCTCCGCTCCATCCAACTCGTACAGACACGGTTCTGCTACATCCAACTCGTACACACAAAGCTCCGCTCCGTACACCTCGTACACACTACAGCACTGCTACATCCACCTCGTACACGGGCGGCTCTGCTCCGTGCACCTCGTACACACGCGGCTCCACTCCGTGCACCTCGTACACGAGCGGCTCCGCACCGTGCACCTGTACATGCGGGGCTCTGTTCCGTGCACCTCATACACACTACAGCTCTGCTACATCCACCTCGTACACGTGCGGTTCACACAACTCCGTACACCTTGTACACACTACAGCACTGCTACATCCACCTCGTACACGTGCGGCTCCGCTCCCACTCTGTGCACCTCGTACACGTGCGCTCCGCTCCGTGCACCTCGTACACGCGCGGCTCCGCTCCATCCAACTCGTACACGCACGGCTCCGCTACATCCAACTCGTACACACACTGCTCTGTTCCGTACACCTCGTACACACTACAGCACTGCTACATCCACCTCGTACACACACGGCTCTGCTCCGTACACCTCATATACACTACATCGCTGCTACATCCACCTCATACACAGATGGCTCCGCTCCGTACACCTCGTACACACACGGCTCCGCTCCGTACACCTCGTACACACACGGCTCCACTCCGTACACCTCGTACACACACGGCTCCGCTCCGTCCACCTCGCACACACAAGGCTCCACTCAGTATACACAAGGCTCCACTCAGTACACCTTGTACACACACAGCCACGCTTTGTACACACACGACTCCACTCCGTTAACTCTTGTGCACATGCGGCTTTGCAGCATACACCTCGTATACACGCAGTTCTGCTCCATACATCTTGTACACACGCGGCTCCGCTACATACACACAAGGCTCCACTCCATACACACACGGCTCTGCTCCGCTCTGTACACACACGGCTCAAGCACGGAGCCCTGTGTATACGAAGCTGAGCGGCTCAGCTCCGTACACTTCACACACACAGGGCTCCGCTTCGTACACACACACAGCACTGCTACATCCACCTCGTACACACTGCTCCGCTCCGTACACCTCGTACACACTACAGCACTGCTACATCCACCTCGTACACACACGGCTCCGCTCCGTACACCTCGTACACACTACATCGCTGCTACATCCACATCGTACACACATGGCTCCGCTCCGTACACCTCGTACACACGGCTCCACTCCGTACACCTCGTACACACACGGCTCCGCTCCGTACACCTCGTACACACACAGCTCCGCTCCGTACACCTCGTACACACGGCTCCACTCCGTACACCTCTTACACACACGGCTCCGCTCCATACACCTGGTACACACACGACTCTGTTACATCCAACTCGTACACACACGGCTCTGCTCCTTACACACTACAGCACTGCTACATTATTATTATTATTATTTATTTATATAGCGCCATTAATTCCATGGTGCTGTACATGAGAAGGGGTTACATACAAAGTTACATCCACCTCGTACACACACGGCTCTGCTCCGTACACCTCGTACACACTACATCGCTGCTACATCCACCTCGTACACACACGGCTCCGCTCCGTACACCTCGTACACACACGGCTCCGCTCCGTACACCTCGTACACACGGCTCCACTCCATACACCTCTTACACACACGGCTCCGCTCCGTACACCTCGTACACACACGACTCTGTTACATCCAACTCGTACACACACGGCTCTGCTCCTTACACACTACAGCACTGCTACATTATTATTATTATTATTATTTTATATAGCGCCATTAATTCCATGGTGCTGTACATGAGAAGGGGTTACATACAAAGTTACATCCACCTCGTACACACACGGCTCTGCTCCGTACACCTCGTACACACTACATCGCTGCTAAATCCACCTCGTACACACACAGCTCCGCTCCGTACACCTCGTACACACACGGCTCCGCTCCGTACACCTCGTACACACATGGCTCCGCTCCGTACACCTCCTACACACACGGCTCCGGTCCGTACACCTCCTACACACACGGCTCCGGTCCGTACACCT
>JARQOD010000003.1:374198740-374313404 GCA_033576555.1 Oophaga sylvatica | reverse complement strand
TCAGACTTTATAAATGTGGTCCTATGTGATTACGTGACTGTAATCCACGAGCCATATTTCAGCAGCTGCTGATGGAAACCTACTGGATTGTAGAACAGGAGAAGGAATTGTTTATTCTGGTTACAAGTAAGCTAAGCACTCAATATCTGGCAGCAGTTGCGTAAGGAGGAAGACCGGGCTGCGGGTACCTGTGCTGAGCCGAATCCAGAACTGTTGAGGCTGCCTCCCATGTTGCCTGGGAGAAGAAATGAGGGACTGGACCAACCTCCTGACCCGAGCATGAGGAGCCAGATGAAACAGAAAGCACGAACAGCGGCAGGCAGTTTGGAGCGAAGCAGAAGCAGCGCACAGCCGTGTGAGCAGCGTGCTCCATCCCCGAGTTCCAGCACCATGACAGGCAGCGTTGCTGGTGCCCTGCCATCTTCAGAGTGACTGCGAGAGATAGAGGTGTTGCGTGCTCAGTGACTGTGAGAGATAGAGGTGTTGTGTGCTCAGCGACTGTGAGTACAGCGCACGTGCAGAGCAGAGAAAGCCTGCCAGTTTCTTCACGGCCGTTCACGCTTAACCCTGGGAGTGTTGTGGCCTAGTTGGCTTCAGCCGCATGTGTTCATGGACTAGGGGCTCAGCGGAAGGTCCCAGACACCGACCGCTGACCCCAGAAGATGGATCTTCGTTTAAAGTACCCTCACTGGGGAAAATCTCACAACCCTGCGGAATCATCTGCTGCGATGAGCATAAAGGACACGATAAGTTCCTTAGCTGGACTGCCATTGTTTTATGTTTGTTATAGCTATTATGCATACATTAACCCTTTACCTCCCTGCGAGGAGTTAAAATCTTGTTCTATTAAACTTTTACATTCTGTTAACCCTTGCTCTGCCTCCCATCTGTCACTGCATCCCGCAACCTGCTTTATACTTGGCGTAGTCGGCAGGATGCAGTCCACAAGCACAGAGGTGGCAGACCAAGCAGCCATGGGTGTCCCAAGGGCCAGCTTACCGCTGGGGGCCATGCTCAGCAATCTCCCAAAGATTACAGGGAGCAATTCACTGCTATGGGACTGGTCCGAGCGGGTTAAAGCATGCTAAGGATGTACCCCATGACCCCGCCATGTAGGCGGAGATTGCTGTGATGGCTCTAGATGGGGAAGCCAGATGTTCTGTTATGTTCCGGCCCCCACACAAATGGAACACTTTCACCAAAGTGTTGCAGATATTGGAAGAGATGCACGAGGACCACACGGATGTCGGTGATTTAAGGATGTGCCTGTTTGGCCGCGTCCAAAGGGAGGGGGAGTCTGTGACTCAATATATGAACTCACTGTAGGAGATCCACGCCGCAATCGCTAAGCGGGATGATGTCGGTTTGTGGCCCCCTGATGTAATTTTGAGAGACCAACTGGTGGCAGGCCTCAGGGATGTGCTGCTTAAACAGGCCCTAAGGGAACGCTTGCGGGTCAATCCGCTTATGTCTTTTCTAGAAGTTGGGGCGGAAGCACGAGCAAGAGCAGGAGATGGCAGCCTCGACAGGGAAGGTCCGGTGCGGGGAGGTAACGGTTCCGCCCGCGGCTGCGTCAGGTTGTGTTAGATAAATTCGGAAAGAAATCCAGGACATGAGAGAAGAGTGGTCCGGTTTGAGAAATCCCCCCTGGTAGTGCCAAACTCTTCCAGAGGCAGAATTAACCAAGAACCCCATCCGGAAATGGGACAACCTCGAATAGAGAGACAGCCGATTTGTTTTGAATGCGGGGACACTGGACATTATGCCCGAGGATGCGCAAGACAGGGTAGGCCACTGACTGGGTATGCTGGAATAACTGATGCAACCAGAGGCTGTTCAGCTAGCAGTGAAACAAGGAGATCCCTGGACTGACCATGAGAGAAAGGCACCGGATCCTGTAACAAATGCGGGCTGAACTGACAGGACTCTCATCGCAACAGGTGCAACAGCTAGAAGCTATGCTTGGGGCGTTAACAGGATGCCTTTTCCCGTCATGATGATGACTTCATTGCACCACAGCCATAACTCACGAGATTCCCACAGGAAATGCAGCACCGATTTGGGAGCGCTATCGTCAGATCCCGCCACAAATGTACCAGGAAGTGAAGGACTCTTATCCCCTACCCAGAATTGAGAAGTCGTTGTCTGCCCTGGGAAAAGCCAAATACTTCTCGTCATTAGATCTGGCCAGTGGATATTGGCAAGTGCCCATGGCTGAGCAAGACTGGCCGAAAACCGCATTCATATTGCCTATGGGGCTGTTCGAATTAAACTGGATGCCCTACGGTCTTACCAGCGTGCCTGGAACCTTTCAACAGCTGATGGAGCGGTGTTTCATAGACCTGAACTTTGAAGCTACCCTCATTTATCTGGATGACATCATTGCCTGTGCAGCTACTTTTGAAGAGCATCTCGAATGGCTGGAACAGGTATTGAGTCGGCTGCAGAAGCACGGCCTGAAAGTGAAACCTCAGAAATGCCACCTTTTCCGCAAGCAAATTGAATACCTCGGACATGTTGTATCCGCTGAGGGGGTGAGAATTGCACGTGAGAAGATAGCGGTGGTTCAGGACTGGCCCACTCTGTAGACAGTGAAGGACGTGCGGGCCTTTCTGGGGCTTATGGGGTACTATGGAGCGGTGTTTCGGAGACCTGAACTTTGAAGCTACCCTCATTTATCTGGATGACATCATTGTCTGTGCAGCTACTTTTGAAGAGCATCTCCAACGGCTGGAACAGGTATTGAGTCGGCTGCAGAAGCACGACCTGAAAGTGAAACCTCAGAGATGCCACCTTTTCCGCAAGCAAATTGAATACCTCGGACATGTTGTATCCGCTGAGGGGGTGAGACTTGCGTGTGAGAAGATAGCGGCGGTACAGGACTGGCCCACTCTGTAGACAGTGAAGGACGTGCGGGCCTTTCTGGGGCTTATGGGGTACTATTGACGGTTTGTAAAAAAAGACTTCACTCGTATTGTTAATCTACTATTGGAATTATTGAAGGGAGTGCCGTCTGGTGCGAAGAATCGGACCATCCAGTGAGGGGATAGCCAGGAAGCAGCCTTTCGAGCCCTGAACATGGCCCTGACTGAAGCATCCATACTGGCATATGCCGACTTCTCTCAACCTTTCATCCTTCACACCGATCGAAGTCTCCAAGGATTAGGGGCTGTATTGTCACAGATAGAGGATGGAAAGGAACGAGTGATTGCCTATGCAAGCCAATCTCTCCATGACTCAGAAAGAAACCCACAAAACTGTAGTTCTTTCAACTTGGAATTACTGGCATTAGTGTGGGCGATGACTGAGAAGTTTGCCGAATACCTGTCGGGGTCCGAAGTCTTGGTGCACACTGACAACAATCCCCTAGCCCACCTAGAGAATGCGAAACTGGTGGCCTTGGAGCAAAGATGGGTGACCTGCATGGCAAAATATCGATACAAGATCACATACAGAAAAGGAGCTGAAAATACACATGCCGATGCCCTGTCCAAAGTGACTCACGAGCGACCTGGCTGTGACTGAAATGCAGAATTGGAGGCAGAAGAGATCCTTGAGTTCTGGAATCTCGCCAGGATTTTGGCGAAGATGTGGGAGCAGGTCGAAGAGGCGTCAGGAAAACACCTGTTGGGATGACCTCGAGATGATTGGGTGCTGCTTCAGCAGGAAGACAGAGAACTCGCTCAGTTGAGACAATGGCTGGCCCTAAAACAACTCCCTAGAGTGAGCAGAATGCCTTGTCCCAGAGAATGCTGCAGATTCTCTGACAATGGGAGAGGCTTCAACTGGAAGACGGGTTGCTGTATCAGAAGGTACAGTTGGTACGAGAATTGGGAGTCACCTGGTAAGTGGTGCTCCCGAAAAAGTGATCAGCGAGGAGGCCATGGAGGCTCATGTAAGAGGAGCTCACTTTGGTCCGGAGAAGGCGTTTCAGTGGTTGCAGAATGTTGTCTATCATCCCCGGTTGAAGACTGCAGTGGAAGAGACCTGTCGTCAATCCCGAACTTGTGAATTGGCTAAATCTCCAGAACAGAGAGCCCCCTTTGTAGACCATTGTGACCACTGCTCTCCTGGAACTGCTAATGATTGACTACTTGACTGTGGGTCTCGCTCATCTCGGATATGAACACTGTCTTGTGATGACCGACCACTTCACCAAGTTTGCTGTGGTGACTCCGATCCGGGATCAAATGGCTGAGTCAGCTGCGCAGGCCATCTGTCGAGATTTCCTTTGGGTGTATGGATGCCCGAAAAGGATCCATTCTGATCAAGGTGCTTGCTTTCAACGTCAAGTGATTGAGGAGCTCCACTGCTGTATCGGATTGAAAAGTCCAGGACGACACTTTATCATCCGTAGGGTAATGGAGCTTGCGAACGTTTCAAGCGGACGCTGATTCAGATGTTGAGAATTTTGAAGGAAGACCGGAAAGCCTGTTGGCCCGAGTATGTAGCTGAGTTGATCTGGGTGTACAACAATCGAGTGCACATTACAACTGGATACAAGCCATACACCCTGCTGTTCGGCCGAAAAGGGCGAGAAATTACTGAGTTGGACCCAAAGGAGAACTACCCATGGACGGGGGTGTCCACCTGGGTCCATGAACATCGAAATCGCTTGCAGACTCTACATCGACTGGTACAGACCAGGTTTCGGGAACTTGAGCACTATGAGACGACGCCCCTGTGAGGGACAGGTCTCAAGGTTGGAGACCGAGTATTGGTCCGAGACAAGCGACCTCAAAACAAGTTAGAGCATCGGTGGGAACAAACTCGGTATCGGGTGAAACGCCGAATTGGATCTAATGGTCCTGTCTATGAAATTCAACCTGAGGGGGAAGAAGGGGCCCCTACCCGAGTAGTTCACTGAAGTATGCTATGCCCTTGCCTGTCACGAGATTCTGAAAGAGAAGAGAGAGCGCCGAGTGCTCCTGAAATGACCACTCCAGCGACCTTTGATTATGATGAAGAAGAATCACCTGCCTCACCCTCAGATCTGGATGGTTCGCTATCCACTGGCCCAGGGGAAGTGCGAGAACCTGAAACTCCCGAGATGGCTGCTCCATTGAACCCAAACGCGTCCCCATCCTCAACTACCCAACCTGACTTACGCCGCACAGAACGAGCAAAAGCTGGAATACCTCCCAATCATTATGAACAAGACCAATTTATTTGGCAGCGGATTATTCATGAGATGGAGGAATGTCAACATCTACTGCAAGAACTCTCGCTCGTGGAATGGTGAGCTAAAAGGAGAGGAGGAATGTAAGAAGGAAGACCGGGCTGTGGGTACCTGTACTGAGCCGGATCCGGAACTGTTGAGGCTGCCTTCCATGTTGCCTGGGGGAAGAAATGAGGGACCGGACCAACCTCCTGACCCGGGAAGAATGAGCCAGATAAAATTGAAAGCGCACGCAGCGGCCGGCAGTTTGGTGCAAACCAGGAGCAGCGTGCAGCCGTGTGCTCCGTCCCCGAGTGCCGGCGCAGTGACAGGCCGCGTTGCTTGGGCCTCGCCGTCTCCAGAGTGACGGCGAGAGATAGAGGTGCCGCGCGCTCAGTGACTGCGAGAGATAGAGGTGTCGTGCGCTCAGAGACTGTGAGTACCGCGCACTTGCAGAGCATAGAAAGCCGAGTACCGGACATACTCTTGCAGCCTTCCCTGCCAGTTTCTTCACGGCTGTTCACGCTTAACCCTGGGAGTGTTGTGGCCTTGTTTGCTTCGGCCGCACGTGTTCATGTACTAGGGCTCAGCAGAAGGTACCGGACACCGACCGCTGCTGCCAGAAGACGGATCTTAGTTTAAAGTGCCCTCACCGGAGGACATCTCCCCGGGAGCTGCCGGTTCTACAATCCCTGCGGGATCATCTGCTGCAAGCAGCATTAAGGACACGATAAGTTCTTTAGCTGGAGTGTCATTGTTTTATGTTTCCCATTGCTATTATCCATACTTTGACCCTTTACCTCAATGCGAGGAGTTAAAATCTTGTTCTATTAAACTGTTACATTCTGTTAACCCTTGCTTTGCCTCCTGTCTGTCACTGCATCCCGCAACCTGCTTACAGTTGCAAATTTTAGGGTGTTTAAAAGTAATAATAAAAACTGTTATGTAAGGCCACAATTGCATAAGAGATCTAGTGTTGAGTTTGATTCTTAAAGGGATATTGAATGTGCGTGTCACGCTGTTCACTACTCAAGGACATGCCATTAGGCTGTGTAGTCATACGCAAAGAGGTAAGGCAAAGGCGTAGTGAGGTCACAATCTGCAGTCAGAATTCCAGGTAGGTAGCAGATCAAGGAAAAGGGCAAGGCAAATGATGGTCAAAGGTAAGGTCCAAGGTCTGGCAACAAAGATCAAACACAGTAGCACAGAGTACAGAGCAAGTGCACCCGACTTGAACTAAGCTACAACTTGCAGTAGTTGGAGGCAGAGAGCCAGCTATATAGCCAGGTAATTACTCCAAACAGGAGACACATGAAGGAAGCCCCAGCAGACCCCAGCCCTGATTTAGAGGGCTGAACTGTCATTCAACATACTGACAGCTCAGCATGCCCCAGCCTCCAATTGGATGGCTGAGCTGTCCATCACCATACTGACAGCTTAACACGCCACAGACCTAGATTGGACGGCTGAACTGTCACTCACTGCATACAGAGACACCTATAGGCGAAATCGTGACAGAGGGCAACTAGATTATTACATGGGATGGAAGTTTAGAACAATTTGGGTCTATTCAGCTTTGAAAAAGGTTAAGTTCCATGAATAAATATATGTGTGCCCCATACATAGAACTGGTACATATTTATTCCTTTCAAGGATCTTACTAGTGACCAGGGGGCATTCATTACATGTAGGAAAAAGGGCAATTTAACCACCTATATAGGAAAGGGTTCTTTACTATTAGAGCAGATAAAATATGGAGTGCTCGACCACAAGAGGTAGTAATAGCAGATAATATACTGTACAGTGACGAGCAAAAGGGTAACAATGTTTTGAACTTTTGACTTTCAGGCTCATATCTCACTATCCACTACTGTTTTGATTGTGAGACTGTCATCATCTTGTAGACAATCATCTTGGCTATCTCATACATAAATTTGATTTATAACTACTTACCATATGATTAGTTATGCATATTCTTATGTCACTGCATTGTTACTATTTTGCTCCCAGTGGTGGAAAAATATTGTTCTACCTGTATGTTACAAATTACAACCTGTTCTTACATTTCCTAATAGCTCAGTGTGTTATTAGGTTGATTCCCAAGTGAAAGGTCACTGGTTCAAATTGAGGAGCAGATATGAAAAAGATTTCCCAAGAAAAGAGAAACAGCATCTTCAGGTCATCGATAGTCGTTTCTCGGCCAAGAAAATTGCCAAACTTCATCATGTGAGGTTCGTATGCTTCATAATACTGAGATCACAGACATCCATGCAAGCACCATGTGACGCTCATTACATAAGGCTGGAATGGTGGCCAGAAAAAAGTGAAGAAGCCTCGATTTAAATATCATAATAAGACTGTCAGCTCGAGTTTGCAAAAAAGTATGAAAAGTGGACAGTAGAAGATTGGAAATGGATGATTTCGAGTGATGAGACAAAAATCAATAGACTATGCTTTGATGGATGCAAATGGGTCTAGGAGAAACACGGGAAATAGGGGCTAATGGATCGAGAAATTGAAGGAACTGTTAAGTTTGGTGGAAGAAGCCTGATGATATGGGGTGTGAGACAGTGAAGGGGTGCGTACTGGACGGGGTGTATATCTCGCCCTGGTTTCTTAGCTGGGTCGCATAAGGAATATGTAGTATGTTCACTCCACTCCCCATCCAGTACAGGCTTGCAGCTCAACCCTGAGTACACACAGCTGCCTAATTAAGCAGCCAGAAATAGGTGGTAGAATCATAGAATCATAGAATCATAGAATGGTAGAGTTGGAAGGGACCTCCTGGGCCATCTGGTCCAACCCCCTGCTCAAAGCAGGATTCTCTAAATCATCCCAGACAGATGTCTGTCCAGCCTCTGTTTGAAGACTTCCATTGAAGGAGAACTTACCACCTCTCGTGGCAGCCTGTTCCACTCATTGATCACCCTAACTGTCAAAAAGTTTTTTCTAATATCTAATCTGTGTCTCCTCCCATTCAGTTTCATCCCATTGCTTCTAGTCTTTCCTTGTGCAAATGAGAATAAAGATGATCCTTCTACAATGTGACAGCCCTTGAGATATTTGTAGACAGCTATTAAGTCTCCTCTCAGTCTTCTTTTTTGCAAGCTAAACATTCCCAAATCCTGCAACCGTTCCTCATAGGACATGGTTTGCAGACCGGTCACCATTCTGGTGGCTCTTCTCTGAACTTGCTCCAGTTTGTTGATGTATTTTTTAAAATGTGGTGCCCAGAACTGGACACAGTATTCCAGATGAGGTCTGACCAAAGAGGAGTAGAGGGCAATAATGACCTCACATGATCTAGACTGTATGCTTCTGTTAATACATCCTAGAATTGTATTTGCCTTTTTTGCTGCTGCATCACACTGTTGACTCATGTTCAGTCTGTGATCAATTAGTATACCCAAGTCTTTTTCACATGTGCTGTTACTTAGCCTATTCCTCCCATTTTGTATATGCTTTTTTCATTTTTATTGCCCAGATGTAGTACTTTGCATTTTTCCCTGTTAAAAACCATTCTGTTAGTTGCTGCCCACTGCTCCAGTTTATTTATATCTTTTTGAATCCTCTCTCTCTCTTCTCTAGTATTAGCTACCCCTCCTAGCTTTGTGTCATCAGCAATTTTATTCAGTTTATCCTCAATTCCTTCATCTAAATCATTGATAAAGATGTTGAACAATACAGGGCCCAAGGCAGAGCCCTGTGGTACCCCACTTGAGACATTCTTCCAACTGGATGTGCAGCCATTTACGACCACTCTTTGAGTCCGATCACTAAGCCAGTTATGAATCCACCTAACAGTTGCCTTGTCCATTCCATACTTAGTCATTTTTTCAATAAGGATTGTGTGAGATACTTTGTCAAATGCTTTGCTGAAGTCAAGATATACTATATCTACAGCACTACATGGGGCTCATTATTCTTTATGGAGCAATATATGGGGCCTATTATATACTGTAAGGAGCAATATATGGGGCCCATTATACAGTATGGAGCATTTTATGAGGTCCATTATTCTGTATGGAGCAATATATGGGGCTCATTATTCTGCATGGAGCAATATATATGGCTCATTATTCTGTATGGAGCAACATATAGGGCTCAGTATTCTGTATGGAGCAATGTATGGTGCCCATAATACTGTATGGAGCATTATATGGGCTCATTATACTGTATTGAGCATTATATGGGGTCCATTATTCTGTATGGAACAATATATGGGGCTTATTATTCTGTATTCTGTACTGTATGGAGGACTACACTGTCCAATTTCTGATCTATTGTAGAATTTACAATGGATATCACTCATGTAATGTAAGAAGTGAAATCTTTGGCATTGTACCATACATACTGTATATGTCTCTGCCGTATCTGTCCATTATGAATTGTGATGTGTTAAAGGGACCCACTGAGATTCTTTCGTCCGGGGCCCTTGAAAACCTAGAAGTTGCCCTAGTGGAGACCCCAGGCGGAACAACAATTTACTTTATTTGCATAGCAGAAGTATATCAAGAAAAGTTTGTTACTAAAGGCAAATTACACAGCAATCAATATTCACAGAATTATTAGCAAACAATTATATGAACAGAGATATATTGGTTACTTTACAATAAATAATATTGGGATAAACTCAGAGTCTACTGTCCAACCTTGGGGGGCACTATATTTTGTGGGAACAGTCTCTAGAAACTTCACCAGCTATCCGGGCTCTGACAAGGGCTGCTACGCTAACATCTATATGGCGGTACTTGAGGACGAGTTTGTGTACAATTCCGGCTTCTGGTGCCACGTCTGGGCCTGGTGGCGCTATATTGACAATATCTTTTTGGTCTGGGAGGGTGGTTCTGATGTGTTGTTGGATTTTCAGTCGGAATTGAATCGAATATACCCCTAGTTAAAATTCACTTTGTCACATTCATTGACACAGATACAGTTCCTTGATACTCTGGTATATAAGGATGGTGGCTTTTTGAGAACTGATCTATTTGTGAAGAGCACGGATAGAAATAGTTTTTTGCTATATAATAGTAACCATCCTAAGAGAATGGTAAGTTCTCTACCATGGAGTCAGTTATTACGAGTTAGAAGGATTGTATCTGATGAGGGTATTGTGGATCGGCGATTGGATGACGTGTCACAAATTTATGGCAAGAGGATACCCGAGGAAAGAGATAGATGGATACAAAATAAGGGCCTTGAATACCACAAGTGAGGCTTCTCGCCATATGACTAACGTTAAACAAAATAAGAAGCGGGTTCCATTTGTATCTACGTTTAATCCTGCCACTGATCGTATTTGTTCCATTCTTAGAAAGCATTGGGTTTTATTACAACGTGGTTTACCGTCTGTCCCTGAGTTTGAGGTTCCACCAATTATGTCTTTTTGCAGGGGTCGAAACCTGCGGGATAAATTAGTTAGGTCTGATTTTGGTCCAATTAAGTTGTCAATCCAACGTACCCTTAGTACTCCCCGTAATGGGAACTTTCCTTGTTTGTTGTGTGCGTGTTGTAATAACATGCTGAAAGGAGATTTTTTCTGTCACCCCCAAACTGGTAAAAAATTTTTTTTGAAAGAGAGGTACTCTTGCATATCAAGTTTTGTTGTATACATGATTGTATGCCCGTGTGGGCTTGTATACGTTGGGGAGACGACTATGGAGGTGAGGGCTCGTATAAGCAAACATAAGAGCACCATAAGGATGAAACTCATTGACCTACCTGTTCCGAAACATTTTATAGACTATAGACATTCGGTTAATCAACTCAGATTTAGAGTTATTGACAGTGTTCCAATACCAAGGAGGAGTGGTGACAGGTTAAGAATACTCAAGAATAGGAGCTGAGGTGGATTCATACATTGGGCTCCTTACAACCTGGGGATTTGAATATTGAGTTCAATTTACATAATATTTGAATTAGTTCCTGTGCTTCCCCTTATGCATAGACATTGATTGGTAATAAATTTTTATTATTTTGTTTTTGATTATTTCTTTTTCTTTATTTTTCAGGATCAAGTGGGCCATCGGTGGACAAGGGGTTCTGAGATGATTCTGAATTTATGAAGTGCTTGGATGCATTGATTTTGTTCCCTCTTTCCCCTTGTTCAATATTTTGTCCACTTCTCTATTTTTTATTTATTTATTTTTGTTGTTTTTTGCATTAAAGATCATCTTGTAATAAAGATTATTCTATTGCTAATCAATGTATATTATACTATTACGGCCTTTCTTTCCTCCCTCTTTTTCATATGAGATATTTTATATTTATGGTACATGGATCTATGCCATTCATAGAAGTATTACGGAGGTATTGAGCTTGCCTTGACGGTATATGCATGCGTTGATTTGGGCTGTTCTTTTGGACAGCTCTGTGAGCTGTGGATGACTGCTATGAAATCTTTGTTATTATACGCATGCGCTGGTTTGGGCTGTTCCCTGGGCAACTTTGATAGCGGTGGATGTCTGTTGTAACGTGGACGCGTCTGCGCACCTGATGTGGCAACACGTGGGGTGTCTCCTCTGGTGCTCTGGTGCGCTTGCGTGCGCAATGCATCCTTGGGATTTCCGGTGACTTACAATGATGACTGTCTGGCGTTTCTTGTTTATGATGCCTTCGGCGTTCCGGGTCCATGATAGGGTCACGGTGATAGGTGAGTGTGGCACTATTGTTTTAAGAGCAGATGGCTAGTTGGCTAGTTATCTTTTTTGGCGCCCTTTATTTGCTCACCTTATTGGATCCTTTGCTCTGACGTTTGCTGTAATGGTAGTATGATTGGCTGACATTTCTATGACAACATCATAACTCTATTTTTGTGTATATGCAACAAGCTTGTAAATATAACAATGTCGATATTTTTTTTAATATGAATCAAGTCATTATGTATATTATATATGATATGTTTTTTGTACAAGTCTGATGTCTGTTTTATACTATTTTCTGTATATGATTGTTTAGATGGGCGATGACTGGATGGTGATTGGTGCTGGGAGCAGCTCCACACTATTTAAGACAGCCCTTTTTATGTCTGTATACACTTGAAAAAGACCAGTGTGTGGTCGAAACGTCGTGTTTTATGGCTGAATAAAGTTTTTTTTCCACTTTATACACCTGGATGGAGCGCTGTTCTTCTTTGTTTTTCACTATATGGACATTCCAAGTTGGTTCCTTGGATCTGGTACGTGCGCCCTGGCTCTGAGAGTGCTGTCAACTTGCTTTATTTTTTCTAAGGACTGCTGCTCCATCTCACTAGCTGCTCGTTTTTCTGACAAAGTCTATCAGTGCTCTCTGAACCGCTTTAGCGTCAGCTGGACCCCATCTGTGCTGAAAGTGACGGCCGGCCTCACACGTCTACTCCGATCACTGGCCCAAGCTCGGGTCTCTGGCCGGATATCGGATTCTTCAGGAACTTGACCGCCGATGAGTGTCTCCTTGAACCGCATCGATGGGGACTGGTCCTCGGATGTTGACCGGCGTCATCCGGGTCGGGAGCCTTGACCGGCGTAGTTTGAATCTTCGGTCCTTGACCATCAATGGGTGAAGTTTGGACCTTGACAGCTGTCGTCTGGGCCTTTCTGGTGTACATGCCTGCGGCCTACTGTCTTGGCTGCAGGAGCTTCAACTTGAGCACCTGTCACTTCCCTTTGTGCCAAATCTACTCCGGTTTTGGAGCGCTGACCTTTTATATCATAGGCTAGTTTCGTCACCTTCATCTGACCTGGAGCAGTGACTAATTCCGTCCCCCCTGCAACTTCTCTCCTTTGGATCAGTTCCACAGGGTTTTGTTCAGGCCTGGAAGTTGCACAGCATTGCAGTGTTTTATCCCTTGTGCTCCATTCTCCTACAGATACTTGGAAACATCGACAATTGTATGATAATGTTGTCAGGAACAAATATTGCCTGAAGTCCAATCCAAACAGTACAGGATCCAACAGGAGCATTTACGTGTATAATTCTCCAGGTGAACATAATAAACAGCTGCACTTACAAGCACATTTCATTTCATGGATGATAGTGGATGTATATTTTACATAGAATACAATAAAATGGCAGGAAAAAAATCTAAAATGGACGTGATGAAAAATAGTAACCGATGAGTAGAAATTTGAGTTTGAAAGGTTCACTGTGCATTGGAGCCTCAGTCAAAAGTTTAGTAATTTTCACATGTAATAAAGTGCAATTTGCTCATTATCTCCTTCACGCTCCACTTATTTCCCATTTTTTCATTTTCCTTTTTTCTTCCCCTACTTCCAAGAGCCCTAACTTTTTTATTTTTCCATCCACATAGCTGTATAAAGGCTTATTTTTTTTTTTTGAGGACAACTTGTACTTTTGAATGATACTATTCAGTTTATTATGTGGTGCACTGGAAAGGGGAAAAAAAGTCCAAGTGAATCGAAATTGCAAAAAAAGTGCAATATCACAACTGTTTTTTTTATTTTTTATTTACTGTGTTCAATATACAGTAAAACAGACCTGCCATTTTGATTCTCCAGGTCAGTACGAGTGCGCAGATACCAAACATGCATAGTTTTTATTTAATTTAAGTGTTGAAAAAGAAATTGGAACTTTTTAAAAACAATTTTCGCTTATGTTGTAATTTTCCAAGACCCATAATGCTATACATCTTCTGATATAGGGGTGTGTGAGGTCTTATTTTTTGCACCCTGAGCTGATGTTTTTACTGATTCCATTTTGGGGGTAGCTACAATGTTTTGATAACCTTCTTATTGCAATGTTGCAGTGACCCAAAAGGTAATTTTGACTTTTTTGTATTTTTTTCTCTCATTACGCCGTTTACCGATCTGATTCATTTATTTTATACTTTGATAGAATGGACATTTAAGAACGCAGCGATACCAAATATGTGATTTTTAATTTATTTCAGGCTGTGTTGAAACCAAAGGGGGGTTTACAAAATAGTAACAAAATAATAAAAATTACAATTTATATTTTTAGGAGTAAAACAGTAGCAATGCAGTGACATGACAAAAATCTGCATAACTAATCATCTGGTTTATATGATGCTTTAATTGCCTTTTATACCATTTTATTGCAATGTTGTGGTGGCCAAAAAAAAGTGATTTGGGGGTTTTGACTTTTTTCTCTCGTTACATTGTTTACCAATGGTATTAATTTATTTTATATTTTGATAGATTTGACTTTTTGGAGTGCAGCGATACCAAATATGTGCATCTTTTTATTTTAACACGGGTTTTGAAGTGGTGTCATATGTTGATATGATGATTGGCATTAATCTTTTGAGACACATGGTGATTTGATATAAATTGTATTTATTCTACCATGAGTCTTGGTCACACCTGTTATTATTGGTTACTCTTTGCTGTGTTTTGCACAGGCCTATGGTCTGACATGGATTTTCAAGCTAAGGAAAGAACCTGGCTTTCACACATTGATCAAGTATTTGGGGGAGATGGGTCCAATGTGCAGCAGAGTGGCGATGTCAAATGGGATGATCGGGCATTGACCCTACAAAATATGGTTGTAAAAAGAA
The DNA here is from genome assembly GCA_033576555.1 of Oophaga sylvatica. NCBI lineage: Eukaryota > Metazoa > Chordata > Amphibia > Anura > Dendrobatidae > Oophaga > Oophaga sylvatica. Next base: position 374,298,732 of record JARQOD010000003.1, on the reverse strand, counting down.
CAAAGCTGAGTTGGAACCGCACATTCTTGGAGAAATATGTGATGAATAATCTTATACCAAGGGGACTTAGAGTCCGGGTTATTCCCACATTTCCAGTGGAGGACAGCGGCTTTGTGTCCCGGTGGGAGGAGGCCTGTAATAACTGTTCAAAAATTCTTATGCAATTGCTGAGTGAGCACAATGGCGCCATTATTTCACAATTGGATCTATCAATTAAAGCCATTGAAGATGAGCTTAAATCTATTGGTACCATTGATAAATTAAAAGCTCTCCAAAATCAGATCGATAAAACACTAGAGACAGTGGTTAAAAAAATCCAGTCTACACAATTGAATAAGTTAAATCGTGATCGTTGAGATTATGATAATAATGCCGTATATCTTTGGAGGAAATCTTCTTCTCAGGGTCGTTAATTTAGACGCACCCCTTCACAAACATCTATTTCCTCCATGAGTGGTGTGTCGGAGGCTTCGGGCTCATCAGCAACTATTGGCTTGAAATTATCCAGATATAACCAAAGGGAACATACCTTCCATCCATACAGACGGACAAATCGTTCCCCTGTGTCTACCCGTTATGGCAATAAGGTAATTAATTTAAGTACTCATGAATTCACTGATGTGGATTTGAGAGTGCTTGAAAAGGGTCTGTCATTTGCACCTGCTGCACCCTTTGATGCCTTCTTGGCAATTATAGACCTACACCTGTTTGCCCAGGCACTAATCTTTAAAAAGCACTTTTTTGATGGCAACCTGTATAAATTGTTCCCTACAGAGGAAGAACAAAAAGCTTTAAGGGTATTGGAGGATCTGTCCGCCGAAAGCAGTGTTCCAGAAGGAGGTAAGATTCCACCTTCAATTCGTCTTAGATCTAAGAAATTCCCTCCTCTATCTTCCTGCCCCAATGTGGATCTCTTTGTACAAATTGTGAGCAAAGAATTTTGCGAGATTCCACGTTACATTTATTGGGATAATCTGACTAGGGCGGAACGGGAGCGTCTGCGCACTCTTCAGGACCTACAGGATGTAGTGTTCAAACCGGCGGACAAGGGGGGAAATGTTGTGATATGGCCAAAGGTTCTCTATGAAAAGGAGGCCTTTCGGCAATTGGACAGCAAGACTTGTTATAAGAGACTTACTTTTAACCCCTTGTCCGCCTATACTTTGAAACTGCAGTCTATTATTAATGGAGCTATTGAGGCGGGTGTAATTTCTAAAGAATTGGCAACTGCATTGATTGTTCATGATCCAACCATCCCTACCTTCTATTTATTGCCAAAGGTCCACAAGGATGCGCAGACGCCCCCCGGCCGCCCTATTATTTCAGGAAGGGGTAATTATCTGGAACACATTAATAGGTGGATAGACTCTAAACTCCAACCCATAGTTGAATGGTTGCCATCATTTCTGAAAGACACAGGGGACCTTTTGAGACGTGTGGATGGTTTACATTTGGAGGATGATATGGTGCTGGTGACCGGGATGTGGAATCCCTGTACACCAGCATCAGGCATGCTAATGGCCTGAGAGCTACGTCATTCTTTCTTGGAATGTCAAACTTACCGGGTGGTGTGAGGGAATTGGTCATTGATTTATTAGAGTTTACTTTGACGCATAACTTTTTCGTGTTTAAGGGGTCTTTCTTCCTGCAGCTCCAGGGCACTGCTATGGGGGCGTCCTTTGCGCCCGCGTATGCAAATTTGTTCCTGGGGCTGTGGGAGAGAGACCTCTCCCTGCCGGATCAGGTGTCGCCGATGTGCCGCGTCCTATCTTGGACGCGGTACATCGATGACATACTTCTGATCTGACAGGGATCTAAAGTTGATTTGGAAGCCTTTATGGCGTCACTTAATGTCAATGACCAAAACATTTACATCACCTATAAGTTTGACTCAATGTCTATTGAATTCTTAGACGTACTATTGAAAAAAGATGATACAGGCGAGATACAGACTGAGATTTATTGTAAGCCAACGGCCACTAATATGCTGTTGCATGCATCCTCAACCCATCCGGGTCACATGATCCAGTCTGTCCCCACCGGACAATTTTTGCGGTTGCGCAGGCTATGTTACACAGAAGAGAAATTTCGTGAGAAAGCTGAGGACTTAAAGATGCGGCTGCGTGAATGTGGGTTCAGCAACCGAATGATCAAAAAAGCGTTTAATCGCTCTAAACATTCAACGAGGAATTCCTTGTTGTATGGCACACGCCCTGCCAAGGATTCTAACACGATTAGATTTGTGACAAAGTTCCATTCACAATTTTCTTGGATGAGAAAGATTCTAAATAAATCATGGCATATATTGAAGGCCGATCCAATCATCTCGAGGTTCCTCCCGGAGAGGGCCGCCGTCGCGGCTAGAAGATCTAGAAACTTGCGGGATCGATTAGTCCACAGTCACTATACTGGTGAAACAGTCACTACATTTCTTGATAGGGCGCGGAGACAGAAAGGGAGTTCACCCTGTGGCCGTTGCGTAGCATGTCCCAACATGGATCACACGGATTCTTTTTTTAACCAGGACAGATCCATTCAATAGAAGATAAAGAAGTGTATCACATGTATCAGTGGGAATGTGATATACTATGCGGTCTGTCCGTGTGATTTGATATATGTTGGGTTGACAACCCGTCAATTGAAGATAGGGATACGGGAACATGTACTTGGAATTGAGGCTGCGGCGGCCACAGGCGACATTGATTCATTAAAAACGATCCCGCGTCATTTCAAGAAGTATCATGACTGCGACGGTGGCCTTCTCAGGGTACGGGGCATCGACATGTTGGATGTAGGTATCCGTGGTGGGGGTGTTGCTAGGCGTTTAGCACAGCTTGAGTCCAGGTGGATATGGACGCTTGGCACGGTCCATCCGTCTGGACTTAATGAGAATTTGAGCTATGCTCCATTTCTGTGAGAAAGGGTCCCTATTTGTTTGTCACTCTGCTGTATATGGGTACATATGGGTCGTGTGCACATTTTTTAACTGTTTTTATTTTATATCATTTTTTTAGTTTGTATTTTCCATTGTGCATATTGGATGCTGTAACAAGAAGAGGTTGGAGGAAAATGAATGCATTGTGTATATGGCGGATCACTTATTTGAAGAAATACTTTAAACAGTAGTGCAGGCGGAAATTGCGTGCCATGTTTGCGGCAATGGTTATATGTATTACTGTGTACTGACATAATTGTCTTATATTAATAAGTTTTATGGACATATTAAAAAGTCTTGTATAGTGATATGTTGTATCGTATGCTTATTGTTCATTGTATTGATATTGTGACAATATCTTAAGATTCTGTTTACATGCTTGCGTTATATCAAACCGTTTTCCATATTTGATTCAAAGAGTGTTCGTGTATAATTATATACTGCTCCATATGCCCCATTGTTTAATAGTACTTTGTAAACCCGGCTTTTTGTTATGTTGTGAATATATATGTTTTTATCTGGCTCTCAATGGATATGTTGCGGTAAGTTGGATCCCTGACCTGCACGCGTCTGCTTCCCTGTTGCCGCTGCGCCTCCCAGCAGTCGGCGTCTCTACATGACGTTTGATGATATAGTAAAACAAGGCACTCAACTTATATGCTCAAACAAAGGAAATTTTAATGATGGTCCAGGCAAAACGTTTCGGCTGTAACATAGCCTTCATCAGTTGCCAATAGGTATATTTTAGGTAGAGGACCGTTATGGTAGACGGTCAAAAATCAAATTCCTAGTAGAACAAGTACATATAGAGAACACCCTTGTGATGAATTCAATACATCAATAGAGGGGAGGTGAATCAAATGAGTTTCCAGATGCAATGGAGAAATTACGCTTCTGGTACTGAGTACATGAGAGTGTGCTGCCGTCTGTGACTGAAGACACGGGATCCGCCGCTAGTCTGTGGGTCTGTAATCGTGCCCGATAAGTATGACGGCGCCTCTACATGACGTTTGAGCCCGCCCCGGTCCTCTCTGCCATGTGACGCCGGCCCTGGGTTGCGTCGCGGTTGCCATGGTAAGCCGACGCGTCACTTCCGGTCCGGGATATCCACTTCCTGTAAGGCGATTCAACACATGGTGAACGCAGGTATTTAAACACGCTGAGACACATTTGTTAGGCCCCTTGAGAAAGGAGAGGTCCGAAACGCGCGTCGGGGCGGACGCGCTCGTCTTGGTGAGGTGCATACTGTAGCGCTCTGCAGGCCACATAGAGGTAACTATGCTGCTCCATATTGGGCACCATTTATTGCAATCTGTGTGGTAATAGTGCAGGGATGTCAATGTGAGCATTCTAATAGCGCATGGTGTAGCAGTGACAATTGTCATTTAATTTGGGCGCACTTTAATGGGGACTATATGATGGCATTATAGCCTGTATTGAGACACATATATTTTTTTCTCCAGTAATTAATTGCCACATGTGACTGCTATATATATATATTTGTTTTGGGCTTATACTATTTAGCGCTAGTATGCATAAATCTTGATGATTGCGTCATCTTAATGTGACCATGTATCTGTGTGTATTCCTATTCCCAGTAATCTTTGAGATATGTATTTTAATGTTTCATAAATAAAATTGATTATTGTTTGATAATATCGGCCTTATATCATCTTTTTTGAAGTGGTGTCATATGTTGATATGATGATTTGCATTAATCTATTGAGACTAGAGTTGAGCGATACTTTCCGATATCCAAAAGTATCGGATCGGAATGGTATCGCCGATACACACAAAATATCGGCGATACCCGATACCGATACCGGAAATCCAATGTAAGTCTATGGGAACAAAATATCGGAATTAAAAAAAACCCATTCTTGCCTTGTTGGATAATTGTACATGAAGGAAAACAACAAAGAGTAATGTAGAATGTATTGGGGGAGGTTGAGGAGACATTAAAGGCATAGATGTTTAACCCAATCCAATGGAATAGCATTAATATTTTTTTTTTTGAAATACGTTCGGATTGACGAAGAAATTGACAATGTTGCTAACCTTTTTTCTATTTTGGCAAATATGTATGTTTCAAAACTTCCATGCTCTTCACCTTTTTAACTTTTGCCACAATTTCTCCTTCATAATCTTCAGCAGCATCATCTTTGTCATCAAATTATTCTTTATCTTCACCTTCTTTATCTTCTTCTTAAACTTCTTGCTATTCATCTTTTTGTTAACATTACTCAGATTGTTCTTATTAAACTATTATTCTTCTTCATATTAACCCATAAAGTGTAAAGTATAACCTCTTTCTATGAATTTAATTTCCCTGAATTTAATTTCCATTTAATTTCATTTAATTTCTTAAATAATTCAGGGATGAGAAGAGAACAGGGTGGAGGCAGCAGGACTTTTTGCCGTACACACAGCAAGGGAACAGCTGACATTAGTGAACCCCAGTAACACAGGAGCAAGTGTTGACTGTGCTAACAGAACTTCCGAGCAACAACTGGCGGTGTTGGAGCCCAGGGTCAAGGAGGGTGTAGACAGAGGCCTAATATGAGATGTTTGAAGTTAAATTTGGAGTTAGCAGCAAAATTTTTGCCAGACACCCAGCAGGGGAACAGCAGGCGTTACTGAACCCCACAAACACATCAGCGATTGTTTTGATCTGTGCATCCAACACTTCTGATCAGCAACTGGCATTGTTGAAGCCCAGGGTCAAGAAGGGTTTTCAATTTAAATATTGAGTTATTGCCTTGTTACGTGGCCATTGCAAATGTATGTACTTCAAACTATAAAAAATGAAGTTTTACTAGGACAATAAAATGATGAATTTCAATTCCAAGAATAAAAATAAACACCCTTAAAATATAAACGCATATAAGCACATGGCAACAAGAAATGGAACAACACACCACCCAAAATTATTTTTACAAAATATAGTGATGTAAATTTATGAATAAAAGTCCATTTTTGTATTTAGGAATGATGCGTAAGGAACGCTATGTTAAACCATAACATAGTGAAGACAATGGATTTTGTAATAGTCACTCATCATCATCATTACAAGAAATCTGTGACAGTCACACAGATTTCAATTATTTCACTCACGAAAATTGTTATTTCGGACAGCATTTATTACATTTCCAGCATGGACTCATCAAAGTGATGAGATGACGCACTAATGTACGATAAAAAAAAAAAAAAAAATTTTATAAAAAAAAACATTGTCACAATTTAAGTGGGTGCCTGCAAATGGAGATGAAACAAAGGCTACGGATAGCAAAGGTATATACTATGTCTGTTGTAGACAGTGGGCAGCCTCTGATGGGTAATGTCGATGTTATACTGTACGTCAATAAAGGCTGCGGCTGCAATCATGCATTTTTGGCTTGTAGAATGTTGAAGAGGGTAAAAGCATGTCTGGTTGCGCAAGGCTTTATCCTGTAACAATACCTTCCTTGTGTGACGGGTAGGGTAGCGTGTGTCTATTATATGAGTGTCTGTAAAATGTGACTTTACGCAGCCTTATTCTGCCCTAGGGACGCAAAAAATAAGACAGCAGTAATCATTTACTGTATAAAACTCCACCTATGAGCAACAAAACAAGCACGTTCCCTCTTCCGGTTCCTGCGCTGACATGTGAGGAGGGAGTTTGGAGACGCTCCTGAATTTCTCCCAGGTGTCCAAGTATATCAGGCCGATAGGAGAGCATTAAAACCACCCCGGTCGTGACCTAAATACGGTGAATCGAACCAGTGAAGAACTGTAGGTCGATGCGAACGAATGTGCGATCACATGACACACGTTTATAACCCTTGCTAGACACGAATAACTTTGTAGAATTTTGGAGACACCTGAACCCAGATGGCAGTGAATATTCCTTCTATTCGGCGCCACATGACTCTTGGTCCAGAAGAGATAATATATTGCTATCAAAGGAGCTAGTAAGGGGAGTGGAAGAGGCAGATGTGCACAACGTAGCTATATCTGACCACGCGCCCGTATCAGTGACCCTGCCAGATATGGTTCAGATGGGGCCAGACCAAACTTGGCGCTTCCCTACCTATTTGTTAATGGATGAGAAGTTTCGACATCAGGTGAAGCAATGGTGTTTGGAATATGTAAGTGATAATGGAGATAGTAGGGATAGGCCGGAACTTTTATGGGCAGCAGGGAAGGCATTAATGCGCGTGAAACTAATAGGTTATCAGACAACGCTAAAAAAGAAGATAGCGACAAACTACTCGCAGGCTAGCAGGATATTACGCGATAGCTACACGGCAAACAAGACAACTTCATCAACACAGGATAAAAATAGATGTAAGCAGGCTAAGGCTGACTTACACGTATGGGTATATCGACGCGAGAGAAGCAGTAATATGAATTATAGAGCCAATGTATATCGTTATGGTAGCAAATCAGAGAGACTATTAGCACGACTAGCGAAAGGAAATCACATTCGTCATCAACATATTAATGCGTTAACGAATAAACATGGGATCATGAACACAGATCCTCGAAGCATAATCACGATTCTACAAGAATACTACTCAGACTTATATAAGGTGGAACATACGGATAGTGCGGAGGGTCAGACCTTTCTAGATGGAATACGGTTACCATCCTTCACAAACTATCAGCTTCTCCTTTTAAAAAAAACAATTGAGGTGACGGAAGTGACAGCGGCGATAAGTGACTTTAAATCTGGGAAAGCTCCAGGACCTGACGGGTTTACAGCCAAATTATTAAAATTATTGAGTGAGGATATCCCGTCCACATTGGTAGGCACCTTCAATCATATATTGGAGACAGGAGGGTTGCCCATCCATTCAAACATGGCACACATGAAGGTGCTACTAAAACCCAACAAACCTTCACATCTGGCTGGATCCTATCGTCCATTCTCACTCATTGACCAGGATATCAAGCTTTTGACCAGGATCATGGCAGATCGTTTAAGTAGCATTCTTCCTACGCTGATAGGGCCATCACAAGTGGCCTTTGTTAGACCAAGATCGCCCATGAATAACATTAGGAAAGTAATAGCAGTTGTAGATAAATATCGTTGTCTGACAACATCGAGTCCTGTCATGCTATCCTTAGATGGCGATAAGGCATTTGATAGGGTGAGCTGAAGTTGGTTGCCAATGGTCCTGGACAAAATTGCCATGAGAGGCACGTTTATGACTTTCCTATCAGGTGTCTACGCCAACCCACAGGCACAAATACACAACACAGGTCACCTTTCGGCTACTTTCACAATACAGAGGGGAACTCCTCAGGGATGTCCATTATCACCTTTGCTCTTTGATATAGCCCTTGAGCCATTAGTTACACACGTGGAGGATAACACAGTATATGACGGTATAAAGGTAGGGGGTCGGCAGATCAAACTCACATTGTTTGCAGACGATATACTCATTTATATGGCACATCCCAAGACCATCTCAAAGGGCTATTAGACTGGATAAATTTTTTTTAACTAATTCTGTGGTTTCGCTTCAAAGACTACAAGAGTGAAATTTTTCAATTGTTAAAGCCTAATCCTCGTGAGCTTTGGTGTGCTTACTGATGGGGCACAGAAGTAATTAAAACATTTATTTATAACATATCTGTGAATCAAAATAGGACGAGATTCTAGTTCTCAATACAAACTTAACTATGAACCCTAATTGGACAAGGTTGTACGTCAATTGGAGCGGTGGCATGATTTGCCCCTGTCTCTTCTGGGCCGTTGTCACCTTCTTAAGATGATTATTTTTGGAAGGCTATTATACCCGCTTCAGACTATTCCAATCCTGTTACGTAAAGATGATGTTTCACGGATAAAAAAAGCATTGACCAGATTCATCTTGAGGGGAAAACGGCCCAGAATAGCAATACGAAAAATTATGCGTGCAGTAAAAGATGGGGGCCTGGCCGTGCCAAACGTTAGGAGTTATAACTTTTCGTGCTTGATCAGAGTGGGGAGAGATTGGTTTAAGGGGACTTAGTCCTACTCAGATGTATTGCTGGAATCTGGACTGACAGAGGGTTGTATTTTGGCCTCATGTGTTGACACTGTGATTTGTAAACTCCCGGTCATAGTGATCAGCGCTACTACGCGATACAGTAATTGCCTGTAAGGCAACCAGACGAGCGAATGGGTTGTCTTCTCAGTTATCTAAACACATGCCTTTATGGGCTCACCCATTATTCCCAGTGGGAGTGACAGACCGCGTTTTTGAGACGTGGCATACTAAAGGTATACATACAGTATTCCATCTCATGCACCTAAAAGAGTAGTGTAGTAGGTGGCTGACATCCAAGGAGATTATGGAAAAATTCAATTAGCCCCCTTCTCACTTTATTGAAACTCTACAAGTGCATTATTTCTACAGAAATCGCCTGCGTAATATTATAGAAGAGGTGATAGACAATTGATTTGACAAGATGGGAGATATATTTCTTCAACCAGACTGAAGTATGCTCATGATTTTCCATGATTACTACGACCTGTGATGAGGTCATAGTCACGTGATCTGGTCAGCTGATGTGTACATCACCTGATGGTGTTTTGTAGGCCTATAAAACAAGGAGCTGTTGTAGTTGTTGTGTGGAAGGAAGGAGTTTGGCTGGAGTAAGCCTGGAACATTGTTTTGTTACTGTGTGGCAGTGTGCACCAGGAAGCGAGTAACAGACCACCCGGAATGTGACCTGGCGGTCTCAGCTGACCTGCAGCCGCTTAGTTAAGCCCGTCACAAGCAAGGGTGAGTCTGTGACCAGTGGTTCTCCAAACTGGAGTGATTTATGTTGTCTTTTCATTTTGTTATATGGACTTTTTGTTGAACTCATGATTAAAATCACTGAACTTTGAAATAAAAGGCTGTGTGTTTGCCTCATTACTGCGGCCCAGCCCTGCCTACCACAGCGGTTCCCTACAATTGGTGGAGAATGCGGGCAACGCAGTGAGGTCAGGCTGTTTTTCATGCATGACAGTAAATGTCCTGGTTTTAGAAAGTGCACCAAAACCGGCTGGATAACTGTCCGAAGATGGAGAACAAAGTAAAAATGCTAGTGGAGGCCATGCGACAGCAACAGCAGGCTACACAGAAGCAACAGCAGGCTATGCAGCAGCAGCAGGCTACACAACAGCAGGCTATGTAGCGGCAGCAGGCTATACAGCAGCAGGCTATGTAGCAGCAGATATTTAATCGACAGCAACAGGAAACCAATAGTTTACTGATGCAGCACATCACAGCGCCGCAGACAGTAAGAGCTGCCCGGGGATGCCATGATGTCCGGAAAGCGGTGCGTAGAGCGATCCGAAAGATGGAGCAATCAGATGACGTTGAGGTGTAGCTGGAGATGTTTGAAGGCGTGGCTAAAAGGGAGAGACTGCCCCGGGACCAGTAGGCCGAGATCGTGGCTCCGTTTTTGACTTCAGGACCCGAATGGTGAGATACTTGCACGTCTTGGGGTAAATGTTTTTTTCCTGGCCCAGCGTGTACAACAATGTAAGTTTTCCCCTTCTGAGCCAGCTCGGTCCCAGTATTATGACTTGATACACCTGATAGAAAAGTGCTTTCAGCCTGAGGTGTTGTCACTCCGCGATATGCTGGATCGTATAGTGACTGATAAATTCGGGCGAACTTTGCCCCACACCCTTCAAACATGGGTTGGACAGGCAGCCCCTACTGATGGTCTCCAAATGGTAGACCTCATTGAAAGATATGGGTCTACCAAGGAGATACAGGGAGAGACTACTTGGAAGCTACCAATTAAATTCACCAAACCTTCACCCACAGCTCGGCGAGCAGAGACTCTGAGGGCCGCCCAGGAAGGGTCGGGGAACGAAAGGGGCCCCATAATCTGTTGGCGGTGCCAAGAACCATGACATGTGAGAGCTGATTGCCCCCACCTGACTGAGCCCATGGACAACAACTTTGGCTACTATCAGTCTCACTATGCATAACACATGTGTGCAGTGGTCAGTATTACCTTTGCCTTCAGTGGAGGAGGAAAACACCTCTCCTATAGAAGTGTTAGTTGGGGAGATGGAAGATTTGCCACCGGGAACAGAATTGTAATACTTAAATGTGTCAGGTGACAATTTTGGTACGGCGCAACTCCGTGACCCTACGTTGAGTCTATTTGTTGGGGATAACATTTTGTTTTGTAACTGATCATTCCCCTGTGACTGGCAGTGTTGTAGCCCAGGGAGTAGAGTTCAGGTGGTAGAAAGATGAACATAATAGGAGACATGGAAAACGTTGGCAAACAGTTATTTATCAATAAAGCAATATAATAGAGGTATACCCCAAAATGTATTTCAATGTATAGCAGCAAAAGAATTGGGGATGTAAAACTTAACATTTAATGAACCTAATGTTAAAAAGGGGACACACAGACAATTACCATCCTCCAAACAAACAGTGAGGATACATGTTATAATCAGAGAGTAAAGTCCAATAGGGACTACAAAATATAGGAGATATAAATATAAACCAGACAACTTATAGTTTGCTCTGCACCGCAAGAGCAAAAATTGACTACCTAAATGCAAGTGTATGCATCGCTCATTTGTAAGTCATTTGTCTGGAACGCAATCAAACGTGTGTGAGACAGTATGTATAAAAGGAATGATCTCACCCATTTGAATGGAGATATGCGCTCCAAAATTCATCTCCTAATAAAATATGCATCTGGTCATTTCCAGAGTAGATAAGGCCCTTTCCCAACGCGTTTCCTCCTTTCAGGATTCATCAGGGGATATGGCGACTAGAGACATCTATATCAAATGCATTGCTCTCATGGGGAGAAAAATCATATAACTCCTCCTTATATCAATTAATAAGACACTCCCACCACCATTCAAACCAATCAGTGCAAAACAAAATAATGAATCACCAATCAAACGTGATGTGCATGGTTTAAAAATACATGCCTGTTCAATGAGCTCATAATCATGTTGAAACGCACGCCACATATAACGAAATGCATATAGCGATCCACCGTTTGCCAAATAGTGATCGCGCGCCCTATATTAGTGGCGCATGCGCATTTAGTGACTTCCGGTAATCGCATTCATTGGACCGTCGGTCTACTGAGACTACGTCATTGGCGTCCCACTCTGTGATGTAAAAACCACCGCACGCATGCGTGATACAAATTAAGTGGCTTACGATGTATAAATTCAGTTCGCACATTTCAAGAATAACACAGAACGCACAATTGTGTTGTGTCCTATATTGGGACGTTGAATTAAATCGCAAATTGCGACGAAGGTATAACGCTAATATAAAAGTTGTCACTACACAACAGAAGCATCAAAATACAAATATATTGCGTCCCAAATGGCGTCATTAAATATTATTTTAACCAGTATCACTTATTGCGACCAAAATCATGGGACGTTGAATCAAATCGCAAATTGCGACGAAGGTATAACGCTAATATAAAAGTTGTCACTACACAACAGAAGCATCAAAATACAAATATATTGCGTCCCAAATGGCGTCATTAAATATTATTTTAACCAGTATCACTTATTGCGACCAAAATCATGCCATCTTAGGAGACATTCAATAGTTCACCAAAATCTGACATTAACCATATAGAAACATAAAAAAGGGGCGCGCAAGATCATTTTAGCTCATTTTAACTCATTCAATACCGTTATTAACACAGACATAGTATACAAATCCCCAAACGAAGAAAATTGGAGATTGATCCTCTCGCACTAAGAGGTAAATCAAAAAAAATATATTCAAGGAGCATCCACATAGGTGTCCCATGGTACTCCAATCCAAAATATAGATATGGAGAAGAAGGAATATCCTTCTATGTAGAAAAAATAATAATTGGAGCTTCGGCTGGCTTACCACACTATGGAACGATACTTTGATAATTTCATTGATGTATTTGAGGAAGTTTTAAAGGATATAAAATACATAATCAAATATGGAGACCAGCATCCATAGGTCATAATAAAAATAACATTTCAATTTTGGAAGGGAAAAAAAAGGGAAAAGAAAAGCCTGACAGATCCCTATCAGGTACCTATTTCCATCCGACCCTACCTAGCAGCGGAGGTTGGAGCCCTAAATTCCTGCGCAGGTGGCCCCCCGGTCCACGGCGGCTGACCCTAACTAAATCACCCTGCACGACCCTATACTAGAGAAAGCAGGAGTAGGAAAGTTGTTCATTTAAACCATATGGAGAGACAGTTTTTAGTCGAAAAATCCACTTTGTCTCTCGTTGTAATATTAAATTGTCCCAGTCACCACCACGAATCGGTCTGGGTACTTTATCAATGCCCATGAATTTTATTGCATTAGGGTCCCCCCATGCTTGAGATTGATATGCCTGGCCACAGGTGTATCCATCTTCCTCGCTATATCTCTCATGTGCTCACCAATTCTCCTCCTGAACTCTCTAATGGTCTTTCCCACATAGATCATACCACATATACAAATGGCCCTGTAAATGACACCTTCACTCCTGCAGTTGATAAAAGAAATGATCTCAAATTTCCTTGAGTTGTCAGATGCAAAAAATTGTTTGCCAACTTCCATGTTTTTACAGGCAATACAACCACTACATTTGAAACACCCCACAACGTTGGATTTAAGCCATGTTGTTTTTTCAGCATTTACAAAGTGGCTCTTGACCAGTCTATCCTTTAAGGACCTCCCTTTACGAAAGGTAATTTGGGGATGACTAGGCAAGAGATCGCCAATGTCCTGATCCATTTTCAGGATAGGCCAATGGTTTTTCAAAATCCGCCTTAGATCATCGGCCCCGTTATTATATGTGGTGATAAATCTAAGACCAGAAATTCATCTTCTTGTTTAGGGGATTGAGTCAGTAATTCCATCCTGTTTTTTATTTTGATATCATTATAGGCTCCTTTCAACACATGATCAGGATAACCTCTATCCAAAAATCTATTTCGTAGATCATTTGCTTGATATCTGAAATTATTATCATCTGAGCAATTTCTACGTATCCTTGTATATTGGCCCTTAGGTATACCTTTCTTCTGGGCCAAAGGATGACTGCTCTCCCATCTCAGAAGAGAATTAGTGGCCGTAGGTTTCCTATGAATGCTGGTACTCAGGGTTCCATCATAGTTCTTCTCAATAACCACATCGAGGAATGGCAGTTTTGATGGATTCCATTCATATGTGAAACTCAAACCAATGTCATTCACATTTAGACTCCTGACAAATTCAGCAAAAGATTCTCCTGTACCTTTCCAAATGATAAAAACGTCGTCAATAAATCTCAACCATAAAAGAGCCTTTTCAGCTCCGACGACACCATTTTCACCGAAAATCACTGTCTCCTCCCACCAGCCCAGGAGTAAATTAGCATACGAGGGGGCACAAGGGCTCCCCATCGCAGTACCCCTGAGCTGGTGGTAAAATTTGCGATCAAACACAAAAAAATTATGTGTCAATAGATAATGTAGACAATCGCAGACAAAGATGTTATGTGCCTTAAACTGTGAACCTCTACTCTTTAAAAAGTATTCAGTTGCCTCAATCCCTTTAACATGGGGAATAGATGAATAAAGTGCCTCCACATCGATACTTGCAAGAATAGTATCGGGTTCCATAACCACTCCATCGATTTTACTCAATAAATCAGTTGTGTCCCTCGTGTATGAGCTAAGGGCAAGAACAAATGGATTTAAAATTTATCAAGATAAATGCCCAGATTTTTCGTAAGGCTGCTCACACCTGACACAATTGGTCTCCCCTTAAGGGGATCGACCCCTTTGTGTACCTTGGGGAGACAGTAGAATGTAGCCAATGTGGGAAACTTAGGTATAATAAATTCACTCTCATTTTTGTCTATAGCCCCTATTGAGAGGCCATTCAATATAATTTGTCTTAACTCCTTAGTGAATACCATAGTAGGGTCAGAAGAAAGAACACAGTAACACTCTCTGTTGTTCAAAATATTAAGGCACATTTTCTTATACTCTGAAGAATTAAGTACTACTAAATTACCACCTTTGTCAGAACTTTTAATGGTAATGTCTTGATCTTTTTCCAGATCTTTAAGTGCCATCATTTCCTGACGGGTCAAATTATATTGGGTGAATGAAGGAAATTCACCAAGTTTCTGTATGTCTTTAGAAACCAAATTCAAAAATATATCGATCGACGTAAGGTCTGATTGGGGAGGTGGCATTTTTTTACTCTTGCATTTAAGATCTGTAAAAGGACCTTTACCACTTAAACTAGAGTCAGTGTCAGAGAGGTTATACAGGACTCTAATATCCTCCAGGAGGGAGTCAGAAACCCCTAATTCATCACACGTCCTTTTTTGAGATTGAATATGAAATTTCTTCCATTTAAGTTTCCTGACAAATAAATTGAGGTCCTTCGTACCCTCAAATGAGTCAAAATTACTAGACGGAACAAAAGACAACCCTTTACTTAGCACACACATTTCGGTCTCAGTTAGAACCCTATCTGATAAATTTATGACCTGTGGGTTTCCCCTTGAAATGGTGTGCCTGTGGGGTTTGATCTGCTCCGTAAGGGGTAACCTTGCTCTAAAAAAGAAGCAGAAGTAGAGGTTGAGGGGTTAGGACCAGTAGAGTAGTTTGGACCGGCAGAATAGTTTGATCTCCGATCGTAACCCTTCTCGATATCCACCCCGACCACGTTGTCTACCCCTCTGTGATTTGTGGTTACCCTCAATGTCAGATGCTTCAGTATCTGTTGAGGTGTAAACAGGTTCAGATGGTCTATTGGGAAAGAGATAGGCCTTGTTTTCTTTAAAATCTTGTAGGTCACGAATAAATTGTTTGTGTTTCCTTTCTTTCAGGTGATACTGAAAGCGTTCAAGAGTATTCTGTACACCTAATTCTTTTGCAGAAAAATTCTGCTTCAGAAGAAAATTTTTTTTTGACCTCAATTTGATCTTTTAATATCTCATTACATTTATTCAAAGTGATACGTTCATCATCAAGTAGAATCTGCATAAACTTGAGTGAACTATTAGTGGCTTCTCTTTCCCATTTACTCAATAAATCAGGACTCTTATATCTCAAGCCTGGTGCCAAAGAAATTCTCAAATGGCGTGGGACAATACCGGCTTTGATGTAATATTCCAGTCCTTGTACTTCCCACCAGGACACTATCTGGTTTTTATATACTCTAGTCAATTCTTTAAATGCAGAGTTAAAGGATGGAGTATATTTCTTTTGCTGAAAGTCACGATCAGAAAAAATATCCTTTACTTCAGTAAGCCAATGATTAGTATCTATTCAGTCGTTAGGAAGCCAGCCATGCTCCAAAGTATAAATGATCAATAAAGCAATATAATAGAGGTATACCCCAAAATGTATTTCAATGTATAGCAGCAAAAGAATTGGGGATGTAAAACTTAACATTTAATGAACCTAATGTTAAAAAGGGGACACACAGACAATTACCATCCTCCAAACAAACAGTGAGGATACATGATATAATCAGAGAGTAAAAGTCCAATAAGGACTAACAAAATATAGGAGATATAAATATAAACCAGACAACTTATAGTTTGCTCTGCACCGCAAGAGCAAAAAATTGACTACCTAAATGCAAGTGTATGCATCGCTCATTTGTAAGTCATTTGTCTGGAACGCAATCAAACGTGTGTGAGACAGTATGTATAAAAGGAATGATCTCACCCATTTGAATGGAGATATGCGCTCCAAAATTCATCTCCTAATAAAATATGCATCTGGTCATTTCCAGAGTAGATAAGGCCCTTTCCCAACGCGTTTCCTCCTTTCAGGATTCATCAGGGGATATGGCGACTAGAGACATCTATATCAAATGCATTGCTCTCATGGGGAGAAAAATCATATAACTCCTCCTTATATCAATTAATAAGACACTCCCACCACCATTTAAACCAATCAGTGCAAAACAAAATAATGAATCACCAATCAAACGTGATGTGCATGGTTTAAAAATACATGCCTGTTCAATGAGCTCATAATCATGTTGAAACGCACGCCACATATAACGAAATGCATATAGCGATCCACCGTTTGCCAAATAGTGATCGCGCGCCCTATATTAGTGGCGCATGCGCATTTAGTGACTTCCGGTAATCGCATTCATTGGACCGTCGGTCTACTGAGACTACGTCATTGGCGTCCCACTCTGTGATGTAAAAACCACCGCACGCATGCGTGATACAAATTAAGTGGCTTACGATGTATAAATTCAGTTCGCACATTTCAAGAATAACACAGAACGCACAATTGTGTTGTGTCCTATATTGGGACGTTGAATTAAATCGCAAATTGCGACGAAGGTATAACGCTAATATAAAAGTTGTCACTACACAACAGAAGCATCAAAATACAAATATATTGCGTCCCAAATGGCGTCATTAAATATTATTTTAACCAGTATCACTTATTGCGACCAAAATCATGGGACGTTGAATCAAATCGCAAATTGCGACGAAGGTATAACGCTAATATAAAAGTTGTCACTACACAACAGAAGCATCAAAATACAAATATATTGCGTCCCAAATGGCGTCATTAAATATTATTTTAACCAGTATCACTTATTGCGACCAAAATCATGCCATCTTAGGAGACATTCAATAGTTCACCAAAATCTGACATTAACCATATAGAAACATAAAAAAGGGGCGCGCAAGATCATTTTAGCTCATTTTAACTCATTCAATACCGTTATTAACACAGACATAGTATACAAATCCCCAAACGAAGAAAATTGGAGATTGATCCTCTCGCACTAAGAGGTAAATCAAAAAAAATATATTCAAGGAGCATCCACATAGGTGTCCCATGGTACTCCAATCCAAAATATAGATATGGAGAAGAAGGAAGGCACTTTATTCATCTATTCCCATGTTAAAGGGATTGAGGCAACTGAATACTTTTTAAAGAGTAGAGGTTCACAGTTTAAGGCACATAACATCTTTGTCTGCGATTGTCTACATTATCTATTGACTAGAGTTGAGCGATACTTTCCGATATCCTAAAGTATCGGAATCGTAATGGTATCGCCGATATCACAAAAATATCGGCGATACCCGATACCGATACCGGAAGTCCCATGTAAGTCTATGGGAACAAAATATCGAAATTAAAAAAAACCCATTCTTGCCTTGTTGGTTAATTGTACATGAAGGAAAACAAGAAAGAGTAATGTAGAATGTATTGGGGGAGGTTGAGGAGACATTAAAGGCATAGATGTTTGACCCAATCCAATGGAATAGCATTAATTTTTTTTTTTTAGGAAATACGTTCGGATTGACGAACAAATTGACAATGTTGTTAACCTTTTTTCTATTTTGTCAAATATGTCTGTTTCACAACTTCCATGGTCTTCACCTTTTTAACTTTTCACACACTTTCTCCTTCATAATTTTCAGCAGCATCATCTTTCTCATCAAATTATTCTTCATCTTCACCTTATTAATCTTCTAAAACTTCTTGCTATTCATCTTTTTGTTAACATTACTTATATTGTTCTTATTAAACAGTTATTATTCTTCATATTCTACTTCTTCATCTTCTTCCTATTCATCCTTTTCATCATATTCTTATTTGTGACAGACATTCCTGTACTTGTAATCTGTAAAACTCTGAATTTTCATCCTTCCGTTCTTGCTGTCATGAAAGATTTTAATTACAACAGTATTTGTCCGCGTTCAGTTTAGCCTGCAGCAGCATCAGGCATTTTCCAGGGGCACCACGAGGAGGAACGGACTCACCCCCATACACTGCTTAGTCTTCTTCTGCTTAGAATTTAGAGCATATATTTTGCTCTTCATTTTGGTCTTATACTTCATGTTCTTCTGCTTTTAGATCTTTGCTTATTGTTCTTGTGTCTCTTGTTCCGTATCTTGTATTTGTAGCACAATCTTGTACCAGCTGATGTTACTGGGCACGGTTACTAAGCAGGAGGTACCTGTGCTCCAAAGCACTACCAAGGACCAGCAGACGTTGCTGGAACTCGGATACCGAGATGGAGGCACCTAGACCAAAGGCACTGCGGAGAAACCAGTTGACGGTACTGGAACCCGGAGGGGCAGCAGAAGGAAAAGAGCCAATGGCACAAACGAGGACCAGCTGACGTTACTGGGACACGGTTACTAAGCAGGAGGTACCTGTGCTCCAAAGCACTACCAAGGGACCAGCAGACGTTGCTGGAACTCGGATACCGAGATGGAGGCACCTAGGCCAAAGGCACTGCGGAGAACCAGTTGACGGTACTGGAACCCGGACGGGTAGCAGAAGGTACAAGAGCCAATGCAAGTAACGAGGACCAGCTGACTGTGCTGGAACCCGGAGGGGCAGCAGAAGGAAAAGAGCCAATGGCACAACCGAGGACCAGCTGACGTTACTGAACCCCAGTAACACAGGAGCAAGTGTTGACTGTGCTAACAGCACTTCGAGCAACAACTGGCGGTGTTGGAGCCCAGGGTCAAGGAGGATGTTTAAATACTAGATCAAGTAATTTCCTTGTTACCTGTCAATTTTAAATGTCTATACTTCAAACAAGAGAAAGATAACCTTTACTACCATAAGATGATGATTTCATTTAAACTAATATCTAGATAAATAAAGAATTGACAAACATAAACACATACATTAACATGTTGAACAGCAATGCAAACCACAAAATAAATTAGTTAAGGAATCTGCTATACGGTTGTACATAAAAGCATACAAGTACATATCTGAATCCATTAATGATGGATAAGTAACAGTATGTACACCATTTTTATTGTATAGACAATGAATGTCTGACTTCAAAACATCATCAGCATTACAAGTTATCTGTGACATTACTAAAATGTTTACATTTGCTGAATAATGTCACTAAACAGTTTATACAAAATTATACAATTTCCATCATGTAATACTCATAATATGTGGCAATAATCATGTTTATTAACAAACATAACCTTTAAAAAGTGCATAGTGCATAGCGAAAATTGCTATTTATGCCTGACTGTCGACTTGCAAGCATGACAACGGATAGATAAGGTTATATATAGATGAGACTGCATAGCCACAGATGGTGAATGGCGATGTAATACTGTACCTCAATAAAGTGTGCGTCACTACTACATAATTTTTTTTATATAGCTTATAAACAGGGTACGTGGATGTATGCTTGCGCCTTTGTTTTGACGCACAGACTGCCTTCCTGCTGAGACGCGTTGGGTAGTGAAACAGTTGTGTGCAGTGTTCACTGTAGTCTGAGGTTTTCCTTTTTGGAGTGCAGATCACGCTCCAGTTAGTTCTTCAACCACTGCTGGTTGTAGTCTGCTGAGCGTGTGTCACTGGCACATCCTTGAAATTTTTTCTCTAATTGTTGCTGCTCCATTCTATTACAAATAAATAAAATCTATTAGTGTGACGCGCTTCCATCCGTATACAATACATTGGTTGCAAACACTATAGAAGTACACAAAGGGGCCTTTCACACCTACTGAACAGTTGTGTGCAGTGTTCACTGCAGTCTCTGCGGAATAACCACACTTAGGCCTTATAACTTTTCAGACTTTCTTTATCAATCTACCAAGATGAGAAGGCAGGGAGTAAGGCACGTGGTCGTGGAGTTTCTTCAGGGAGAGGACGTGGGGATTCTGTGGCTGCTGCGGCCCCCAGTGACACAGCATCCACCAGTTTTCCCCGGGCCGTGAGCGTTCCTTTATGCGCACTTTTGTAGGAGCTCGGAGTACCCCCCTGCTGCGGGAAGAACAAATTGAAGGCGTTGTTGTTTGGATCTCAGCCAATGCATCGACTTCAATTGCTTCCACCTCCTCTCAGGACCACAGCACTGTTGGGCAACCATCTGTCTCTTCACCGCCTGGCAAATTGCCCAGGCAGTCAGAGAGTTCTGTACAGGAGCCAGCTGAGTGTCTGCTTCTGTTCTCAGAATCTATTGGCTTGCAAACAGGGGCCCAGCCAAGCAGCATTCTGTAATGTGAAGAAGAGGGAGTATGCAGTGATGCGCAACAGCTGTGTCTCTCTGAATCTGAAGAGGCGGGTGAGACAGTGCCGATGGTCGCACACCCAGAACGCATTGATGTGATGATGAGGGCCCAGGTGCCAGTTTCTGTTGAGCATGGTGATGGCCAGACCACCCAACAGCAGGTGTTGGAAGAGGGTAGTGGAGATGATGAGGTCAATACCCACATGGCATGAAGAACAGGAAGGTGGTGGGAGCAGCTCAGAGGAATAATAATAATATTTATTTATATAGCGCCATCATATTCCGCAGCGCTTTACAGTTTAGCGTTTCAGAACACAAGTCATAAGTAACACGTTAACAATACAATATTTAAGCTAAATTAAGTGCCCCTGCTCGTGACAGCTTACAATGTACAATGAGATGGGGGAGATACAAAGTATAGGTGTTTATATACAATGGTGCATTTACAATGATGTTCCAGCCATCTTAGGGATGAGGGATGGAGATAGTGAATTGGGCTAGAGACACACACCACTTACACAGAATACATAGAATGATTTGATTAGTGAATGTGATAGGCCGCTCTGAACAAAGTGTTTTGAGGGAGCGCCTGAAACCATGCAAATTGTGGATAGTCCTAATTTCTTGGGGTACAGCATTCCAGAGGATTGGCGTTTAGAGGCAGGAAAGTCTTGGAGTCGGGAGTGGGAGGTACGTATTAGTGCAGAGGTTAGTCAAAATCTTTGCAGAGCGCAGCAGTCGGTTAGGCCGTAGATGAAATGAGGGAGGAAGTAGGAGGGGTGCTGCATGTGGGGCTTTGTGGGTGAGAACCGTACTTTGGTGAAAGCTGGGAGAGGCTAGAGAAAGGTTAGTGATAGAAGGAAGTAGAGGAAGAATTGCCCCAACGTACAAAAGGAGGGGAGTTAGGCGCGGACTCGGTTGCCTGTAGCCCCGTTTGGCACCTGTTCGGGAGTTGTCTTCCAAAAGTCAAACTGCGCTCCCGGACTTGCCTGCTGGTCCTTTTTTCACAACTTGCCATGAATATTTGTTGTGAAATCAAGCTGTGTAATCAAAAATTAAAAATAGCTAAAATGTCAGCCCACCTCATACCACAAATATTGGAAACATGTGGGACAAAGCAGTTGTTGAGTTACAAAGACACATGGAGATGAGGCCAACTACGCAGCACCTACATCTTCAGGTTTGTTGAAGCCCTTCATCGAGCTCACCACAGCTGGTTTTGCTTCCTCACGGCGCCTTTGGAAGAACCTCGGCCACTGTGGCCAAGACAAACTGTTTTCCACACACGCAGCAAGTTCCCTGTCATCCTCACACTCCCGGCCACAAAACAGCCAGCGGGTAGACAGGCATGGGATAAAAAGACGGCCAACTCCGCAAACCATGAGACACAGGTTTTGAATGCTGGATTGCAAAACCCTGTCCCTTAAATGCTGTGATTCAGGCTGGTGGAGACAGACAGTTTCCGTAACGAATTCATTGTCAATCCCCCCAATACAATTTGCCAAGCCAAATTTTCATTTCAGCAGGCAAGCCGTCCCTGGTCTGCAAAAGCATGTTGGGGGAAAAAATTAAACATGCTACTAAAAGCCCTCAGTAGCAAGGTCCCCTGCCACCGTTTGCGTGGACCATTTACCCATTTTTTATGACTGCTAAAAACCAGTAAGGAAAGAAGGGAATTCTGCCCCTTCAATAAATAAGTGAATCCCTACGATGTAAGGGGGGAAACCTGTTTCCTGCAAACCAGACCCGCTAAAGCCCATCTAGGGGTGAAACGAAACCTAAGTTGCGAGGGAGTAATCCTACAAGGTGGACACCTCCTAGCCCCCTAACATAAATTGTAGCATGGATAATTAAACGAAAAAAAATATTTTTGTGTCCTAACATCAAGCAAAACTCACAGTTAAGGCACCTAAGCACCCGGCAGCTTAACGTAATAATACAATGAAAGTTCAAGCAAGCCAAAAAAGGGCAGAGCCAAAAACAAAAGGGAAAAAAGGTCATGTGACCAGAAAACTGAAAAAAAACCTAAAAAGAAGGGTTCTAACCCCATGGCCAGGGAAACAATAACCTTTCCCTCACTGCCCATTGGGTAAAATGTTTTGCAGGGGGGGGTACTGATCTTGGGGAGGGGGGGCGCTTACGTGTTCTCCCCAACTCCAAGGATTGCAGGAATCAAGTCTGTAACCATTGTTTTCCCCCTTTCCTATTCCGGGTTCCTCAGAATCATCGCGCAGGAGCCGTCAGGGCTACCTCCACAGGGACCCGTGAACGTTTACTTTTTGCGACCGATAAAAGCCAGCCGTGTCCAAATGTCAAAGGCCACCTGAAATTAATTTCCATGGGGAATCTTAGCCCACAGCGCAGGAGCTCTGTAATCCATAAAGCAGGAAGCGAGTGTGGTTTTTGGAAGAGAATCTACAGGGGTTGGTATTGTGACAATGGCCGAAATCGGTGTCAGCTCTGGGCCTTGGCAACCTCACCCACATACCTTTTCTGTCATATGTGCTCAACTTGGTGGCGAGTTTTTTTGAGGGACTATCCGGTTTTTGATGCACTGCGCACAAGGTTCCCCCCCTGAGTGCGCTCACTTGCGAGTTCCAGCATGGCCAGACGCTGATTGCAGCTCTGCAACGCGTTTCCCCTTTTATGAACATCGCTTTTTATGGTGACGTCCCCAAAAAGGGGGAATTTTCCCTTACTTTTGGGGTTTGGGGGGGTTTTTTGGGGCAGCAGCCAACAGAAGGGGGGTATACTGCATCAGGCGCAGTAAAAATCGAATTTTTTCGGCGTTCCCTTCCCAAATTCCCCGATTTGGGGCCCCTATAATAAGAATAATAATATTATTTATTTATATGCGCCAAAAATTTTCCCCCCAAAATGTTTTTCATTTAAAAAATTTTTTAAAACACGAGTCTTTAAATAACAACGAAAAAAATAAAAATAATTAAAGCTAAATCAGCCCCCTGCGGGGGAAACCCCAAAAATTACAATGAGGTGTGGGAGAACAAATACGGGGGGTTTTTTTTTACAATGGTTTTTTAAAAAATGAGGTCCAGCCATTTAAGGAAGTGGGGGAAAAGCAGGGGATAGTGAAGGGCTACACACACGGGGAAATTAACTTTTTAAAGATTTTTATTATGAATGGGGATGGGCCCCTGTAAACCCAAAATTTTTTTTAGGGAGCGCCCGAAACCACCCCAAATTTCGGATAGCCCCAATTTCGGGGGAGGGGCTTTTTCCCGAGGATTGGGCAGCGCGGGTAAAAACCCGGGGGTTGGGGGGGGAGGTACGGTTTGTGCAGAGGTTAGCCCAAAAAGGGCGTTTTTGCAGATGCAGCAGTGGGGTTGGGGCCCAAAAATATAAATAAGGGAGGAGTTTTTGGGGGGTTTTCTGCGCTGTGGAGACTATTTTGGTGAGAACCAGTAATTAAATTTTGGGTCCTATAATAAAAGGCAGCCATTTTCCAGTTTTAAGAGGGGCGAAAACTTATAAAAGGGTATCTGCCACTTTTGCATGCTTTGGGGTGAGTCAAAGCGGATGGCAGTGAGATGATGCACTAGTCAGCCGGGGCTGTCCCCCTTAT
Organism: Oophaga sylvatica; assembly: GCA_033576555.1. Classification (NCBI taxonomy): domain Eukaryota; kingdom Metazoa; phylum Chordata; class Amphibia; order Anura; family Dendrobatidae; genus Oophaga; species Oophaga sylvatica. The sequence continues at coordinate 374,274,227 of JARQOD010000003.1, read as the reverse complement.
CGCCTGCTTCAAAAAAAACACGGGGAACCCCCAAGGGAAAAGGGTTTTTTTGGGAAAAGGGGGGATGGGGGGTCAAAATTCCCCTCACCCTGGACGGGCACCCCCAAAAAGTGGCCCCCAAAAGGGGGTGGAGGACTTTCAAAGTACCATGCTGTATCAACAATTAAAAACCCCCAGAGTGCTGTCTAAATTTTTCAAAACCCTTACAAACTTTTAATTTTTTACAAAGCACTTTTAAAGTACATTTTTTGTTTTCCTTTTGTAATGCTATTTTTTTTCCTTTTAAAATGATTTTTACAAAATTATAAAAAAAATTTTTAAAAATTTTTACATTTAAATTTTTTTTTAAAAAATTTTTTATGTATTTGAAGGTTTTTTGGGGGAGGATGAGGAGGAGTAAAAAAGGGAAAAAAGAAAATCGCTCCAGAGGGGGGGTAAACAATGCCTAGTCAGTATTAGCCAAGGGGGGGGGTGATGCCAGCAGGGGAGATGACGCCTCTTGCGGGGGGGCAACGTTTTTGGGCCCGTTGGGAGCTGCAGCACATGGTTGTTTTTATGTTTTCAGGGGCGAAAAAACGACAGCCGCATCAAAAAAAAATTTACACCACGTCTGATTTGGGGGGTCCCCCTCCTAGACCCCCGTACCTGGCCCCCTTAAAAGCCCTTTAAAACCGATGAACCGGGAGGGGGAAATGGGGGTAAGTACCAAGTTTCTCCATTCCAGCCGAGAGCACTGCTGCTGCTACTGATTTACAAAGCAGCTCTGTGCGTCGAGGCAGTGGAGACAGCTCTGCAACAAGAGGGAGCACAAGCAGCGCCTCTGCACAGGGCAAGAACAGAAATGTTCCAAATGTGTCGAAGTTTTTGGGCAGCGCCACCAATGTCTACACCATCCGAGACGGCTCCAGTCAGCAGGAGGCAACATTTCCGTAAGATGGTGACAGACTACATGTCTTGCCCTCTCAGTGTACTCCCAGATGGCTCTTCCCCATTCAAGTTTTGTGTCTCTAAGCTGGATACATGGCCAGAGCTTAGCCAGTATGCATTGGAGGTGCTGGCTTGATCTGCTGGCAGTGTATTATCGGAGCGCGTCTTTACTGCTGCAGGTGGTGTACTAACAGACCGTTGCATGCGACTATCCTACGATAATGTAGAACGGCTTACTTTTCTGAAAATGAACTAGGCATGGATCTCGCCTGAATTTGCCTGTCCGGTTTCAGATTAACTAACTGGTTGGCAACTTTTTTCCATGTCTCCTGTTATGTTCATCTTTCTACCACCTGAGCTATACTCCCTGGGCTACAACACTGCCAGTTGCTGCTCAGAAGTGTCGTGTCACAGACCAATACACAAGCTATAGTGATAGTGGGGTTCAGTAACGCCTGCTGTTCCCCTGCTGTGTGTCCGGCAAAAATTACTGCTACCTAGCTACACATGTTTAAAAAAACATGACATGTTAAAGTGGCTAGTGCTACACATAGATATCAGGCTACACCCTTATTTCTAAGCTGTAAAACAAGTGAAACGTCAAATTTAAAACCATTCAATGATTAGTGTTGGTAACAAATCTGTAACTAAATAATTGTGACATATTATGGCAGATATCCACATGTCTAACACAAATGCTAACACAAAAGCATACTTATGCTATAGGGTACTGATGGTGAACCTTCTCACTCCATAACTTTGACCAATCCAACTCACATCATGCCTCAAATGCTGCAATGTTGGAAGTGCATAATGTGGGTTGAACTTTGACAACAGCTGCAGTGCGAAGGTTATCCTTCTGTGTTCTTGGCTTTTAAATAAAAGCATACAAGTAAATATAATAATACATTGTTGATTAAGGGACATGATGTACACCTGTAATATTGTGCAAACAATGGATGTAGGACTATTCCTCTTCAACATTACTTATATTTGTGTCATTTGAAAAAATACATATTTTAGTTAAAAATTAAAACCCATGTTCAGTAGCTGTGAAAGGCCCGTTTGTGTACTTCTATATTGTTTTGCAACCAATGTATTGTATACGGGTGGAAGCGCGTCACACTAATAGATTAGATTTATTTTAAATGGAATGTAGCAGAACCAATTGGAGATAAATGAAAAGGATGAGCCACTGAGACACGCTCAGCAGAGTACAAGCAGCAGTGCTTGAACATGTAACTGGAGCGTGATCTGCACTCAAAAAAGTAAAAAAACACAGACTGAATTTAACACTGAAACACAACTGTCCACAATCTGTGAAAAGCTCCTTTCTGTACTTCTATAGTGTTTGCAACCAATGTATTGTATACGGAGGAAGCGCGTCACACTAATAGATTAGATTTATTTTAAATGGAATGTAGCAGAACCAATTGGAGATAAATGAAAAGGATGAGCCACTGAGACACGCTCAGCAGAGTACAAGCAGCAGTGCTTGAACATGTAACTGGAGCGTGATCTGCACTCAAAAAAGTAAAAAACACAGACTGAAGTGAACATGAAACACAACTGTCCACAATCTGTGAAAAGCTCCTTTCTGTACTTCTATAGTGTTTGCAACCAATGTATTGTATACGGATGGAAGCACGTCACACTAATAGATTTGATTTTTTTTCTAATATAATGGAGCTGCACCAATTCCACTAAATAAAATAAAAAAAAAAAAAAAAAAAAAAGGGACACGTGCAGATGCCTACAAACAGCGGTGGATGCAGAGCAAACTGCAGCGTCACCTGCACTGTCTCACACACACCTTGCACAGAGCTGTTAAAACAACACTGCAAAATGAAGCTTTACACAGCGGTTGGTAAACTAGCCTGCCTCAAGCACAGTAGTACACAAAATCGCAATATCTAACTGTCCCTCAGAGTGAGCAGAGTAGCGTTCTGTCCCTAACTGAGTTCACAGCACAGTGACGCTAAAATGGCTGCGGCGCCTTTTATAGTGCATTCTGACATCATTTCAGCAGCCAATCACAGCCATGCCATTAGTTAAGATGACCGCAGCATCACAGGATGTGCCCACACTTCGTAGGATTCCTCATTGGCTGACTAAAAATCACATTGCCTCTCAAAGAATTATGGGAACTTCCGATTCCGGTATACGATATGGAAAAAGTATCGGAATTAAGTATCGGAATTCCGATAACGCGAATATCGGCCGATACCCGATACTTGCGGTATCGGAATGCTCAACACTACTATTGACACATAATTTTTTTGTGTTTGATCGCAAATTTTACCACCAGCTCAGGGGTACTGCGATGGGAGCCCTTGTGCCCCCTCGTATGCTAATTTACTCTGGGCTGTGGGAGGAGACAGTGATTTTCGGTGAAAATGGTGTCGTCGGAGCTGAAAAGGCTCTTTTATGGTTGAGATTTATTGACGACGTTTTTATCATTTGGAAAGGTACAGGAGAATCTTTTGCTGAATTTGTCAGGAGTCTAAATGTGAATGACATTGGTTTTGAGTTTCACATATGAATGGAATCCATCAAAACTGCCATTCCTCGATGTGGTTATTGAGAAGAACTATGATGGAACCCTGAGTACCAGCATTCATAGGAAACCTACGGCCACTAATTCTCTTCTGAGATGGGAGAGCAGTCATCCTTTGGCCCAGAAGAAAGGTATACCTAAGGGCCAATATACAAGGATACGTAGAAATTGCTCAGATGATAATAATTTCAGATATCAAGCAAATGATCTACGAAATAGATTTTTGGATAGAGGTTATCCTGATCATGTGTTGAAAGGAGCCTATAATGATATCAAAATAAAAAACAGGATGGAATTACTGACTCAGTCCCCTAAACAAGAAGATGAATTTCTGGGTCTTAGATTTATCACCACATATAATAACGGGGCCGATGATCTAAGGCGGATTTTGAAAAACCATTGGCCTATCCTGAAAATGGATCAGGACATTGGCGATCTCTTGCCTAGTCATCCCCAAATTACCTTTCGTAAAGGGAGGTCCTTAAAGGATAGACTGGTCAAGAGCCACTTTGTAAATGCTGAAAAAACAACATGGCTTAAATCCAACGTTGTGGGGTGTTTCAAATGTAGTGGTTGTATTGCCTGTAAAAACATGGAAGTTGGCAAACAATTTTTTGCATCTGACAACTCAAGGAAATTTGAGATCACCTCTTTTATCAACTGCAGGAGTGAAGGTGTCATTTACAGGGCCATTTGTATATGTGGTATGATCTATGTGGGAAAGACCATTAGAGAGTTCAGGAGGAGAATTGGTGAGCACATGAGAGATATAGCGAGGAAGATGGATACACCTGTGGCCAGGCATATCAATCTCAAGCATGGGGGGGACCCTAATGCAATAAAATTCATGGGCATTGATAAAGTACCCAGACCGATTCGTGGTGGTGACTGGGACAATTTAATATTACAACGAGAGACAAAGTGGATTTTTCGACTAAAAAAACTGTCTCTCCATATGGTTTAAATGAACAACTTTCCTACTCCTGCTTTCTCTAGTATAGGGTCGTGCAGGGTGATTTAGTTAGGGTCAGCCGCCGTGGACCGGGGGGGCCACCTGCGCAGGAATTTAGGGCTCCAACCTCCGCTGCTAGGTAGGGTCGGATGGAAATAGGTACCTGATAGGGATCTGTCAGGCTTTTCTTTTCCCTTTTTTTTCCCTTCCAAAATTGAAATGTTATTTTTATTATGACCTATGGATGCTGGTCTCCATATTTGATTATGTATTTTATATCCTTTAAAACTTCCTCAAATACATCAATGAAATTATCAAAGTATCGTTCCATAGTGTGGTAAGCCAGCCGAAGCTCCAATTATTATTTTTTCTACATAGAAGGATATTCCTTCTTCTCCATATCTATATTTTGGATTGGAGTACCATGGGACACCTATGTGGATGCTCCTTGAATATATTTTTTTTGATTTACCTCTTAGTGCGAGAGGATCAATCTCCAATTTTCTTCGTTTGGGGATTTGTATACTATGTATGTGTTAATAACGGTATTGAATGAGTTAAAATGAGCTAAAATGATCTTGCGCGCCCCTTTTTTATGTTTCTATATGGTTAATGTCAGATTTTGGTGAACTATTGAATGTCTCCTAAGATGGCATGATTTTGGTCGCAATAAGTGATACTGGTTAAAATAATATTTAATGACGCCATTTGGGACGCAATATATTTGTATTTTGATGCTTCTGTTGTGTAGTGACAACTTTTATATTAGCGTTATACCTTCGTCGCAATTTGCGATTTGATTCAACGTCCCATGATTTTGGTCGCAATAAGTGATACTGGTTAAAATAATATTTAATGACGCCATTTGGGACGCAATATATTTGTATTTTGATGCTTCTGTTGTGTAGTGACAACTTTTATATTAGCGTTATACCTTCGTCGCAATTTGCGATTTAATTCAACGTCCCAATATAGGACACAACACAATTGTGCGTTCTGTGTTATTCTTGAAATGTGCGAACTGAATTTATACATCGTAAGCCACTTAATTTGTATCACGCATGCGTGCGGTGGTTTTTACATCACAGAGTGGGACGCCAATGACGTAGTCTCAGTAGACCGACGGTCCAATGAATGCGATTACCGGAAGTCACTAAATGCGCATGCGCCACTAATATAGGGCGCGCGATCACTATTTGGCAAACGGTGGATCGCTATATGCATTTCGTTATATGTGGCGTGCGTTTCAACATGATTATGAGCTCATTGAACAGGCATGTATTTTTAAACCATGCACATCACGTTTGATTGGTGATTCATTATTTTGTTTTGCACTGATTGGTTTGAATGGTGGTGGGAGTGTCTTATTAATTGATATAAGGAGGAGTTATATGATTTTTCTCCCCATGAGAGCAATGCATTTGATATAGATGTCTCTAGTCGCCATATCCCCTGATGAATCCTGAAAGGAGGAAACGCGTTGGGAAAGGGCCTTATCTACTCTGGAAATGACCAGATGCATATTTTATTAGGAGATGAATTTTGGAGCGCATATCTCCATTCAAATGGGTGAGATCATTCCTTTTATACATACTGTCTCACACACGTTTGATTGCGTTCCAGACAAATGACTTACAAATGAGCGATGCATACACTTGCATTTAGGTAGTCAATTTTTTGCTCTTGCGGTGCAGAGCAAACTATAAGTTGTCTGGTTTATATTTATATCTCCTATATTTTGTAGTCCCTATTGGACTTTACTCTCTGATTATATCATGTATCCTCACTGTTTGTTTGGAGGATGGTAATTGTCTGTGTGTCCCCTTTTTAACATTAGGTTCATTAAATGTTAAGTTTTACATCCCAATTCTTTTGCTGCTATACAAACAGTTATTTAATCTGAAAACGGGCAGGCAAATTCAGGTGAGATCCATGCCTTGTTCATTTTCAGAAAAGTAAGCCGGTCTACATTCTCTGAGGATAGTCGCATGCGACGGTCTGTTAGTACACCACCTGCAGCACTAAAGACGCGCTCAGATAATACACTGGCAGCAGGGCAAGCCAGCACCTCCAATGCATACTGGCTAAGCTCTGGCCATGTATCCAGCTTAGAGACCCAAGACTTGAAAGGGGAAGAGCCATCTGGGAGTACACTGAGAGGGAAAGACATGTAGTCTGTCACCATCTTACGTAAACGTTGCCTCATGGTGAGTGGAGTCGTCTCGGATGGTGTAGACATTGGTGGCGCTGACACAAAACTTCGCCACATTTGTAACATACTGCTCTTGCCCTGTGCAGAGGCGCTGCTTGTTCTCCCTCTTGTTGCAGAGGTGTCTCCACTGCCTCGACGCACAGAGATTCTTTGTAAAGCAGTAGCAGCAGCAGTGCTCTCGGCTGGAATGGAGAATATTATGGATTGCACCAGTCTGTCTTGGTACTCCCGCATTTTACGCTCCCGGTTCAACGGTGTGATGAGGCTTTGTAAGTTGTCCCGGTAGCGAGGGTCTAGGAGGGTGTACACCCAATAATCTGATGTGGTGAGAATGTGGGCGATGCGGCGGTCGTTTCTCAGGCACTGCAGCATGAAATCAACCATGTGCTGCAGACTCCCAACTGCCCAACAAACGCTGTCCTCTGGAAGAGGCGTCATCTCTGCCTGCTCTGCATCGCCCCACCCTCACTCTACATACTGACTAGAGCGTTGTGTACCTCCCTCTGTAGGGATTTCTTCCTCCTCCATTGACTCCTCCTCATCCTCCTCACAAAGTGAGCCCTGCCCAGCCCTTTGTGAGGAACCAAGTTGCGCTGACTGTCCAGAAGGTGAGTGAATTTGTGACTCCTCATCCTCCACCTCTTCCAAAACCTCATCCTTTAGTGCTTGCAGTGATTTTTGAAGCAGGCAGATAAGGGGGACAGTCATGCTGACTAGTGCATCATCTGCACTCGCCATCCGCGTTGAGTCATCAAACGCACGCAAAACGTGGCAGATGTCCTTCATAGAGGCCCACTCAGTAGTGGTGAAGTGTGAACGGCGCAAATTGCGAGTTGATTGCGCCTGATGCAGCTGATACTCCATTACTGCTGGCTGTTGCTCACACAACCGCTCCAACATATGTAAGGTGGAATTCCACCTGGTGGGTACGTCACATATGATGCGATGTTCAGGAAGGCGAAATCTGCGTTGCAGAGCAGCAATGCGCGATCTGGCTATGCTGGAACGTCGCAAATGAGCGCACTCTAGGCGGACCTTCTGCAGCAGTTCAGCAAGATCCGGATACTCCCTCAAAAAACTCTGCACGACCAAGTTGAGCACATGTGCCAGACATGGTATATGAGTGAGGTTGCCAAGGCCCAGAGCTGCCACCAGATTTCGGCCATTGTCACACACTACCAAGCCTGGCTGGAGATTCGCTGGCAAAAACCACACGTCGCTCTCCTGCTTGATGGCATTCCAGACCTCCTGCGCTGTGTGGCTTCGATTCCCCATGGAAATTAATTTCAGGACGGCCTGTTGACGTTTGGCCACGGCTGTGCTCATATCGGTCGCAACAGGTAAGCGTTCACGGGTCCATGTGGAGGTAGACCGTGACAGCTCCTGCAGCGATGATTCTGAGGAACTGGAGTAGGAGGAGGAGTCAATGTGTACAGACTGGATTCCTGCAATCCTTGGAGTTGGCAGAACACGTACAGCGCCACTCGCAAGATCTGTACCCGGCTCCACAACATTGACCCAATGGGCAGTGAAGGAAAGGTATCGTCCCTGGCCATGGGTACTGGTCCACGCATCGGTGGTCAGGTGGACCTTGCTACAGACGGCGTTTAGTAGCGCATGTTTAATGTTTCCCTCGACATGTTTTTGCAGACCAGGGACGGCTTGCCTGCTGAAATAAAATCGGCTTGGCACATTGTATTGTGGGACTGCCAATGCCATTAAGTTACGGAAACTGTCAGTCTCCACCAGCCTGAATGACAGCATTTCAAGGGACAGGAGTTTTGCAATGCCAGCATTCAGAGCCTGTGCTTGTGGATGGTTTGCCGAGTATGGCCGTCTTTTATCCCATGCCTGTGGTACCGATGGCTGTTTTGTGGCCTGGGAGTGTGAAGATGACAGGGAACTTGCTGCTGTGGGTGGAATAACACTTTGTCTCTGGACAACAGTGACCGAGGTTCTTCCATGGCGATCTGTGAGGAAGCAGAACCAGCTGTGTGTGAGCTGGAGGTAGAGGCTCCAACACGACCTGAAGATGTAGGTGCTGCTGTAGGTTGGCCTACATCTCCAGTGTGTCTTTGTAACTCAACTACGTGCTTTGCCCGCACATGTTTCCACATATTTGTGGTATTGAGGTTACTGCAATTTTTACCTATTTTACTTTTTGCTTACACAGCTTGCATTTAACATAGCAAATATCATCTGCAAGTCTGTCAAAAAAGGACCACGCAGTGCAAGTCCTGGGAGCGCCCATTTTGACTTTTGGAAGAGAACTGCTCCCAACAGGTGCCAAACTGGAGGCTAGAGGCAACCGAGTCTGCAGCCTACCTCTCCCTCCTGTTTGTACCGTTGGGACAATCTCATCCTCAGAGCTGCTCCCACCACCTTCCTGTCCCTCACGCCATGTTGGGTCTTGGACCTCATCATCTCCACTACCCTCTTCCAACACCTGCTGCTGTTGGGTGGTCTGGCCAGCACCATGCTCAACAGAAACTGGCACCTGAGTCTCATCATCATCAGATGCGTTCTGCGGTGTGCTGACCATCGGCACTGGCTCACCCGCCTCTTCTGATTCAGAGAGACACAGCTGTTGCGCATCACTGCATACTCCCTCTCCTTCACATTCCAGAATGCTGCTTGGCTGGGCCCCTGTTTGCAAGCCAACAGATTCTGAGAACAGAAGCAGAGACTCAGCTGGCTCCAGTTCAGAACTCTCTGACTGCCTGGGCAATTTGACAGGCGGTGAACAGACAGATGGTTGCTCAACAGTGTTGTGGTCCTGAGAGGAGGTGGAAGCAATTGAAGTCGATGCATTGGCTGTCATCCAACCAACAACGGCTTCAATTTGTTCTTCCCGCAGCATGGGGGTACGCCAAGCTCCTACAAAACTGCACATAAAGGAACGCTCACGGGGAAAACTGGTGGATGCTGTGTCACTGGGGGCAGCAGCAGCCACAGAATCCCCACGTCCTCTCCCTGCTGAAACTCCACGGCCACGACCACGTGCCTTACTCCCTGCCTTCTTCACTTTGGTAGATTGATAAAGAAAGTCAGAAAAGTTAAAAGGCCTAAGTGTTGTTATTCCGCAGAGACTGCAGTGAACACTGCAGACAACTGTTCACTAGCTGTGAAAGGCCCCTTTGTGTACTTCTATAGTGTTTGCAACCAATGTATTGTATACGGATGGAAGCGCGTCACACTAATAGATTTGAGTTATTTGAAATAGAATGGAGCAGCAACAATTCTAGAAAAATGACAAGGATGAGGCAGTGACACACGTTCAGCAGACTATAACCAGCAGTGGTTTAAGAACTAACTGGAGCGTGATCTGCACTCAGCAAAAAAAAAATATATCACAGACTAGAGTGAACACTGCAGTGCACACAACTGGTCACTATCTGTGAAAGACTCCTTTGTGGACTTCTATAGTGTTTGCAACCAATGTATTGGATACGGATGGAAGCGCGTCACACTAATAGATTGGAGTTATTTTAAATAGAATGGAGCAGCAACAATTCTAGAAAAATCACAAGGATGAGGCAGTGACACACGTTCAGCAGACTATAACCAGCAGTGGTTTAAGAACTAACTGGAAACGTGATCTGCACTCAGCAAAAAAATAAAATATCACAGACTAGAGTGAACACTGCAGTGCACACAACTGGTCACTATCTGTGAAAGGCTCCTTTGTGTACTTCTATAGTGTTTGCAACCAATGTATTGGATACGGATGGAAGCGCGTCACACTAATAGATTGGAGTTATTTTAAATAGAATGGAGCAGCAACAATTCTAGAAAAATGACAAGGATGAGGCAGTGACACACGTTCAGCAGACTATAACCAGCAGTGGTTTAAGAACTAACTGGAGCGTGATCTGCACTCAGCAAAAAAAAAATATATCACAGACTAGAGTGAACACTGCAGTGCACACAACTGGTCAATATCTGTGAAAGGCTCCTTTGTGTACTTCTATAGTGTTTGCAACCAATGTATTGGATACGGATGGAAGCGCGTCACACTAATAGATTGGAGTTATTTTAAATAGAATGGAGCAGCAACAATTCTAGAAAAATCACAAGGATGAGGCAGTGACACACGTTCAGCAGACTATAACCAGCAGTGGTTTAAGAACTAACTGGAGCGTGATCTGCACTCAGCAAAAAAAAAATATATCACAGACTAGAGTGAACACTGCAGTGCACAAAACTGGTCACTATCTGTGAAAGGCTCCTTTGTGGTACTTCTATAGTGTTTGCAACCAATGTATTGGATACAGATGGAAGCACGTCACACTATAATTTCAATTGAATGGAGCTGCAAGAATTACACTAAAGAAAAAAAAAAAAGAGTCTGTGAGTGACAGATGCCTACAAACAGCGTTGGATGCAGAGCAAACTGCAGCGTCACCTGCACTCACACACAGACCTTGCAGAGCTGTGAAAACAACACTGCAAGGCTAAAGGAAGCTTTACACAGCGGTTGTTAAACTAGCCTGCCTAAAGCACAGTACACAAAATCGCAATCTCTAACTGTCCCTCAGAGTCAGCAGAGCAGCGTTCTGTCCCTAACTGAATTCACAGCACAGTGACGCTAAAATGGCGGCGGCGCCTTTTATAGTGCATTCTGACATCATTTCAGCATCCAATCACAGCCATGCATTAGTTAACATGACCGCAGCAGTACAGGATGTGCCCACACTTCTTAGGATTACTCATTGGCTGACTAAAATCACATTGCCTCTCAAAGAATTATGGGAACTTCCGATTCCGGTATACGATATATGGAAAATATCGGAACTAAGTATCTAAAGTCCGATACAGCGAATATCGGCCGATACCCGATACTTGCGGTATCGGAATGCTCAACTCTAATTGAGACACATGGTGATTTGATATAAATTGTATTTATTCTACCATAAGTCTTGGTCACACCTGTTATTATTGGTTAATGAACAAGTATGTAGCAGAGTTGGTCTGGGTGTACAACAACCGAGTGCACAGTACAACTGGATACATGCCGTACACTCTGCTGTTTGGCAGAAAAGGACGAGAATTTACTGAGCTGGAGTTGGACCCAGAGGAGAACTACCCATGGACTGGGGTGTCCACCTGGGTCCATGAACATCGACATCGCTTGCAGACTCTACATCGACTGGTACAGACCAAGTTTCGGGAATTTGAGCACCGTGAGACGACGCCCCTGCGAGGGACAGGTCTCAAGGTTGGAGACCGAGCATTGGTCCAAGACAAGCGACCTCAAATCAAGTTTGAGCATCGGTGGGAACAATCTCGGTATCGGGTGAAACGCCGAATTGGATCTAATGGTCCTGTCTATGAAATTCAACCTGAGGGGAAGAAGGGGCCCCTACCCGAGTAGTTCACTGAAGTATGCTATGCCCTTGCCTGTCACGAGATCCTGAAAGAGAAGAGAGAGCGCCGAGTGCTCCTGAAATGTCCACTCCAGCGACCTTTGATTATGATGAAGAAGAATTACCTGCCTCACCCTCAGATCTGGATGGTTCGCTATCCACTGGCCCAGGGGAAGTGCGAGAACCTGAAACTCCCGAGATGGCTGCTCCATTGAACCCAAACGCGTCCCAGTCCTCAACTACTCAACCTGACTTACGCCGCACAGAACGAGCAACAGCTGGAATACCTCCCAATCATTATGAACAAGACCAATTTATTTGGCAGCGGATCATTCAAGAGATGGAGGAATGTCAACATCTACTGCAAGAGCTCTCACCCGTGGAATGGTGAGCTAAAAGGAGAGGAGGAATGTAAGGAGGAAGACCGGGCTGTGGGTACCTGTACTGAGCCGGATCCGGAACTGTTGAGGCTGCCTTCCATGTTGCCTGGGGGAAGAAATGAAGGACCGGACCAACCTCCTGACATGGGTAGGAGGAGCCAGATAAAATAGAAAGCGCACGCAGCGGCCGGCAGTTTGGCGCAAACCAGGAGCAGCGTGCAGCCGTGTGCTCCGTCCCCGAGTGCCGGCGCAGTGACAGGCTGCGTTGCTTGGTTATCGCCGTCTCCAGAGTGACTGCGAGAGATAGAGGTGCCGCGCGCTCAGTGACTGCGAGAGATAGAGGTGTCGTGCGCTCAGAGACTGTGAGTACCGCGAACGTGCAGAGCAGAGAAAGCCGAGTACCGGACACACTCTTGCAGCCTTCCCTGCCAGTTTCTTCACGGCCGTTCACGCTTAACCCTGGGAGTGTCGCAGCCTTGTTTGCTTCGTCCGCACGTGTTCATGAACTAGGGCTCAGCGGAAGGTACCGGACACCGACCGTTGCTGCCAGAAGACGGATCTTAGTTTAAAGTGCCCTCACCGGAGGACATCTCCCCGGCCGCTGCCGATTCTACAATCCCTGCGGGATCATCTGCTGCAAGGAGCATTAAGGACACGATAAGTTCTTTAGCTGGAGTGCCATTGTTTTATGTTTCCCATTGCTATTATCCATACTTTGACCCTTTACCTCCCTGAAAGGAGTTAAAATCTTGTTCTATTAAACTGTTACATTCTGTTAACCCTTGCTCTGCCTCCTGTCTGTCACTGCATCCCGCAACCTGCTTACAGTTGCAAATTTTAGGGTGTTTAAAAGTAATAATAAAAACTGTTATGTAAGGCCACAATTGCATAAGAGATCTAGTGTTGAGTTTGATTCTTAAAAGGATATTGAATGTGCGTGTCACGCTGTTCACTACTCAAGGACATGCCATTAGGCTGTGTAGTCATACGCAAAGAGGTAAGACAAAGGCGTAGTGAGGTCACAATCTGCAGGCAGAATTCCAGGTAGGTAGCAGATCAAGGAAAAGGGCAAGACAAATGGATGGTCAAAGGTAAGGTCCAAGGTCTGGCAACAAAGATCAAACACAGTAGCACAGAGTACAGAGCAAGTGCACCCGACTTGAACTAAGCTACAACTTGCAGTAGTTGGCGGCAGAGAGCCAGCTATATAGCCAGGTAATTACTCCAAACAGGAGACACATGAAGGAAGCCCCAGCAGACCCCAGCCCTGATTTAGAGTGCTGAACTGTCATTCAACATACTGACAGCTCAGCATGCCCCAGCCTCCGATTGGATGGCAGAGCTGTCCATCACATACTGACAGCTTAACACGACACAGTCCTAGATTGGACGGGTGAACTGTCACTCACTGCATACAGAGACACCTATAGGCGAAATCTTGACAGTGGGCAACTAGATTATTGCATGGGATGGAAGTTTAGAACAATTTGGGTCTGTTCAGCTTTGAAAAAGTTTAAGTTCCATGAATAAATATATGTGTGCCCCATACATAGAACTGGTACATATTTATTCCTTCCAAGGATCTTACTGGTGACCAGGGGCATTCATTACATGTAGGAAAAAGGGCAATTTAACCACCTATATAGGAAAGGGTTCTTTACTATTAGAGCAGTTAAACTATGGAGTGCTCGACCACAAGAGGTAGTAATAGCAGATAATATACTGTACAGTGACGAGCAAAAGGGTAACAATGTTTTGAACTTTTGACTTTCAGGCTCATATCTCACTATCCACTACTGCTTTGATTGTGAGACTGTTATCATTTTGTAGACAATCGTCTTGGCTATCTCATACATAAATTTGATTTATAACTACTTACCATATGATTAGTTATGCATATTCTTCTCATGTCACTGCATTGTTACTATTTTGCTCCCTGTGGTGGAAAAATATTGTTCTACCTGTATGTTACAAATTACAACCTGTTCTTACATTTCCTAATAGCTCAGTGTGTTATTAGGTTGATTCCCAAGTGAAAGGTCACTGGTTCAAATTGAGGAGCAAATATGAAAAAGATTTCCCAAGAAAAGAGAAACAGCATCTTCAGGTCATCGATAGTCGTTTCTCGGCCAAGAAAATTGCCAAACTTCATCATGTGAGGTTCGTATGCTTCATAATACTGAGATCACAGACATCCATGCAAGCACCATGTGACGCAGGTTACATAAGGCTGGAATGGTGGCCAGAAAAAAGTGAAGAAGCCTCGATTTAAATATCATAATAAAACTGTCAGCTCGAGTTTGCAAAAAAGCATGAAAAGTGGACAGTGGAAGATTGGAAACGGATGATTTGGAGCGATGAGACAAAGGTCAATAGACTATGCTTTGATGGATGCAAATGGGTCTAGGAGAAACACGGGAAATAGGGGCTAACGGATCTAGAAATTGAAGGAACTGTCAAGTTTGGTGGAGGAAGCCTGATGATATGGGGCCAAAGGCATTGGATAATGTAAGCAGGTAAACTATATGCAACAGTGGAGACCAGGGCCGGCGCCAGCACACAGCGCACCCGGGCAAGTGCTGGGGCCCTGAGCAGACTGGGGAGCCCACTTGACGTTAGGGACATTGGCACACTATGGAGGCCTGGTGTCTATGCCAGTGCCGGCTCCCGTGAGTGGGCCCCCCCACTTGCTCAGAGCCCTGTCGTTTGTGATACTTATCTCTCCCCGTTCCATCACTGCGGCGTCTTCTGACTGTGACATTCAGGTCAGAGGACGCTATGACGTCACGTCTGTGCATCCTATGCCTGAACAGTCACAGTGCAGAGAGCTGGAAGATGGCGACGCTCAGGAGTCCGAGCAGAGCATCAAGGAGAGGTGAGTATTTCATATTATTTTATATTGAGCATTATATATAGGGACCATCATACACTGATATGAGGCCCATTATACACTGAAGCATCATATATGGGGCCCATTATACACTGAAGCATCATATATGGGGCCCACTATACACTGGAGCATCATTTATGGGGCCAATTATATATGCATCATTATATGGGCCCATCAGATACTGGAGCATTATATGGAGTCCATCATATACTGTATGGAACGTTATATGAGCCCCTTTATGTATTAAGCAATACATGGGGCTCATTATTCTGTATGGAGCAATATATGGGGCCTATTATATACTGTATGGAGCAATATATGGGGCCCATTATACAGTATGGAGCATTTTATGGGGTCCATTATTCTGTATAGAGCAATATATGGGCTCATTATTCTGCATGGAGTATTTTATGTGGCTCATTATTCTGTATGGAGCAACATATAGGGCTCATTATTCTATATGGAGCAATGTATGGTGCCCATAATACTGTATGGAGCATTATATGGGCTCATTATACTGTATTGAGCATTATTTGGGGTCCATTATTCTGTATGGAACAATTTATGGGGCTTATTATTCTGTATTCTGTACTGTATGGAGGACTATACTGTCCAATTTCTGATCTATTGTAGAATTTACAATCACTCATGTAATGTAAGAAGTGAAATCTTTGGCATTGTACCATACATACTGTATATGTCGCTGCTGTTTCTGTCCATCATGAATTGTGATATGTGTTAAAGGGACCCACTGAGACTCTTTCGCCCGGGGCCCTCGAAAACCTGGAAGTTGCCCTAGTGGAGACCCCAGGCGGAACAACAATTTACTTTATTTGCTTAGCAGAAGTATATCAAGAAAAGTTTGTTACTAAAGGCAAATTACACAGCAAGCAATATTCACAGAATTATTAGCAAACAATTATATGAACAGAGATATATTGGTTACTTTACAATAAATAATATTGGGATAAACTCAGAGTCTACTGTCCAACCTTGGGGGGGCACTATATTTTGTGGGAACAGTCTCTAGAAACTTCACCAGCTATCCGGGCTCTGACAAGGGCTGCTACGCTAACATCTATATGGCGGTACTTGAGGACGAGTTTGTGTACAATTCCGGCTTCTGGTGCCACGTCTGGGCCTGGTGGCGCTATATTGACAATATCTTTTTGGTCTGGGAGGGTGGTTCTGATGTGTTGTTGGATTTTCAGTCGAATTGAATCGAATATACCCCTAGTTAAAATTCACTTTGTCACATTCATTGACACAGATACAGTTCCTTGATACTCTGGTATATAAGGATGGTGGCTTTTTGAGAACTGATCTATTTGTGAAGAGCACGGATAGAAATAGTTTTTTGCTATATAATAGTAACCATCCTAAGAGAGTGGTAAGTTCTCTACCATGGAGTCAATTACTTCGAGTGAGAAGGATTGTATCTGATGAGGGTATTGTGGATCGGCGATTGAATGACATGTGTCGCAAATTTATGGCAAGAGGATACCCGAGGAAAGAGGTAGATGGATACAAAATAAGGGCCTTGAATACCACAAGTGAGGCTTATCGCCATATGACTAACGTTAAACAAAATAAGAAGCGGGTTCCATTTGTATCTACGTTTAATCCTGCCACTGATCGTATTTGTTCCATTCTTAGAAAGCATTGGGTTTTATTACAACGTGGTTTACCGTCTGTGTTATGAGCTCGGTTGCAACAACTTTATTATATAATGGATTGCAACTGAACCCGTGGTCCGCGATGCAGTTTATGTCACTGCTGCCGAACACCCTTTGGGTATCAGGGTAACAACTGACAACTAAAGGATTAAATTAGATCTCGCCTGTGTTACTTCACACAAGGAGAGAGATATTGTATTGGCACTATCTCCGTTAACTTCACAGGTGATGTGCTGAAGACGTAGCCCTGTTAACAGCCCAGAAGCTACTTGCCAGATATTAGCTCTGCATCATGTGCTGCAGGCTGGCGTAGACGTAGCCCTGTTAACAGCCCAGAAGCCACTTGCCAGATATTAGGAAGTGCATGCGACTCACGCCAGGCGTACGTGTTGCCAGCCGGTGTGCCACCGGACTGAGCAACTCTCTTTTCGTTAGCAGGCGATGCACAGGATACGCGCCCCACAGTCTGCTCAGGGTGTATAGCTACCCCTTTGACAGAGACAGACTGCACTACGGTCGCTACCTGCATAGCATTCATTAACCTGCCTGAAGGACCTGGGCTAATTTGCCGAGCTAACTCTGGCATCGGCAGGTCCCAGAGAGCGAAAGCTAGAGAGCATGTGGAGCCCAGATTGTGGTACGTCACACATGAGCACTACCTATTTAGTAAGATCTGACTGCGCCGCGGACAGACAAACTATTTAAGGGCTAAGCTCCGCCCCAGCCATCTTGTCAATTGCATCACCGATGACGTCATCCGTGACCAATCAGGCGATGCCAAGTCAGAGGATCAGCTGACATTAACCACCAATCACGGTTCGCCATTCACGGACATGCTCAGTGCAGGCATTTCTGGACTTGGGCTTATAACAGCCTTTTCCTGTTCTGTAACCTAGGTTTAAGGCTACTATGAACAAAGACTTGAGTAACTACTTGTGCCTCTCGGGTATTGGCTAGGTGTTGGGTTCGACGGCGAAGTTGAGCAGCAACTTCCTCGACTGGGTCAGACTCCTCGGATCCAGGTTCAGATCCCGCCATTGCCCGATGCCTAACAGTCTGTCCTTGAGTTTGTGATTCCACTGATTATGTCTTTTCGCAGGGGTCGAAACCTGCGGGATAAATTAGTTAGGTCTGATTTTGGTCCAATTAAGTTGTCAATCCAACGTACCCTTAGTACTCCCCGTAAGGGGAACTTTCCTTGTTTGGCGTGTGCGTGTTGTAATAACATGCTGAAAGGAGAATTTTTTCTGTCACCCCCAAACTGATAAAAAAATTTTTTTGAAAGAGAGGTTCTCTTGCATATCAAGTTTTGTTGTATACATGATTGTATGCCCGTGTGGGCTTGTATATGTTGGGGACACGACTATGGAGGTGAAGGCTCGTATAAGCAAACATAAGAGCACCATAAGGACGAAACTCATTGACCTACCTGTTCCGAAACATTTTATAGACTATAGACATTCGGTTAATCAACTCAGATTTAGAGTTATTGACAGTGTTCCAATACCAAGGAGGAGTGGTGACAGGTTAAGAATACTCAAGAATAGGAGCTGAGGTGGATTCATACATTGGGCTCCTTACAACCTGGGGGTTTGAATATTGAGTTCAATTTACATAATATTTGAATTAGTTCCTGTGCTTCCCCTTATGCATAGACATTGATTGGTAATAAACTTTTATTATTTTATTTTTGATTATTTCTTTTTCTTTATTTTTCAGGATCAAGTGGGCCATCGGTGGACAAGGGGTTCTGAGATGATTCTGAATTTATGAAGTGCTTGGATGAATTGATTTTGTTCCCTCTTTCCCCTTGTTCCCTATTGTCCACTTCTCTATTTTTTATTTATTTTTTTGTTGTTGTTTTTGCATTAAAGATCATCTTGTAATAAAGATTATTCTGTTGCTAATCAATGTATATTATACTATTACGGCCTTTCTTTCCTCCCTCTTTTTCATATGAGATATTTTATATTTATGGTACATGGATCTATGCCATTTATAGAAGTATTACGGAGGTATTGAGTTTGCCTTGACGGTATATGCATGTGTTGATTTGGGCTGTTCTTTTGGACAGCTCTGTGAGCGGTGGATGACTGCTATGAAATCTTTGTTATTATACGCATGCACCGGTTTGGGCTGTTCCCTGGGCAACTTTGATAGCGGTGGATGTCTGTTGTAACGTGGACGCGTCTGCGCACCTGATGTGGCACCACGTGGGGTGCCTCCTCTGGTGCTCTGGTGCGCTTGCGTGCACAATGCATCCTTGGGATTTCCGGTGACTTACAATGATGACTGTCTGGCGTCTCTTGTTTATGATGCCTTCGGCATTCTGGGTCCATGATAGGGTCACGGTGATAGGTGAGTGTGGCACTATTGTTTTAAGAGCAGATGGCTAGCTGGCTAGTTATCTTTTTTGGCGCCGTTTATTTAGTCACCTTATTGGATCCTTTGCTCTGACGTTTGCTGTAATGGTAGTATGATTGGCTGACGTTTCTATGACAACATCATAACTCTATTTTTGTGTATATGCAACAAGCTTGCAAATATAACAATGTCGATATTTTTTTAATATGAATCAAGTCATTATGTATATTATATATGATATGTTTTTTCTGACCTGGAGCAGTGACTAATTCCGTCCTCCCTGCAACTTCTCTCCTTTGGATCAGTTCCACAGGGTTTTGTTCAGGCCTGGAAGTTGCACGGCATTGCAGTGTTTTATCCCTTGTGCTCCGCTCTCCTACAGATACTTGACCAGGTTCGATGGTGGTCTCAATGCGTAGATATATGCGAGTATCATAAAAGTCGAGTTATTTTGTACACCTCAAATATTTTTGGGTATGAAAAGGTTGACAGTGTGTTGCAGCAGGACAACGACCCGAAGCATACATCAACATTGGCAAAGAAATGGTTCAATGTCAATGAAGCAGAGGTGCTGGATTGGCCCCCACAGTCTCCAGACCTCAAGCCAATGAATCACTTTTGGTTAGAGTTGAAGAAACAGCTGAATACATACCCAAGTGAGTCGCCCAGTATGCACCAACATTGGGAACTTGTTGAAGAGACCTGAGATCAGATTTTGGTCGAGACATGACTGAATCTGATAGAGAGCAACCCAGAAGGATTTAGGCAGTGCTAAAAGTAAAAGGTGGATTTACAAAATAGTAACAAAATAATAAAAATTACGATTTAGACTTTTAGGAGCAAAACAGTAACAATGCAGTGACATGACAAGAATCTCAATGAATAATCATATGCTAAATAGCTGCAAGTCAAATTTATGTATGAGATAGCCAAGATGATTGTCTATAAATTTATGGTAGACTCACGTTGGAAGCTGTAGTGGATGGTGAGATATGACGCCTGAAGGTCAAAAGTTCAATACATTGTTACCCTTTTGATCCTCAGTGTATTGGCATTTATAAAAGGACTAGAAGCTTATCTCATTTACAAGTGATCAAATGATATCAAGATAGAAATAAATATTGTACAATTGATTGAGAAAGGCTGAACTTTTTTTGAAGAGTGAAATAACATTTACGGTATGTGCATATAGTCTTTTTCAGGCGGATTTCGACCAGAACCGGCTTGAAAAAGCACAAACAAATGGTACAAAGAATGAACACAGTACACAACAGTGTCAAAACGACTTGCTGGCATATGTTCCATCTTTTGTAACTTCTTTCAACCGCTTCAGGCCTTCGAAAGCCGTGAAGTGGCTAAAAGAAGTGATGGTCCATTTTTCTGGCGGCTTCCCCTTGAAAGTCACTACTTTTTATATATATAAAATATGTAAAAAAGACGCCGGCGGTGAAGCCGCTGCAAAAGATGTCACAAAAGACACTTCTGGAAAAATACTGCCGAAGTTGTCATAATGTAGCATAATATCATATATTATTTGTTTAATTTTTATATACTGTATGTTAATAATATAATATATGGTTGTGATAACCAGATGATGTGGGTAGCCCTCTTGTATGTAAGGTTTGGCACGTACTGCTCTGTACAAGATATATCATATTGCACAAGACCTGTCTAGATTAAGAACACAGAGAACTAAACTTGTAAAATAACAAGTAATTCGAACTTGGAAACATCGACAATTGTATGATAATGTTGTCAGGAACAAATATTGCCTAAAGTCCAATCCAAACAGTACAGGATCCAACAGGAGCATTTACGTGTATAATTCTCCAGGTGAACATAATAAACAGCTGCACTTACAAGCACATTTCATTTCATGGATGATAGTGGATGTATATTTTACATAGAATACAATAAAATGGCAGGAAAAAAATCTAAAATGGACGTGATGAAAAATAGTAACCGATGAGTAGAAATTTGAGTTTGCAAGGTTCACTGTGCATTGGAGCCTCAGTCAAAAGTTTAGTAATTTTCACAGGTAAAAAAGTGCAATTTGCTCATTAACTCCTTCATGCTCCACTTATTTCCCATTTTTTCATTTTCCTTTTTTCTTCCCCTACTTCCAAGAGCCCTAACTTTTTTATTTTTCCATCCACATAGCTGTATAAAGGCTTTTTTTTTAGGACAACTTGTACTTTTGAATGATACTATTCAGTTTATTATGTGGTGCACTGGAAAGGGGAAAAAAGTCCAAGTGAATTAAAATTGCAAAAAAAGTGCAATATCACAACTGTTTTTTTTATTTTTTATTTACTATGTTCAATATACAGTAAAACAGACCTGCCATTTTGATTCTCCAGGTCAGTACGAGTGCGCAGATACCAAACATGCATAGTTTTTATTTAATTTAAGTGTTGAAAAAGAAATTGGAACTTTTTAAAAGCAATTTTCGCTTATGTTGTAATTTTCCGAGACCCATAATGCTATACATCTTCTGATATAGGGGTGTGTGAGGTCTTATTTTTTGCACCCTGAGCTTATATTTTTACTGATTCCATTTTGGGGGTAGATATGATGTTTTGATAACCTTCTTATTGCAATGTTGCAGTGACTCAAAAGGTAATTTTGACTTTTTTGTATTTTTTCTCTCATTACGCCATTTACCGATCTGATTCATTTATTTTGTACTTTGATAGATCAGACATTTAAGAACGCAGCGATACCAAATATGTGATTTTTAATTTATTTTAGGCTGTGTTGAAACCAAAGGGGGGGTTTACAAAATAGTAACAAAATAATAAAAATTACAATTTTTATTTTTAGGAGTAAAACAGTAGCAATGCAGTGACATGACAAAAATCTCCATAACTAATCATCTGCTAAATATGATGCTTTAATTGCCTTTTATACCATTTTATTGCAATGTTGTGGCGGCAAAAAAAAAGTGATTTGGGGGTTTTGACTTTTTTCTCTCGTTTCATTGTTTACCAATGGTATTAATTTATTTTATATTTTGATAGATTTGACTTTTTGGAGTGCAGCGATACCAAATATGTGCATTTTTTTATTTTAACACGGGTTCTCCTAATGAACAAGTTGGTCCAACTTCGAAACGCGTATAGAACAAACCGCATGGTCAACTATTAAATACAACGAAATTGTCCTTAATATATTTGAAGTGACCAAAGGGTTAAATTTTAAAAGTTAATGTTTGTTCGTTAATGGATAAGAACACTTTAAAATTTCAGGAATAGATACTGAAATAAAGGCATAAATGCTAACAAAAAATACACTCTATCAGGTATAAGATAAAGATTTTTTGACACCAATTTCAGGATTTCAGTAACATGGTTATGGAGTAATTTGAAAATCCAACAATTAAAGTTAAAGTGCTAGTGCCTGTTAGACTCAAAACAAAAATTATTATTCCTAAATTACTCATATAACGAATCAATCAAATGATAATCCTATAATGTCCCTGTGCATTATTGTGGTGTTTGGCCACTAGATGGCTACAACATACCATAATACTAAAGTGCACCTGCATAGGAAAAAGGAAACCCTGAAGTGTGTGTTAAATGTTAAGAAATGTATTCAATACAACTAATCCCGCTACTGGCCATTATTAACCATTATTTTTTCTCTTGTAGAATTGTATATATCAGTGATAAGCCATGTCATCGGAAAAGAGTACAAACAAAAATATCCGTAAGCCATGAGAAGGCTATATACTACACCTATGAATTAGCTGCAGTGTGGGAGAATTGTGAAAAGCATCTGCCTCCTGGCCCCGACGAGCGTGTTTTGCTTTGCTTCTTCAGCCCCCGAACAACTCTTTTCCCATGACATGACTTGTAACTAATAATGTTAGAACAATGGAAGAACGAGAACGACAAGATGTATAGTTTGAAATACAGCAAAAGTATGCAAGGATAATGCAATATTCTTATGTTTTATAATAATTATTCAGATCATCTAAAATAGGGAACATTTTTAACTTCGTCGTAGGTTAACATTTTACGGCTCTGTACAATTAGACAATTAGTGCTCCCATTTTGCTATTTTTGGTAAGTTTTGCTAAAACAAAACAGTTTCTCACATTTTATCAATAATTTTCCATATTTCAATTTTTTTTTAATTCTAAGAAAATGTGAGAAACTAATTGTCTTCATGTGTATACTCCAAAATCCATTGGCAGCATTCACCCTGTAACTCTGGGCCAGTTGCCATAAACATTTAATAGATTTCCCAATGAGAACTCATAAAGGCTAAACAGTTGAGGAGTAATCGGACTTTCAAGGAACTTCAGAATAAGCTGTCCTGTATGAGGAATAACACTATTTATGACCATTATATCACTTGTATACTACATTTTCACCAGTTTTTCCCATCTGCATGTCCAATTTCTAATTTGCAACCCACTGGGAGCTGCAGGGAGGAGACAAGCTACTGTGATCTTTGCCATATACAGCATAGCACACAGAGAGGGGTTCTTGCTCTTCACTCACTTTTTAGGACATAGTCACAATCTGCAGTAGCATGGAGGACATTGTAGAAAAGAACTGAGTTGTCTGGATGTGCTTCAGCTCTGGGGTGAGGTTAAAACGCTAATACAAGTTCAGCATTCTGTTTATATTTCTTCCTCTGCTTCTTTCCTCTCCCTGCTCCTCCCTCCTACTTCCCCTCCCCTCTCCATTGACTATAATGGGTTGTGCCATGTGACACCTGCAGTCTGTCTTGATGGATTTGAGCTGGTTTTCACAGTAAAAGCAGTCATAAAAGATGTTCAAGCTAGTCAGGTCAAAATAGAATGCATTGGTTTCATTTATTCATTGCTCTGCTTAAAAGATTAGTCTACTTTAGAGCCACTTATTAAAATGTATTAAAAGGGTTCTCTAGGAGTAAAGGATTAAAGTATTTGTTAAGTCTGACTAAGGATTCTCATGTGCGGTCAGTGAGCTGTGATGTGACAGCAATTATGGCATTTGCTTACTTCCAGTCACATTCCGACTAGACTGTATCATGTCTTACTCAATACACTTGATTGAGTGAGTCCGAACATAGTCTAGTTGGCATGTGACCACATGTATGTAAATCACATACTTGAGGCCACGCCCCCTCCTCTCCTAGTGCTTCCACAAGTGATTGCAGACTTGTAGTTTCTGACCAAAAAACCCGCTTTAATAAACCATCCTTACTATAGGCTATGAAAATATGATTTATTTATTTTATTCATTTACATTAGAACACATCATATTCCTTAGAACTGTATAAAGATGATCCTTAGCCCTATTTTATAAGGGTACAGTTTCATGATTGTCGGCATACATCCCTATTCACATGGAGCAATGTATTGCCGACAAATGATAATTTTAAAGTCTACACAAAAGATGTGATTCACCATCAAACCATGTACAAGGTACTTAAGAAACAAGAGTTGGGTGGTTTCTTTAAATATTAAATAGTATGGTTATATAGACCCTTGATGGACATGGCGGTTTCCCAACTTTGGGATGGCAAAAGAAATACAAATGGTTCCAGCAACAGTTCAAATGATTTAATCACTGGAAGGCAAAATGATTGACGGTTAGAGAATCTCATTAGAAGGCAACAGGCTTGAGCAGAGTTAAATGGTTAGTGTACAACAATGATCTAACACTGGCGATACTTTGCTTGTGCTTATGACATTCTGCTGACAAACACCTCAGCAGCTCATCCTTCGCTCACACATGTTTTTTTCACAGTGCAGCACAGTACATATACACATTGTTGGTCACATCCCTTCTCATAGTCATATTTCTTGGCAGTAGTGTCACAGTTACTCCTGCACATACATGCACCTCAGGATGTCTCTTATGGAACTTCTCTTCACACTCCAACTTTGCATTCCAAAACTACTTTTGCGGCAAGGAACACAGTCAGAAAAAAATCTGTGCTCCCCTCAGCAGTTGCAAGCTTTGTGCTGTCAGTGGACAGGCTCTTCACTCACCACTCACAGTTATAAGTCTTTCTAGCTTCACTGGTGGCAATCCATGTTCTGTAATAGTGCCCCTCTCATCCACTTTGGTTAAGCTCTTCCACCTGGGACAGATAACAACTACTGCAGAGAAGAATGGAATTTCTTACATTTTTCTTTTAAGCCAAAACAAGTCCATGCGGTGGCAAATCCTTTGGCAAGTGTCACCCACTACTTATTTACTAGCTTTCTACCTTGCAGACATCTTCTGCTTGGCCATCTTCTACTGCTAATTCGCTTGGCTTTTTGTCTTTATATCTCTCTTTGGGAAACCTACACAGGAGAATTTAGCCTCTGTACACATCCAGAAGGGTGGGATAACATGCTAATGCTAATTACGCACTTCCAAATACTCAGCATTTCACAGCAGCCCAGTGTGTTAACTTTTTATGCTCTGCATTATCCACTTTAAAACTTCACTACTGTTGCTAAGTGGCACTCTGTCTGGGCATTTTATACCATGGGTGGGTCTCCCACAAAACAAATTGATTCACACGTACATCACATATACTACTTGTCATTGGATCTGTTGAATAGTTGTCACAGCAAACATATAAAGACATGGCCTAGTAGTATTACACATTGCATAGAATATAACAGCATGTGTACAGTTGTGCTCAAAAGTTTACATACCCTGTCAGAATTTTTGCTTTCTTGGCCTATTTTCAGAGAATATGAATGATAACACCAAACTTTTTCTCCACTCATGGTTAGTGGTTGGGTGAAGCCATTTATTGTCAAACTGCTGTGCTTTTTCTTTGTAAATCATAATGACAATTCTCTGAAAAAAGGGCAAGAAACCAAAAATTCTGCCGGGGTATGTAACCTTTTGAGCGTAAGTGTATTTCACTATCATGGTGTCAGCTCAGTAAACCAGAAATTTAGGCAACCAAGTGGCACCCCCACAACAACAGACCAACAACAACCAGATCCGCGGCCAGCATCTGTAAGAAACTGTATGATTTCAGCCATGTATAAATGTAAAACATGCGCTGAAAACCTCCAGGGACCAAGCAATGAGTGAGAGGTGTCTCCCTGTGTGCATGTATAGCGAGAGACCTGTCAGTCACTGCAGCAAATTCATCGGAACCCGCTTTTCCAATATTTTTAAAGTTTGTTTTTCTTTAAAATGCTGCAACATTTCAGAACCAAACATACATGACTGAAATCATACAGCCAATGTCTGATTCATGCTGCCCGCGGATCGGGCTGCAGATATCCGCTGTCAGGTTTCCTTTAAGCTATTGAAAAAAAAATTTGAGGGAAAAATTCACCTTGGATTTAGCAGTGAACTTTGCCCTTTGCAATGCAAAAAGGTTACAATCCATTGCACATTCTCATCATAATAGGAAAATTTGCAACATGACTCAAGTCCCCATTAGTGATGAGTGAGTATGCTTGTTACTCGGGTTTTCCGAGCATGCTTGGGTGTTCTCCGAGTATTTTGGGCATGCTCGGAGATTTAGTTTGTGTTGCCGCAGCTGCATGATTTGCGGCTGCTAGACAGCCTGATGACATGTGGGGATTGCCTGTTTGTTAGGGAATTCCCACATGTATTCAGGCTGTCTAGCAGCCGCAAATCATGCAACTGCGGTGACACAAACGAAATCTCTGAGCACGTCAAAATACTCGGAGGACACCTAAGCATGCTCGGGAAAACCCGAGTAACGAGCATACTTGCTCATCACTAGTCCCCATCAGAAAAATATTGTAAAAGTGATCAAATACAGCAAATATCTGCAATTATAGGGGGTGCAGAAGTACTTTACTAATGTCAGTAATGGGCTCGGGGCTTTGAATTATTCCTATGTCTCCTATACTAGAGCTCATAGTGAACTTTCTTCAAATTGTACTTATCGAATTCTTTCTATAAAATCAGTGCTAAACTCAGCAATAACCTAGGACTTGGATACAGTTGAAGAATCACATGTTGTTTGAACTCTGACAGATTTATTGATGAAATATTCTAGTTGTAAACACTAGAAACCAAATCATTTATTGCATAACGCGTGTATTTGAGTCACCGCATCAGAAAAGGCAAATGAAAACTTTACGATCACAGAACAAAGTCGAAAAGTTTGCAGTTACTTCAACCCAGAACGTAGAAGGCAGAAGAGCAGAGGTAAGAGACACTGAGACATTACAGAAGCTTCAGAGCACACAAGAGCTTCCAGTAGAAACTTTTTTATTGTCTGAGTTCATAAGTTTTTTCTACGTGATAAGGGGATTGGTGCAACCTCAAACAGCGGAGATTTTTCTTCTGCGCTCTGAGTCAGCTTTTTGTAGAATTGTTATGGTTCTGGACCACCCAGGAGGAGATCGAATCAACTCTCAGAGACATAGACTAGTGGTGAGGATTCATCTTCTGCAGCACTGACGACAGTTCATTAATTAACCACCCAATTAATGTTGTATAAATCAAACTTTGCCATCAAAGGTGTAAATGAATTTTTTCACCATCCAATAGTGAGTAGAGTGTTTTTCCTGTGATTTTTTTTTTTTTGGGGGGGGGGCGTATATGGGAGAGGGAATAGGGTCACTTAAAACTACATCTTAGTTATGGCAAAAAAAAAATGGCCATGGCTGGAAGAGGTTAAAGGGGCTGTTTAAGACTAGAAAAAGAAATTGCCGAATAGCTATATTTGTAAAAAACTGTGAAAATAGGACTAAAAAAATATGGGTATGTTCACATATGGCGCTTTTGCATAATTTTATCTCTGCTTTTCTTTTCTCTGTGGCAAAAACGCTGCATTTTTATGTTCCAGCAAAGCGAATGAAATTTCTAAAATCTCATTAACAATTTGCAATTTATTGCAAAATATATTATTTTGAAATCTACAGCATATCAAGTATTTGGGCTTGTTCACATATTTTTTTTTACAGTGCTTTCTATAAGGCTAGTTTCACACATCCGGTTAGCCGCAGCGCCGCATCAGAAAACCTGATGCGCCGCTTGCGCCGCATGTGTTTTTTTGCCGGATGGTTTCTGATGCCCGGAGACATCAGGGGAATCCGGCAAAAAAAAAAAACCGTTACATGCTGCGTTTTGTCCGGCCGCCGGAATGTACATTTCCGCCACATCCGGACAAAATCGCATACGACGCATTGACATGCGGCGCCATCCGGCGCTAATGCAAGTCAATGCAAAAAAACCCACGCTGCGGCGCTGCGGCTAAATGCCGGGGGCGCCGTCAGGCGCACACCGGATGTGTGAAAGAGGCCTTACCCACCCATTTTTACAGTGGAAAACGCCACGTGTGAACATACCAGGGATTACAGAATATTCTTCGGTCGCGATGTTTTTCAAATGCTAAAATATACTGTATATACAAATGATTTGTTGGTGGTAAAGGGTTAACATCATATTTTACAATCAAGTTAATTTCTGAAGCATCTACAGAGAATCTGAGGACGGTCTGAGGGCAGATCATCATGGCCACTAATATTAGCTCTCCACAAACCTACATTGATGAATTTAACTCCAAAGATTACTTTGAGACGTACTACGGTGCAGGGTCAGGAATGCTAACTGGAGAATGGACAGATTTCGTTTTGAAAAATCTACATGAAACTTTCACAGTAGGTAAATAATGAATTCAAATGTATTTTATAATTACATGTATTAATTTTAATTAATTAATAAGCTTCAATTCTATCATTTATATTGTAATTATTAATCATATATTTGGTTTACTGAAGTATTTTCTGACCACACCATCAGTAATCAGTCTTTAATAAACTCTCTAGTTCTGTTGCCACTCACAAGTACATATCCTTTTGGGACAAAGTATGTGCCCCCTCCATATTACACCAATCAGAGCTTTCTGACCTCCTATTCTACATCAATAGACATTAATATGGCGTCAGATCCTCTGCACAATTTTTACAAGATTTTGGAGGCGTCAACGTGAACTTTTGCCTCATCATCCAGATAGAGAAGTGTGATCCATCACTGCACAGAACACGTCTCCTCCAGAACCCAGTGGTGGCGGCTTTACACCACTCCATCTGACGCTTGGCACTGTGCTTAGTGATGTGCGGCCGTATGCAGCTGCTCGGCCATGAAGCTCCTGGTGGGGACACAGTGTTTGTGCTGATGTAATAACAAAGGAGATCTGGACTCTGCAGTTATAGGGTCAGAAGAGCAATGGTGACTTTCCTGCTCTCTGTTCCTCAGGGAATCGTCCCCTTGCTCTGTAACGTTACGGGTCTCCACTTCATGGCTGACTTGCTGCTGTTCCTTCCACTCCTCATTAATATCAGTGACTCCTATTACAGGACGTTGCTGGTATCAGTGAGCACTGCAGCTGTCATGATCCCAGTGCAGGGTTGACCTGCACACTAGGGGTTAAGGTTTTGATCCCAGTGCAAGCTCTTACCTGCACACCTGGGGCTTATTATTGTGGCCTCTCCTTGGTTCGGGGAGAGCTTCTTATAGCCCTAGGAAGCTCCAATCCCCGTCAGTTATACTTTCGCCCTTGGCAGAGTGTGTTGACCCCTGAGTGTGTTTGTGCTGTGTTCTGGTTTGCCTGATACTTTGGTTTTGACTCGGTCTGATCTCTGGATACTGCTTGTTGGATTCTGTTTCTGTACCTTCGCTGTCTGTTTGGTTTTGACCTCTGCCTGGCCCCGACTATCCGTTCTGTCTCATCCTTGGTACTGTACTGTCTTCTCGTGCTTTGACCTTGGCTTGTTCCGATTTACGTCTCTGTCTGTGCCCCTGGGTAACTTTGTCCCGTAGTTACCTTTCTAGGAGTTTTCCCTCAGCTTCTAGCTCCCTGGAGCTGAAGCCACGCCCCTCAACTGTCAGGTGATTCAGGCCCTGAAACCATCTCTCTCCTGCCTTGCTCACCCTGCGTTCCTAGGAGCCTGAAGCTTTCTTCTGCACACGTCTTCCGGGAGATTGCACTGGTGAGTTCTCTTGCAATGCTCTCCGTGATATTATAATTGACCACTAAGTTTTTTTGTTTTTTTTTTGCTTCACGGCTGTGTTTGGGGCGCAGGTTGTGCAGAGAGTTATGGATCCCATACAGTCGCTGTCCGAACAGATGAAAAATCTGATTCAGATGTTTCAGGATTTATCTCTGGAACAGCAAGCGCTGTCATGTTCACAGCGGCAGGTTTCTGAGACTGTGCAGGGGACTTTATCTGCTGGTTTCTGAGGGCTATGGCGAGTGATGTTGCGCTGGTGTCCTCAGAACCACCTGTTAAACTGCCTGACTTCTTTTCTGGGAACAAAAAGGAGTTTAGGATCTTCATGGAGGGTTGCAAACTTTTCTTTAGTTTGAGACCACGGTCCTCTGGGGATGAAAGTCAGAGGGTAGGGGTCATCATGTCTTTATTAAGAGGGTCCCCACAAGCATGGGCATTTTCCCTTCCTCCCACTGCCCCTGAGAGAGTGTCGGTGAATGCATTCCTTGAGGCCCTCGGGCACATATACGATGAGCCTGACCGAGTGCGATTGGCAGAGGACATGGTGATGAGCGTCTGTCAGGGGAAGCACTCGGCCGAGTGGTTTTGTACTGAGTTCCGCCGCTGGGCTGCAGAGATTTCTTGGGAGGACGCCGCCCTCCAAGGACTATTTCGCAGAGGCTTGTCCGAGCGGCTGCAGGATGCCTTGGCGTTACACCCCCCACCTAACTCTCTCGAGGACGCCATGACCCAGGCCGTCCGGATGGACCGCAGGTTGCGGGCCAGGGGGGTGATGCAGGTGGAGACTACATTGTACCCCAGTGGAAAAGAGACTGTCTCTGAGACCATGGATGTGGGCGCTATCACTCTGAAGGAAAAGGAGAGAAAACGCCATCGGGAAGAACAGTTGTGCTTCTACTGCGGTAAAGCTGGACATTGGAAAAAGGAGTGTCCTGTCTGCCCGTCCTCAACCCGGTCGGCGGGAAACGACTAAGTCTGGGTAGTCAGCGAGGAGACTACTCAGACCCTCAGGTACACTTTTCCTCGTTCTCTAAGGTGTTGCTTCATGTGGAACTGTTAGTGGACGGTTATTCTTTTTCCTCTACAGCCTTTGTGGACTGCGGGTCATCCATCAATCTGATTGACTCTCAATTGGTCACACGCTGCAAGATAGGGACAGCTAGGCTAAAGGCTCCGATCAAGTTGGTGGCCATTGACTCCTCCCCCCTCATACAAGAGGGAATTCTCTTTATGTCTGACTTGTTTTCGCTCAGAGTGGGCGCTGCTCACGAAGAAAAATTAAGTTGTTTAGTTCTGGACAATCTACCAGCAGGGTTGGTGTTGGGCATGCCCTGGTTACAACGCCATAACCCAGTTATTAACTGGAAAACGGGGGAGATTGTTCAATGGGGGTTTAATGATTCTAAGTTATGTTATGAATCTGCACTGCTGGTTAAACCTGTTAAATCTGTGTCTGTGTCATCTGTCGAGCTGGAAGGTATTCCGGAGTACCTGAAAGACTTCGAAGATGTGTTCTCAGAAAGCGAGGCCGAGACGTTGCCGCCACATAGACCCTTTGACTGCGCCATCGAGCTAGTCCCGGGGGCTAAACTACCTAAAGCCCGTCTGTTTAATTTGTCTGGACCTGAGCGCTTAGCTATGAAGGATTATATTGCAGAAAGTCTTCGCAAGGGACACATACGTCCCTCAGTTTCACCTGTGGCGGCGGGGTTCTTTTTTGTGAAGAAAAAAGATGGCGGTCTACGTCCCTGTCTCGACTTTCGTGAACTAAATAAGATTACTGTACGAAATACGTATCCCCTTCCGTTGATTCCTGATTTATGTAACCAACTATCAGGGGCGAAATGGTTCTCTAAATTGGATCTTCGGGGAGCATATAATTTGATAAGGGTCAGGAATGGGGATGAATGGAAAACTGCGTTCCTCACGTCCGAGGGACTTTTTGAAAATTTAGTCATGCCGTTTGGTCTTACCAATGCTCCCGCCATATTTCAGAATTTCATCAATGTTGTGTTTTCTGATCTCATTGGTCGTTTTGTTGTTATCTACTTAGATGATATTCTGATATATTCCCCCGACAGTCATTCTCATATGAATCATGTACGAACTGTTCTCCAAAGACTTAGGGAAAATCATCTGTTTGCTAAATTGGAGAAGTGTGTGTTTTTTGTTCAAGAATTATCTTTTTTGGGATTGATTGTGTCCTGTGAGGGTTTTCGTATGGACCCCAAGAAGGTGCAGGCCATTGCGGATTGGGTACAACCCCGAGATCTTAAAGGGCTCCAGCGCTTCTTGGGGTTCACCAATTACTACCGCAAATTTATTCGGGGGTTTTCGCAGGTGGTCAAACCACTCACAGATTTAACATGCAAAGGTGCGGATGTGAAAAATTGGTCCTCGCTCGCAAAAGAGGCCTTTGCTAGTCTGAAAAAATGCTTTATAACTGCTCCGGTGTTGGTACAGCCAGATCCGTCCAAACCATTTATTGTGGAAGTGGACGCCTCTGAGGTGGGGGTGGGTGCTGTGTTGTCCCAAGGTCCTGCCACTCTGACCAACCTCAGGCCATGTGCTTTTTTTTCCAGGAAATTCTCTGCTGCTGAGAGGAATTACGATGTTGGCAATAGAGAGCTTCTTGCGGTCAAGTTAGCGTTTGAAGAATGGAGGCACTTTTTGGAGGGGGCCAGACACTTGGTTACTGTGATTACCGACCACAAAAATTTATCATATATTGAGTCTGCTAAGAGACTAACGCCAAGACAGGCCCGTTGGTCACTTTTTTTTTCCCGTTTTCAGTTTACTATTACGTTTCGTCCGGGGTCAAAGAATATCAAGGCTGATGCCTTATCTCACAGTTTTCATCCGGTGTCTCCCCCTGAGCCACCTTCCTCCATTCTTTACCCTGGGGTTGTGTTGGCAGGGGTCTCGTCTGAGTTAGAACAGGAGATTGAGGGGGCCCAGTCTCTGGCCCCTGCTGCCAAGCCAGGGGGTAAGTTGTTTGTCCCAGAGCAACTTCGGCTTAAACTCCTACAGGAGTTCCATGAATCCAAGCTCAGTGCTCACCCTTGTATATCTGCCACACGTCGGGCGGTGGCTAGGATCTTTTGATGGCCTACTCTTAGTTCTGACATAAAAAAAAAATTTGTTTCTGGTTGTGGGGTCTGCGCTCATTCTAAAAACTCACATAGCAGGCCGGCTGGGGAACTGATGCCCTTGGCAGTTCCCGAAAGGCCATGGACTCACTTGTCCATGGATTTTATTACTAATCTTCCTCCGTCCAAGGGCAATACGGTGGTATGGGTAGTGGTGGACAGGTTTTCGAAGCAGGCTCATTTTGTACCCTTATCCGCACTACCCTCAGCTGAGACTTTGTCCAGATTGTTTGTACAGCATGTTATCCGGTTGCATGGGGTACCCCTGAATGTGGTGTCTGATCGTGGAGTGCAGTTTGTGGCAAAGTTTTGGTGTGCTTTCTGCAAGAAATTGGGGATGTCTCTGTCTTTTTCGTCTGCATACCATCCTGAGAGCAATGGTCAGACGGAACGCACTAATCAGTCTCTGGAACAGATCCTCAGATGTCTGACTTCTGCAAGACAGAATGACTGGTGTGATGTACTGCCGTTGGCGAAATTCGCCTTCAATAGTCGGGTGAACCAATCTACTGGTATGTCTCCTTTCCTGATCAATTATGATTTTAGTCTTCATTTTGGTGAGTTTTCTCGTTTGGATTCTGGGTGTCCAGGGGCAGAGGGGTCTGTTCAGCGATTAAAGAATACATGGGCGGTGGTCCAGCGGAATATATCCAGGTCTCAAGGCAGGTACAAGTTTTTCGCTGACAGGAAAAGAACACCAGGTCCTATGTTTCGGGTTGGAGAGAAAGTTTGGCTCTCCACGCGAAACATTAAGTTGAAGGTTCCATCAGCCAAGTTGGGCCCCAAGTTCATTGGCCCATACAAGATTGTGGAAAAGATAAATCCAGTGGCTTACAGGTTGTGTCTTCCAGTCTCGTTCAAGATCCCTAACGTCTTCCATAAATTCCTACTGAAACCTTTTGAGGCAGTCTGGGGGAGTCCGAGTCCGCTGCTCCTCCTGTTTTGGTTGAGGGACACATGGAATATGAGATTGATCATATCGTTGACTCCAGGTTGGTGCAGCGGTCGGTACAGTACCTGGTTCATTGGAAGGGGTATGGACCGGAGGACAGATCCTGGGTGCCGGCCCGTTTGATGCATGCGGATCGCCTGGTTCGGGCTTTCCATGCCAGGTTCCCGGGCAAGCCTGGGGGTCCAGAGGCCCCCCGTTGAGAGGGGGGTACTGTCATGATCCCAGTGCAGGGTTGACCTGCACGCTAGGGGTTAAGGTTTTGATCCCAGTGCAAGCTCTTACCTGCACACCTGGGGCTTATTATTGTGGCCTCTCCTTGGTTCGGGGAGAGCTTCTTATAGCCCTAGGAAGCTCCAATCCCCGTCAGTTATACTTTCGCCCTTGGCAGAGTGTGTTGACCCCTGAGTGTGTTTGTGCTGTGTTCTGGTTTGCCTGATACTTTGGTTTTGACTCGGTCTGATCTCTGGATACTGCTTGTTGGATTCTGTTTCTGTACCTTTGCTGTTTGTTTGGTTTTGACCTCTGCCTGTCCCCGACTATCCGTTCTGTCTCATCCTTGGTACTGTACTGTCTTCTCGTGCTTTGACCTTGGCTTGTTCCGATTTACGTCTCTGTCTGTGCCCCTGGGTAACTTTGTCCCGTAGTTACCTTTCTAGGAGTTTTCCCTCAGCTTCTAGCTCCCTGGAGCTGAAGCCACGCCCCTCAACTGTCAGGTGATTCAGGCCCTGAAACCATCTCTCTCCTGCCTTGCTCACCCTGCTTTCCTAGTAGCCTGAAGCTTTCTTCTGTACACGTCTTCCGGGAGATTGCACTGGTGAGTTCTCTTGCAATCCTCTCCGTGATAGCAGCACCAGCTATTCTGTAAAGGCAGACAGCATGGTGGGGGTCTGGAGGTTATATATCAGGGGGGATGATAGCTGGATGTTATACAATGAGGGGCGAGCGGCCGGACGTTATGCACTGGTGGCGGGGGGCTGGCAGTTATATACCAGAGGGCTAAGGAGCTGGATAGTATACAGTGCGGGCAAGCGGCCGGATGTTATACACTGGGGGCGAGGGGCCGGAAGTTATACAGCAGAGGGGCGAGGGGCCAGATGTTATACACTCGGGGCGAGGGGCCGGATGTTATACACTGGGGGCCAAGGGGGTGGATGTTATACATTGGGTCGAGAGGCTGAATGTTATACACTGAGGGTGAGGGGCCAGATGTTATACACTAAGGGTGAGGGGCTGGAAGTTATACACTGGAGGCAAGGGACCAGATATTATAAACTGGGGGCCAGGGGCCGGATGTTATACACTGGGGGCCAGATGTTATACACTGGGGGCCAGATGTTATACACTGGGGGCGAGGGGCTGGATGTTATACACTGGGGGCGAGGCACCGGAGTTTATACACTGGTGGTGAGGGGCCGGATGTTATACACTGGGGGCAAGAGGACGAATGTTATACATTGGAGCGAGGGGCCAGATGTTATACACTGGGGACGAAGGGCCAGATGTTATACACTGGGGGCAAGAGGATGGATGTTATACACTGGGGGTAAGAGGACTGATGTTACACATTGGGGAGAGGGGCCGGATGTTATACACTGGGGGGCCAAAAGTAATACACTGGGAGTGAGGGGCTGGATGTTATACACTAGGGGCCAGGGGCCAGATGTTAAACACTGGGGGTCAGGGGCTGGATGTTATATACTGGACGCGAGGGCTGGATGTTATACACTGGGGATGAGGGGGCAGAATTTATACACTGAGGACCAGGGGCCGGATGTTATACAATGGGAGCTGGGGGGCCGAATGTTATACACTGGGGGCGAGGGGCCGGATGTTATACACTGGGGCAATGGGACCAGATGTTGTACACTGCGGGGGCGAGGGGTCAGATGTTATACACTGGGGGCGAGGGGCTGGATGTTATACACTGGGAGATGAGGGAAAGGAAATTATACACTGGGGAAAGGGGATGGATGTTATACATTGGGGAGAGGGGCCAGATGTTATACACTGGGAGCCTAAAATTATACACTGGGGATGAGGGGCCGGTGAAAATGGAGCTGCATGTTATACATCTGTGGTAATGGGACTGAATGAAAAACCTGAACTCAGTGATTAAGAAGTGTGTCCCAATACTTTTCTCCATATAGTATGCTGTATGTCACATTTACCTATTTGCAGAACGAGGAGGAACGAGGAGTTGGATGTTATATTATTATTAATATTATTATACATTTTTATAGCGCCATTTATTCCATGGTGCTTTACATGTGAGAAGGGGCAAATATAGACAAGTACAATAAACATGAGCAATACAAGATACACATACAGTAAGTACAGAGGGAGAGAGGGCCCTTCCTGCAAGGGCTCACGGTCTACAGGGGATGGGTGAGGATACACTAGGAGAGGGTAGAGCTGGTCGTGCGGCAGTTCAGTAGACTGAGGATCACTGCAGGTTATAGGCTTGTCGGAAGAGGTGGGTCTTCAGGTTCTTTTTGAAGGTTTCCATGGTAGTCGAGAGTGTGATGTGTTGTGGTAGAGAATTCCAGAGTATGGGGTAGCACGGGAGAAATAGAACTGAGCCTTGAGAAACACCGACAGAGAGGGGGCGAGGTGAGGAGGTGGTGTGGGAGAGGGAGACACTGAATGTTCGGTCTATTAGGTATGATGAGATCCAGGATAGAGCCAAGCCTGTGATGCCCAGAGATGAGAGAATCTGGAGCAGGAGGGAATGGTCCACAGTGATGAAAGCAGAAGACAGGTCCAGGAGAAGCAGGACAGAGTGGTGCCGATTGCTCTTGGCGGTTAGTGTGTCGTTGATGACTTTAGTTAGGGCAGTTTCAGTTGAGTGATGCAGTCGGAAGCCTGATCGTAAGCGGTCAAAGAGGGAGCAGGAGGATAGGTGGGAGGACAGTTCAAGATGGACCTGTTGTTCCAGTAGTTTGGAGGCATAAGGAGAAGAGATATCAGGCGATAGTTAGACGCAGAGGATGGGTCAAGGGAGGTCTTTTTGAGGATCGGTGCGATCGAGGCATGTTTGTAAGTGAGAGGTTGAAGATGTGTGTTAGAGTAGGGATGAAGACTGTGGCGAGGTTAAGGATGAGGTGGGACGGGAGTGGGTCAAGCGTGCAAGTGGTGAGGTGTGATCTTGAAAGAAGGGTGGAGAGCTGATCTTCTGTCATGGTGGAGAAGTTGGTTTTTGAGGAACAGGGCTGAGCAGCTAAGAAAGGCATTGGGGGCTGTGGGCCAAAGCTTTCTGTGATCGTATCAAACTTCTGCTTAAAGAAGGAGGCAAAGTCTTCAGTGGTAATGAGAAGAGAGGGAGGAGGTGCTGGGGGACGGAGTAGAGAATTGAAAGTGTTGAAGAGCTGTTTAGGGTTGTGAGACAGGGAGGATATGAGAGATGAGAAGTAAGTTTGCTTTGCGACAATGAGTGTGGACTTGAAGCTGGTGAGGGACAGCTTGAATGCGGTTAAGTGCTCGGCAGAGCGGGATTTCTTCCATCTCCGCTCAGCAGCCCTGGAAGCCAGTCTCAGCTGTTTGGTCATCACACGTAGCGAGTTTTGCTATGTGTGAGAGGGGCGGCCGAATCAAGTGCTGCTGTTATTGTGGTGTTATAAAAGGTGGCAGCAGCATCTGTGTCATGAAGTGAGGCTATGTCTGTAAGAGGGAGGAGGGACTCAGAGAGCGATTGTAAATTGAGGTGTTTGAGATTTCTGTGAGGATGAGTGAGTTTGTGGAGTGGGGGTTGCACTCTAGCAGAGGAGAGAGAAGAGAATGTCAGTAGGTTATGGTCAGACAGGGGGAGGGGTGAGTTAGTGAGATTAGTAAGAGAGCAGAGACGGGTCAAGATAAGGTCCAGCGTGTGACCATCTTTGTGAGTACCATTGTGTGAGGCCAGAGGAGGCAGTGAGCGATAAAAGTTTGGAGGCAGCTGGGGTGGAAGCATCAATGGGGATGTTGAAGTCACCCATGATGATAGAGGGGATGTCAGCAGAAAGGAAATGAAGCAGCCAGGAGGTGAAGTGATCGAGAAAGGTGGAGATGGCCAGTTCTGGGGGGCGGTAGATGATAGCCAGCTGGAGGTTGGAAGGGCAGTAGATGCGGACAGAGTGCACCTCAAACAAGGGAAGAGTAGAGGAGGGTGGTAGAGGAATTGGGGTAAAGGAGCAAGTATTGGAGAGGAGCAAGCCAACTCCTCCACCACGTTTATTGCTGGGGTGAGATGTGTGGGAAAGATGGAGTCCGCCATAAGAGAGTGCAGCTGGAGAGGCTGAGTCAGAGGGGGTGAGCCAGGTTTCGGTGATGCCGAGGAAGGAGAGTTTGTTGGTGATGAAGAGGTTATGGATGAACAACAGTTTATTGCAGACTGAGCGTGCGTTCCATAGAGCTCCAGGTAGGGGGGCCGTAGGAGTGGGGGCTGGATGAATGGGTTTGAGGTTATCATCATTGCGAAAACGTGTAGAGGATCGTGACAGGGTGTTAGAAATGAGTGTGGGGATGTGTTGAGGAAGACTAGGATTTGGGGATATGTCGCCAGCAATGAGGAGCACAAGACAGAGCATTAGAAGGTGGGAGCAGGATAGGACATGGTGTGGCCGTGTGTGTCTGGAGAAAGAGGCTTGTATGTGGAGGAACAGTTCTGAGGAGAAGGTGAGATGGCTGGGGAAATGACTAGTTCCTTACAAGGTGGGGGGATTACTGGAGATAGGACAAAATATAGAAGTATGGGGGTGAAAGTGAGAAGAAGCCGAAACATTGTTGTGGTTTTATAGTCCGTTACCTTACTGTCAAATTTCAGTCCAATTCTAGTCTAATTCAGAGTAGTGTAATTAGAAATCTGTAATTTGAAAGATGGAATTTGAAATAAGCCTGTGCAGACTGCGTCTGGGCAGACGCATGGCCCTGACCATGTACATATATGTATTACATGGACTAGATTATATTGGTGTATGTATGTTATAACCATTTGTGCTTGTTGCAGAACTCACATTCATTCTGAGGCCATGGTTATCAGTGTGGTGTCGGTTCTTCATTGCTGTTAAAAAATTCTCTACTCCTTTTAGAAAACTGCATTAAGCCGTAAGGACTTCTTGTGCATTCAGCTACATGTGTAATACTATGATTGAGCAATCAAGTTGTGCAAAAAGGCATAACATCAACCTTCCGGTACCTCCTAAAAGTATTCAACAGAGTTCAGCTCAGGTCTCTACGAGATCAGATGTTTTTCCCAAGTTAAACTTGGAAGGCCTTTCTCTTTGGACACAGCTTGTTCAGGGAAATTCAAAAAGAAAAATATGTACAATTTATAAGTTATATTTGCAATAAAAATTATTCAACCTTCAGTTACAAATCAGGTTTAATAGCAAAATTTACAACATTTCTGCTATTTGCAATAAACCGATCAACACTCACTCGATTCAAATTCTCTAAATTTAATGTCTCTTATTATTCTCTGGGGCTTATTAAGACCCCAGAGCATAATAAACGTAACATGTAAAAAATAGAAAAAATTCTTATACTTACGTCACCGCTCCGGCTGATCCTCTGCTCTCCTCACCGTCACACATCCGGTCCTCGTTGCATCTTCAGATCTCCCCTGCTTGTGCTGAAATCCCCAGACCCTTCAGGCTAGGCTGGGACTTCCAGGTTTGACTATGCCAGATACAATTTTGCCTATGCTTAGAGTGAGAGGTCAGGGATTTCAGCATGAGCTACAGCCATCTGAAGATGGAACAGGTGACGGTGAGGAACGGATGAGCCAGAGAGGTGAGCAATTAAGTGAGTACTGTTTTTCTTTTAACATTTTCAAGGCTTTTTACATTTCAGGACAATGGCAGCCAGTTGCCAACATTTTGATAAATCCACACTGAAGTGAATTTAAAAAAAATAAAAATTTTGTGCAATTTTTGAAAAATTTGAATAGAATTCAATTCCACTTGAATTTATTCGCTCATCTCTACTAATAATGTTCCTTCCAAACCTGACATTGATAATGTTGTATTATCTTTTCAGGTGGCATTAGAGGAGACACCCTGCTTAATTTTGGCACTGGACCCACCATTTATCAACTCCTCTCGGCTTGTGAAGGGTTTGATAAAATCATCGTCTCTGATTTTCTTGAGCAAAATCGTGCTGAACTCCAAAAATGGCTGAAGAAGGAGCCGGATGCATTTGACTGGAAGCACATCATCAAATTTGTTTGTGAGCTGGAAGGAAATAGGTAATAATTCCTTTTAAAGTTTACACCAACTTAATATATAACACAAATACCAGTTTCGGCTTCTCTGCTGCTAGCGACGCATTACACTTTGCAACAGGCATTGTACAACATGTAAGACAGGAAGGAGACACCTAGTTACTATTGATGAGTGGTGTTCGAAGCGAACTGTTCGCCAATTTCAAATTCGAGCAGTTTTGGGCGGTGTTCGAGCCGTTCGACGAACCCAAATGATTTTGAAAAAATCCGGCTGTTCGAGGTTATGTTCGATAACTGTTTGTGTACCTAAATCGTCACTGGATTTTTTCACAGTAATGCTGAGAATCACTGTTAATACACAGTTTGAGTGTACAGCGGGGCGAGGGAGGGGCATGGGATGGATCTCTGCAGAAATAATGAAGATCTCCATTTTTTTTTCTCTTTCCAGCATTTCCAGTGGGCGGTGCAGTCTGTCAGCCTATGAGCAGCGCACACACGGAGTGAAGTGCTTTTTGTTCACACAAGCAAGGGCATGTGTCATTGGCTGTGTATGTCACATGTCCTTGCCCTATAAGACCCAGCCATTTCCACCCTCGCCACCATTTTCTCACTGCTGCAGCACAGTGTTAGACGGCACTGCTGCTGCTGTTAGTGCTATCTTTGTAACAGTGACTGTGAAGCGAATTTGCAGTTAGACAGGAAGTTTTAGGGAGTAGGGAGGGACTAGTTTGTAATTGCAGCCCTTTTAAGGGCTAGGTTACAGCAGTTCCTAGCACTTTTAGCAGGCAGGTCTGTGCTCTATATAGACAGATAGGTCAACTTGGGAGTAGTGACTATTTGTAATTGCAGCCCTTTTGAGGGCTAGGTTACATCAGTTGCTATCACTTTTTGCCAGCTCCACCAGCGTTGAAATACTCATAATTTTTGGCTGCATCTTGCCTGTAATATAATTGTGGGCATAGTAGCAGTCTGTGGTATTCATTGTATTAGGCCATCTATACAAAGCTCCACCAGAGTTTAAAAAATAAATATTTCTATCTGCATCTTGCCTGTAGAATAATTGTGGACAGAGTAGCAGTCTGTGATACTCATTGTATTAGGCCATCTATACAAAGCTCCACCAGCGTTGAAATACTCATAATTTTTGGCTACATCTTGCCTGTAATATAATTGTGGGCATAGTAGCAGTCTGTGGTACTCATTCTATTAGGCCATCTATACAAAGCTCCACCAGCGTTGAAATACTCAGAATTTGTTGCTGCATCTTGCCTGTAGAATAATTGTGGGCATAGTAGCAGTCTGTGGTACTCATTGTATTAGGCCATCTATACAAAGCTCCACCAGCGTTGAAATACTCATAATTTTTTGCTGCATCTTGCCTGTAATATAATTGTGGGCATAGTAGCAGTCTGTGGTACTCATTGTATTAGGCCATCTATATAAAGCTCCACCAGAGTATAAAAAAAAAATATTTCTATCTGCATCTTGCCTGTAGAATAATTGTGGGCAAAGTAGCAGTCTGTGGTACTCATTGTATTAGGCCATCTATACAAAGCTCCAACAGCGTTGAAATACTCAGAATTTTTTGCTGCATCTTGCCTGTAATATAATTGTGGACATAGTAGCAGTCTGTGGTACTCATTGTATTAGGCCATCTATACAAAGCTCCACCAGCGTTGAAATACTCATAATTTTTGGCTGAATCTTGCCTGTAGAATAATTGTGGGCATAGTAGCAGTCTGTTGTACTCATTGTATTAGGC
Source organism: Oophaga sylvatica (assembly GCA_033576555.1). Lineage (NCBI taxonomy): Eukaryota > Metazoa > Chordata > Amphibia > Anura > Dendrobatidae > Oophaga > Oophaga sylvatica. The sequence continues at coordinate 374,231,896 of JARQOD010000003.1, read as the reverse complement.
CATCTATACAAAGCTCCACCAGAGTTTAAAAAAAAAGAATTTCTATCTGCATCTTGCCTGTAGAATAATTGTGGGCAGAGTAGCAGTCTGTGGTACTCATTTTATTAGGCCATCTATACAAAGCTCCACCAGCGTTCAAATACTAAGAATTTTTTGCAGCCATCGTTTTTTGTGCAAACAACTCCACAGTTGTCAATTAGGTAACCACCAAAATGAGTGGCAAAAGGCCTGCTGCTGGTGGAAAGGGGAATAGGCGTGTTGTGAAGGAAAAAAAATGTTGTGTCCGTGGGGTAGGTGTTAAAGCAACAGTAACATCTGCAGAAGAAAGACCATCTTCCAGCCAAACTAAGATGTCTACTTCTTTTAGTGGACAATGTGGTACGATCCCTTCCTTACGGGCACGCCCATCGCTACAAATTCCAGATGAGGCACAAAAAAAAAGGTGCTTCAACAGATATCAAGTGCTCCTTTAAGTCGGCTCTCCACCTCAACTTCAACAACACAAAAACTCCAGTCCTTAGAGGTGTCACCTCAATCGCACTTGCTTCCTCACAGCTCCCAAGTCTCCAACTGCCCGTCTGAGTATGGGGTAGAACAGATGGTTGAGTCTGCAGAGCTGTTTACTCATACTATAGCCTGGGAATCAGAGGTCGTCTCCACAGCTTCTGTGAATCCAGACGAGGAAATGATCTGCACTGATGCCCAGAATGTTTATGAGTCGGATCCAGGACCAGATGAAGAAGGTTCTGAGCATAATGTAGACCCTCATTCCCAAACTGTAACTCCTGTTGGTGGAGACAATGAGGAAGACGATGATGAGACTCAAATACCTGATGTGAGCGACAACTTGAGTTTTGTGTCAGGGCAGGAAGAGGTTGGCTCTGAGGACGACGGGGGTGAGAACACACAGGGTGATGATGACGAGGTTGTAGATCCCACTTACTGTCAGCCCACAGTGAGACAGTCGATGAGGTCAGCAGAGGAGGTGGAGGAGGATTCGAGTGACGACGAGGTCAGGGTGTGCCTCCCTGGACAGAGACGTAGTACTGGAAGCACGTCACCAACTGCATCCTCAAGCACAACTCTGCCTCTGACCACAAGTCAAGGTGGCTCTTCAGGTCGCATGGGTTTTAAGCCTTGCATAGCCTGGGCATTTTTTAACATCGATAAGGATGATCCAACTTGTGTTATCTGTAATATTTGTGACCAAAAGCTAAGTAGAGGCCAAAAAATCCATAGTTTGAGTACTTCATGCATGAACCGTCACATGGATATGAAGCATAAGTTGCAGTGGCAAGCTCACTGTGCTACAATGCGGCCTAGCAGGCCGGCCCAACCACCGTCTGCCCCATCTTGTGCATCCGCGGCCTCTTCATCTTCTGTGACTGGGGGACAGCAGTCAGACCTATTTTGAGACTCAGACCTGGCACCTCTTTACCAGCAACAGCCAGTCAGATTAGCAAGTCATCAGTTCATTTGGAAGTGGAAACACCAGCTGATGTTGAGCGCTCTCCGACATCGAGAGCACCACCTTTGGATCAAGGTAACCTAACTTTTGCGCCTGCATCTTCCTCACAGACCTTCAGCTGTCCGGGGAAACCCTACTCAACCCCATCTACGCACAACAGCCAGCCCTCGGTCCCTCAGATGTGGACAAGTAAAAGACCATTTCCTCCTAGCCGTGAGAAAGCTAAGAGGTTGAATTTCACCATCTGCAAGCTCTTGGCTACAGAAATGCTGCCTTTCTGCCTTGTGGACACAGAGGATTTTCGAGACCTTATGTCCGTCGCAGTGCACCAGTACCAAATGCCCAGTCGGCACTACTTCTCAAAGAAAGGTGTGCCTGCGCTCCACCAGCATGTCGCACACAACATCACCGCTTCTTTGAGAAACTCAGTGTGTGACAGGGTGCATTTCACCACAGACACTTGGTCACCACAGACACTTGGACGAGTAGGCATGGACAGAGACGTTACATGTCGCTGACTGGGCACTGGGTAACTATGGTGACAGCAGGACAAGGGGCTGCTGTCCAAGTCTTGCCGTCCCGACGAGTTGTGCGTCAATCCTCTTTATCTCGAAGTTCCTCCACTGCTTCTGCCTACTCAACCTCCTCTCGGTCCTCCACCTGCACCCAAAGCCTCTCTGGTCATGCCACGGGCTTGCTAACTGCACAGAAGGGATCCTGCACACCTCCTTGCTATGCTGGCAGAAGGGCTCAACGTAATCAGGCGTTTTTTTACGTTGAAATGTCTGAGAAATGTGAGTCACACAGCTGAGGAGTTGTGGTCAGGTCTGGAGAACCAGTTTCATGAATGGTTGTCTCCACTGGACCTGCAGCCAGGGAAGGCCGTGTGCGACAATGCCGCAAACCTGGGTGCGGCCCTTCGCCGGGGCAATGTCACACACGTGCCTTGTATGGCCCATGTGTTGAACCTGGTTGTCCAGCAATTTTTAGCCCACTATCCCGGACTACATGGCCTTCTGCAGAGGGCACGGTCGCTGTGTGCTCACTTCCGCCGTTCGCATCACGCAGCTCAGCGACTTACATCTCTACAGAAGTCGTTGGGCCTGCCACTTCACCGGCTAAAATGCGATGTGCCAACACGGTGGAATTCAACTCTGCACATGTTGCAGCGATTGTGGCAGCACCGACAAGCCCTGGTGCAATATGTTATGAATTATAGCCTGGGCCAACGAGATCCAGAGGTGGGGCAAATCACGCTGGAGGAGTGGTCTCAGATCAGGGACCTATGCACCCTTCTGCACAGTTTTGAAATGGCCACGAAGATGTTTAGTGCTGACGATGCCTTTATCAGCATGACTATTCCGATGATTTACATGCTGGAGCAGATGTTAAACAGAATTCGGAGTCAGGTGGTGGAACAAGAGGAGGTGGAGGAAGTAGAGGAGGAGGAGTTGTATGCGGAAGGGCTAACGTCTGCAACGTCCAGACGGTCGGCAGCACCAAGGCGGCTGGCATGGGAGGGTGGGGGAGAGGGATTAACCAGGGTGCATGGTAGCAGCCAAACTAGTGAGGAAGGTGCAGGAGCTCAGGAAGAAGTGGAGGACGAACTGGCTATGGGCATGGAAGACTCATCAGATGAGGGAGACCTTGATCACATTTCTGTTGTGCGAGGTTGGGGGGAGAGGGCAGAGGAAGGAAGCATGATTCGTACCTCGCCACCAACACAACAGGGACTTGGTGCTCTGGCTGAGCAAGACACATGAGTGCCTTCTTGCTGCACTACCTGCAACATGACCCTCGAATTGTCAGAATTCGAAATAATCCTGACTACTGGGTAGCCACACTGTTAGATCCCCGGAACAAAAGTAAATTTGCCAATTAATTCCTGTCATAGAAAGGGATTCACGCATGCAGGAGTATCAGCAGAGACTGTTGCAGAACCTTACATGTTCTTTTTCACAAAACACCAGTGGTGCACGTAGTGAATCTCACAGTTCTAACTTGCCAACCGTGGGACTGTCGAGGGTTCAGCACTCAAACCGTAACAGAAACACAGTATCTGCTGGTGTTCACAGCAATTTTGCAGAATCCTTTCACCAGTTTTTTAGCCCATCCTTTGCAAGGCCACAGGAGACAAGAAGTCAGACACATAGTCAACGCCTAGAGATGATGGTACAGGAGTATCTCCAACTGAATATCGAAGCCATGACTGTGTCACTGGACCCTTGCTCTTTTTGGGCTTCCAATCTGGATAAATGGCCGGAGATCGCCACTCACATCTTGGAGATCTTGTTATGCCCCGCAGCCAGCATTCTCTCTGAACGTGTGTTCAGCGCTGCTGGTGTTGTGCTGACAGATAAGCGCACGTGGCTGTCCACTGAGAATGTAGACAGACTCACGTTCATAAAGATGAACAAATCATGGATCCGCAAGTACTTTTCTACCCCTGTGTCATCCTGGGGAGAGTAAAAGCTTGAGGATTTGGTAAAATCACCTCACCAAACGTTTTAAGCTTTAAAATTGCTAATAATTTGTAGCTGCATCTAGGCCGGAAAATAATTTTGGGCCTGTAGCAGTGTGTGTTACTCATTCTAATAGGCCATCTATACTAAGCTCCACCAGCTTTCAAATTAATAATAATTTTTAGCTGCATCTTGCCTGTAGAATAATTTTGGGCCTGTATCAGTGTGTGGTAATCATTCTAATAGGTGTTATGATTTGGTAGCTGAGGAGACCAGGCAAAAATGGCAATACACCAGAGAGGTTGGAATCTACTGGATTGCAGTACCCTGACTAACCACCACAACTAAAGGCAGCCGTGGAGCATTCCTACATTGGTCCTAGACGCTTCGTCACAGCCTGAGAGGTTAACTACACCTAAAGATAGAAAGAGGAAAGCTATCTGCCCCGGAGCAGATCCCCAAAGAACATAGGAAGCCCCCAAACATGTAATGGCGGTTAGACAAGAGGAAATACAGACACAGACAGAAAATAGTAAGAGCAAACGTTGGGGCCCAATCTGCCTAGAAAGAAAAAGGATAGGAAGGACACTTACTGCAATCCAAAAAACCCTAAAAAATACCAACTCTACAAATTGCAAAAACACCTGAGATCACACGACCTCTACCACCTAAATTAGTTCTCTGGTGTAACAAAACTAAGTCGCAGCCACTGAAAAAACTGGAAAAGGCAAATGAACAAATAACAGTGGCTCAGATAAACTGAGAGGAGCACAAGCCCCCGGAGGGGACCTGGCTGACCTCCACAGAAGTGCAGGAAACAATGCAAAAAGCAAGAACAAAAATAAAAACAGAAAATATCTTATCTGAGAGCAGGAGAAGAGGCAAGACTCCGCAAGCTTCCAAGTGAACCAGGAACCACAGATGAGACAAGAACAATTGATTACCGGCAACCATGATGGGAGGGAACCTCCCTTATATAAGACCAGTCTGTAACTCCTGATTGCCAATCTTCATTGAATGGTTCAGTACTGTCTGCAACCACCAGAGGGAGCTTCTGCTCAGAATTCATTTCTAACACATTCACAACAGTACCCCCCCCCTTGAGGAGGGGTCACCGAACCCTCATTTGGGCAACCAGGTCGGTCAGGATGAGCTCTGTGATACGCACGGATCAGTCTCCTAGCATGGATGTCCGAAGCAAACACCCAAGAATTGTCCTCCTGACCATAACCTCTCCACTTAACCAAATACTGGAGTTTCCGTCTAGAAAAACGAGAATCCAATATTTTCTCAACCACATACTCCAGATTGCCCTCAACCAAAACAGGGTCAGGAGGCGCAGCCATAGGAACCACTGGCTCGACAAACCTCTTCAATAAGGACTTGTGGAACACGGTATGGATCTTAAATGTCCCTGGAAGAAGTAAACGAAAGGAAACAGGATTAAGAATCTCCATGATCTTATAAGGTCCAATGACCCTAGGCTTAAACTTAGGAGATGCAACTCTCATAGGGATATTTCTTGAGGACAACCAAACCGAGGACCATCAGTCCTATGCCGGTTGGCAAACCGCTGGGCCCTCTCCTGAGAGAGGGACAACCTCTCCACTACCTGGTCCCAAATCTGCTGCACACGCTCCACAACAGAGTCAACACCTGGACAGACAGAAGCCTCCGTCTGTCCTGAAGAAAATCGAGGGTGAAACCCAAAATTGCAGAAAAATGGAGACATCAAAGTGGCAGAGCTAGCCCTATTATTAAGAGCAAACTCAGCCAAAGGCAAAAAAGAGACCCAGTCATCTTGATCAGCAGACACAAAGCATCTCAGATAAGTCTGGTTTGTTCTCTCAGTTTGTCCATTGGTCTGAGGATGAAAAGCCGAGGAGAAAGACAATTGAACACCAAGTTTAGAACAAAAAGTCCTCCAAAATCTGGAAACAAACTGGACTCCTCTGTCAGACACAATGTTCTCAGGAATGCCGTGTAACCGAACCACGTGCTGAAGGAACAAAGGCACCAATTCGGAGGAGGAAGGCAACTTAGGTAATGGCACAAGATGTATCATTTTGGAAAACCTATCACAAATCACCCAGATAACGGTCATTCTCTGAGAAACAGGGAGGTCGGAAATGAAATCCATCGAGATATGGGTCCATGGTCTCTTGGGCACAGGCAATGGCATCAACAAACCACTAGAGCGAGAGCAAGGCTTGGAGCGAGAGCAAGTCCCGCAGGACTGCACATATTCCCTGACGTCACGAGACAAAGTAGGCCACCAAAAGGACCGACTAACCAAGTCTCTGGTACCAAAAATTCCGGGATGACCGGCCAACGCGGAACAATGAATCTCAGATATCACACTCTTTTTCCACTGGTCTGGGACAAACAATTTCCCAATAGGGCAGCGCTCGGGTTTATCCTCCTGACACCCTTCCAGAGCCAGTCTCAAATTGGGCGAGATGGCGGAAAGAACTACACCCTCTTTCAAAATAACAGCAGGATCAGATAACTCAGGAGAGTCCGCAAGGAAACTCCTCGAGAGGGCATCCGCCTTAACATTCTTAGTGCCAGGAAGAAAGGAAACCACAAAATTAAAACGTGTGAAAAACAAGGCCCACCTGGCCTGTCTAGGATTAAGTTGCTTGGTTGATTCCAGATAAACCAGATTCTTATGGTCCGTGAGGACCACCACCTGATGTTTGGCTCCCTCCAGCCAATGTCTCCACTCTTCAAAAGCCCACTTCATGGCCAATAACTCCCGATTACCCACGTCATAATTACGTTCAGTTGGAGAAAATTTTCGAGAGAAAAAGGCACAAGGGTTACTTTTAGAGGTCTCTGGATCTCTTTGGGACAAAACGGCACCTGCCCCAATTTCAGAGGCATCAACCTCCACCTGAAATGGCAGAGAAACATCAGGCTGCCGTAGAACAGGAGCAGAAGTGAATCTCTGCTTAAGTTCCTGAAACGCAGAGACTGCCTCAGGAGGCCAATTCACCACATCAGAACCCTTTTTGGTCAAATCAGTCAATGGTTTAACAATAACAGAGAAATTACCAATAAATTTACGATAAAAATTGGCAAAACCCAAGAATCTCTGAAGAGCCTTTAATGAAGTAGGTTGGACCCAATCACAGATGGCCTGAACCTTGACCGGGTCCATTTCAATAACAGATGGGGACAAAATGAATCCCAGAAATGAGATCCTCTGTACGCCAAAAATACACTTTGATCCCTTCACATACAGAGCATTCTCTCTCAAAATCTGGAACACAGTCCGAACATGTTTCACATGAGAGTCCCAGTCATTGGAAAAAATCAAGATATCATCCAAATAAACAATCAGAAATGTATCCACAAAATCCCTGAAAATGTCATTCATGAAGGTCTGGAAGACGGAAGGAGCATTAGTGAGCCCAAAGGGCATCACTAGGTACTCAAAATGCCCCTCTGGGGTATTAAACGCCGTCTTCCATTCATCCCCGTGCTTAATGCGAATAAGGTTATACGCCCCCTGAGGTCAAGCTTGGTAAACCAAGTAGCACTTTTCACCCTGGAAAACAGGTCAGAAATCAAGGGTAACGGATATTGATATTTCACAGTGATATTGTTCAAGAGACGATAATCAATACACGGCCTTAATGAACCATCCTTTTTGGCCACAAAGAAAAAACCGGCACCCAAGGGTGAAGAGGATGGTCTGATATGACCCTTCTCCAATGACTCCTTGATATAAGACCGCATAGCGTCATGTTCAGGTACAGACAAGTTAAAAAGGCGACCTTTAGGGAATTTACTACCAGGCACTAATTCAATAGCTTAATCAAATACAGCTGCATTGGTAAAATATAGGGAATGTGGGTCGCACGGCACATATGTGCGACCAAAAATCACCACTCACAAAGATATAATGATATCAAGGAGGAAATAAGAGTCAATGGTGAAAACGGTTTGACATAAAATGGTAAGTATTTATTATGTAAACAGTACAAAATGTAACACAAAATCGTACAAAAAGACAATAGAAACACATACATAGGACCAGTGCATATACAGGAGGAATGTATTCCTGTTAATATCGAAAGACATTACTTGTAATGGCAATGGAAAAACAAATAAATTGTAGCCTCAAAGAGAAAGTCATGTAAAACACCCCCCGCAATGGGGGAAGAAAAATGAGGTGCTACAGCTACATAAATGTTAACCACAGGACACTGAGCATGCTTCAAGAGGTAACAAACACCTATATGTACGATTTTGTGTTACATTTTGTACTGTTTACATAATAAATACTTACCATTTTATGTCAAACCTTTTTCACCATTGACTCCTATTTCCTCCTTGATATCACTAATTCAATAGCGCAGTCATAGCTCCTATGGGGGGGCAAGGATGCAGATTTACTTTCGCTAAACACATCAGAAAAATCAGTCAAAAAGTCAGGAACATCCTGAGCCTGGGGAGAGACAGAAAAAACAGGAGTGTTGGCTTTAACACATTGGCAGCCCCAACTGGTTACAGACATAGATTTCCAATCCAAAACAGGATTATGAGACTGTAACCAAGGGAAACCTAATACAATAATGTCATGCAGATTATATAGCACCAAAAATTTGCAACTCTCCTGATGATCAGGTTCAACCCTCATTATCACCTGAGTAGAGAACTGGGGTTTATTCTCAGCCAAAGGGGTAGAATCAATCCCCAGTAGGGGAATAGACTTCCGTAGGGGTATCAAGGGAAACCAACAACGTTTAGCAAAATCAAAATCCATCAGGTTAATAGCTGCTCCCGAATCAACAAAAGCCTGAGCAGACAATGTGGACAGGGAGCAAATCAGGGTAACAGTCAACAGAAATTTAGTCTGAACACTACCCAAGACAACTGAGTGTGCAAAACGTCTTCCCCGCTTAGGGCAGACTGAAATAGCATGAGAGGCGTCACCACAGTAGAAACATAACCCATTGCGTTTTCGAAACTCATGACGCTGTGCCCCAGAAGCCACTCTATCACACTGCATGGGTTCAGAAGCTGGTTCACAAGGCAACACTATTCCACGCATACCTCTACGCTCACGCAAACGTCTGTCAATTTGAATCGCTAATAACATAGAATCATTGAGACCAGAGGGAGCAGGGAAACCCACCATAACATCTTTTACATTCTCTGACAGACCCTTCCGAAAAAGGGCTGCCAAAGCATCGTCATTCCATTTGGTCAGGACTAGAGTTGAGCATTCCGATACTGCAAATATCGGGTATCGGCCGATATTGGCTGTATCGGAATTCCGATTCCGAGTTCCGATATTTTCGTCTTATCGGATACCGGAATCGGGATGTCACTGTCACTGTCAGTGTCCGTCGGTCGGGTCTGTCAGGAGTCAGCGGCACTTACCTGGCAGAAGATCTCCGGCGGTCACGTCCTGCACTGCTTCATGGCCGCAATCTTCTTTCCCCGGCGGTCACATGCAGTGTCTCGCGATAACTGCAGTGACTGCTGGGTAATCCCGGCCGTAAAGCAGTCAGTCCGATGACGTCACCGCCGGGGAAGCAGGTAATCAGCTGTGCTGCGTCGCGATGACAGCCTCTGCCTGTCATTGCGATGTAGCAGAGTTGGATCGTCGTGGGACACTCGTTACTATGGACTGCGTCGGACAGGTGGTATACTGTTGGTTTGTTTTTTTTATTTTTTTACAGGAGATCGATGGCGTCGCAGGAATGAGAGAGTAATAAAATTAATGAAAACTGTGTTGTCTCTTTTATTTCATTAAAAGACTTTTTTCTTGCTTTGTCTTTTTTTTATACATTTAATAACTTTGGGATTAATAATGGATCGGTGTCTTATTGACACCTCTCCATTATTAACTGGGCTTATTGTCACTGTGCAATCAACGGTGACAATAACCCCTTATTACCCCGCTTGCCACCGCTACAGGGCAAGTGGGAAGAGCCGGGTAAAGTGCCACAATTGGCACATCTTTTGATGCGCCAAATGTGGGGCTGCTGTAGCCTGGTATTATCAGGCTGTTGAGGGCCAAAATCCATGGGCCTTGACAGTCTTTTAATACCAGGCCGCAGCAGTCTGCATTTTACTTGGCTGGTTAACAAAAATAGGGGGGATCCCCACGCCGTTTTTTTTTCGAGGGGATCCACTATTTTTATTAACCAGCCAAGCTAAGCAGACTGCTGTGGCCTGGTATTATCAGGCTGGCAAGGTCCATGGATATTGGATCCTTACCAGCCTGAAAAACCAGGCCTCAGCGGTCTGCTTCATCTGGCTGGTTAACAAAAATAGGGGGGACCCCACGCCAATTTTTTTCAAGGGGATCCCCTATTTTTGTTAATCAGCCAAGATATGCAGACTGCTGTGGCCTGGTATTATCAGGCTGGCAAGGTCCATGGATCTTGGCTCCTTAGCAGCCTGAAAATCCAGGCCTCAGCGGTCTGCTTCATCTGGCTGGTTAACAAAAATAGGGGGGACCCCACGCCAATTTTTTTCGAGGGGATCCCCTATTTTTGTTAATCAGCCAAGATATGCAGACTGCTGTGGCCTGGTATTATCAGGCTGGCAAGGTCCATGGATCTTGGCTCCTTAACAGCCTGAAAATCCAGGCCTCAGCGGTCTGCTTCATCTGGCTGGTTAACAAAAATAGGGGGGACCCCACGCCATTTTTTTTTTCGAAGGGAACCCCTATTTTTGTTAATCAGTTCCCTCTGACGTCACTGATTGTGTCCCTGGCTGACCTGAAGTGAAAGTGGAAAGCAATCAATTAAGCTTTCCACTTAAGGGCCCGTCTCACATAGCGATATCGCTACCGAGATCGCTGCTGAGTCACTAGTTTTGTGACGCAGCAGCGAGCTCACCAGCGATATCGCTGTGTGTGACATTCAGCGACGATCAGCCCCCCTGCCGGGTATCGCTGATCGTCGCTGAAATGTCAGGACCTTTTTTTGATCGCTGGTTTCCCGCTGACAGGCACGCATCGCTGCGTGTGACAGGCGGGAGACCAGCGATCCGCTGGTAACCAAGGTACACAGCGGGTTTCCAGGCGCGGGGCTGTGCCTAGAAACCCGCTGTGTACCTTGGATACCAGCGCCCTGATGCAGGGAGCTGGTATCCAAGGTACACAGCGGGTTTCCAAGCGCTGCGCGGTGCCTGGAAACCCGCTGTGTACCTTGGTTACCAGCGGATCGCTGGTCTCCCACCTGTCACACGCAGCGATGCGTGCCTGTCAGAGAGAAACCAGCGATCAAAAAAAGGTCCTAACATTTCTGCGACGATCAGCGATACCCGGCAGGGGGGCTGATCGTCGCTGAATGTCACACACAGCGATATCGCTGGTGAGCTCGCTGCTGCGTCACAAAACTAGTGACTCAGCAGCGATCTCGGTAGCGATATCGCTATGTGAGACGGGCCCTTAAGCGATGTTACCCGCAGTGTCGCTGTCCCAGATCGCTGCCTGAGCTGCCTGTTTGGCAGCTCAGCAGCGATCATGTAGCGATACACCAGCGATCCTGACAAGTGCATATCGTTGTCGGGATCGCTGGTGTATCGTTATGTGACACCCAGCCTTTACTCTCCTGTCAGGCAGGAGAGGAACTCATTCATTTGGGGTTTACTGTGAGGCTGCAGCATTAGCTGCGGTCCCTGCAGTAAACATTAACCCTTTCTGAAGGATTACACCGTGGGACCTGACTGTGCATGGGATAGGTAAGAATAATTTTGCTTTTTTATTTTATTTTTATTACAGGAAATGGTTTTTGCAGTAAAATAAAAGATGGTCAAAAACATGTGTCTTTATTTCATTAAAATGATTTTTAATTAAAGTGTGTGTGTTTTATTTTTATTTCATGCAATAGGATTAATAATTGATAGTTGTCTAATTGACAGCTCTCAATTATTAACCTGGCTTAAGGTCACCTTTCAATAGCAAGGTGGCTTTAACCCCATATTAACCCATTCGCCACCGCTACAGGGCAATGGGAATAGACGGGCAAAGTGCCAGAAAGGGCGAATCTAATTATAGATTTGTCTTTCCTGGGGTGTCTGGGGGCAGATGTTAGTAGCCGGGGGGGTGCAAAAATAATGGTCCCTCTCTGGGCTATTATTATCTGCCCCCACTCACTGGCTTTGTCTGTCTGGTTGCGAAAATAGGGCGGGAGCCCACGCATTTTTTTTAAACAATTTTACACCTCATATATATATATATATACATGTCATTGAATTTGTGACACATATATATATATTTATATTTATAGTTCATACACTTCTACATAGTATAATAGCCGATAATTCAATTGACGGCTTTTGTGAAAATGCAGAACCCGACATGAAATGACACTTGGTGTACATAGGGTTAACCATGTCTTTTCATGTCCTTTGCTATCTAATTTGCACAAACAATTAAATCAGACTATGTGTGCAAAATTTCACACCTGTAGGGGTTAATTAAAGGTGTAAATTCGTAGCAAAAAAGTCCGTTTTTTTTACAACGAATTTACACCTTTAATTAACCCCTACAGGTGTGAAATTTTGCACACATAGTCTGATTTAATTGTTTGTGCAAATTAGATAGCAAAGGACATGAAAAGACATGGTTAACCCTATGTACACCAAGTGTCATTTCATGTCGGGTGACCGGACATGAAATGACACTTGGTGTACATAGGGTTAACCATGTCTTTTCATGTCCTTTGCTATCTAATTTGCACAAACAATTAAATCAGACTATGTGTGCAAAATTTCACACCTGTAGGGGTTAATTAAAGGTGTAAATTCGTAGCAAAAAAGTCCGTTTTTTTTACAACTTACAGTTATTTTTGAAATTCAGAAATTTAGCTCGATCCCCCAAAAATAAATCTGGCATGGGGATCCTAGGTTCCACAACCGGCAACCCTGCAAGATAGGTAGCAATACTCCGAACTTCAGTGGCAAGCTGATCCACACGGCCGGACAACTGTGCAAACTCTATTGAGAGAAAAAAAAATTTCCTCCTCAGCACCCAGAGAAAAAGAGGGAAAAATGCAACAAACAGAGAAAAAAAAAAATTCTGACAACTTCCCTTTTTCTTTTTCCTTTTACTATTTTTCCCTTCTGGGAGTACCATATAATTTTCAGTTTGGGCCGGTGATACTGTTATGATTTGGTAGCTGAGGAGAGCAGGCAAAAACGACAATACACCAGAGAGGTTGGAATCTACTGGATTGCAGTACCCTGACTAACCACCACAACTAAAGGCAGCCGTGGAGCGTTCCTACGTTGGTCCTAGATGCCTCGTCACAGCCTGAGAGGTTAACTACACCTAAAGATAGAAAGAGGAAAGCTATCTGCCCGGAGCAGATCCCCAAAGAACATAGGAAGCCCCAAACATGTAATGGCGGTTAGACAAGAGGAAATACAGACACAGACAGAAAATAGTAAGAGCAAACGTTGGGGCCCAATCTGCCTAGAAAGAAAAAGGATAGGAAGGACACTTACTGCAATCCAAAAAACCCTAAAAAATACCAACTCTACAAATTGCAAAAACACCTGAGATCACACGACCTCTACCACCTAAATTAGTTCTCTGGTGTAACAAAACTAAGCCGCAGCCACTGAAAAAACTGGAAAAGGCAAATGAACAAACAAATAACAGTGGCTCAGATAAACTGAGAGGAGCACAAGCCCCTGGAGCGGACCTGGCTGACCTCCACAGAAGTGCAGGAAACAATGCAAAAAGCAAGAACAAAAATAAAAACAGAAAATATCTTATCTGAGAGCAGGAGAAGAGTCAAGACTCAGCAAGCTTCCAAGTGAATCAGGAACCACAGTTGAGACAAGAACAATTGATCACCGGCAACCATGATGGGAGGGAACCTCCCTTATATAAGACCAGTCTGTAACTCCTGATTGCCAATCTTCATTGAATGGTTCAGTACTGTTTGTAACCACCAGAGGGAGCTTCTGCTCAGAATTCATTTCTAACACATTCACAACAAATAGGCCATCTATACTAAGCTCCACCAGCATTCAAATTAATAATTTTTAGCTGCATCTTGCCTGTAGAATAATTTTGGGCCTGTAGCAGTGTGTGGTACTCATTCTAATAGGCCATCTATACTAAGCTCCACCAGCTTTCAAATTAATAATAATTTTTAGCTGCATCTTGCCTGTAGAATAATTTTGGGCCTGTAGCAGTGTGTGGTACTCATTCTAATAGACCATCTATACTAAGCTCCACCAGCTTTCAAATTAATAATAATTTTTAGCTGCATCTTGCCTAGAGAATAATTTTGGGCCTGTAGCAGTGTGTGGTACTCATTCTAATAGGCCATCTATACTAAGCTCCACCAGCTTTCAAATTAATAATAATTTTTAGCTGCATCTTGCCTGTAGAATAATTTTGGGCCTGTAGCAATGTGTGGTACTCATTGTATTAGGCCATCTATACTAAGCTCCACTAGCTTTCAAATTAATAATAATTTGAAAGCGCTGCTGGTGGTGTGCTGAGTCTGACAGATAAGCGCACGCAGCTGTCCACTGAGAATGTAGACAGACTCATGTTCATAAAGATAAACAAATCATGGATCCGCAAGGACTTTTCTACCCCGGTATCATCCTGGGGAGAGTAAAAGCTTGAGGATTTGGTAAAATCACCTCACCAACCGTTTTAAGCTACTCTGGGGCAATTGATGCTACTTAAGTGGTGTCTGTGCCCCAAATTTTTGGAAAAAATGGAGACTCTTTTTGGAATCCCCTTGCTGTGCTTTAAGTGACGTTGGCATCGTTAATTACAGGTGGGTTGGGTCTTTCCCCACCCCCCTTTTAACCATAAGAAACTACATACACTATGGCTTGGGGTAACACAGATGGTTGAGTGTGAAGACTACAGCTGTTTACTCATACTATAGCCTGGGAATCAGAGGTCTGCTATAAAGCTTGAGTGTCTGCTAGTCAGCGGAGTACCCACCGGTTGTAGATCTAATTACAAATTTTTAACTGCATCTAGCCCAGACAATAATTTTGGGCCTAGTAGCAGTGTCTGCTAGTCAGCGGAGTAGCCACCAGCTGTAGATATAATTACAAATCTTTAACTGCATCTAGCCCAGACAATAATTTTGGGCCTAGTAGCAGTGTCTGCTAGTCAGCGAATTAACACAGCTGTTAAGCAAGCTACACCACCTGTAGTTTGGACACTTAATTTTTAAAAAAAAAATGCTTCGGGTCCCCGGGTCAATCAGTGTAGAGCATCGGGGAGGCACCCCAAGGCACAGAGGATGTGAGTGGTAGGACGCCTTGTGGTGGACCGCCAAGCTCGATCCTTATAAAAGCTTTTTAACTGCAGCAGCTTTACTGGACGCTACTGGAGCTGGCATTACCGCGGCTGCTGGCATGAGACTTGCTCTCCAATAGATCCTTGTAAAAGGATTTAAAGTGTACTCTTTCAAGTTAGAGAGATAATTTTAATTAAAAAGATTAGACCTGCCTCCATCGCAGGGGGGCTCGCTCGACCCACCAGCGGACAGGCACCAGTATTGGGAGAGGGGGGCTGGCCGTCAGGGTCCACCGCAGGTCTGGCACAAACCCGGCGACACGCAGGTCGCACGGGCAGGAACGGACTGGCCGTGTCGGCTTGGCACTTTTTTGGTTTTATAAGGGCATGACATGCCTATATCTGTGTTTCCCCCTCCTTTTACTCCTCCACCTCTTTTCTTTTCACATGACTATATGTACTTGTCACTTTTCCATGTGTTAGTTGTGTCTTGGGAGCAATTTGTCAGCTTTTGGACACCTTTGAAGTGTTTTCTATGTGTTTTCTATGTGTTTCTATGTGTTTTGGTTTGCCTGCCATTGGTTTTAATGGTGTTCGACGAACAGTTCGACAAACAGTTCGTCGAACACACGGCTGTTCGGCGAACCGAACCGAACTCGAACACTACGGGGGTGGCTCATCACTACTAGTTACATTTTGGAATGATTTTTCAGTGGTAAAATATATTTTTTCTTCACTAAAAAAACCTTTTTGATCGAGCGTTTTATCTCAGATATCAATTACCATTTCATCAACATATAAGTTCCATTTTATAACATTTTATTTTTTTATGCTTGAAGGGAGGATTATGAGAAAAAGGCAGAAAAACTCCGCAGTAGGGTGACAAAAGTCCTGAAATGTGATGCCCTAAAAAGGAACCTTTATGACCCTGTCGTTGTGCCACCTGTGGATTGTCTCCTGTTTTGTCTGTGCCTTGAAGCCACGTGTAAAGATATAAAGTCATTCTGTGAAGTTCTGAAAAATTTCAAAGACTTGATAAAACCTGGAGGTCACATTGTTCTTATAAGTGCGCTAAATTCTACTTATTATTATGTTGGTAAAACATATTTCAGTCCATTGTGCACAAAAAAGGAGGAGCTGGAAGTTGCCTTCAAAGAAGCCGGTTATCAAATCGAAAAAGCGGTGTATACTCCACGTATGGATAAATCAATGATGGAGGTTACAGATTACCAAACTAACTATTTCATTCTTGCCCGTAAATTAGAGTAACACCAAATTTTTTCAGGCATCATTTTTTGGGGGGGGGGGGTAATGCTAATATACATGGTATATCTCTGCCTGCTTCAGCTTGTAATCATGATGTTAAATACAAGTAGTTATGAGATTGGGGACCCGTTAAATACATGGATCCCCTTCATTGGATTTTAAGGTGGTGGCTGTCTGGTGAGTTTTCGGGGTGATACCCTGCGATGGAACGCAGGGTTCACAGTAACTGGACATTTGGGTGATACCCGGCGATGGAACGTCGGATTCACATTAACTTGATGGGTGATACCCGGCGATGGAACGTCGGGTTCACATTAGTATGAGATTGGGCGATTCCCGGCGATGGAACGTCGGGATCGCATGGTCAAGAAGGCCACCCCCTTACCCCGGTTCATGGTGCTCCTGAGTCGGAGATAACTGCGGCTAGGAGTAAGGCTGGGGGGGGAAAGGGGCAAGGCCCGGTAAAAAAGGACCACCAGACCTTTATAACTTATAACTGCGAGGACCTCACCAAGTGTCTTGATTAACAATGAATTTTAATAAATAGGCTGCTGTGGCCGTTTTTACCCAAATTGAGATGGTTGTCACGTGTCTTTGCTTAACGGGAAGGTAGGGGAGATGGGCGGGGGGGTAATTGAGTCAAAGGAGGAATCGCCCTCTCCAGAGTCAAGTATCAGCCGGACGTGGGAGCGAAGGGTTAACGGGAGGCTGACATGACGCTGGGAGGGGGTGACGGCAGGATTACAGAGCAGGTATGGGGGAAGGGGTTGTATAGGATGAGCCAGGGGGGGAATTTGACTAAAGGTAAAGGATGTGACATAGGTGGAGGTGGGGTCAAGGGGACAGAAAGGACTTACCGGGGGAGGGAAGCCCCTTTTCGTGATCACCTGAGGACCAGAGATTTGGGGATAGGTTGAGTTTGCAAAAAAAACAAAACCAAACTAGGACATTTCTTCATTTTAGAATTTAGATTCAAAGGACATTGGTCTACCAAACACATAACTAGTCTGATGGCCACCGGACCAAAGCCTCCTAACTGCTGTCATCTACGGCTACGATTTTTATTAATTGGTCAAGAATGACGTCATGCCCACCTCGAGTCGTAACTAGGACATCGCACTGTACCAACTAGTCAAAAGTGAAGTCGGGATGATGGCAAATAGGAGGAGGGATCTGATTCGGTGGCCATGGACTACTGACGTAGCTGCGGGACCAGTGTCTTCAAATCATTTTGCTCTACCGTATTCCACTTGTCAACACTATTAGTAGAGGAATTCATATGTGAGAGCGTCAGTATTTTGGGGAGCTAAAAAAATGCAAACTTGGATGGAAAATGGAGGGTAGATTTGAAACCTTGGTGAATGTATTCAGTTATTATTTCGAGATCCTCAGTTGATTTTGTCTCTAAAAGAAATAAACTATATTGAATTTTGCTTATTTTGTTGAATATTTTAGGAGTATAAATTTAATGTGTATAATACGTAATTGAATGAGAAACGCAATGTGGGGTCAACTGACTGGCTGCAAACTATACACCTATGTATGTTCATCTGTATAAAATACTTAATACAAACAATTAACTTTTAGAGTTGAGCATTCCGATACCGCAAGTATCGGGTATCGGCCGATATTCGCTGTATCGGAATTCCGATACTTAGTTCTGATATTTTTCATATATCGTATACCGGAATCGGAAGTTCCCATAATTCTTTGAGAGGCAATGTGATTTTAGACAGCCAATGAGGAATCCTACGAAGTGTGGGCACATCCTGTAATGCTGCGGTCATGTTAACTAATGGCATGGCTGTGATTGGATGCTGAAATGATGTCAGAATGCACTATAAAAGGCGCCGCCGCCATTTTAGCGTCACTGTGCTGTGAATTCAGTTAGGGACAGAACGCTGCTCTGCTGACTCTGAGGGACAGTTAGAGATAGCGTTTTTGTGAATTGCTGTGTAGGCAGGCTATTTGAGAAACCGCTCTGTAAATCATCCTTTTTCCTTGCAGTGTTGTTTTCACAGCTCTGTGCAAGGTGTGTGTGTGAGTGCAGGTGACGCTGCAGTTTGCTCTGCATCCAACGCTGTTTGTAGTCATCTGCACGTGTCACTCACTGACTCTTTAATTTTTTATTTTGTGGAACTGGTGCTGCTCCATTCAATTGAAATTAACAGTGATCTATTAGTGTGACATGCTTCCATCCGTATCCAATACATTGGTTGCAAATAGAGTTGAGCATTCCGATACCGCAAGTATCGGGTATCGGCCGATATTCGCTGTATCGGACTTTCGATACTTAGTTCCGATATTTTCCATATATCGTATACCGGAATCGGAAGTTCCCATAATTCTTTGAGAGGCAATGTGATTTTAGTCAGCCAATGAGGAATCCTAAGAAGTGTGGGCACATCCTGTACTGCTGCGGTCATGTTAACTAATGGCATGGCTGTGATTGGATGCTGAAATGATGTCAGAATGCACTATAAAAGGCGCCGCCGCCATTTTAGCGTCACTGTGCTGTGAATTCAGTTAGGGACAGAACGCTGCTCTGCTGACTCTGAGGGACAGTTAGAGATTGCGATTTTGTGTACTGTGCATTAGGCAGGCTAGTTTAACAACCGCTGTGTAAAGCTTCCTTTAGCCTTGCAGTGTTGTTTTCACAGCTCTGCAAGGTGTGTGTGTGAGTGCAGGTGACGCTGCAGTTTGCTCTGCATCCAACGCTGTTTGTAGGCATCTGCACGTGTCACTCACAGACTCTTTTTTTTTTCTTTAGTGTTATTCTTGCAGCTCTATTCAATTGAAATTATAGTGTGACATGCTTCCATCCGTATCCAATACATTGGTTGCAAACACTATAGAAGTCCACAAAGGAGCCTTTCACAGATAGTGACCAGTTGTGTGCACTGCAGTGTTCACTCTAGTCTGTGATATATATTTTTTTTGCTGAGTGCAGATCACGCTCCAGTTAGTTCTTAAACCACTGCTGGTTGTAGTCTGCTGAACGTGTGTCATTGCCTCATCCTTGTGATTTTTCTAGAATTGTTGCTGCTCCATTCTATTTAAAATAACTCCAATCTATTAGTGTGACGCACTTCCATCCGTATCCAATACATTGAAAAGAAAAAAAGAAAAAATCCAGCGTGGAGTAGAAGTAGTTAAAAAGTTCAATTCTTTAATAAATGTGATTAAAAATAAACAGCAATATTTAAGCAGTACAGGTCCACAAAAATGTAGCAGAGCGATCAACGCGTTTCGACGTTAAGTCTTTCTCAAGATCTAACTCTGACTGAGGCTAAGCGTTATTTATAATAGTAACGCACTACACCTGGGGAAGAACTCCTGGTGTAGCCACCATGTGAAAACAATTAAATATAACTACAAAAAATAGCTGCAGTGAATAACTAAATTAAGACAACACCAAAAGCAATACGTGACAATAAAAATATACACACATTAAAAAATGTTAACTGTTTAGCTAGAAACACACCATATAATGAACTTAATGGTTCAGATTAGTATTGTTTAATTAGATCGCATCTGGCATTTAAACCTGCTGGAGATCTTGTGCCTAAAGTAAAGATCCAAAAAGACTCTCTGTTAAGCAGTTTGCGTTTATGATCTCCTCCTCGGTGCGGTTGTGACACTTTTTCTATGCCATTAAATCTAAATGAGCTAACATCACCTTTATGTTCCCGCAAAAAATGTTTTGACACGGCCGAGGATGAGTGAGCTAGGGGATTAACTGCATCTGACAAATGCCGTCTGATGCGTACTTTCAGGGGACATGAAGTGCATCCTACATATAATACATCGCATTTAGAGCAGGCGATTAAATAGACAACGAACGTAGTGTTGCAATTTATGTAGTGATTGATTTGGTATACTTTATCTCCAAGCGCTGAAGTAAAGTACTTTGTTTTATTCGCATATATACAGGCTTTACACTTATTTGCACCGCATTTATAAAAGCCTTTTGTACTTAACCAATTGTCTGTGTGAGATGTCATGTCATTACTTGAAAAAAAACTCGGTGATAAGATATTATGAAGAGTAGGTGCTTTTTTAGCTGAAAAAAGAATATCATTATTGGACATAATTTCTTTGAGAAGGGGGTCAGAGTTTAATACCGGGAGATATTTTTTAATGATAGCAGTAATTTGCGAATATTCTTTGCTAAATTGTGTGGTAAAGGCTATGTGATTCTTACGCATTATATTATCTTTAACCTTCTGTGACAAAAGATCTTTTCTGTCCAGATGCGTGGCTTTATTAACAGTAAAATGTGGTAGGATTTTTCATTATCCGTAATCCTCTAGGGATCATATTCTTGTTTTCATAGGTTTGTAATGTGGTTAAATCCCACCAAATCCTGGTTTCTTTGGCCATTTTATGTTCAAGTTGAGTCATAAGATCTTTCAAAGTCTCCGAGTCGGCGGAGTTGGTAGGTAATTCATTATTGAAAACAGATGCTAGTTTGCTGATTCTAGCTGTATGATCGTTAACATCACTAAAACCGCTGGTATGCGGATCCATATTGCATGGAAGAAAATAAAAATAAAGTGGACGCTGCTTTAATTCTGCATCAATATAGTAAGCTGCTGTATAAATCAATGTTTAATCGATGAGGGGTTTGAGCACGACTAGAGGGCTCCGAACCATAGGCAAAAAAGAAACAGATAATGTCAGCTTACCCCAATCTTCACGTTGCACATATATCTTCACTCCTCGCACGGATGTGGCAGAGCAACCAGAGCAGATGAAAAGAAAAAAAGAAAAAATCCAGCGTGGAGTAGAAGTAGTTAAAAAGTTCAATTCTTTAATAAATGTGATTAAAAATAAACAGCAATATTTAAGCAGTACAGGTCCACAAAAATGTAGCAGAGCGATCAACGCGTTTCGACGTTAAGTCTTTCTCAAGATCTAACTCTGACTGAGGCTAAGCGTTATTTATAATAGTAACGCACTACACCTGGGGAAGAACTCCTGGTGTAGCCACCATGTGAAACTTGTGACACTTTTTCTATGCCGTATTCAAAACCAACAGCGTGTAATTCTATTCTAGCAGCAGACTCTTGCCACCCTAGACATGTCATTAATAATTTACCGTATGGAGAATTAATAAGATTAAAACGCAACTGTACAGAAGAAGTTACCTATGCTAAAGAAGTGACAAAAACTCAGAAAAAATTCCTCAATCGTGGTTATTCGCATATGATTTTGAATAAAGCGATTAATAAAGCCACGCATCTGGACAGAAAAGATCTTTTGTCACAGAAGGTTAAAGATAATATAATGCGTAAGAATCACATAGCCTTTACCACACAATTTAGCAAAGAATATTCGCAAATTACTGCTATCATTAAAAAATATCTCCCGGTATTAAACTCTGACCCCCTTCTCAAAGAAATTATGTCCAATAATGATATTCTTTTTTCAGCTAAAAAAGCACCTACTCTTCATAATATCTTATCACCGAGTTTTTTTTCAAGTAATGACATGACATCTCACACAGACAATTGGTTAAGTACAAAAGGCTTTTATAAATGCGGTGCAAATAAGTGTAAAGCCTGTATATATGCGAATAAAACAAAGTACTTTACTTCAGCGCTTGGAGATAAAGTATACCAAATCAATCACTACATAAATTGCAACACTACGTTCGTTGTCTATTTAATCGCCTGCTCTAAATGCGATGTATTATATGTAGGATGCACCTCATGTCCCCTGAAAGTACGCATCAGACGGCATTTGTCAGATGCAGTTAACCCCCTAGCTCACTCATCCTCGGCCGTGTCAAAACATTTTTTGCGGGAACATAAAGGTGATGTTAGCTCATTTAGATTTAATGGCATAGAAAAAGTGTCACAACTGCACCGAGGAGGAGATCATAAACGCAAACTGCTTAACAGAGAGTCTTTTTGGATCTTTACTTTAGGCACAAGATCTCCAGCAGGTTTAAATGCCAGATGCGATCTAATTAAACAATACTAATCTGAACCATTAAGTTCATTATATGGTGTGTTTCTAGCTAAACAGTTAACATTTTTTAATGTGTGTATATTTTTATTGTCACGTATTGCTTTTGGTGTTGTCTTAATTTAGTTATTCACTGCAGCTATTTTTTGTAGTTATATTTAATTGTTTTCACATGGTGGCTACACCAGGAGTTCTTCCCCAGGTGTAGTGCGTTACTATTATAAATAACGCTTAGCCTCAGTCAGAGTTAGATCTTGAGAAAGACTTAACGTCGAAACGCGTTGATCGCTCTGCTACATTTTTGTGGACCTGTACTGCTTAAATATTGCTGTTTATTTTTAATCACATTTATTAAAGAATTGAACTTTTTAACTACTTCTACTCCACGCTGGATTTTTTCTTTTTTTCTTTTCATCTGCTCTGGTTGCTCTGCCACATCCGTGCGAGGAGTGAAGATATATGTGCAACGTGAAGATTGGGGTAAGCTGACATTATCTGTTTCTTTTTTGCCTATTATCCAATACATTGGTTGCAAACACTATAGAAGTCCACAAAGGAGCCTTTCACAGATAGTGACCAGTTGTGTCCACTGCAGTGTTCACTCTAGTCTGTGATATATTTATTTTTTGCTGAGTGCAGATCACGCTCCAGTTAGTTCTTAAACCACTGCTGGTTATAGTCTGCTGAACGTGTGTCACTGCCTCATCCTTGTGATTTTTCTAGAATTGTTGCTGCTCCATTCTATTTAAAATAACTCCAATCTATTAGTGTGACGGCTTCCATCCGTATCCAATACATTGGTTGCAAACACTATAGAAGTCCACAAAGGAGCCTTTCACAGATAGTGACCAGTTGTGTGCACTACAGTGTTCACTCTAGTCTGTGATATATTTTTTTTTTGCTGAGTGCAGATCACGCTCCAGTTAGTTCTTAAACCACTGCTGGTTATAGTCTGCTGAACGTGTGTCACTGCCTCATCCTTGTCATTTTTCTAGAATTGTCGCTGCTCCATTCTATTTAAAATAACTCCAATCTATTAGTGTGACGCGCTTCCATCCGTATACAATACATTGGTTGCAAACACTATAAAAGTACACAAAGGAGCCTTTCACAGCTAGTGAACAGTTGTGTGCAGTGTTCACTGTAGGCTGAGGTTTTCATTTTTGGAGTGCAGATCACGCTACAGTTAGTTCTTCAACCACTGCTGGTTGTAGTCTGCTGAGCGTGTGTCACTGCCTCATCCTTGACATTTTTCTCTAATTGGTGCTGCTCCATTCTATTTCAAATAACTCAAATCTATTAGTTGACGCGCTTCCATCCGTATACAATACATTGGTTGCAAACACTATAGAAGTACACAAAGGAGCCTTTCACAGCTAGTGAACAGTTGTGTGCAGTGTTCACTGTAGTCTGAGGTTTTTATTTTTTGAGTGCAGATCACGCTACAGTTAGTTCTTCAACCACTGCTGGTTGTAGTCTGCTGAGCGTGTGTCACTGCCTCATCCTTGACATTTTTCTCTAATTGGTGCTGCTCCATTCTATTTCAAATAACTCAAATCTATTAGTGTGACGCGCTTCCATCCGTAAACAATACATTGGTTGCAAACACTATAGAAGTACAAAAAGGAGCCTTTCACAGCTAGTGAACAGTTGTGTGCAGTGTTCACTGTAGTATGAGGTTTTCATTTTTTGAGTGCAGATCACGCTCAGTTAGTTCTTCAACCACTGCTGGTTGTAGTCTGCTGAGCGTGTGTCAGTGCCTCATCCTTGACATTTTTCTCTAATTGGTGCTGCTCCATTCTATTTCAAATAACTCAAATCTATTAGTGTGACGCGCTTCCATCCGTATACAATACATTGGTTGCAAACACTATAGAAGTACACAAAGGAGCCTTTCACAGCTAGTGAACAGTTGTGTGCAGTGTTCACTGTAGTCTGAGGTTTTCATTTTTGGAGTGCAGATCACGCTCCAGTTAGTTCTTCAACCACTGCTGGTTGTAGTCTGCTGAGCGTGTGTCACTGCCTCATCCTTGACATTTTTCTTAATTGGTGCTGCTCCATTCTATTTCAAATAACTCAAATCTATTAGTGTGACGCGCTTCCATCCGTATACAATACATTGGTTGCAAACACTATAGAAGTACACAAAGGAGCCTTTCACAGCTAGTGAACAGTTGTGTGCAGTGTTCACTGTAGTCTGAGGTTTTCATTTTTGAGTGCAGATCACGCTCCAGTTAGTTCTTCAACCACTGCTGGTTGTAGTCTGCTGAGCGTGTGTCACTGCCTCATCGTTGACATTTTTCTCTAATTGGTGCTGCTCCATTCTATTTCAAATAACTCAAATCTATTAGTGTGACGCCTTCCATCCGTAAACAATACATTGGTTGCAAACACTATAGAAGTACACAAAGGAGCCTTTCACAGCTAGTGAACAGTTGTGTGCAGTGTTCACTGTAGTCTGAGGTTTTATTTTTGAGTGCAGATCACGCTACAGTTAGTTCTTCAACCACTGCTGGTTGTAGTCTGCTGAGCGTGTGTCACTGCCTCATCCTTGACATTTTTCTCTAATTGGTGTGCTGCTCCATTCTATTTCAAATAACTCAAATCTATTAGTGTGACGCGCTTCCATCCGTAAACAATACATTGGTTGCAAACACTATAGAAGTACACAAAGGAGCCTTTCACAGCTAGTGAACAGTTGTGTGCAGTGTTCACTGTAGTCTGAGGTTTTTATTTTTTGAGTGCAGATCACGCTACAGTTAGTTCTTCAACCACTGCTGGTTGTAGTCTGCTGAGCGTGTGTCACTGCCTCATCCTTGACATTTTTCTCTAATTGGTGCTGCTCCATTCTATTTCAAATAACTCAAATCTATTAGTGTGACGCGCTTCCATCCGTATACAATACATTGGTTGCAAACACTATAGAAGTACACACACAAGGAGCCTTTCACAGCTAGTGAACAGTTGTGTGCAGTGTTCACTGTAGTCTGAGGTTTTCATTTTTGGAGTGCAGATCACGCTCCAGTTAGTTCTTCAACCACTGCTGGTTGTAGTCTGCTGAGCGTGTGTCACTGCCTCATCCTTGACATTTTTCTAAATTGGTGCTGCTCCATTCTATTTCAAATAACTCAAATCTATTAGTGTGACCGCTTCCATCCGTATACAATACATTGGTTGCAAACACTATAGAAGTACACAAAGGAGCCTTTCACAGCTAGTGAACAGTTGTGTGCAGTGTTCACTGTAGTCTGAGGTTTTCATTTTTGGAGTGCAGATCACGCTCCAGTTAGTTCTTCAACCACTGCTGGTTGTAGTCTGCTGAGCGTGTGTCACTGCCTCATCCTTGACATTTTTCTCAAATTGGTGCTGCTCCATTCTATTTCAAATAACTCAAATCTATTAGTGTGACGGGCTTCCATCCGTATACAATACATTGGTTGCAAACACTATAGAAGTACACAAAGGAGCCTTTCACAGCTAGTGAACAGTTGTGTGCAGTGTTCACTGTAGTCTGAGGTTTTCATTTTTGGAGTGCAGATCATGCTCCAGTTAGTTCTTCAACCACTGCTGGTTGTAGTCTGCTGAGCGTGTGTCACTGCCTCATCCTTGACATTTTTCTCAAATTGGTGCTGCTCAATTCTATTTCAAATAACTCAAATCTATTAGTGTGACGGCTTCCATCCGTATACAATACATTGGTTGCAAACACTATAGAAGTACACAAAGGAGCCTTTCACAGCTAGTGAACAGTTGTGTACAGTGTTCACTGTAGTCTGAGGTTTTCATTTTTGGAGTGCAGATCACGCTCCAGTTAGTTCTTCAACACTGCTGGTTGTAGTCTGCTGAGCGTGTGTCACTGCCTCATCCTTGACATTTTTCTCAAATTGGTGCTGCTCCATTCTATTTCAAATAACTCAAATCTATTAGTGTGACGCGCTTCCATCCGTATACAATACATTGGTTGCAAACACTATAGAAGTACACAAAGGAGCCTTTCACAGCTAGTGAACAGTTGTGTGCAGTGTTCACTGTAGTCTGAGGTTTTCATTTTTGGAGTGTAGATCACCTCAGTTAGTTCTTCAACCACTGCTGGTTGTAGTCTGCTGAGCGTGTGTCACTGCCTCATCCTTGACATTTTTCTCAAATTGGTGCTGCTCCATTCTATTTCAAATAACTCAAATCTATTAGTGTGACGTGCTTCCATCCGTATACAATACATTGGTTGCAACACTATAGAAGTACACAAAGGAGCCTTTCACAGCTAGTGAACAGTTGTGTGCAGTGTTCACTGTAGTCTGAGGTTTCATTTTTGGAGTGCAGATCATCTCCAGTTAGTTCTTAACCACTGCTGGTTGTAGTCTGCTGAGCGTGTGTCACTGCCTCATCCTTGACATTTTTCTCAAATTGGTGCTGCTCCATTCTATTTCAAATAACTCAAATCTATTAGTGTGACGCGCTTCCATCCGTATACAATACATTGGTTGCAAACACTATAGAAGTACACAAAGGAGCCTTTCACAGCTAGTGAACAGTTGTGTGCAGTGTTCACTGTAGTCTGAGGTTTTCATTTTTGGAGTGCAGATCACGCTCCAGTTAGTTCTTCAACCACTGCTGGTTGTAGTCTGCTGAGCGTGTGTCACTGCCTCATCCTTGACATTTTTCTCAAATTGGTGCTGCTCCATTCTATTTCAAATAACTCAAATCTATTAGTGTGACGGCTTCCATCCGTATACAATACATTGGTTGCAAACACTATAGAAGTACACAAAGGAGCCTTTCACAGCTAGTGAACAGTTGTGTGCAGTGTTCACTGTAGTCTGAGGTTTTTCATTTTTGGAGTGCAGATCACCTCCAGTTAGTTCTTCAACCACTGCTGGTTGTAGTCTGCTGAGCGTGTGTCACTGCCTCATCTTGACATTTTTCTCAAATTGTGCTGCTCCATTCTATTTCAAATAACTCAATCTATTAGTGTGACCCTTCCATCCGTATACAATACATTGGTTGCAAAACTATAGAAGTACACAAAGGAGCCTTTCACAGCTAGTGAACAGTTGTGTGCAGTGTTCACTGTAGTCTGAGGTTTTCATTTTTGGAGTGCAGATCACGCTCCAGTTAGTTCTTCAACCACTGCTGGTTGTAGTCTGCTGAGCGTGTGTCACTGCCTCATCCTTGACATTTTTCTCAAATTGGTGCTGCTCCATTCTATTTCAAATAACTCAAATCTATTAGTGTGACGCGCTTCCATCCGTATACAATACATTGGTTGCAAACACTATAGAAGTACACAAAGGAGCCTTTCACAGCTAGTGAACAGTTGTGTGCAGTGTTCACTGTAGTCTGAGGTTTTCATTTTTGGAGTGCAGATCACGCTCCAGTTAGTTCTTCAACCACTGCTGGTTGTAGTCTGCTGAGCGTGTGTCACTGCCTCATCCTTGACATTTTTCTCATAATTGGTGCTGCTCCATTCTATTTCAAATAACTCAAATCTATTAGTGTGACGCGCTTCCATCCGTATACAATACATTGGTTGCAAACACTATAGAAGTACACAAAGGAGCCTTTCACAGCTAGTGAACAGTTGTGTGCAGTGTTCACTGTAGTCTGAGGTTTTCATTTTTGGAGTGCAGATCACGCTCCAGTTAGTTCTTCAACCACTGCTGGTTGTAGTCTGCTGAGCGTGTGTCACTGCCTCATCCTTGACATTTTTCTCAAATTGGTGCTGCTCCATTCTATTTCAAATAACTCAAATCTATTAGTGTGACGCGCTTCCATCCGTATACAATACATTGGTTGCAAACACTATAGAAGTACACAAAGGAGCCTTTCACAGCTAGTGAACAGTTGTGTGCAGTGTTCACTGTAGTCTGAGGTTTCTTTTTGGAGTGCAGATCACCTCCAGTTATTCTTAACCACTGCTGGTTGTAGTCTGCTGAGCGTGTGTCACTGCTCATCCTTGACATTTTCTCAAATTGGTGCTGCTCCATCTTTTCAATAACTCAAATCTATTAGTGTGACCTTCCATCGTATACATACATTGGTTGCAACACTATGAAGTACACAAAGGAGCCTTCACAGCTAGTGAACAGTTGTGTGCAGTGTTCACTGTAGTCTGAGTTTTCATTTGAGTGAGATCACGCTCCAGTTAGTTCTTCAACCACTGCTGGTTGTAGTTGCTGGCGTGTGTCACTGCTCTCCTTGACATTTTTCTCAAATTGTGCTGCTCCATTCTATTTCAAATAACTCAAATCTATTAGTGTGACGGCTCCATCGTATACAATACATGGTCAAACACATAGAAGTACACAGGACCTTCACAGCTAGTGAACAGTTGTGTGCAGTGTTCACTGTATCTGAGTTTTCATTTTGGAGTGCGATCATGCTCCAGTTAGTTTTCACATGCTGGTGTAGTCTGCTGAGGTGTGTCACTGCCTCATCTGACATTTTTCTCAAATGGTGCGCTCCATTCTATTTCAATACTCAAATTATTGTGTGACCCTTCCATCCGTATACAATACATTGGTTGCAAACCTATAAAGTAACAAGAGCTTTCACAGCTAGTGAACAGTTGTGTGCAGGTTCACTGTAGTCTGAGGTTTTCATTTTGGATGAGATCCTCAGTTAGTTTTAACCACTGCTGTTTAGTCTGCTGAGCGTGTTCACTGCCTCTCCTTGACATTTTTCTCAATTGTGCTGCTCCTTCTATTTCAAATAACTCAAATCTATTAGTGTAACTTCATTGTATACATACATTGGTTGCAAACACTATGAAGTACACAAAGAGCCTTTCACAGCTAGTGAACAGTTGTGTGCAGTGTTCATGTATCTGAGTTTTCATTTTTGGAGTGCAGATCACCTCCAGTTAGTTCTTCAACCACTGCTGGTTGTAGTCTGCTGAGCGTGTGTCACTGCCTCATCCTTGACATTTTTCAATTGTTGCTGCTCCATTCTATTTCAAATAACTCAAATCTATTAGTGTGACCCTTCCATCCGTATACAATACATTGGTTGAAAACTATAGAAGTACACAAAGGAGCCTTTCACAGCTAGTGAACAGTTGTGTGCAGTGTTCACTGTAGTCTGAGGTTTTCATTTTTGGAGTGCAGATCAGCTCCAGTTAGTTCTTAACCACTGCTGGTTGTAGTCTGCTGAGCGTGTGTCACTGCCTCACCTTGACATTTTTCTCAATTGGTTGCTCTCCATTCTATTTCAAATATCAAATCTATTATGTACCGTTCCATCCGTATACAATACATTGGTTGCAAACCTATAGAAGTACACAAAGGAGCTTCACAGTAGTGAACAGTTGTGTGCAGTGTTCACTGTAGTCTGAGGTTTTCATTTTTGGAGTGCAGATCGCTCCAGTTAGTCTTCACCACTGTGGTTTAGTCTGCTGAGGTGTGTCACTGCTCATCTTGACATTTTTCAAATTGGTGCCTGCTCCATTCTATTTCAAATAACCAAATCTATTAGTGTACGGCTTCATCCGTATACAACATTGGTTGCAAACACTTAGAAGTAACAAAGGAGCCTTTACAGTAGTGAACAGTTGTGTGCAAGTTCTGTAGTCGCTGAGGTTTTCATTTTTGGAGTGCATCACGCTCAGTTAGTTCTTACCATGCTGGTTGTAAGTCTGCAGCGTTGTGTCACTCCTATCCTTGACATTTTTTCAAATTGTGTGCTCCATCTATTTCAAATACTCAAATCTATTAGTGTGACGCGTTCCATCCGTATACAATACATTGGTTGCAAACTAATAAGTACCAAAGGAGCCTTTCACACAGTGAACAGTTGTGTGCAGTGTTCATGTAGTCTGAGGTTTTCTTTTGAGTCAGTCACCTCAGTTATTCTTACACTGTGTTGAGTGGGTGTCATGCCTCATCTTGACATTTTCTCAATTGGTGCTGCTCCATTCTATTCAAATAACTCAATTATTAGTGTGACGCGCTTCCATCGATACAATACATTGGTTCAAACACTATAGAGTACACAAAGGACCTTTCATAGTGAACAGTTGTGTGCAGTGTTCACTGTAGTCTGAGGTTTCATTTTGGAGTGCAGATCACGCTCCAGTTAGTTCTTCAACCACTGCTGGTTGTAGTCTGCTGAGCGTGTGTCACTGCCTCATCCTTGACATTTTTCTCAAATTGGTGCTGCTCCATTCTATTTCAAATAACTCAAATCTATTAGTGTGACGCGCTTCCATCCGTATACAATACATTGGTTGCAAACACTATAGAAGTACACAAAGGAGCCTTTCACAGCTAGTGAACAGTTGTGTGCAGTGTTCACTGTAGTCTGAGGTTTTCATTTTTGGAGTGCAGATCACGCTCCAGTTAGTTCTTCAACCACTGCTGGTTGTAGTCTGCTGAGCGTGTGTCACTGCCTCATCCTTGACATTTTTCTCAAATTGGTGCTGCTCCATTCTATTTCAAATAACTCAAATCTATTAGTGTGACGCGCTTCCATCCGTATACAATACATTGGTTGCAAACACTATAGAAGTACACAAAGGAGCCTTTCACAGCTAGTGAACAGTTGTGTGCAGTGTTCACTGTAGTCTGAGGTTTTCATTTTTGGAGTGCAGATCACGCTCCAGTTAGTTCTTCAACCACTGCTGGTTGTAGTCTGCTGAGCGTGTGTCACTGCCTCATCCTTGACATTTTTCTCAAATTGGTGCTGCTCCATTCTATTTCAAATAACTCAAATCTATTAGTGTGACACGCTTCCATCCGTATACAATACATTGGTTGCAAACACTATAGAAGTACACAAAGGAGCCTTTCACAGCTAGTGAACAGTTGTGTGCAGTGTTCACTGTAGTCTGAGGTTTTCATTTTTGGAGTGCAGATCACGCTCCAGTTAGTTCTTTAACCACTGCTGGTTGTAGTCTGCTGAGCGTGTGTCACTGCCTCATCCTTGACATTTTTCTCAAATTGGTGCTGCTCCATTCTATTTCAAATAACTCAAATCTATTAGTGTGACGCGCTTCCATCCGTATACAATACATTGGTTGCAAACACTATAGAAGTACAAAAAGGAGCCTTTCACAGCTAGTGAACAGTTGTGTGCAGTGTTCACTGTAGTCTGAGGTTTTCATTTTTGGAGTGCAGATCACACTCCAGTTAGTTCTTCAACCACTGCTGGTTGTAGTCTGCTGAGCGTGTGTCACTGCCTCATCCTTGACATTTTTCTCTAATTGGTGCTGCTCCCTTCTATTTCAAATAACTCAAATCTATTAGTGTGACGCGCTTCCATCCGTATACAATACATTGGTTGCAAACACTATAGAAGTACACAAAGGAGCCTTTCACAGCTAGTGAACAGTTGTGTGCAGTGTTCACTGTAGTCTGAGGTTTTCATTTTTGGAGTGCAGATCACGCTCCAGTTAGTTCTTCAACCACTGCTGGTTGTAGTCTGCTGAGCGTGTGTCACTGCCTCATCCTTGACATTTTTCTCTAATTGGTGCTGCTCCATTCTATTTCAAATAACTCAAATCTATTAGTGTGACGCGCTTCCATCCGTATACAATACATTGGTTGCAAACACTATAGAAGTACACAAAGGAGCCTTTCACAGCTAGTGAACAGTTGTGTGCAGTGTTCATTGTAGTCTGAGGTTTTTATTTTTTGAGTGCAGATCACGCTCCAGTTAGTTCTTCAACCACTGCTAGTTTAAGTCTGCTGAGCATGTGTCACTGCTCATCCTTGACATTTTTCTCTAATTGGTGCTGCTCCATTCTATTTCAAATAACTCAAATCTATTAGTGTGACGCGCTTCCATCCGTATACAATACATTGGTTGCAAACACTATAGAAGTACACAAAGGGGCCTTTCACACCTAGTGAACAGTAGTCTGCAGTGTTCACTGCAGTCTCTGCGGAATAACAACACTTAGGCCTTATAACTTTTCTGACTTTCTTTATCAATCTACCAAGATGAAGAAGGCAGGGAGTAAGGCACGTGGTCGTGGCCATGGAGTTTCAGCAGGGAGAGGACGTGGGGATTCTGTGGCTGCTGCCGCCCCCAGTGACACAGCATCCACCAGTTTTCCCCGTGAGCGTTCCTTTATGCGCACTTTTGTAGGAGCTCGGCGTACCCCCTGCTGCGGGAAGAACAAATTGAAGCCGTTGTTGGTTGGATGGCAGCCAATGCATCGACTTCAATTGCTTCCACCTCCTCTCAGGACCACAGCACTGTTGAGCAACCATCTGTCTCTTCACCGCCTGCCAAATTGCCCAGGCAGTCAGAGAGTTCTGTACAGGAGCCAGCTGAGTCTCTGCTTCTGTTCTCAGAATCTGTTGGCTTGCAAACAGGGGCCCAGCCAAGCAGCATTCTGGAATGTGAAGAAGAGGGAGTATGCAGTGATGCGCAACAGCTGTGTCTCTCTGAATCAGAAGAGGCGGGTGAGCCAGTGCCGATGGTCAGCACACCGCAGAACGCATCTGATGATGATGAGACTCAGGTGCCAGTTTCTGTTGAGCATGGTGCTGGCCAGACCACCCAACAGCAGCAGGTGTTGGAAGAGGGTAGTGGAGATGATGAGGTCCAAGACCCAACATGGCGTGAGGAACAGGAAGGTGGTGGGAGCAGCTCTGAGGAAGAGATTGCCCCAACGGTCCAAACAGGAGGGAGAGGTAGGCTGCAGACTCGGTTGCCTGTAGCCTCCAGTTTGGCACCTGTTCGGAGCAGTTCTCTTCCAAAAGTCAAAACGGGCGCTCCCAGGACTTGCACTGCGT
>JARQOD010000003.1:374102156-374198640 GCA_033576555.1 Oophaga sylvatica | reverse complement strand
GGTCCTTTTTTGTCACACTTACAGATGATATTTGCTATGTCAAATGCAAGCTGTGTAATCAAAAAGTAAAAAGAGGTAAAAGTGTCAGTAACCTCAATACCACAAATATGTGGAAACGTGCGCAGAAAGCACATAGTTGAGTTACAAAGACACACTGGAGATGTAGGCCAACCTACAGCACCACCTACATCTTCAGGTCGTGTTGGAGCCTCTTCCTCCAGCTCACACACAGCTGGTTCGGCTTCCTCACAGGATCGCCATGGAGGAACCTTGGTCACTGTTGTCCAGAGACAAAGTGTTATTCCACCCACAGCAGCAAGTTCCCTGTCATCCTCACACTCCCAGGCCACAAAACAGCCATCGGTAGCACAGGCATGGGATAAAAGACGGCCATACTCGGGAAACCATCCACGAGCACAGGCTCTGAATGCTGGCATTGCAAAACTCCTGTCCTTGAAATGCTGTCATTCAGGCTGGTGGAGACTGACAGTTTACGGAACTTAATGGCATTGGCAGTCCCACAATACAATGTGCCAAGCCGATTTTATTTCAGCAGGCAAGCCGTCCCTGGTCTGCAAAAGCATGTTGAGGGAAAAATTAAACATGCGCTACTAAACGCCGTCAGTAGCAAGGTCCACCTGACCACCGATGCGTGGACCAGTACCCTTGGCCAGGGACGATACCTTTCCCTCACTGCCCATTGGTCAATGTTGTGGAGCCGGGTACAGATCTTGCGAGTGGCGCTGTACGTGTTCTGCCAACTCCAAGGATTGCAGGAATCAAGTCTGTACACATTGACCTCCTCCTCTACTCCAGTTCCTTAGAATCATCGCTGCAGGAGCCGTCACGGTCTACCTCCACATGGACCCGTGAACGCTTACCTGTTGCGACCGATATGAGCACAGCCGTGGCCAAACGTCAACAGGCCGTCCTGAAATTAATTTCCATGGGGAATCGAAGCCACACAGCTCTGGAATGCCATCAAGCAGGAGAGCGACGTGTGGTTTTTGCCAGCGAATCTCCAGCCAGGCTTGGTAGTGTGTGACAATGGCCGAAATCTGGTGGCAGCTCTGGGCCTTGGCAACCTCACTCACATACCATGTCTGGCACATGTGCTCAACTTGGTCGTGCAGAGTTTTTTGAGGGACTATCCGGATGTTGATGCACTGCTGCACAAGGTCCGCCTAGAGTGCGCTCACTTGCGACGTTCCAGCATGGCCAGATTGCGCATTGCTGCTCTGCAACGCAGATTTCGCCTTCCTGAACATCGCATCATATGTGACGTAGCCACCAGGTGGAATTCCACGTTACATATGTTGGAGCGGTTGTGTGAGCAGCAGCCAGCAGTAATGGAGTATCAGCTGCATCAGGCGCAATCAACTCGCAATTTGCGCCGTTCACACTTCACCACTACTGAGTGGGCCTCTATGAAGGACATCTGCTACGTTTTGCGTGCGTTTGATGAGTCAACGCGGATGGCGAATGCAGATGATGCACTAGTCAGCCTGACTGTCCCCTTATCTGCCTGTTTCAAAAAACACTGCAAGCACTAAGGGATGAGGTTTTGGAAGAGGTGGAGGATGAGGAGTCACAAATTCCATCACCTTCTGGACAGTCAGCGCAACGTGGTTCCTCACAAAGGGCTGGGCAGGGCTCACTTTGTTAGGAGGATGAGGAGGAGTCAATGGAGGAGGAAGACATCGCTCCAGAGGGAGGTACACAACGCTCTAGTCAGTATGTAGAGCGAGGGTGGGGTGATGCAGAGCAGGCAGAGATTACGCCTCTTGCAGGGGACTGCGTTTCTTGGCCAGTTGGGAGTCTGCAGCACATGGTTGATTTCATGCTGCAGTGCCTGAGAAACGACCGCCGCATTGCCCACATTCTCACCACGTCTGATTATTGGGTGTACACCCTCCTAGACCCTCGCTACCGGGACAACTTACAAAGCCTCATCACACCGTTGAACCGGGAGCGTAAAATACGGGAGTACCAAGACACACTGGTGCAATCCATAATGTTCTCCATTCCAGCCGAGAGCACTGCTGCTGCTACTGCTTTACAAAGCAGCTCTGTGCGTCGAGGCAGTGGAGACAGCTCTGCAACAACAGGGACAGCTCTGCAACAACAGGGAGCACAAGCAGCGCCTCTGCCAGGGCAAGACCAGTATGTTCCAAATGTGGCAAAGTTTTGTGGCAGCGCCACCAATGTGTACACCATCCGAGACGGCTCCAGTCAGCAGGAGGCAACGTTTCCGTAAGATGGTGACAGACTACAAGTCTTGCCCTCTCAGTGTACTCCCAGATGGCTCTTCCCTATTCAAGTTTGCCTGTCCGCTTTCCGATTAAATAACTGGTTGGCAACGTTATCCATGTCTCCTGTTATGTATATCTTTTGTAGGGATCCGCTCTGGTAGGCAGGGGCCGGGCCGCAGTAATGAGGTAAACACACAGGCGTTCAGTTCAAAGTTCAGTGGTTTTAATGACGGGTTCAACAAAAGTCCAGATAACAAAATCAAAACAGAACATAAATCACTCCAGTTTGGAGAACCACTGGTCCCAGACTCACCCTTGCTTGGGACGGCCTTAACTAAGCGGCTGCAGGTCAGCAGAGACCGCCAGGTGCCATTCCGGGTGGTCTGGTACTTGCTTTCTGGTGCACACTGACACACTGTAACAAAACACTCTTCCAGCCTGTCTCCAGCCAAACTCCTTCCTTCCTTCCCCTCCTCATACTCCCACAGCTTCTTGTTAAATAGGCCTAGTCCACACCCTCAGGTGAGGTACACATCAGCTGACCTGATCACGTGAATATGACCTCATCACAGGTCCTTGTGATCATGGAAAATCCTGACCAAACTTCAGTCTGCTAGAAGAAATATATCTCCCATCCAGCAAGATCCCCTTTGGTGTACCACATACCTCCCCCCTTTGTTCAACCTTAGGAGGGTGGACACATGACATACAGTGAACTCTGGACAGTGCATCTGCGTTCCCCTATAATTTACCTGCCCGATGTTCTACTGAAAATTTGAAATTTTGCAGGGACATAAACCACCTGGTGACTCGTGCATTTCTCTCTTTGGCTTGACTTATCCAAGTCAGAGGGGAATGATCAGTTACCAACCGAAACGTTCTCCCCAACAGATAGTAGCGCAATGACTCCAGTGCCCATTTGATGGCCAGGCACTCTCTCTCTACAATGCTGTATCTGGTTTCAGCTGGAGTAAGCTTTCGACTCAGGAAACTAATGGGATGCTCCTCCCCGTTAACCTCCTGAGACAGCACGGCACCCAGACCTACCTCTGACGCATCAGTCTGGACAATGAATTCTCTTTTGAAGTCGGGTGTGATCAGAACTGGTGACCCACACAGTGCCCCTTTTAGTTTTACAAACGCTTCTTCAATCTGATCATTCCAGCCAACCATTACTGACTTCCTCCCTTTCAGGCAGTCAGTTAACGGCGCCGACAGGGTTGCAAAATTGGGAATAAACCGACGGTAATATCACACTAACCCCAAAAACCCTTTCACTTGTTTTGTGGTGAGGGGACGGGGCCAGTTTTGGATTGCCTCCACTTTGTTTATTTGAGGTTTGATAACTCCTCTCCCAATCACATACCCCAGGTACCGAGCTTCCTCCAACCCTATGGAACACTTCTTTGGGTTGGCAGTTAGCCCTGCTTGTCGCAGAGAATCAATCACCGCCTGTACCTTGGCTAAGTGACTTTCCCAGTCTGCACTGTACACCACAATATCGTCGAGATAGGCCGCGGCATATCGGCGATGAGTACGAAGAACAACATCCATTAACCTCTGGAAAGTCGCTGGAGCGCCATGCAACCCGAAGGGTAGGACTATATACTGGAACAGTCCCTCGGGTGTTACAAAAGCAGTTTTCTCTCTTGCTGCTTTTGTTAGGGGCACCTGCCAATACCCTTTTGTGAGGTCAATGACTGAAAAATACCGGGCCTGCCCAAACCGCTCTATTAACTCATCGACCCGGGGCATGGGGTAGGCGTCAAATTTAGAAATTTCATTAAGTTTTCTGAAGTCATTACAGAACCTTAGTGTCCCATCTTGTTTTGGTATTAGGACTATTGGGCTGGCCCACTCACTCTGGGACTCTTCAATAACCCCTAACTGCAGCATCTTCTTTACCTCTTCTGAGATGGCTTGTCGCCGGGCCTCAGGCACCCGATATGGCTTTAATCGGACTTTGGCCTGCGGCTCCGTGACAATGTCATGTTGGATTAGGGAGGTACGGCCAGGGAGCTCTGAGAAAACATCGGTATTTCGGCTAACAAACTCTCGGACCTCCTGAACTTGTCTAGGAGACAAAGTGTCTGCTATTTTGACGGCGGGGAGAACTTCTCTTGCCTTCTCCTGAGGCAAGGGAGCCCTCTCTACTGGAAATGCAGGCCGTGGACAATCCTCACCAAGAGGGTCTCTGTCTTTCCATGGTTTGAGCAGATTCACATGGTATACCTGTTCTGGCTTTCTTCGCCCTGGTTGGTGTACTTTATAGTTTACGGGACCCACCTTCTCCATAATCTCGTAGGGTCCCTGACACCTTGCAAGGAACTTACTATCCACTGTAGGCACAAGTACCAACACCCGATCCCCAGGGTTAAAGGACCTTACCCGTGCCTCCCGGTTATAGACCTGCCTCTGTGACCTTTGTGCTGCTTCCATATGTTCTCGGACTAATGGTAGGACTGTCTCCATTCTCTCTTGCATTTAGGCCACATGTTCTATCACACTTTTGTGGGGAGTTGGTTGGTTTTACCAGGTCTCTTTAGCTATATCGAGTAAGCCACGGGGATGTCTGCCATATAATAGTTCGAAGGGCGAGAACCCCGTAGATGCCTGGGGCACCTCCCGCACTGCAAACATCAGGTATGGCAACAAGAGATCCCAGTCCTTACCATCTTTAGAGACAACTTTTTTCAACATATTCTTCAGGGTCTTATTGAACCTTTCTACCAACCCGTCTGTTTGAGGATGACAGACCGATGTGCGCAACTGTTTAACACTCAACAAGTGGCAGAGTTCCTTCATGATTTTTGACATGAAGGGGGTCCCCTGGTCTGTTAAGATTTCTTGAGGGATTCCCACCCGAGAGAACATACCCATGAGTTCTTTTGCGATAAGTTTGGCAGAGGTGTGGGCGCAGGGGAATAGCCTCAGGATACCTGGTAGCGTAATCTAGAACTACGAGGATATGTTGGTGACCCCTCGCTGATTTATTAACAGGCCCCACCAGATCCATGGCTATTCTCTAAAACGGGACCTCTATAATTGGTAATGGTACTAAGGGACTCCGAAAATGAGGCTGCGGACTGGTTACCTGACACACGGGACAAGAGTTACAATACCGTTTAACTTCTTCATAGACCCCTAGCCAGTAAAACCGTTGTAGAAATCGGTCTAGGGTTTTCTTTTGACCCAGATGTCCCCCAGTACATGCGCATGCGCTAGGTCCATTACCAACTTACGATACGACTGGGGTACCAGCA
Organism: Oophaga sylvatica; assembly: GCA_033576555.1. Classification (NCBI taxonomy): domain Eukaryota; kingdom Metazoa; phylum Chordata; class Amphibia; order Anura; family Dendrobatidae; genus Oophaga; species Oophaga sylvatica. Next base: position 374,193,125 of record JARQOD010000003.1, on the reverse strand, counting down.
ACTGCTCGACAATGTCCCCACGTACTTTTTCAACCCGATACAGCAAATCTTGGTTCAGCTCGAATTGGGGAAATACTGTAGCTGCCCCGGGTTGTTGGTGTTCCCCATTGACAACCAGTACATTTTCCCGAGCTCGAGCCAACGTAGGGTCCCGGATTTGCGCCGTACCAAAATTGTCACCTGTCACATTTAAGTCTGACAATTCCGGTCCCAGTGGCAATATATTCCATCTCCCCAGCTAACACTTGTATAGGAGAGGGGTTTTCCTCCTCCACCGAAGGCAAAGGTACTCCTACCGCCAGCACATCTTTCTCTGGGCCACCAGGTTCATGCCCGATTTCTGGAGAATGCAACCTGGTTGCCACTGGTGCCGACGACTGTTCCGTGGGAGGGGTAATTACAGGCCAAAGCACAGAAAATAACGGAAAATCTCTCCCCATTATTACCTCATAATGCAAATTAACCACCACCCCACCTCGTGGCACCTCCTCCCCGCTGGCGTGTTGATCATCACCAGGGCGGTAGGATAATGTTTTAGGTCCCCATGTATACACAATACACCCATTTTCCGACCAGTATACTCGCTGATTTGGATGTGGCTGGCTCGTATTAGGGTTACGAGACTCCCTGAGTCCAGAAGAGCCACAGCAGGGTTACCCTCCACCTCCACTTTACACAAATGGTTCATACTGGGTCCCTCTGGTTTGCCCACTGCACACATGTGTTCGGCATAGTGAGACTGATAGTACCCATAGTTTGTGTCCATGGGCTCAGTCAGGTGGGGGCAATCAGCTCTCACATGTCCTGGTTCTTGGCACCGCCAACAGATTATGGGGCCTCTTTCGTCCCCAGACGTGTCTTGGGCGGCCTTCCGAGTCTCTGCTCGCCGAACGGCAGGTGAAGGTTTGGGGAATTTACTCATTACCTTCCGGGTAGTCTCTCCCTGTATCTCCTTGGTAGCCCCATATCTTTCAATGAGGTCTACCATTTGGAGACCATCAGTAGGGGCTGCCTGTCCAACCCAGGTTTGCAGGGTGTGGGGCAAAGTCCTACAGAATTTATCAGTCACTATACGATCCAGCATAGCACGGGGTGACAACACCTCCGGCTGCAACCACTTTTCCATCAGGTGTATCAAGTCATAATACTGGGACCGAGCTGTCTCGGAAGTGGAAAACTTCCACTGGTGTACCGCTGGGCCCGGACTAACACATTTACCCCAAGACGTGAGAGTATCTCACCCTTGACGATCTCGTAGTCCGTCTGATGCTCGGGGGGTAGGTCCCTATAGACTTTCGCGGGTCCTGGAGCCAAAAACGGAGCCACGATCTCGGCCACTGGTCCCGGGCAGTCTCTCCTCTTAGCCACGCCTTCAAACATCTCCAGGTATACCTCGACGTCATCTGATTGCTCCATCTTTGGGATCGCTGTACACACCGCTTTCCGGACATCCTGGCATCCCGGGCAGCTCCTGCTGTCTGCGGCGCTGCGATGTGCTGCATCAGTAGACTATTGGTTTCCTGTTGCTGCTACATAGCCTGCTGTTGCTGCTGTGTAGCCTGCTGTTGCTGCTGTGTAGCCTGCTGTTGCTGCTGCATAGTCTGCTGCTGCTGTCGCATGGCCTCCACCAGCATCTTTACTGTGCTCTCCATCTCCGGACAGTTCTCCACCGGGTTTTGCGTTACTTTTTCACCCAGGACATCGACTGTCATGCAGAGGAAAAAAAAACAAACAATACCACAGCCTGACCTCACTGCGTGTGCCCGCTTTCAAGCCACCAATTGTAGGGATCCGCTCTGGTAGGCAGGGGCCGGGCCGCAGTAATGAGGTAAACACACAGGCGTTCAGTTCAAAGTTCAGTGGTTTTAATGACGGGTTCAACAAAAGTCCAGATAACAAAATCAAAACAGAACATAAATCACTCCAGTTTGAAGAACCACTGGTCCCAGACTCACCCTTGCTTGGGACGGGCTTAACTAAGCGGATGCAGGTCAGCAGAGACCGCCAGGTGCCATTCCGGGTGGTCTGGTACTCGCTTCCTGGTGCACACTGACACACTGTAACAAAACACTCTTCCAGCCTGTCTCCAGCCAAACTCCTTCCTTCCTTCCCCTCCTCATACTCCCACAGCTTCTTGTTAAATAGGCCTAGTCCACACCCTCAGGTGAGGTACACATCAGCTGACCTGATCACGTGACTATGACCTCATCACAGGTCCTTGTGATCATGGAAAATCCTGACCAAACTTCAGTCTGCTAGAAGAAATATATCTCCCATCCAGCAAGATCCCCTTTGGTGTATCACACTTTCTACCACCTGAACTCTACTCCCTGGGCTACAACACTGCCAGTTGCTGCCCAGAAGTGTCGTGTCCACAGACCAATACACAAGCTATAGTGTTAGTGGGGTTTAGTAACGCCAGCTGTTCCCCTGCTGTGTGTACGGCAAAAAGTCCTGCTGCCTCCACCCTCTTCTCTTCTCATCCCTGGGCTCCAACAACGCCAGTTGTTGCCATGAAGTGCTGTTAGCACAGTCAACACTTGCTCCTGTGTTACTGGGGTTCAGTAATGTCAGCTATTCCCCTGCTGTGTGTACGGCAAAAAGTCCTGCTGCCTCCACCCTCTTCTCTTCTCATCCCTGGGCTCCAACAACGCCAGTTGTTGCCATGAAGTGCTGTTAGCACAGTCAACACTTGCTCCTGTGTTACTGGGGTTCAGTAATGTCAGCTGTTCCCCTGCTGTGTGTATGGCAAAAAGTCCTGCTGCCTCCACCCTCTTTCTTCTCATCCCTGGGCTCCAACAACGCCAGTTGTTGCCATGAAGTGCTGTTAGCACAGTCAACACTTGCTCCTGTGTTACTGGGGTTCAGTAATGTCAGCTGTTCCCTGCTGTGTGTACGGCAAAAAGTCCTGCTGCCTCCACCCTCTTCTCTTCTCATCCCTGGGCTCCAACAACGCCAGTTGTTGCCATGAAGTGCTGTTAGCACAGTCAACACTTGCTCCTGTGTTACTGGGGTTCAGTAATGTCAGCTGTTCCCCTGCTGTGTGTACGGCAAAATGTCCTGCTGCCTCCACTCTCTTCTCTTCTCATCCCTGGCCTCCAACAACGCCAGTTGTTGCCATGAAGTGCTGTTAGCACAGTCAACACTTGCTCCTGTGTTACTGGGGTTCAGTAATGTCAGCTGTTCCCCTGCTGTGTGTACAGCAAAAAGTCCTGCTGCCTCCACCCTCTTCTCTTCTCATCCCTGGGCTCCAACAACGCCAGTTGTTGCCATGAAGTGCTGTTAGCACAGTCAACACTTGCTCCTGTGTTACTGGGGTTCAGTAATGTCAGCTGTTCCCCTGCTGTGTGTACGGCAAAAAGTCCTGCTGCCTCCACCCTCTTCTCTTCTCATCCCTGGGCTCCAACAACGCCAGTTGTTGCCATGAAGTGCTGTTAGCACAGTCAACACTTGCTCCTGTGTTACTGGGGTTCAGTAATGTCAGCTGTTCCCCTGCTGTGTGTACGGCAAAATGTCCTGCTGCCTCCACCCTCTTCTCTTCTAATCCCTGGGCTCCAACAACGCCAGTTGTTGCCATGAAGTGCTGTTAGCACAGTCAACACTTGCTCCTGTGTTACTGGGGTTCAGTAATGTCAGCTGTTCCCCTGCTGTGTGTACGGCAAAAAGTCCTGCTGCCTCCACCCTCTTCTCTTCTCATCCCTGGGCTCCAACAACGCCAGTTGTTGCCATGAAGTGCTGTTAGCACAGTCAACACTTGCTCCTGTGTTACTGGGGTTCAGTAATGTCAGCTGTTCCCCTGCTGTGTGTACGGCAAAATGTCCTGCTGCCTCCACCCTCTTCTCTTCTCATCCCTGGCCTCCAACAACGCCAGTTGTTGCCATGAAGTGCAGTTAGCACAGTCAACACTTGCTCCTGTGTTACTGGGGTTCAGTAATGTCAGCTGTTCCCCTGCTGTGTGTACGGCAAAAAGTCCTGCTGCCTCCACCCTCTTCTCTTCTCATCCCTGGGCTCCAACAATGCCAGTTGTTGCTCGGAAGTAATTGGCACGGGTACTGACTCCTGCCCAGCCTGGTTACAGCACGACAGCTGTTTCCTGGCAGTGTCAACGTCAATTAGCCTCCAATAAGTTGTCCTGTCGTGTTGCATTCGGGTTAGCCAACTCTATGGTGCCTGCAGTTTAGGTGATTCCTATGTGTGCTGTGGGATATGTAAATAAAGGCTGTTTCCATTGTGACAATAGGACAAGCACCCACTGTAGGACTGTGTGATTCTGTAAGGTTCTGTGTACATGTTCCTGAAACTCAGTTTGTTCGTCAGCCATTTTACTTTCTGTCTTGCTGCAGCTATCTTGCCCTCAGTCAAAATGGAGTTTCCAGCTTGCATGTTCCCACCCTGATTCTCTCCTTTTGCTTCTTAAGCAGCCACAGCTGAGCAATCAGTGCTTCAGAATCTAGCCTGCAGTGAACCTGTGACCTGACTCCTAAAGCCTTGGACCTTGTACCCCAGCTATTCCTACTGAGGAACTCTGAAGCACTTGTGGACTCTGAACCCTGCTCTTTGAAAGACCCACGTTTGCATGGACTTACGGTAACAGAGAAGAAGATCCTGAACCTGTTGTGGAGAGTGATTGCTGAGCTTAGATTACTCTGGCCTGCTGTGTCTCCTGCTTCTGTGTCTGCAAACTGTGTGACTATTTTTGCCAACTTGTATGAAGTAATACAAGACTTTCTATATGAAACCTGTGTCTCATGTATTTTCATCGCACCCAAGCACAAGACGCTATATGAACTGTACTACATACATTACAAGATTCTGAAGCCAAAACGTTAGTGTCTGCTGGGTCTGGAAAGGCTGTGTCTGCTGTAACTGTGGATATCGGATGTCCGGTTGTACTTTCTGTGATGACAGTGGTTGTGACTTCTCACAACCATTCCAGATGTCCGGGTGAACTTTCTGTGATGATAGTGGTTGTGACTTCTCACAACCATTCCAGGTGAGCAGTTCCCTTAATTTTTTTTCTCTCTGCAGTGTTACCACAGGTAAACACTATTGTTTTTTTTTTTTCTCCTCTCCTCTTCTTCCAGTACTCCTGTCTTAAAAGATCTGGAAAATGGAGGCCCGCATAAAGGAACTTTGCGGAGTGACTGATAATATCCTTGCAGATTTGCAGAATATAAAGACACGTTTTTCAAGCCTACAGGACCTCACTAATCACAATTTGCAAGTGTTTGGACAGACTGCCCAGGATTTGCGAGCCAGGATTGAGGTTCTAGAAGAGCGAGTCCAGGCTCCTGCCGTAGCCCCGAGTTCTGGGATTCCCAAGTTGCCCCCTTTTCGTTTTGGCGGTGAACGTGAGAAATTCAGGGGATTTATTAATCAATGCAATCTTTTTTTTTCTGCACATGCTTCACAATTTCCCACTGAACGATCTAAGGTGCTTACTATAATTATGTTGCTTACCAACAAGGCTTTGATGTGGGCAAACCCTCTGATTGAGACTGAGGATGATTGTTTGAATCACCTTGATGCTTTTATTTCAGCCATGGGGCAGGTGTTTGATGACCCCAATCGAGGTGCAACAGCTGAAGCAGCCATGTTAGCTTTGCGCCAAGGTAAGCACTCGGTAGCTGAATATGCCTTGGATTTCAGGAGATGGGCCCTTGATACCACCTGGGACAGTTCCGCCAAAAAATCTATTTTTCGAAAGGGGTTATCTCCACTGATTAAGGATGAACTTGCTCGTGCCGATCCTCCCACTGCGTTAGGTGACTTTATTAACTACTGCATCCGTATTGATACTCGTCTGACTGAACGCAGGCAAGAGAGATGGTTCGAAAGCAATCGCACTAACCTTTTCCTACCTTCCTCTCCAGCTAAGGAACCTTTGAGTAGGATTACACGGGAACCTGAACCTGAACCCATGCAGGTAGACTCTTTACAACGACGGGTTAGTGATGCACGCAAGGAACATCGTTTTAAGGAGAATCTATGTTTCTATTGTGGTAAGTCAGGGCACTTCATTATAAACTGCCCCAGCCGTTCTCGTAAGACTACTGCAGCACTCATTCATTGTGAGTGTTGCGAGAGGGGATCTGTCAGGTCCGAGCCTCAGGCTCCAGAGAGATCTGCAGCAACAGATCTTGATTTCTCGGACTTAAACTCCGTTACCTCTGAGGACGTTGACTGTGTAAACGCTGCCATTTTTCAAGTTTCCTCAGCGGTGTCCCAGCTGAGTTGTAAGAAAAACAATTCTCATTGCTTTCTTTCCATCAAACTCTGGGTTGACTCAGCTTGGGTGTCTAGCTCTGCTATGATCGACTCAGGGGCAAGTGGAAATTTTATGGATGTCTCCTTTGCTCTGAAACAGGGGATACGTTCAGTGAAGAAGGCTACTCCAGTACAGATGGAAACTGTGGATGGCTCCCTGCTGACCTCTGGACCAGTGGATCAGGAAACAGAGCCTTTGAGGGTTCTTATGGGTAAAGATCATCAAGAGAAACTGTCCTTTATGCTTATCTCTTCTCCCCACTTTCCCATTATTCTAGGGCTACCATGGCTGCAGGCTCAGAATCCTACCATTAACTGGGAGACCAAGGAATTACACTTTCCAGAGAAACAGATGAGTCCAAAAGTTTCAGCTTGCTCTGTTCCTAAAGGAACCATGTCAGTCCCTGAACTACCAGCTGTATACCAGGACTATGTGGATTTATGTGACAAGAAGAACGCTGACCAGCTTCCTCCTCACCGTCCATATGATTGTCCAATTGAATTATTGCCTGGAGCAGAGATACCTTTTGGTAAGATCTACCCCCTGGCGGGGCCCGAGCTAAAGGCTTTAAAGGATTACATAGACGAAAATCTAGCCAAGGGCTTCATACGCCCCTCTTCATCTCCTGCAGGTGCACCCATCTTCTTTGTAAAGAAGAAAGATGGATCTCTGAGACCATGCGTAGACTATAGGGAACTCAATAAGGTTACTATTAGAAACCGTTATCCATTGCCTTTAATCCCTGAGTTATTGGAGAGAGTGCGACATGCCAAAATTTTCTCTAAACTAGATCTTCGTGGGGCCTATAACTTAGTCCGTATTAGACCTGGGGATGAATGGAAGACTGCATTCAGGTCACGCTATGGACACTTTGAATATCTAGTTATGCCTTTTGGGCTGAGTACCGCCCCAGCCACTTTCCAACACTTGGTGAATGACATCTTCAGGGATCTCCTAGATACGTGGTAATTTATTTGGATGATATTCTAATTTTTTCTAACTCCACAGAGAAACATCATGGACATGTGAGAATGGTCTTGGAACTTCTAAGACAAAATCATCTTTACATCAAACTTGAAAAGTGTGAATTCCATAGGACCGAAATTCAATTTCTGGGGTATGTACTGTCTACACAAGGAATTAGTATGGATGGAAGCAAAACTCAAGCCATCAAGGATTGGCCAAGTCCTAGAAATGTGAAGGAGGTACAGCGCTTCATCGGGTTTGCCAACTTCTATAGACGTTTCATTAGAAATTTCTCTGAGGTAGTGTCACCTATCACCCAACTTACCCGGAAAGAGTCTAGGTTCTCCTGGACTCCCCAAGCCCAGGAAGCATTTTCCCGTCTAAAAGATAAATTTACCACTGCACCTATCCTAGTACATCCCAACCCCGAGCTTGCCTTCATAATAGAGGTGGATGCTTCAGACTGTGCCGTTGGAGCTATACTCTCTCAGAGAACAGGTGAGAAGAATGTCTTGCATCCCTGTGCCTTCTTTTCCCAGCAGTTGTCTTCGGCTGAGAGGAACTACGATGTGGGCAATAGAGAGTTGTTGGCCATTATTGCCGCCTTCAAAGAATGGAGACACCTTCTTCAGGGAGCTGCACAGCAAATAGTCGTCCTGACAGACCATCGTAACCTTGAGTTTATCAGGTCGGCTAAGTGCCTGACTCCTCGCCAGGCTCGCTGGAATCTTTTCTTAAACCAATTTAATTTTATCATTTCTTATAGACCAGGATCGCGCAATGGAAAGGCTGATGCACTCTCTAGGATTTACTCAGCAGAGACACGTCCAATTACTCCTCCTAAGACTATTCTTCCTGAATCTAAATTCCTAGGAGTAATTCATAATCAAGACCTACTTAAGGACATCAAGGAAGCATACCATGCGGATTCCTTTTTGGCACAACCCCCAAGGGACGTAAGTCTTGTCTTTAAGAATGGTGTGTGGATTCAGGGACAACGCCTGTATATTCCTGAAACAGTCAGATTGAGAGTATTGCAACTCATTCACGATTCCAAGATAGCTGGGCATAGAGGAATTCTAAAGACACAGGAATTTCTCTCTCGTTTCTTTTGGTGGCCCACTTGCAGGAAGGATGTTTTAAACTATGTCACTTCATGTGAAGTCTGTGCAAGATGCAAAACACCTCGCTCCTCACCAACTGGTCTGTTACAGCCTCTTCCCACCCCGTCCCGCCCGTGGGGATCCATTTCTATGGACTTCATTGTGGAGTTACCAACCTCTCAAGGGAAGAACACCATTCTAGTGGTGGTTGACCGTCTAACAAAGGCAGCTCATTTTATCCCTTGTGTCGGCTTACCCACTGCAAAACAGACATCAGATTTGATGATTAAAGATGTGTTTCGCTTACATGGAGTACCGGATGAGGTTATTTCGGATCGAGGGGTGCAATTCACTTCTAGGTTTTGGCAAAATTTCTGTGCAGCATTGGACATTAAAGTAAACCTTTCTTCTGCTTTTCATCCCCAGACTAATGGACAGACCGAACGAACCAATCAAACCCTGGAGCAGTATCTCCGCTGCTTTATCTGCCACCTACAGGATGATTGGGTGGATCTACTTCCATTAGCTGAGTTCTCGTATAACAACTCTCAGAGTGCCTCCACTAAGCAGTCTCCTTTTTACTCTAATCTAGGTTATCATCCTAACATTCTACCACGATTTCCCATAGAAACGCCTTTACCAGCAGTGGCTGAAAGAATCACGTCTTTACAGAAGAATATGGATCTTCTAAAGGAGAATCTGGAATCGGCTCAGGAAAGGTACAAGAAAGCAGCAGATAAATTTTGTAAACCTGCACCAGCTTTCAAGGTAGGAGACTTGGTCTGGCTGTCAACCAGAAATCTTAAGTTAAGGATTCCATCGTCTAAGTTGGGACATAAGTACATTGGACCCTATAAAATCAGTAAAATTATAAGTGCCGTTGCTTGTCGTCTTCAACTGCCCAGAACTATGAGAATTCACCCTGTCTTTCATGTATCCCTACTAAAGGCTGCGACACCCAATACGTTTCCTGGACGTTCTTCTCCTTGCCCTGACCCAGTGCTAGTCGATGGTCAGGAAGAATTTGTGGTGGAAAGGATTTTAGATTCCAGGTTGTATAGAAATCAGTTACAATATCTGATTAAATGGCAGGGCTACCCAGTGGAGGACAACTCATGGGAACCAGTCAATAACGTTAATGCTCCTCGCTTGCTCCGTCAGTTTCATCAGAGGTACCCACACAAGCCTGGCCTGAGGTCATCCGGAGGCTGTCCCTAAGGGGGGAGTAATGTAAGGTTCTGTGTACATGTTCCTGAAACTCAGTTTGTTCGTCAGCCATTTTACTTTCTGTCTTGCTGCAGCTATCTTGCCCTCAGTCAAAATGGAGTTTCCAGCTTGCATGTTCCCGCCCTGATTCTCTCCTTTTGCTTCTTAAGCAGCCACAGCTGAGCAATCAGTGCTTCAGAATCTAGCCTGCAGTGAACCTGTGACCTGACTCCTAAAGCCTTGGACCTTGTACCCCAGCTATTCCTACTGAGGAACTCTGAAGCACTTGTGGACTCTGAACCCTGCTCTTTGAAAGACCCACGTTTGCATGGACTTACGGTAACAGAGAAGAAGATCCTGAACCTGTTGTGGAGAGTGATTGCTGAGCTTAGATTACTCTGGCCTGCTGTGTCTCCTGCTTCTGTGTCTGCAAACTGTGTGACTATTTTTGCCAACTTGTATGAAGTAATACAAGACTTTCTATATCAAACCTGTGTCTCATGTATTTTCATCGCACCCAAGCACAAGTCGCTATATGAACTGTACTCCATACATTACAGAATCGGTAACTGCGGACGGCTTGCGGCCTGTCAACTTACATTTTCATGGGTGCCTTATGGTACCCGTCCGGGTTCCAGGACCGTCAGCTGTTTCTCCGCAGTGCCTTTGGCCTTGGTGCCTCCATCTCGGTATCCGAGTTCCAGCAACGTCTGCTGGTCCTTGGTAGTGCTTTGGAGCACATGTACCTCCTGCTTAGTAACCGTGTTCCAGTAACGTCAGCTGGTCCTCGGTTGTGCCATTGGCTCTTTTCCTTCTGCTGCCCCTCCGGGTTACAGCACAGTCAGCTGGTCCTCGTTACTTCCATTGTCTCTTGTACCATCTGATACCCGTCCAGGTTCCAGTAACGTCAGCTGGTTATCGGAAGTTAGTTAGCCTTCTTGTACCTTCAGCTACATTTACAAATTTAAGATTTTTTAAATGTTTTTTTGGGTAATCACTCTGGATCTCCAACAATGAAGACGACGACCCTGATGACCACCCCGAAGAAGATGACGACCACAAGGACGACGAGCATCAAGCCAACCAGCCTGAACACCATCACAAAGAAGAAATAAAAGATTACCCAGAAGAAGATCACCAACAGGACAAAGAAGGTTAAGACAAACTACAAGATACAGAACAAGAGACAGAAGAACAATAAGCAGAAGATTAAAAAGCAGAAGAACATGAAGTATAAGACCAAAATGAAGAGCAAAATATATGCTCTAAATTATAAGCAGAAGAAGACTAAGCAGTGTATGGGGGTGAGTCCGTTCCTCCTCGTGGTGCCCCTGGAAAATGCCTGCTGCTGCAGGCTAAACTGAACACGGACAAATACTGTTGTAATTTAAATCTTTTGTGACAGCAAGAACGGAAGGAAGAAAAATTCATACTTTTACAGATTACAAGTACAGGAATCTCTGTCACAAATAAGAATATGATGAAGAAGATGAAGATGAAGTAGAATATGAAGAAGAATAATAGTTTAATAAGAACAATATGAGTAATGTTAACAAAAAGATGAATAGCAAGAAGTTTAAGAAGAAGATAAAGAAGGTGAAGATGAAGAATAATTGGATGAAAAAGATGATGCTGCTGAAGATTATGAAGGAGAAAGTGTGGCAAAAGTTAAAAAGGTGAAGAGCATGGAAGTTGTGAAACATACATATTTGCCAAAATATAAAAAAGGTTAACAACATTGTCAATTTCTTCGTCAATCCGAACATCTTTTTTAAAAAAAAATATTAATGCTATTCCATTTGATTGGGTTAAACATCTATGCCTTTAATGTCTCCTCAACCTCCCCCAATACATTCTACATTACTCTTTGTTGTTTTCCTTCATGTACAATTAACCAACAAGGCAAGAATTGGGTTTTTTTAATTCCGATATTTTGTTCCCATAGACTTACATTGGATTTCCGGTATCGGTATCGGGTATCGCCGATACTTTTTGGGTATCGGCGATACCAATTCCGATCCGATACTTATTGGTATCGGAAAGTATCGCTCAACTCTATTAACTTTAGATTTGAAACCAATTCTGTCTTGTCCTCATTATTTCCTGTCTTGTCCTCATTATACATATGAACATATGTATGTTCATACGTATAAAATACTTAATACAAACAATTAACTTTAACTTCTCTTCACAATCCAACTTTGCATTCCAACACTACTTTTGTTGCAAGCAACACAGTCAGAAAAAAAATCTGTGCTCCCTCAGCAGTTGCAAGCTTTGTGCTGTCAGTGGACAGGCTCTTCACTCACCACTCACAGTTATAAGTCTTTCTAGCTTCACTGGTGGCAATCCATGTTCTGTAATAGTGCCCCTCTCATCCACTTTGGTTAAGCTCTTCCACCTGGGACAGATAACAACTACTGCAGAGAAGACTGGAATTTCTTACATTCTTCTTTTAAGCCAAAACAAGTCCATGCGGTGGCAAATCCTTTGGCAAGTGTCACCCACTACTTATTTACTAGCTTTCTACCTTGCAGACATCTTCTGCTTGGCCTTCTTCAACTTCTAATTCGCTTGGCTTTTTGTCTTTATATCTCTCTTTGGGAAACCTACACAGGAGAATTTAGCTCTCTGTACTCATCCAGAAGGGTGGGATAACATGCTAATGCTAATTACGCACTTCCAAATACTCAGCATTTCACAGAATAGCTCAGTGTGTTAACTTTTTATGCTCTGCATTACCCACTAGAACTACTGATGGAGTCATTTTGACTCCTTTCGTTTTTTATTTCTCTTCTGTGACTACATTTTTCAGAATTCCGGCTTGAAATTCGGTGACTTTTCCTCAAATATGATGTGAAAAAAGATTTTGTGAGAATAAATAATTTTGGTGAAAAATTTGCGCGTTTTTTTCAAAATTTACCAAGAACTACTGAAGGGAGTCATTTTGACTCCCTACTATATTTTGAGGTCCTTTTGTCACTAAATGTTGCTATAAAGTTTTGTGCATAATTTTTTCACCGGAGGATGAATCGGAATCTGAATTGCAGGAACATGTATTTGATTCTGACAGTGATGAAGATTTCATTCCTCAGAACATATCAAGTGAATCTGAAGACTCAGAAGGAACAAATCCAGAAGGTAAGTAGTTATGTGTATTTATTTGTTCTTCCACACACTGAGTTAGGGCCTGTGCACACTAGCAGAATTCTGGCTGAATAGCCATCTGGATATTCTTGCCGCAATACAGGCCGTACCTGCCCGCTCATGCCTGAAGCTCCGCTCCGAACCCCGGGCTGGAGCCGCTGTCAGGGACAGAGCAGCGCTTGCTTACGCGCGAGCACGGCTCCGTCCCAGACAGCGGCTCCAGCCCGGGGTTCGGAGCGGAGGTTCAGGTATGAAACTCCGCTCTGTACCTGAGCGGGCAGGTACGGGCCGGATTGTGGTGAGAATATCCGGTCGGATATTCCGCCGCTAATCCAGCCAGTGTGCACGGACCCTTACAAAACAAAAATTCTAAATATTCATCAACTTTTTTCCAGATATTCCAAGCACATCAACTGGGGATCGGGCTCATGCAGTTATGTTGCCTCGTGACCATCCTCCTGGTCGTGGACAGAAAAAATCAGCAAAACGTCCCAGAAATGAAAGAACAACAGATAACGATGGCGGCGAAGGTAATGCAACAACAAACACCAGAGAAGGCGAATCTGAAGGAATACTAGTTTCAGCGGATGGTATTCAATGGAAACCTGTTGAAATTGGAGAACACTTGCCTGGTAGGCGTGACAGCCAAAATATTCTTCGAGAAGCACCTGGCCCTACAGGATACGCCAGAAGAAATATCATTATCGATAGTCCTTTGAGCGCATGGCGTTTATTTTTTGATTCATATATATTGACACATATAAAGAACTGTACGCTTGCAGAAGTCTTTGTGTGGGCAATGTACTGCCATAAATCAAAGGCAATGCCTAAAATGCGAAACACCAAATGTTTAGAAGGTGAATTCTGCGCCATATTTTCATTTTTATGCTCCTCCACCTACATTTTCTCTGCTTTTTGTTCTTCAGTTGTTGTTTATATGTGTGCACTTGAATAAAAAAAAATGTTTGAAAAACGTCTATTATAATTATTGTTATTTTCTGTAGAAAAATAAGAAAAGCAGAAAAAAAACAATCAAAAGCATTACTGTTGGATCTCACAATAATAATACATTACAAAAAAATATAATTATTAATAAATAACCACAAATGAAACTCTAAAAATAAACGAAAACAAGCAAGGAGTCAAAATGACTCCTTTCAGTAGTTCTAGGCGGGGTCACGAGTCCAGTAGTCCTAGTGTTAAAACTTCACTACTGTTGCTAAGTGGCACTCTGTCTGGGCATTTTATACCATGGGTGGGTCTCCCACAAAACAAATTAATTCACACATACATCACATATACTACTTGTCACTGGATCTGTTGAATAGTTGTTACAGCAAACATATAAAGACATGGCCTAGTAGTATTACACATTGCATTGAATATAACAGCATGTACAGTTGTGCTCATAAGTTTAAATACCCCGGCAAAATTTTTGGTTTCTTGACCTTTTTTCTGAGAATATGAATGATAACACCAAAACTTTTTCTCCACTCATGGTTGGTGGTTGGCTGAAGACATTTATTGTTTTCTCTTTTTAAATCATAATGACAATTCTCTGAAAAAAGCCAAGAAAGCAAAAATTCTGCCGGCGTATGTAAACTTTTGAGCACAACTGTATGTCATTATCATGGTGTCAGCTCAATAAACCAGAAATTTAGACAACCAAGTGGCATTCCCACAAAAACAGACCAAGAACAACCCGATCGACGGGCGGCATCTGTCAGAAATGTTTTCAGCCATGTATAAATGTAAAACATGCGCTGAAAACCTCCAGGGACCAAGCAATGAGTGAGAGGTGTCTCCCTGTGTGCATGTATAGGGAGAGACCTGTCAGTCATTGCAGCAAATCCATTGGGACCCGCTTTTCCAACTTTTTTAAAATTTATCTTTAAAACGCTGCAACATTTCAGAGCCAAATAAACATGACTGAAATCATACAGCCAATGTCTGATACATGCTGCCTGTGGATCGGGCTGAAGATATCCGCTGTTAGGTTTCCTTTAAGTTATTGCAAAAAAAATTTGAGGGAAAAATTCACCTTGGATTTTGCAGTGAACTTCGCCGTTTGCAATGCAAAAAGGTTACAATCCATTGCACATTCTCATCATAATAGGAAAATTTGCAGCATAACCCCATCAGAAAAATATGGTAAAAGTGATCAAATACAGCAAATATCTGCAATTATTGGTGGTGCAAAAGTACTTTACTAATGTCAGTAATGGGCTCGGGCTTTGAATTATTCCTATGTCTCCTATACTAGAGCTCATAGTGAACTTTCTTCAATTTGTACTTATCGAATTCTTTCTATAAAATCAGTGCTAAACTCAGCAATAACCTAGGACTTGGATACAGTTGAAGAATCACATGTTGCTTGAACTCTGACAGATTTATTGATGAAATATTCTAGTTGTAAACACTAGAAACCAAATCATTTATTGCATAACGCGTGTATTTGAGTCACCGCATCAAAAAAGGCAAATGAAAACTTTACGATCACAGAACAAAGTCGAAAAGTTTGCAGTTACTTCAACCCAGAACGTAGAAGGCAGACGAGCAGAGGTAAGAGACACTGAGACATTACAGAAGCTTCAGAGCACACAAGAGCTTCCAGTAGAAACTTTTTTATTGTCTGAGTTCATAAGTTTTTTCTACGTGATAAGGGGATTGGTGCAACCTCAAACAGCGTAGTATTTTCTTCTGCGCTCTGAGTCAGCTGTTGATACTTTTTGTAGAATTGTTATGGTTCTGGACCACCCAGGAGGAGATCGAATCAACTCTCAGAGACATAGACTAGTGGTGAGAAATCAACTTCTGCAGCACTGACGACAGTTCATTAATTAACCACCCAATTAATGTTGTATAAATCAAACTTTGCCATCAAAGGTGTAAATGAATTTTTTCACCATCCAATAGTGAGTAGAGTGTTTTTCCTGTGATTTTTTTTTTTTGGGGGGGGCGTATATGGGAGAGGGAATAGGGTCACTTAAAACTACATCTTGGTTATGGCAAAAAAATTGGCCATGGCTGGAAGGGGATAAAGGGGTTGTTTAAGACTAGAAGAAGAAATTGCCAAATAGCTGTATTTGTAAAAACCTGAGAAATAAGACTAAAAAATATGGGTATGTTCACATATGGCGTTTTTGCATAATTTTTTCTCTGCTTTTGTTTTCCCTTGTGGCAAAAACGCTGCATTTTTACGTTCCAGCAAAGTGAATTAAATTTCTAAAATTTCATTAACAATTTGCAATTTATTCTCTTTGCAGTTTTTGAAATCCACAGCATATCAAGTATTTGGGCTTGTTCACATATAGTGACTTTTTTTTTGCAGTGCTTTTTTTTACCCACCCATTTTTACGTGGAAAACGTCACGTGTGAACATACCAGGGATTATAGGATTTTCTTCGGTGGCGATGTTTTTCAAATGCTCAAATATACTGTACTGTATGTACAAATGATTTGTTGGTGGTAAAGGGTTAACATCATATTTTATAATCAGGTTAATTTCTGAAGCATCTACAGAGAATCTGAGGACGGTCTGAGGGCAGATCATCATGGCCACTAATATTAGCTCTCCACAAACCTACATTGATGAATTTAACTCCAAAGATTACTTCCAGACGTACTACGGTGCAGGGTCAGGAATGCTAATTGGAGAATGGATAGATTTCGTTTTGCGAAATCTACATGAAACTTTCACAGTAGGTAAATAATGAATTCAAATGTATTTTATAATTACATGTATTAATTTTAATTAATTAATAAGCTTCTATTCTATCATTTATATTGTAATTATTAATCATATATTTGGTTTACTGAAGTATTTTCTGACCACACCATCAGTAATCAGTCTTTAATAAACTCTCTAGTTCCGTTGCCACTCACAAGTACATATCCTTTTGGGACAAAGTATGTGCCCCCTCCATATTACACCAATCAGAGCTTTCTGACCTCCCATTCTACATCAATAGACATTAATATGGCGTCAGACCCTCCGCACAATTTTTACAAGATTTTGGAGGCGTCTACGGGAACTTTTGCCTCATCATCCAGATAGAGAAGTGTGATCCATCACTGCACAGAACACGTCTGCTCCAGAGCCCAGTGGTGGCGGCTTTACACCACTCCATCTGACGCTTGGCACTGTGCTTGGTGATGTAAGGCTGTATGCAGCTGCTCGGCCATGAAGCTCCTGGTGGGGACACAGTGTTTGTGCTGATGTAATAACAAAGGAGATCTGGACTCTGCAGTTATAGGGTCAGAAGAGCAATGGTGACTTTCCTGCTCTCTGTTCCTCAGGAATCGTCCCCTTGCTCTGTAACGTTATGGGGTCTCCACTTCATGGCTGACTTGTTGCTGCTCCTTCCACTTCTCATTAATATCAGTGACTCCTATTACAGGACGTTGCTGGTATCAGTGAGCTCTGCACCACCAGCTGGTCTGTAAAGGCAGACAGCATGGTGGGGGTCTGGAGGTTATATATCAGGGAGGATGATAGCTGGATGTTATACACTGAGAGGCAAGTGTGTTAGCAGCGGATTAACCAGCGTAACATCTGGAGTCAGCAACAGAGAATGTAGATTTATTCACATCCAGTATAGACAGCTTACAACACAGCTTGAAATGTGATCAGCCTGATATCTGCTATGGCTGCATCATGAAAAACATTACAACAACACAGGAAGAGAAGGAGGAGGCATCCTGTCTGTGAGTGAGGTTTTTTTTTATTTTTTTTATTTTTTTACAAAACTTTGTTAACAACCTCACAATATGCACAACATATCAAACAGTACAGTAGTAGTTGTTGCAATACATACAAATCAATATGCATTATTCCAACAAAGTCCGATAGTGAAAATATGAACCTGAACACCATCTATTAAAAAGTTATAAACTTTATTGAGAAAACATTAAGAAACATATAAACAAAAGTTAAAAGTGGGAGACCCAATTGGGACACCGCAATCCACAATTAATCTAAGGAGGTTGCATATAGACATAGAATGCACCAATAGTAATTGTGACCCCTTCAGCTAAACGTGCCTATGCACAGGACGAAAACAGTCCACTACATGGGTATATCAACAATCACAATAGCCATATACAAATTTTGAGTGTCAGCAGTATATTACCTCCAGTGGATTGTGGTGCCAGCCCCAATTCCAACAAAGTGGCTGGATGTTATACACTGGGGAGCGAGCGGCCGGACGTTATGCACTGGTGGCGGGGGGCTGGCAGTTATATACCAGAGGGGTAAGGAGCTGGATAGTATACAGTGGGGGCAAGCAGCCAGATGTTATACACTGGGGGCGAAGGGCTGGAAGTTACACACCAGAGGGGTGAGGGACCAGATGTTATACACTCGGGGCGAGGGGCTGGATGTTATACACTGGGGGTCAGGGGCCGGATGTTATACATTGGAGGTGAGGGGCTGGATGTTATACACTGGGGGTGAGGGGCCAGATGTTATACACTGAGGGTGAGGGACTGGAAGTTATACACTGGAGGCAAGGGGCCAGATGTTACACTGGGGGCCAGGATCCCAATGTTATACACTAGGGGCCAGGGACTGGATGTTATACACTGGGGGGGCGAGGGGCTGGATGTTATACACTGGGGGGCGAGGGACAGGAATTTATAAACTGGGGGTCAGGGGCTGAATGTTATACACTGGGGCAAGAGGATGGATGTTATACATTGGGGAGAGGGGCCGCGGATGTTATACACTGGGGGGCGAAGGGCCAGATGTTATACACTGGGGGCAATAAAGCCAGATGTTATACATTGGGGGCAAGAGGATGGATGTTATACACTGGGGGCAAGAGGACGGATGTTATACATTGGGGGAGAGGGGCCAGATGTTATACACTGGAGTGACGGAAGTTATACACTGGGGGTGAGGGGTGGATGTTATACACTAGGGATGAGGGGCCAAATGTTATACACTGGGGGGTCAGGGGCTGGATATTATATACTGGGGGCGAGGGGCTGGATGCTATACACTGGGGGGTGAGGGGGCAGAAGTTATACACTGGGTCGGGGGTCGGATGTTATACACTGGGGGCGAGGTGCCGGATGTTATACACTGGGGGGCAATGGGTCCGAATGTTATACATTGGGGGGTGAGGGGTCAGATGTTATACACTGTGGGTGAGGGGCTGGATGTTATACACTGGGGGGCGAAGGGCCAGATGTTATGCACTGGGGGCAATAAAGCCGGATGTTATACATTGGGGGCAAGAGGATGGATGTTATACACTGGGGCAAGAGGACGGATGTTATACATTAGGGGAGAGGGGCCAGATTTATACACTGGAGTGATGGAAGTTATACACTGGGGGTGAGGGGTGGATGTTATACACTAGGGATGAGGGGCCAAATATTATACACTGGGGGGTCAGGGGCTGGATATTATATACTGGGGGCGAGGGGCTGGATGCTATACACTGGGTCGGGGGGTCGGATGTTATACACTGGGGGCGAGGTGCCGGATGTTATACACTGGGGGGCAATGGGTCCGAATGTTATACATTGGGGGGTGAGGGGTCAGATGTTATACACTGGAGGTGAGGGGTCAGATGTTATACACTGTGGGCGAGGGGCTGGATGTTATACACTGGGAGACGAGGGGGCGGAAATTATACACTGGGGGCCAGGGGCCGGATGTTATACACGGGGGGCCAGATGTTATACACTGGGGGCGAGGGGCTGGATGTTATACACTGGGGGGCAATGGGACCGGATGTTATACACTGGGGGCAAGGGGTCAGATGTTATACACTGGGGGTGAGAGGCTGGATGTTATACACTGGGAGCATGGGCGTACCCAGGATCAAAACTAGGGGGGGGCAAGCCAATGTCACATCTTATACAGGTCACATCATATACACTGTACATTATACTGCATGTTAGGTATGGAGCATTAGAACTGTTGTATATTGTATAATACAGCAGTGTATGCGACACTACGCTGTATATACCATATATTATACATGGCACACTCACCTCTATACAAAGAATAAGAGGCATTATAACCTGTATATGAAAAGTATAATACAGCAGTGTATATACACTCTATATACCGCACACGATGTGTATAACCCTGTATACACCATATACTACACTATTATTTAGAAGTAAAAAAAATAAAAATAAACAGGAACAAATACAATACTTAAAATAAAGAACAAGTAAAGTTAAAAATCAACAAACTTACTGGTATTTCAGTGGGAACTATGGGCCTGCTTTTGGCTAATGAGATGGTCAATGTTCGGTTCCATATTTGTCACAAGTGAAGCAATTTTTCTCTTTCTTGATATCATTATTTCCTAGGGATTTCAAATTGCTATTAGTAAAATACCAATATATATACAGCGCTACAAAAGAAATATACCAGCAATAAAACTGCCCACACAGAGACATACAGCTTGCGCTGCCCATCACTGCAGCCTTGCCAATCCATATCATTTCATCCTCATCAGTGCACATAGTGGCGCAACTCTGCTTTTAGCTCAGGCTCAGACTGGTGTGGTGCGACAGTCCCTAATAGGCAGGTAAATGTCACCAATAGGCAGCATTGGTCCCCAATAGGCAGGTAAATGTCCCCAATATGCAGCATTGATCCCCAATAGGCAGCATATGTCCTCAATAGGCAGCATAGGTCCCCAATAGGCAGCATATGTCCCAATAGGCAGCATAGTCCCCAAATAGGCAGCATATGTCCTCAATAGACAGCATAGGTCCTCAATAGGCAGCATAGGTCCTCAATAGGCAGCATAGGTCCTCAATAGGCAGCATAGGTCCTCAATAGACAGCATAGTCCCCAATAGGCAGCATATGTCCTCAATAGGCAGCATAGGTCCCCAATAGGCAGCATAGGTCCCAATAGGCAGCATAGTCCCCAATAGGCAGCATATGTCCTCAATAGACATCATATGTCCTCAATAGGCAGCATAGGTCCCCAATAGGCAGCATAGGTCCCCAATAGGCAGCATAAGTCCCAATAGGCAGCATAGGTCTCCAATAGGCAGCATAGGTCCCCAATAGGCAGGCAAATGTCCCAATAGGCAGCATAGGTCCCCAATATGCAGCATAGGTCCTCAATAGGCAGCATAGTCCCCAATAGGCAGCATAGTAGTCCCCAGTAGGCAGCATAATCCCCCATAAGCAGCATAGTCCCCAATAGCCAGCATAATCCCCCATAGCCAGCATAGTCCCCCATAGCCAGCATAGTCCCCCATAGCCAGCATAGTCCCCCATAGCCAGCATAATCCCCCAATAGCCAGCATAATCCCCCATAGCCAGCATAGTCCCCCATAGCCAGCATAATCCCCCAATAGCCAGCATAATCCCCATAACCAGCATAATCCCCCATAGCCAGCATAGTCCCCTATAGCCAGCATAATCACCCATAGCCAGCATAGTCCCCTATAGCCAGCATAATCCCATAGCCAGCATAATCCCCCATAGCCAGCATAATCCCCCATAGCCAGCATAATCCCCCATAGCCAGCATAATCCCCCATAGGCAGCATAGTCCCCTATAGCCAGCATAATCCCCCATAGTCAGCATAGTCCCCTATAGCCAGCATAATCCCCCAATAGCCAGCATAATCCCCCAATAACCAGCATAATCCCCCAATAGCCAGCATAATCCCCCATAGCCAGCATAATCCCCCATAGCCAGCATAGTCCCCCCATAGCCAGCAGAATCCCCCATAGCCAGCATAGTCCCCTATAGCCAGCATAATCCCCAATAGCCAGCAGAATCCCCCATAGCCAGCATAATCACCCAATAGCCAGCATAGTCCCCATAGCCATCATAACCCCCATAGCCAGCATAATCCCCCAATAGCCAGCATAGTCCCCCATAGCCAGCATAATCCCCCATAGCCAGCATAATCCCCCATAGCCAGCATAATCCCCCATAGCCAGCATAATCCCCCATAAGCAGCATAGTCCCCAATAGCCAGCATAATCCCTCATAGCCAGCATAATCCCTCATAGCCAGCATAATCCCCCATAGCCAGCATAATCCCCCATAGCCAGCATTATCCCCCATAGCCAGCATAATCCTCCATAGCCAGCATAATCCCCCATAGCTAGCATTATCCCCCATAGCCAGCAGAATCCCCCATAGCCAGCAGAATCCCCCATAGCCAGCAGAATCCCCCATAGCCAGCATAGGTCCCCAATAGGCAGCATAGGTCCCAATAGGCAGCATAGGTCCCCAATAGGCAGCATAGGTCCCCAATAGGCAGGTAAATGTCCCAATAGGCAGCATAGGTCCCCAATATGCAGCATAGGTCCTCAATAGGCAGCATAGTCCCCAATAGGCAGCATAGTAGTCCCCAGTAGGCAGCATAATCCCCCATAAGCAGCATAGTCCCCAATAGCCAGCATAATCCCCCATAGCCAGCATAGTCCCCCATAGCCAGCATAGTCCCCCTGTCAGTATTCCGGGTTTTCTAGGTAACTTTGTCAATGATTTTGCCCTTTGTTAAGATGGAGTTTGCTGTTTTCTGTGCCCTACTTCCTGTTCGTTTGTTTAAAACCCGGCTCAGGTGCTGGCTTCACTGCTGGAAATTCTGCTTCTGTTTCCCTGCAACCCAGCTGCTTGTTCCTCACAGATCGTTGTGTGTTTACCAGGGAAGTGCATAACCTTATCTTCAGGTGTTTCTCTGCCACAGCAGTTTCTACCCATGGCTCTGGACTTTCTCTGCATATGTAAGTTGCACAGACTGTGTTGTCACTAAACTGTTGACTTGGGAAATTAACCTTTGTTTCACTCCATCTGATAAGAACTGCGTTTCTGAACTGTTGCTGTTTAACCCTTGTGCATTACCTCTGGTGAGAGCTGTTGGAACTATTACTGGAACCTTACTGACTTATGAACTTGTTGTTGGACTTCATTGAATTTAGCCACAACTGAGATTAACTTGTTCCTGGACCTCCCTGTGTTTTCTGCATACCTGGATCTGACTCTTCACACACCAGCAGTGTGTAAATCCAGCCACGTAACTTGTGCATCAGACTTACCTTGTGGTCACATTTGTGTGAGGACTTCGTCGTAAGAACTTTACCACCCTCGCTATAGAGGTTCAAGGACTTATATATCCGGATTCATATAACTGGACTTGTGTATATATATATATGGACTCATTGCATGTCACTACGGGTTGTTTGAATATTGTTTTTGGGGGTTTTGCTGTTTCACAAATACATTATTTGCATTCAAGAAACCCGTCTCTGATTGTTCATTGCCCCACGCTATCAGAATCCTCGAGTTCCTACAATAGTATTACAGGATATTCCAGCCTAAAAAAGAGGATTCTGCTGGGGCAATGACGGAGACACGGGCAGACAAACTGTTCACCATAGTTAACTCCTTGCAGCAGAGGTGTCAGCTGCACTCAATCAAATTAGAGACTTGGAGTCTCGGGTTAACCACAATGCACAGGGGTTTGGTCAGGCTCTCCAAGATCTACGTTCTAGGTTAGGAGTCCTGGAGGCCTTACCTACTGAGCCTACCTCATCCACCAGTATGCCCAAATTGCCTCCATTCCGTTTTAATGGTGACCGAAGTCAATTCCGTGGGTTTGTTAATCAATGTATATTATTTTTTGATGTACATGCCTCTTACTACCGGTCTGATAGATCTAAGGTTCTATGTATTATTATGTTGTTGACATCACGTGCACTGGCTTGGGCAAATCCTATGGTTGAAAGTCATGATACCCGTCTAAATAATTTGGATAATTTTCTGGCAGCCATGGCGCAAATGTTCGACGATCCCAACCGCCGTGCTACCGCTGAATCTGCCTTGCTTTCCTTACGCCAGGGGAAACGGTCAGTCATAGAATATGTTACTGAATTTAAAAGGTTAGTGGTGGACACCCAGTGGGAAAACAATGCTTTGTTACCAATCTTTAGAAAAGGTTTGTCAAATGTAATCAAGGATGAGCTAGCTCGTTCAGAGTCTCCACAGGAGTTTGAATTGTTTATACAGCACTGTGTACGTATTGATACCCGTTTAACTGAACGCAGACAAGAAAAATGGGCCGCTGTAAATCGCATTACTAATTACTCTCTTCCGTCCAGGGAAACCACAGGCAAAAACCCGCGAGAGGCTGAGGAGGTGCCTATGCAGGTGGACTCACTGCAGAGACGTGAGAATAATGAACGCCGCGAACACCGTTTCCGTGAGCGCTTATGTTTCTATTGTGGTCAATCGGACCATTTCCTTATCAATTGTCCTAAATGTCCTAGGCGACCCAACAAGGTGTTGGCGGTAGTAGGAGATTATGATAACACAGACGCTGAGTCTGAAGTTTCAGAAACCAGTCTACATCTAGATGCGGTTTTTCCCCCAATACTGATGCCGACTTCCCCTAAAGATCACGGGGAGAAATATTCACATTGTTCTCTTCCTATACAGATTCAGTGGGAGGAACAGTGGATATCAAGTTCTGCCATGATAGACTCTGGAGCAGGTGGGAATTTCATGGATTCTTCTTTTGCAGAGAAACATGGTATAAAGACACAACTAAGAGCTTCACCAATCACTATGGAAACGGTGGATGGTTCCCCATTAGTTTCTGGACCAGTAGATCGGGAGACAGTGCCTCTGGAGTGTAAGATGGAACCAGACCATCAAGAAACACTTTCATTCATGTTAATATCTTCTCCTCATTTTCCTGTAATTTTAGGAATTCCCTGGTTACGGTCACAAAATCCAATCATCAATTGGGAAACCAAGGAGATAACCTTTCTCCCGAAGTGCAGTTCTACCATCAGTCCAACTGTAGCGGCTCCAGTTACCCAGAACTTGGAAGAGGTGATACAGGTACCTACTCTCCCTCTGATTTATCAGGAATTCTCAGACATTTGTGATAAAAGGAAGGCAGATCAACTTCCCCACATAGGCCGTATGACTGCCCCATAGAATTGCTTCCTGGAGCAGCGATTCCTTTCGGCCATGTTTACCCGTTGGCGGCTCCGGAATTAAAATCTTTACGAGAGTATATAGATGAGAATTTAGCCAAGGGGTTTATCCGACCATCTTCTTCACCAGGGGGAGCTCCAATATTCTTTGTAAAGAAGAAGGATGGTACTCTAAGACCTTGCATTGACTACCGGGAGTTAAATAAGGTAACCATTCGTAACAGGTACCCGTTGCCCCTAATTCCAGAATTGTTGGAAAGAGTTCGCCAGGCCAAAGTATTTACCAAATTAGATCTTCGTGGGGCATATAATTTACTCCGTATACGGCCCGGAGACGAATGGAAGACAGCTTTTAGATGCCGGTATGGACATTTTGAATATTTGGTGATGCCATTCGGACTCTGTAACGCTCCTGCTGCTTTTCAACATCTAGCCAACGACATTTTCAGGGATTTATTGGACCAATATGTGGTAATTTACCTTGATGACATCTTAATCTTTTCTGACTCCTTACAGGAACATCAGGAACATGTCAAGACCGTACTTAGACGTTTGAGAGATAATCATTTGTACATCAAACTCGAAAAGTGTGAGTTCCATTGTTCTGAAATTCAATTTTTGGGCTATGTTATCTCGCCTCAGGGATTGAATATGGAGTCCAGCAAGATCCAGGCAATCTTGGACTGGCCGGTACCAGGAAACATTAAGGAGGTACAACGATTCATTGGCTTTGCTAACTTTTATAGACGATTTATCCGAAATTTTTCAGAAATTGTCCGTCCCATCACTCTCCTCACCAAGAAGGGAAGAAGTTTGAATGGTCTTCGCAAGCTCAGGAAGCCTTTGATCGCCTGAAGGGTTGTTTTACCACAGCTCCAATATTGATGCATCCGGATCCTGCACAGCCTTTTATTGTGGAGGTGGACGCGTCTGACTGTGCATTGGGAGCTATCCTCTCACAACGTACCGGAGACAAAGGTTTGCTGCACCCGTGTGCCTTCTTCTCTCGTAGGTTATCTTCTGCAGAACTGAACTATGATGTGGCAGATAAGGAACTTTTGGCAATTATTTCTGCCTTTAAGGAATGGAGACACCATTTGCAGGGGGCAACTCAGCAGGTAGTAGTACTCACGGATCATCGCAATTTGGAATTCCTTAAGTCTGCCAGGTGTCTTTCTCCTCGACAAGCTAGGTGGAGTTTGTTCTTGAACCAGTTTAATTTTATTATTTCGTACCGCCCAGGTTCACGTAATGGGAAAGCTGACGCATTATCCCGAATCCATACCGTGGATTCCGTGCCTGGGACCCCGTCGAAGACCATCTTGTCGGAGGCCAATTTCGTTGGAGTGCTCCGGAACCGGGACTTGTGGCAGGAGATCAAGCTGGCCTATGACGGTGACGTATTTCTTGCAGCTCCACCTGACAATGTGAATCTTGTCCTTCGGAATGGTGTGTGGCTTAGAGATCGATGTATTTATGTCCCAGAGGCTGTAAGACTTCGAGTTCTCAGATTGGTCCACGACTCTAAATTGGCTGGTCATAGGGGGTACAGAAGACGCAGGAATTGTTAACTCGTTTTTTTTGGTGGCCTACCTGCTTGAAGGATGTGAATGACTATGTCCGCTCTTGTGAAGTTTGTGCCCGGTACAAGGTTCCTCGTGTTTCACCTACTGGTCTTCTTAAACCGCTACCTGTACCGTCTCGCCCTTGGGGGTCTATTTCGATGGACTTTATTGTGGAGTTACCCACCTCTGGTGGTAAAAATACTATTTTGGTGGTAGTAGATCGTTTAACGAAAGCTGCTCATTTCATTCCGTGCGCTGGTCTTCCCTCAGCTACAGAGACAGTAGATCTAGTTATCCAGAACATTTTCCGGCTGCATGGGGTACCAGATGACATCATTTCTGACCGGGGAATACAATTTACCTCTAGATTTTGGAAAGGATTTTGTTCTGCGCTCCACATTAATGTTTGCTTGTCTTCTGCATACCATCCTCAGACCAACGGGCAGACCGAACGGACAAATCAAACCTTGGAGCAATATCTACGCTGTTACGTCAGTCATTTGCAGGACGATTGGCTGAAGCTACTTCCTCTAGCGGAATTTTCGTACAACAACTCCCAAAGCAGTTCCACGAAGGTAACGCCTTTTTTTGCCAACCTGGGTTATCATCCAAATATTTTGCCTAGGTCTCCGGTTACGATTTCGGTACCAGCGGTTGAAGACAGAGTGACGGCGTTGCAACGTAATCTTGAAGTTTTGAAGGACTCCCTGACCACAGCACAGGAGCGTTACAAAAAGTCGGCCGATAGATTCCGGAAACCAGCACCTATGTATAAGGTAGGAGACTCAGTTTGGTTGTCCACCAAGAATCTAAAATTGGGTGTTCCTTCGCAGAAACTGGGACAGAAATTCATCGGTCCATTCAAGATCACGGGGATTGTGAGCTCTGTTGCCTGTCGGTTGAAGCTACCACGGACTTTAAAGGTACACCCAGTATTTCATGTTTCCTTATTAAAACCAGTCTCTCCTAACACATTTCAGGGACGTATCGTACCTCCCCCTCCACCAGTGTTGGTTGATGGCGAAGAACAATTCGTGGTACAGGAGATTGTTAATTCGAGACTTCATAGAAACCGGCTTCAGTATCTAGTTAGATGGCAAGGTTACTCTCCTGAAGATGATTCTTGGGAACCAGTAAGTAACATCAATGCGCCTCTGAAGATTGCTCAGTTTCATCGGAGATACCCGGACAGGCCTGGTCCAGGACCGTCCGGAGGCCGTCTTTAGGGGGGGAGTAATGTCAGTATTCCGGGTTTTCTAGGTAACTTTGTCAATGATTTTGCCCTTTGTTAAGATGGAGTTTGCTGTTTTCTGTGCCCTACTTCCTGTTCGTTTGTTTAAAACCCGGCTCAGGTGCTGGCTTCACTGCTGGAATATTCTGCTTCTGTTTCCCTGCAACCCAGCTGCTTGTTCCTCACAGATCGTTGTGTGTTTACCAGGGAAGTGCATAACCTTATCTTCAGGTGTTTCTCTGCCACAGCAGTTTCTACCCATGGCTCTGGACTTTCTCTGCATATGTAAGTTGCACAGACTGTGTTGTCACTAAACTGTTGACTTGGGAAATTAACCTTTGTTTCACTCCATCTGATAAGAACTGCGTTTCTGAACTGTTGCTGTTTAACCCTTTGTGCATTACCTCTGGTGAGAGCTGTTGGAACTATTACTGGAACCTTACTGACTTATGAACTTGTTGTTGGACTTCATTGAATTTAGCCACAACTGAGATTAACTTGTTCCTGGACCTCCCTGTGTTTTCTGCATACCTGGATCTGACTCTTCACACACCAGCAGTGTGTAAATCCAGCCACGTAACTTGTGCATCAGACTTACCTTGTGGTCACATTTGTGTGAGGACTTCGTCGTAAGAACTTTACCACCCTCGCTATAGAGGTTCAAGGACTTATATATCCGGATTCATATAACTGGACTTGTGTATATATATATATGGACTCATTGCATGTCACTACGGGTTGTTTGAATATTGTTTTTGGGGGTTTTGCTGTTTCACAAATACATTATTTGCATTCAAGAAACCCGTCTCTGATTGTTCATTGCCCCACGCTATCAGAATCCTCGAGTTCCTACAATAGTATTACACCCCCATAGCCAGCATAATCCCCCAATAGCCAGCATAATCCCCATAGCCAGCATAGTCCCCCATAGCCAGCATAATCCCCCAATAGCCAGCATAATCCCCCATAGCCAGCATAATCCCCCATAGGCAGCATAGTCCCCCATAGCCAGCATAGTCCCCCATAGCCAGCAGAATCCCCCATAGCCAGCAGAATCCCCCAATAGCCAGCAGAATCCCCCAATAGCCAGCATAATTCCCCATAGCCAGCATTATCCCCCATTGCCAGCATTATCCCCCATAGCCAGCATAATCCCCCATAGCCAGCATAATATCCCATAGGCAGCATAGTCCCCCATAGCCCGCATAATCCCCCATAGCCAGCATAATCCCCCATAGCCAGCAGAATCCCCCATAGCCAGCAGAATCCCCCATAGCCAGCATAATCCCCCATAGCCAGCATTATCCCCCATAGCCAGCATTATCCCCCATAGCCAGCATTATCCCCCATAGCCAGCAGAATCCCCCATAGGCAGCATAATCCCCCATAGCCAGCAGAATCCCCCATAGGCCGGGCCCGGTGTCAAAAAAAAAAAAGCCAGTACTCACCTATCTCCCCCACAGCTCTGAAGAAGCGCGCTCGTCTCCGTCTTCTCCTGGCACAGGCGGCGTGACGTCATCAGGGCTCCCAGGCGACGTGATAACGATCACGTCGCCTGTGCTGCATATGGAAGGCTGCAAGGCCTTCCTCACTCAGCACATTGCGCTAGCGATTAAAGGCCCGCCGGCACTGAACTGTCAGTTCAATGTCGGCGGGGCCGACGGGCCCTGCTTCTAGGGGGGCAGGTGCCCCCCCCCTGCCCCACGGTGGGTACGCCCATGACTGGGAGACGAGGGGACTGAAATTATAAACTGGGACAAGGGGACGGATGTTATACATTGGGGAGAGGGGCCAGATGTTATACTCTGGGGGCCTAAAATTATACACTGGGGGTGAGGGGCTGGTGAAAATGGAGCTGCATGTTATACATCTGTGGTAATGGGACTGAATGAAAGACCTGAACTCAGGGATTAAGATGTGTGTCCCAATACTTTTCTCCATATAGCATGCTGTATGTCACATTTACCTATTTGCAGAAGTTATGACGTATACTGAACAGTATAGCAGTGTAAAAAGTGTCTTTATGTATTACATGGACAAGATTATATGGGCATCTGTATATTATACACTGAGGAACGTGGAGCTGGATGTTATACATGTACAAATATGTATTACATGGACTAGATTATATTGGTATCTGTATGTTATAACCATTTGTGCTTGTTGTAGCACTCACATTCATTCTGAGGTCATGGTTATCAGTGTGGTGTCGGTTCTTCATTGCTGTTAAAAAATTCTCTACTCCTTTTGGAAAACTTTGCATTAAGCCGTAAGGGATTCTTGTGCATTCAGCTACATGTGTAATACTATGATTGAACAATCAAGTTGTGCAAAAAGGCATAAAATCAACCTTCCGCTACCTCCTAAAAGTATTCAACAGAGTTCAGCTCAGGTCTCTACGAGATAGCCTGTTTTTCCAAATTAAACTTGGAGGACCTTTTTCTTTGGACACTGCTTGTTCAGGGAAATTAAAAAAGAAAAATATGTACAATTTATAAGTTATATTTGCAATAACAATTATTCAACCTTCAGTTACAAATCACGTTTATGTTATGTTACAGTAGCTGAGGAGAAATTGCAAAAATAGCCAAAATATCAATACACCAGAGAGGCTGGAAACTATTGGATTGCAGGACCCTAAACTAACCGCAACACTAGAAGTAGCCGTGAAGCGTACCTACGGAGATTCTAGACGCCTCGTCACAGCCGGAGAGATAGCTACACCTAAAGGCAGAAAGATGAAAGCTATCTGCCCCATAGCAGAACCCCCAAAGAAATAGGAAGCCCCTAAACATGTAATGGCGGTTAGACAAGAAGAAAATACGGACACACACAGAAAATAGAATGAGCAAACGCTGGGGCCCAATCTGTCTAGATAGAAAAGTATAGGAAAGAATTCTGACTGCAACCCCGAAAAACCCTGACAAAAATACCAACACTTCTGATTAACAAAAAACCTGAGATCACACGATCTCTACCACCTAAATCAGATCTCTGGTGTAACACACAGCAATTCAGCAAATAAAAAGTGACAAAGGAACAGAGCAAATGTGCAAACACAAACTGAGCACAATTGCAGCGCCAGGCCCCAAAAGGGGACCAGGCTGAAGTCCACTGCAAGGCAGAGAACCAGCAAGGAAAATCCAACCAGAGGAAAAAAACAACAAATCACTTATCTGAATCAAAGCAGGAATGCAAGCTAAGCTCCAAGCAAGATCTGGAAGAACAATTGATTACCGGCAAGGCTGAAGGGAGTTCAGGTCACTTATATCAGACCATTCAGAGCCAGCTGAAGGCCATTCAGCAATTGGTCCATTACCCTCAGCAACCACCGGAGGAAGCCCCAGCTCAGAAGTCACCTCCAGAGTATTCACAACAGTACCCCCCCTTGAGGAGGGGTCACCGAACCCTCACCTGCGCAACCAGGCGGATCAGGATGAGCTCGATGATAGGCACGAATCAGTCTCCCAGCATGGATGTCCGAAGCAAACACCCAAGAATTGTCCTCCTGACCATAACCTCTCCACTTAACCAAATACTGGAGTTTTCGTCTAGCAAAACGAGAATCCAATATTTTCTCAACCACATACTCCAAATTGCCCTCAACCAAACAGGGTCGGGAGGCGCAGCTATAGGAACCACTGGCTCGACAAACCTCTTCAATAAGGACTTGTGGAA
The DNA here is from genome assembly GCA_033576555.1 of Oophaga sylvatica. Taxonomy (NCBI): domain Eukaryota; kingdom Metazoa; phylum Chordata; class Amphibia; order Anura; family Dendrobatidae; genus Oophaga; species Oophaga sylvatica. The sequence goes on along the minus strand of JARQOD010000003.1, from coordinate 374,162,019 downwards.
CACGTTATGGATCTTAAATGTCCCTGGAAGAAGCAAACGGAAGGAAACCGGATTAATAATTTCGATGATCTTATAAGGTCCAATGAACCTTGGCTTAAATTTTGGAGATGCAACCTTCATAGGAATATTTCTTGAGGACAACCAAACCAAGTCCCCCACTTTAAAACGAGGACCATCAGTCCTATGCCGGTTGGCAAACCACTGGGCCTTCTCTTGAGAGAGAGACAACCTCTCCACTACCTGGTCCCAAATCTGCTGCATACGCTCCACAATAGAGTCAACCCTGTATATAGAGTAAAACTACTGGAACAACACGTCCATCTTGAACTGTCCTCCCACCTCTCATCTTGCTCCCTCCTTGACCACCTACAATCTGGCTTCCAGCCACACCACTCCACTGAAACTGCCCTAACTAAGGTCACCAATGACCTACTATCTGCCAGGGCCAAGCGACACTACTCTGTCCTCTTCCTCCTGGACCTGTTCTCTGCCTTTGACACAGTGGACCATTCCCTATTACTACAGACCCTCTCATCTCTTGGTATCACAGGCTTGGCCCTATCTTGGATCGCGTCATACCTAACAGACCGGACAGTCAGCGTCTCACACTCACACACCACCTCCTCACCGCACTCTCTATCTGTGGGAGTCCCGCAAGGTTCAGTCCTAGGGCCCCTGCTCTTCTCCATCTACATCTTCGGCCTCGGACAGCTCATAGAATCTCACGGCTTTGAATATCACCTCTATGCTGATGATACACAGATCTACATCTCTGGACCAGATATCACCTCCCTACTAAACAGAATCCCTCAATGTCTGTCCTCTATTTCATCCTTTTTCTCCGCTAGATTCCAAAAGCTTAATATGGACAAAACAGAATTCATCATCTTTCCCCCATCTCACAAAACCCCTCCAATGGACCTATCAATTAATGTAAACGACTGCCCACTCTCTCCAGTCCCACAAGCTCGCTGCCTCGGGATTATCCTTGACACTCATCTCTCTTTTAAACCACATATCCAAGCCCTCTCCACCTCCTGCCGACTTCAACTCAAAAATATCTCACGTATCCGTACATTCCTCAACCAAGAATCTGCAAAAACCCTAGTCCATGCCCTCATCATCTCCCGCCTCGACTACTGCAACCTCCTGCTCTGTGGCCTCCCCTCTAACACTCTCACAGCCCTCCAATCTATTCTAAACTCTGCTGCTCGACTAATCCACCTGTCCCCCGCTATTCCACGGCCTCTCCCCTCTGTCAATCCCTGCACTGGCTCCCCATTACATAAAGACTCCAGTTCAAAACCCTAATCATGACATACAAAGCCATCCACAACCTGTGTCCTCCATACATCTGTGACCTCGTCTCCCGGTACCTACCTGCACGCAACCTCGGATCCTCACAAGATCTCCTTCTCTACTCCCCTCTTATCTCCTCTTCCCACAATCGCATACAAGATTTCTCCCGCGCATCCCCCCTACTCTGGAACTCTCTACCACAACATATCAGACTCTCGCCTACCATGGAAACCTTCAAAAAGAACCTGAAGACCCACCTCTTCCGACAAGCCTACAACCTGCAATAACCACAGATCCACCAAACCGCTGCACGACAAGCTCTACCCTCGCCTACTGTATCCTCACCCATCCCTTGTAGATTGTGAGCTCTCACGGGCAGGGTACTCTCTCCTACTGTACCAGTCGTAACTTGTATTGTTTAAGATTACTGTACTTGTATTTATTATGTATACCCCACCTCACATGTAAAGCGCCATGGATTAAATGGCGTTATAATAATAAATGATAATAATAATAATAATAATAACCCCCGGACAGACAGAAGCCTCCGCCTGTCCTGAAGTAAATCGAGGGTGAAACCCAGAATTGCAGAAAAATGGAGACTTTAAGGTGGCAGAGCTATCCCTATTATTAAGAGCAAACTCAGCCAAAGGCAAAAAAGAGACCCAGTCATCTTGATCAGCAGACACAAAACATCTCAAATAAGTCTCCAAGGTCTGGTTTGTTCTCTCGGTTTGTCCATTGGTCTGAGAGTGAAATGCAGAGGAGAAAGAAAACTGAACACCAAGTTTAGAACAAAATGTCCTCCAAAATCTGGAAACAAACTGGAATCCTCTGTCAGACACAATGATCTCTGGAATGCCATGTAACCGAACCACGTGCTGAAAGAACAAAGGCACCAATTCGGAGGAGGAAGGCAACTTACCGTATTTTCGGACCATAAGACGCACTTTTTTCACCCCAAAATTTGGGGGAAAATGGGGGTGCATCTTATGATCCCAACATACCTAAAAATCTGGTGGCGGCGGCGGTCCCGGTGGCGGCAGCCTCCCTGTGGTGCGGTGGTGTCTGGCCAGCAGCGGGGCTCTGTGCTGCATGGGAGGCTCCACCGGCATTTCCCTCTTAGCCGGAAAGCCCCCTCAGCTCCGCTGCTGCGGCCTCCTGATAGATGGCCGCCAGGGGCCTCCGGTGGCGGTCCCGACGCAGCCTTCCATGCGGTGTTGTCGGGCAGCAGCAGGCTCTGTGCTGCGTGGGGGGCTCCACCGGCATTTCGCTCTTAGCCGGAAATCCCCCCGCAGCTCCGCTCCCTCCTGCAACGCGGTGGCATCCTCAAACATGGCCGCCAGGGGCCTCCGGTAAGATGGCCGCTGAATCTCATTCAAGTCTCGGCAACGAGATCTCTTCTCCCGAGATCTTGTCCTGATATCTCGGTAGACGAGATTCTGAAAATTTGGGGTGCGTCTTATGGTCCGGTGCGTCTTATAGTCCGAAAAATACGGTAGGTAATGGCACAAGATGTATCATCTTGGAAAACCTGTCACAGATTACCCAGATAACGGTCATTCTCTGAGAGACAGGGAGGTCGGAAATAAAATCCATAGAAATATGGGTCCATGGCCTCTTGGGTACAGGTAATGGCATTAACAAACCACTAGAGCGAGAGCAAGGCTTGGTACGAGAGCAAGTCCCACAGGATTGCACAACGTCCCTGACGTCACGAGACAAAGTAGGCCACTAAAAGGACCGACTCACCAAGTCTCTGGTACCAAAAATCCCGGGATGACCAGCCAACGTGGAACAATGAATCTCAGACATCACACTCTTCTTCCACTGGTCTGGGACAAACAATTTCCCAACAGGGCAGCGTTCAGGTTTATCCTCCTGGCACCCCTTCAGAGCCAGTCTCAAATTGGGCGAGATGGCGGAAAGAACTACACCCTCTTTCAAAATAACAGCAGGATCAGATAACTCAGGAGAATCCGCAAAGAAACTCCTCGAGAGGGCATCCGCCTTAATATTCTTAGTGCCCGGAAGAAAAGAAACCACAAAATTGAAACGTGTGAAAAACAAGGCCCACCTGGCCTGTCTAGGATTAAGTCGCTTGACTGATTCGAGATAAACCAGGTTCTTATGGTCCGTCCACCACCTGCTGTTTGGCTCCTTCCAGCCAATGACTCCACTCTTCAAAGGCCCACTTCATGGCCAATAACTCCCGATTACCCACGTCATAATTACGTTCAGTTGGAGAAAATTTTGGAGAGAAGAAGGCACAAGGGTTACTCTTAGAGGTCTCTGGATCCCTTTGGGACAAAACGGCACCTGCCCCAATCTCAGAAGCATCAACCTCCACCTGAAACGGCAGAGAAACATCAGGCTGCCGTAGAACAGGAGCAGAAATGAATCTCTGCTTAAGTTCCTGAAACACAGAAACTGCCTCAGGAGGCCAATTCACCACATCAGAACCCTTTTTGGTCAAATCAGTCAATGATTTAACAATACCGGAGAAATTACAAATAAATTTACGATAAAAATTGGCAAAACCCAAAAATCTCTGAATAGCCTTCAATGTAGTAGGTTGAACCCAATCACAGATGGCCTGAACCTTGACCGGGTCCATTTCAATAACAGACGGAGAAAAAATGAATTCCAGAAATGAGACCTTCTGTACGCCAAAAAGACACTTTGATCACTTCACATACAGTGCATTCTCTCTCAAAATCTGGAACACAGTCCGAACATGTTTTACATGAGAGTCCCAGACGTTGGAAAAAATCAAGATATCATCCAAATAAACAATCAGAAATTTATCCACAAAATCCCTGAAAATATCATTCATGAAGGATTGGAAGAAGGAAGTAGCATTAGTGAGCCCAAAGGGCATCACTAGGTACTCAAAATGCCCCTCTGGGATATTAAACGCCGTCTTCCATTCATCCCCGTGCTTAATGCGAATAAGGTTATACGCCCCCCTGAGGTCAAGCTTGGTAAACCAACTAGCACTTTTCACTCTGGAAAATAGGTCAGAAATCAAGGCTAACGGATATTGATATTCAGGGTCGGACTGGCCCACCGGAGAACCGGAGGATTCTGCGGTGGGCCCTGGCATCTGAGGGGCCCTGGCACCTGCTGGTATACAGGGCCAGTTGCCTAGGGCCCCCGCTGCTCCAGGGGCCCCCAGCCGGTGGCGTGTCGCTAATATCGGCACACCACGCAGCTGCCATGGGGGCCCCGTGCCAGCGGAGCAGCAGCGGGTGACAGGAGGCAGGAGCCCCTGTCCCCGCTGCTAAAGAGAAATGAATATTCACTGCTTCCCACGCCCACATGGGCGTGGGAAGCAGTGAATATCATTACTTACCTGTCACCCGCTCCAACCGCTGAGCGCCGCTGTGTCCTCGCGTCCTCTCTTGCTGCGATGTTCAGGCAGAGGGCGCGATGACGTCATTAGTGTGCGCCGCTCCCTCTGCCTGAGCATTCACTGCCGGAGGACCGAAGACAGCGGCGCTCAGCGGTTGGAGCGGGATGACAGGTAAATCTCTCAGGTGCCGGGGCCCTGAGCCAGCGGTGACACCGGCACCTGTCCCCTATAGCGTGCCGGTGCCTCCGCCTGCTCTGGCCCCCAGCGACGAGAGGTGAGTATGTCTTTTTTTTTGCAGCAGCTGCGGCAGCATAAAGGGGCCTATTCAATGCAGCATCTATGGGGGCACAGTCTGTGGAGCATCTATGGGGGCATAATCTATGGGGGCATAATCTGTGGAGCATCTATGGGGGCATAATCTATGGGGGCATAATCTGTGGAGCATCTATGGGGGCATAATCTATGGGGGCATAATCTATGGGGGCATAATCTGTGGAGCATTTATGGGGGCATAATCTATGGGGCATAATCTATGGGGGCATAATCTGTGGAGCATCTATGGGGGCATAATCTGTGGGGGCATAATCTGGAGCATTTATGGGGCATAATCTATGGGGGCATAATCTGTGGAGCATCTATGGAGGCATAATCTATGGGGGCATAATCTGGAGCATTTATGGGGCATAATCTATGGGGGCATAATCTGTGGAGCATCTATGGGGGCATAATCTATGGGGGCATAATCTATGGGGGCATAATCTATGGAGCATCTATGGGGGCATAATCTATGGGGGCATAATCTGTGGAGCATCTATGGGGGCATAATCTATGGGGGCATAATCTGGAGCATCTATGGGGGCATAACCTATGGGGGTATAATCTGTGGAGCATCTATGGGGGCATAATCTGGAGCATTTATGGGGGCATAATCTATGGGGGCATAATCTGTGGAGCATCTATGGGGGCATAATCTATGGGGGCATAATCTATGGAGCATCTATGGGGCATAATCTATGGAGCATCTATGGGGCATAATCTATGGAGCATCTATGGGGGCATAATCTATGGAGCTTCTATGGGGGCATAATCTATGGAGCATCTATGGGGCATAATCTAAGGAGCATTTATGTGGGCACAATCTATGGAGCTTTTATGGGGGCATAATCTATGGAGCATCTATGGGGGCATAATCTATGGAGCATCTATGGGGGCATAATCTAAGGAGCATTTATGGGGGCACAATCTATGGAGCTTCTATGGGGGCATAATCTATGGAGCTTCTATGGGGGTCATAATCTAAGGAGCATCTATGGGGGCATAATCTATGGGGGCATAATCTATGGGGGCATAATATATGGAGCATCTATGGGGGCATAATCTATGGAGCATCTATAGGGGCATAATCTATGGGGGCACACTATCTCTATGGAGCATTCTAATGGGAGGCATAATTCTAATGGAGCATCTATGGGGCACAATCTATGGAGCTTCTATGGGGGCATAATCTAAGGAGCATCTATAGGGGCATAATCTATGGAGCATTATGGGGGCATAATCTATGGAGCTCTATGGGGCATAATCTGGGGCATACTATGGGGGCATAATCTATGGAGCATCTATGGGGGCATAATGGATTTGGGGGCATAATCTATGGGCATAATCTATGGAGCATCTATGGGGGCATAATCTAAGGAGCTTCTATGGGGGCAATCAATCTATGGAGCATATCTATGGGGGCACAATCTATGGAGCTTCTATGGGGCATAATCTAAGGAGCATTCTATGGGGGCAAATCTATGGAGCATCTATGGGGGCATAATCTATAGAGCATCTATGGGGGCATAATCTATGGGGCATAATCTATGGAGCATCTATGGGGCACAATCTATGGAGCATCTATGGGGGCATAATACATGGGCAGCATATGGGGCACAATCTATGGAGCATCTTGTGGGGCATAATACATGGGGCAGCATATGGGGCATAATCTCATTTTCCACCCTAGGCTTATACTCGAGTCGATAGTTTTCCCAGTTTTTTGTGGCAAAATTAGGGGGGTCGGCTTATACTCGAGTATATATGGTATCTATCTATTATCTATCTATATCTATATATATATATTTATATATATATATATATATAGCATTATACCCTATGAGGGGGACAGCATTATCCCCTATGAGGGGGCTGCTTTATAATCTATGAGGGAGGCTACCCCAACTCCTGCTACATAATTAAGACATGTACTACCTTATATCATACCCTGATATTAGTGTTTTACTGCACAATTGGTGGTCTTGTATTTATTTCTATGTAGCTACATAGTGGGCCCCAAGAATGATTTTCTCTGGTGGGCCCAAGGTGTTCCAGTCCGACGCTGTTGTTATTTAACAGTGATTTTATTCAGGAGGCGATAGTCAATACACGGCCTCAATGAACCATCCTTCTTGGCCACAAAGAAAAACCGGCGCCCAAGGGTGAAGAGGAAGGTCTGATATGACCCTTCTCCAAAGACTCCTTGACATAAGATTGCATAGCATCGTGTTCAGGTACAGATAAATTAAAAAGGCGACCTTTAGGAAATTTACCACCAGGCACTAACTCAATAGCGCAGTCATAGCTCCTGTTAGGAGGTAAGGATGCAGCTTTACTCTCACTAAACACATCCGAAAATTCAGACAAAAAGTCAGAGACATCCTGAGACTGGGGAGAGGCAGAAAAAACAGGAGTGTCAGTATTAACACATTGGCAGCCCCAACTGGTCACAGACACAGATTTCCAATCCAAAACAGGATTATGAGTCTGTAACCAAGGGAAACCCAGTACAATAATGTCATGCAGATTATGCAGCACCAGAAATATTTGCAACTCTCCTGATGATATAGTTCAACCCTCATTATCACCTGAGTAGAAAACTGGGGTTTATTCTCCGCCAAAGGGGTAGAATCAATGCCCAGTAAAGGAATAGACTTCCACAGGGGTATCATGGGAAACCCACAACGTTTGGCAAAGTCAAAATCCATCAGGTTAATAGCTGCTCCTGAATCAACAAAAGCCTGAGCCGAAAATGTGGACAGGGAGCAAATCAGGGTAACAGTCAACAGAAATTTAGTCTGAACACTACCCAAGACAACTGAGCGCGCAAAACGTCTTCCCCGCTTAGGGCAGACGGAAATAGCATGGGAAGAGTCACCACAGTAGAAACATAACCCATTGCGCTTTCGAAACTCATGACCCTGTGCCCCAGAAGTCACTCCATCACACTACATGGGCTCAGGAGCTGGCTCACAAGGCAACACTATCTCACGCATACCTCTGTGCTCACGCAAAGTCTGTCAATTTGAATAGCCAAAGACATAGAATCATTGAGACCAGAGGGAACAGGGAATCCCACCATAATGTCCTTTACATTTTCTGACAGACCCTTCCGAAAAAGGGCTGCCAAAGCATAATCATTCCATTTGGTCAGGACTGCCCACTTTCGAAATTTCTGACAGTACAGCTCAGCGTCTTCACGACCCTGATTTAATACCAACAAGGTCTTTTCAGCGTGATTAGTGACATTAGGTTCATCGTACAATAACCCCAGAGCCTGAAAAAATACATCAACATCATTCAAAACAGGATCCCCAGGTGTCAGGGAAAAAGCCCAATCCTGAGGGTCGCCGCGCAGCAGAGAGATGACAATTTGAACTTGCTGTGCTGCGTTCCCTGAGGACTTAGGCTTTAAGGCAAAAAACAACTTACAGTTATTTTTGAAATTCAGAAATTTAGACCGATCCCCCAAAAATAAATCTGGTATGGAATCCTAGGTTCCACAACCAGCAACCTAGCAAGATAGGTAGCAATACTCTGAACCTCAGTGGCAAGCTGCTCCACACGGCCAGACAACTGTGCAAACTCCATTGAGGAAAAAAAAATTCCTCCTCAGCACCCAGAGAAAAAGAGGGAAAAAATGCAACAAACAGGAAAAAAAAATTTTTCTGACAACTCCCTTTTTTCTTTCTCCTTTTTACTATTTTCCCCTCTGTGAGTACCATATAATTTTCAGTTAGGTCGGTAATACTGTTATGTTACAGTAGCTGAGGAGAAATTGCAAAAATAGCCAAAATATCAATACACCAGAGAGGCTGGAAACTATTGGATTGCAGGACCCTAAACTAACCGCAACACTAGAAGTAGCCGTGGAGCGTACCTACGGTGACGCCTCGTCACAGCCGGAGAGATAGCTACACCTAAAGGCAGAAAGATGAAAGCTATCTGCCCCATAGCAGAACCCAAAAGAAATAGGAAGCCCCCAAACATGTAATGGCGGTTAGACAAGAAGAAAATACGAACACAGACAGAAAATAGAATGAGCAAACGCTGGGGCCCAATCTGTCTAGATAGAAAAGTATAGGAAAGAATTCTGACTGCAACCCCGAAAAACCCTGACAAAAATACCAACACTTCTGATTAACAAAAAAACTGAGATCACACGATCTCTACCACCTAAATCAGATCTCTGGTGTAACACACAGCAATTCAGCAAATAAAAAGTGACAAAGGAACAGAGCAAATGTGCAAACACAAACTGAGCACAATTGCAGCGCCAGGCCCCAAAAGGGGACCAGGCTGAAGTCCACTGCAAGGCAGAGAACCAGCAAGGAAAATCCAACCAGAGGAAAAAAAACAGCAAATCACTTATCTGAATCAAAGCAGGAATGCAAGCTGAGCTCCAAGCAAGACCTGGAAGAACAATTGATTACCGGCAAGGCTGAAGGGAGTTCAGGTCACTTATATCAGCCCATTCAGAGCCAGCTGAAGACCATTCAGCAGTTGATTCATTACCCTCAGCAACCACCGGAGGGAGCCCCAGCTCAAAAGTCGCCTCTAGAGTTTTCACAACAGTTTATTAGCAAAATTTACAAAATTTCTGCTGTTTGCAATAAACCGATCAACACTAGAGATGATGAAATATGCAAGCATTCAAATTTCTCTAAATTTATTGTCTCTTATTATTCTCTGGGGCTTATTAAGATCCCAGAGCGTAATAAACGTAACATGTAAAAAATAAAAAAAAATTCTTACACTTACGTCACCGGTCCGGCTGATCCTCTGCTCTCCTCACCGTCACTCATCCGGTCCTCGTTGCATCTTCACATCTCCCCTGCTTGTGCTGAAATTCCCAGACCCTTCAGGCTTGGCTGGGACTTCCGGGTTTGACTATGCCAGAAACAATTCTGGATATGCTTAGAGTGAGAGGTCAGGGATTTCAGAATGAGCTGCAGCCATCTGAAGATGGAACAGGTGACGGTGAGGAACGGATGAGTCGGAGAGGTGAGCGATAAAGTGAGTACAGTTTGTTTTCTTTTAACATTTTCATGGCTTTTTACAATTCAGGACAGTGGCAGCCAGTGCCAACATTTTGATAAATCCACACAGAAGTGAATTTAAAAAAAAAAATCTAAATTTTGTTCAATATTTGAAAAATTTAATAATATTCAATTCCACTTGAATTTATTCGCTCATCTCTAGTAATAATGTTCCTTCCTAACCTGACATTGTAAATGTTGTATTATCTTTTCAGGTGGCATTAGAGGAGACACTTTGCTTGATTTTGGCACTGGACCCACCATTTATCAACTCCTCTCGGCTTGTGAAGTGTTTGATAAAATCATCGTCTCGGATTTTCTTGAGTAACATCGTGCTGAACTCCAAAATGGCTGAAGAAGGAGCCGGATGCATTTGACTGGACGTACATCATCAAATTTGTTTGTGAGCTGAAAGGAAATAGGTAATAACGAGTGATTGCGCGCCCTTTGGGTGCGCACTGTGGTTACGAACCACGCAATGGGGTGTAACCACGCAGCAGACTGACCTCGCAATGGGGTGTACCCACGTACCAGACTGGTGTATGTGCAGACTAACAGCAAATATAAATATCTGGTGTACCTCTCCTGCCACTCCTACCTTGTTTATGGAAAAGCTCTGTAGTTAATACTGTTCGGGTAGAGCTATCCGATAGCGCTATCCATGAAGAAAGTGAACAGGTAGAGCTATCTCATAGCCCTATTCCTAAAATAAATGAAAGGGTATAGCTATCCGACAGTGCTATCCCTCAATGTTCCTGAGTGTAAGCTATTTCACATGGTTGAGCACACTTGGGATCTGCCCCAAGGCCCCGCCCATGCCCAATGTTTGATCCGTAGACCGCGGCTAGGAGTTAGTTCCACTTTTGTGTAAAAAATTTTGGGGCTTTTACAATTGTTAAAAAGCTTAATAAAAGACTTAAGGTACTGCCACACTAAACGTTCCCGCTAACGATCACGATAACGACGCTATCGTTGTGTGATCGTTTTAAGGTCGCTAGTAGCTGCCATACTTGACGATCTCATTAACGTCGCATCAGCGGTTAGCGACCTTTTTAACGACTTTGGCGGTCGTTGGGATGTGCCACACTGCATGTACTGTGAAAGATCACACCTCGATAGGCGTGACTGAGCGCGACCTTTTGCACGCCCCTCGTCACAGATTGGTGGTCACTATGTGTGTCATAGATATTTATCACAGTTCTCCCGCTTTGTGATTGGATGACCGCGTCATAAAAGACGACGTATCAGCACTCCTCTCCATTGCTCTCGAGCAGAAGGGTTCTTTCAAATCACCCAGTGTGTCCTGCTAGTCTTGGTAGCTACTGCGATCCGGTTTACGCCACTATTTCGGTTGCTACGTTCTACGTTGGAGTTTTTGCGATCCAGTCTGTGGCGTATCCTCTGTGATCCAGTTTGTGATGCTAGTTTCCCTATTTTTTTTTTTTTTCTTTTTTTCAGAATCACAAGTTTTGTAAGGTATGTAATTTTTTTTGTCACATTTAATTTTTAATTTTGTCTTTAATTGTACCGATCCATTTTAGATCTCTCTGCTGTTGTTAACCATTGTTGTCCATCATGTTTTTTCATTGTTTTGTTCAGGCACGCCCACCATTTTATGATCCCAGCTCTGTCTATGTTTACTCCTGCGTCGCCCACAACCACCATTATTTTGTTGATCCACCTTTTGATCCCGCTCTATCTATGTTTACTCCTGCGTCGCCCACAACCACCATTTTGTGATCCCTGCTGTGTTCTATGTTGTAGACTATGTAAGCATTTTATTTAACCATTCTGCTGTTCTCACATAATCATTTTTTTATTACAGATGGCTGATAAGCAGGAGTTTTTGCGTGATTTTATCGAGCTGTACCGCACAATGCCGTGCCTCTGGGAAAATTAAGTCTGCAGATTACTGCAACCGGTTGAAAAAGAAGGACGCCTACCAAAAACTGGTGGAGCTCTGCAGGAGCCGTTACCCTGTGAACCGGCGGATGAGTCAACGGTTAAAAAACGGATTCAGGGCCTCCGCACGGTTGTATAAAAAAGAGCTCAATAAAGTTATAAATTCAACAAATCTGGAGCTGGGGCCGAAGAAGTTTATGTCCCCCAACTGTGGTACTTTGATCTGTTCGCTTTTACAAGGGACCAAGAAGTACCCAGACAAGGGACATCCATTTCGGATCTAGACCCAGTGATCCAGCCGGACACCCCTGTCTACATGTAAGTACCTTTGTATTACAACACATTTTAATGTACATGCCAAAGTGGACTTAAATTTAAAAAATATTATTGTGAAATGTAGATAAAATGGCAGAATATATCCCTTCATGTACTGATAATTTATCTAGCTCAGCGGTTGAGGCCTCTCCATTTACAAGTGTCGTTTTCACAATTTTGCTGTTTTTGGGTTTAGTGTGAAGATAAATTTCTTTGTCTATACAAGTGTCGTTTTCACAATTTTGCTGTATATGGGTGTTATAGTGTGAAGATTAATTTCTTTGTCTTTGTGATTTACCATTTGTTTTTTGTTCATGCAGGACACAGAAGAGGCGGTCTCCACACCTGCAACTGAACAAGACAGCATGCCGGATCACATAGACGAAGTAGTCGAGCCACCATCATCTGTGCGGAGGCGGCTTTCACTTTCAGGAACGAAAAGGAAGGCTCTCACCTCGTCTCCCACCTCGGCTACTCCTGAATTGGTGGAAATTGCAAAAAAACTTCTTACGGCAGAAAAAGAAACTAAAATAACTGGCTTTGCATATTTTGCGAATGAGAAGCTGCCTACTCTGGATCCTGTTCAGCGGCTTCATGCTGAGAGACTGATGTTAGAGGTACTGAATCAAGCGTCTTTTGGAAACCTTGACAACAGATATGTCGTGATGCCAAGACCGCAGTACCCGGACTACTCATGGCCGCACAATCCTGTGCCAAACCCAGTTGGGATAAACCCAAACGCTGGTGCTCCCCCTTATTTTTATTCACCCCAGAGGCAGCGTGGTAATGGCAATGATCCATCTTACCAGCAGTTGTAGTTTTTAAAATGTTTTACTAAAGTTTTTTTTGGTTGTTTTTATATTTTTACATTGATACCTTTTTTAATAAAAAACTTATTTATCTAATGAATTGCGGTCTTTTCTATGTGATGTCAACTATTAAAATGTTGTATTTTTATTACATCTACTTGTCACACATGGGGTCAGGGGAGTACTAGCTATCATAGGTGTTCCATCATAGGGAAAAAAATTAATGAAAAAAATATCAAAAATTAACATTGTTTTTTAAGGCCCCTGGTCACACTACGCTAAAACCTTATACTAAAAATAATACACCACACCTGCGTAGATTAACGTAAAATATAAAATATATATTATTCTCATATATATATATATTTTTTTTTTAAAATAAAAATATAAAATTTAAATAAAAACAAAAAACAGTAACATAACAAAATATATAAAAAAAAATAACAAACTACAAAATAAATAACAAAGAAAATAACTTAATGAGGGCCCAGGTGTCCAGCCGCTGCCCTCTCCAGCATCATCCCGTGTTGATGCAGAGCTCCCATTGCACTTTGCATCTCTGCCACCGCTGTCTGCATCGATGCCACAGCGCTGCACATTTTCGCCATCACCCGGCGGTGGGACACCAACAGGTCCTGGGCAGTTGGGATTTCTGTGGAGGTAAAGGTAACAGTTAATAGTGAATTCTGTTGCAACATCAACATGTACATGTTATGTTAATTAACACTTACGGTTGTCGTCAGACGACCCGCTGACTGCCCACCCAGAACCTGATGGTCCGCCGGCTAGGGAAACACAGAAAAAAAAATAATATCACAACAGCCATTACATATAAGACCTTACAAAGTTCTCAAACATGTCTGAAGCTTATATAATGTGCGTTAATTACCTGATGGGGAGCCTGCATCCGTGTGACGGGATGATGCTGGAGAGAAGGCAACATCGGGGGAAGGGCTGGAACACACAGAGTCACTAGGGGGGTTGCTGGCAGTGAAGGGGTGGATAGATGAGGTGAATCTGGTGGTGGAGGGGTAGCCGGGGAAGGAGAAGATGGAGGTGGAGGGGTAGCTGGGGACAGTGGAGCAGCTGGTGCTGGTGAAGGTGGTGCTGTAAATGAAATATACAATTCAGAATCCCCATTATCACTGGCGGTACTCCCATCGCTGCCTGCAACATGCAACATCACTGGCGGTACTCCCATCGCTGCAACATACAACATCACTGGCGGTACTCCCATCGCTGCCTGCAACATGCAACATCACTGGCGGTACTCCCATCGCTGCAACATACAACATCACTGGCGGTACTCCCATCGCTGCCTGCAACATGCAACATCACTGGCGGTACTCCCATCGCTGCAACATACAACATCACTGGCGGTACTCCCATCGCTGCCTGCAACATACAACATCACTGGCGGTACTCCCATCGCTGCAACATACAACATCACTGGCGGTACTCCCATCGCTGCAACATACAACATCACTGACGGTACTCCCATCGCTGCCTGCAACATGCAACATCACTGGCGGTACTCTCATCGCTGCCTGCAACATACAACATCACTGGCGGTACTCCCATCGCTGCCTGCAACATGCAACATCACTGGCGGTACTCCCATCGCTGCCTGCAACATGCAACATCACTGGCGGTACTCTCATCGCTGCCTGCAACATACAACATCACTGGCGGTACTCCCATCGCTGCCTGCAACATGCAACATCACTGGCGGTACTCCCACGGCGGGCGCGCTTGCACGCGTTCATGTGCGTTTGTCGTGCGCTGCGCTGCGCTCTCCAGATACCCTCATGAATACTCACTCAGAGGCCTGCGGAGCTGGGCCCGGATGCTGGCGACCCTATCGCGTGAGCGGTATCGCAGGTCCGCCAGCTTCTTCCTAATTTGCGCTTTTGTGCGCAGCACACTGAACCTCCTCTGCAGGCCCCGCTGGATCCTCTGCAGGCATACCCTTTTGTGGCGCATTGGATGCGCCACAGGTAGCCTGCAGTGGTAATCCCATCGGTCTGTCTTTTTTATTAAATAGCGGACCTCCTCGTCCGTCCATTTTGGGCCGCGCTGTCTCTGTCTCGCCGCCGCCATTGCCGCCATTACAAACAACAGCGTATTAGGCGACACCAGCGCCATGACGTCACAGCGTGCGCACGTTACGTGCGGCCGCACCGCAACGCAAAACGATTTTGCGATTGAAAAGTGACCGCAGCAGCCATGCGGCAGCCAAGCACAGATAGGAGATGCTGTTGCAATCGCAATACCACTGTTCCAAGGTAGGCGATCACAATTGGCGTGTCATGTCTTTATGGCTGGGGCTCGTGACAATCTTCACCTTGCAAATCACAAATGGCTTTTTGCATATCTGTTTGCATATCTATGTAGCTGCAGTGTGTGAGTAGTCACATTGCGATCATAATGACGTCGCATATCTTTTGGCTGGGGCTCGCTAATCCCTTTGCAAGTCAATGGCTTTTTGCATAGCATGAGTAGTCACATTGTGATCACAATAACGTCGCATATCTTGATGGCTGGAGCTCGCTAATCCCCTTTGCAAGTCACAATGGCTTTTTGCATAGCGTGAGTAGTCACATTGCGATCACAATAACGTCGCATATCTTGATGGCTGGGGCTCGCTAATCCCCTTTGCAAGTCAATGGCTTTTTGCATAGCGTGAGTAGTCAAATTGCGATCACAATAACGTCGCATATCTTGATGGCTGGGGCTCGCTAATCCCCTTGCAAATCACAATGGCTTTTTGCATATCTGTATGCATATCTGTGTAGCTGTGTGAGTAGTCACATTGCGATCACAATGACGTCGCATATCTGTGAATAGCTGATTCCCTGGTGAATGTTGACCTTTACCTCCCAAGAATTTTCAAATATATGTATAACATTTTTTTAATCTTTCATAGTATGACTAAAATATATATATTATATATTTAAACTTTATATATGCAGCTGTGGTGTATTATCTGTTATATATAATTATAATGTTTGAACGCTAGTGAGACCATAGGCCCTTAAAATAATTGAAAATATTTGAAACTTTTTTTTTATTTTTTTAACAATTAACTCCTATGACTGATGGTACTCCCATGAGCACGTGTGTGACAAGTAGATACAATGTAAAAAAAAAATATAGACAACAAAAAACATTAGAAAAGATTTTAAAAACTACAGCTGCTGGTAACATGTCTCGTTGCCATCCCCATTACTCCCTCCCCACATCTCACCCATCATTAGCCCTTCTCCCATATTGGTAAAATAATTGAAAAAAACACGAATGCATTTTTAAAATAAAAATATTTTATTATCAAAACATTGTTAAAAAAAAGGGTGAAGTCAAACATTATAAAAATCAAACTAGACCTGATGCTGCCAACTCACTGCACCAGGCCCATTAAAGTATTGGCAGTACTTGTCTCTGCTGGCCTTCGCATTGTCCTTGCTCCTGCCTTGATTGACAGGTTGAAGGCCTGCAATAGCGGGATCATTGTCACGAGATTCTCCAAGCACCACGTCACCATTGTTGTCCGAGTCCATGAAGCCTGGCGGACTGTAAGTACCTGCATCGCGTTTTCTTAGAAAATTGTGCAGCACACAACAGGCCAACACCACAGAGTCTATGGATTCCAGCTTCATGTTGATTGGAGTGTGGAAAACCCTGAAGTGGTTGGCCATTATGCCGAAGGCATTCTCCACAACGCGCCGTGCCCTAGACAGTCTGTAATTAAAAATACGCCTTTCCCCTGTCAAAGTCTTTTGTGGGTACGGTTTCACAAGATGCTCATGAAGGGGGAAGGCTTCATCGCCCACAAAAACAAAGTTTAGGTTGGCGGTGGTGTCCATGTTGGTTGGCAAGTTAAGTTTATTATAAAACAACCGTTCACCAAAACTTGTGTGCTCCAAAACGCCACCGTCAGAAACCCTTCCATTAATGCCAACATTAACGTCAATAAATTCATAATTGGCATTAACAAGGGCCATGAGGATCACGCTGAAGTAGCCCTTGTAATTATGAAAAAAGGATCCGCTGTTGGCTGGTTGCGTGAACCGCACATGTTTGCCATCCAAGGCACCACCACAGTTTGGGAACTGCCAAATCCTTTCAAAATCAGAGGCAATAATTTGCCATTCCGTCACTGATTTGGGAAAAGGCATGTAGCTCCGTAAACTGCGGACGATGGCGTTGCATGTCTCCGGAATTAGTTCTCCAAGCAGCGACCGAGAAATTGCAGCAGAATATTGCAAATCCTTCATTGAACGTCCAGTTGCCAGAAATCGCAGCGTTACTGCCAAACGTTCCTCTGCTGAAACAGCTGCACGCATCCGGGTATCCTGCCGTTCAATGAGTGGCCTCACAGCTTCCAGTAGGAGCTTGAATGAATCCTCCGACATCCGTAGATAATTCCGGAAATCCTGCGGATTCTTCTCCTGCAACTCCCTCACTAGATGCATGTGGGAGAATTTGGACCTCTGCTCCAGCCATTCCCTGGTCCACATGCGACGCTTTCGCTTGGAGCGCCTCTCTTCCACCCGTGCCTCTTCCTGACGATCTGCCTCCATTGACAGTGCAACTGCCACAATCACACGCTCCGCGGTGGACAGGTTCATTATGTGCAACCTGTACGGTAAAGAAGAGAAAAGTTAATTACTAATTAATTACTATTAATAAAGTGTTTAAACAAAATAAAATAAAGAATAGAATAAAAAATAAACTTTTCTGTTAACATTTAATATACAGTTTACAAGTGTCTACAATGGTGGGGTGTGTAAAATAAATAAAGCAGACGAAAAAAAAAAAATCAGGTCAGGGGTGTTAAATATATAAAGCAGACGAAAAAAAATAAAAAAAATATAAGGTCAGGGGTGTTAAATATATAAAGCAGACGAAAAAAAAAGGTTAAAAAACATTATCAAACAACATCACAAATAATATGTACCTTGAATCAAAATATCCCGAAGATCCAAATGAGGATGGATGGTGCTCTAGCGACTCAGACAGGATTGCAAAAACCCACCACTGCGCCACAAACAGGATCGCAAAACTCCGACACGCGATACTATCCTCGCAACAACGCAAAAATAGACCCATAAAGTGCTCTGGAAACAATGGATGGGGGCGCAGTTATTATAGCTGAGGCGATGTTGTGGTCACCAATCAGAGCTGTAGGGCGTTAACAAAAGAAAACCAAAGTCCCGCCTGCGCCGCTGACTAATACGTCGTTAACGAGGTCGCACATCGTTCACAAAAGGTGCCAGACACAGCGATATAGCGTCACCAGCGGGACGCCAACGATCAAAATACGGTCCAGAACTCTAGTGAACGATCAGCGAGATCACAGCAGGGGCCACGTCGCTGGTAGATGCCGCACACAACAACATCGCTAACGGATCGCTAAATAGTGACGTTTTTAGCGATCCCGTTAGCGATGTTGTTTAGTGTGGCATACCCTTTATTTGTACACACAGTTGACACTAAACCATTTGTCAACGTTAGGAATAAGTTTACCTTGCTTCTGGGTCTCAAATATTTTGACCATTATTTGTTTGCTTTTCCTTCCCCTGAGAAAGCCACATATAACTGCCCATGTGGCACTAGGAGAGGCAAATAAATTCCTACAATATCCAAGGACTGTCCCTGAGATTTATTGTTGTCATTGCAAAAGACAACATGACAGGAAACTGACGCTGTTGCATCTGGACTGGCAAGTTTTTATCTTTGGAAATCAGGTCAATTCTTGGAATTAGAACTGTCAGATCCTTTGCTTTCCATTTAAAGCAACGGCATGAATACCGTTTGCTTTTAAGCTTTTCACATAAAGCCTTGTGCCATTACAAAGGCCACGCTTTCTGTTAAGATTACTCACGAGCATAATTACAGCTCCTGGTTTCAGCTTTAGTTCATGAGGAGGCATCCCAGTGGGATTCAAAGAGTTAAGAAACTCTACAGGGTAATCTGTGAGAATCACACCCTCCTCTTCTGCAATTGTGTTGATGGAGCGATATGTTGAGTGTTCACCTTGAACTTGACTAATAATTTTGTTGTTCAAGGCCTGAACGTCATCATTCAATGGCGTAAGAATTGCTTTTCTGGCAATTGCTTCTACCGTTGCATCGGTAATCTCAATTGAGTCGCCAGAAATAGCTGTAATTAAATCACCCTCTTCAATAAAAGAATTTGGGATTTCAATTGTGTCTTCTGGTAGACCATATACATTTGACAACTCTCTATTGCCAAGTTTCAGTAACCAAAAGTTGTACTCAACTTCGTCCTGAGACGTTTTCATATTCTGTTGTAACTGGAACCGTGAAAACTGATTCCAGGATTTTGAGTATTTAATGGTGGACTGTACAATTTGGGCTCTTTTTCCATCTTCCACTATTGGTAGGGTTTGATGAAAGTCACCACCGTTTATGAAAACTTTTCCACCAATTGGTCTTTGTTTTCCACATTTGTCTTGGAACAAATTATCCACAGCGTTCATATTAAAACAGGGAGCCATTGTTACTTCGTCCCAAATAACGACAGATGACTTGCTAAACTCCTTTGCTTGAAGTGAAGTTGACTTAATTTTTGACACTTTGGTCTCATTTGTTGTAATTCCAAGGCCAAACTTGGAATGGTAGGTGCTACCGTTTTGTAGTAATGTAGCCGTCAATCCAGTGGAGGCTACTGAAATAGACTTCTTTTCTGCTTGTAGTGTCTTGTGCAAGCAGTTGTACAAAAAGGTCTTCCCACTGCCTCCTGGGCCGTCCAGAAAAAAACAGTGTGAGCTAGTGTCGTCTGGCTGTGATGCAGCATTGACTGCTTGCATAATTGCATCGAAAGCTGATTTCTGAGCTTCATTAAGCATAGCTTTCAATTGCTGAGTCTCCTGCTTTATTACAACATAATTCAGTTGGTCCAGTATTTCATTTGGAACATTTACTGGAGTTGGCAATCCGTAGTCAGCACAGGACTTTTTATTGCTTAAGAGCACTTCATTAATATCACGAAGAGCCAGTTGCTCAGCAATTTCTGGAGTATACAGCCTGGTGTAATCCTCCATAAATTCGGTTTTAGATTTTTGCCATAATGCCAATGGTTTAGCTAGTTCCCCATATACACAAATTATAGCAAATAATTTGCGAAGTTGGTAGGGCATTTGGAAAGCGATTGTATCCGTTATACAGTCTTCCCATTGGGAATCGTCTTCCAAAAGATGAAGATCAATGCACGCAATTTTATACGTGTCATGTACGACTCCATTGACAGTCCTTAAGTCAGCATAAGACTTTGCTCCTCTTATGTGAAGTAACAGGAGTCTTGGGTAATACAGCTCAACATCTGTTAAAGAGACTCTATATGTTCGGGCAATTGTTTTCCCAAATTGAGCCCGTCGTTTTTCCATCCTTCTGGGACAGCTTTTCTATTCTAGACATAGATCATAGAATGGTAGAGTTGGAAGGGACCTCCTGGGCCATCTGGTCCAACTGCCTGCTCAAAGCAGGATTCTCTAAATCATCCCAGACAGATGTCTGTCCAGCCTCTGTTTGAAGACTTCCATTGAAGGAGAACTCACCACCTCTCGTGGCAGCCTATTCCACTCATTGATCACCCTAACTGTCAAAAAGTTTTTTCTAATATCTAATCT
This sequence comes from Oophaga sylvatica, assembly GCA_033576555.1. Lineage (NCBI taxonomy): Eukaryota > Metazoa > Chordata > Amphibia > Anura > Dendrobatidae > Oophaga > Oophaga sylvatica. The sequence continues at coordinate 374,141,334 of JARQOD010000003.1, read as the reverse complement.
GTGTCTCCTCCCATTCAGTTTCATCCCATTGCTTCTAGTCTTTCCTTGTGCAAATGAGAATAAGATGATCCTTCTACAATGTGACAGCCCTTGAGATATTTGTAGACAGCTATTAAGTCTCCTCTCAGTCTTCTTTTTGCAAGCTAAACATTCCCAAATCCTGCAACCGTTCCTCCTAGGACATGGTTTGCAGACCGGTCACCATTCTGGTGGCTCTTCTCTGAACTTGCTCCAGTTTGTTGATGTCTTTTTAAAATGGGTGCCCAAAACTGGACACAGTATTCAGATGAGGTCTGACCAAAGAGGAGTAGAGGGCAATAATGACCTCACGTGATCTAGACTGTATGCTTCTGTTGATACATCCTAGAATTGCATTTGCCTTTTTTGCTGCTGCATCACACTGTTGACTCATGTTCAGTCTGTGATCAATTAGTATACTCAAGTCTTTTCACATGTGCTGTTACTTAGCCCTATTCCTCCCATTTTGTATATGCTTTTTTCATTTTTATTGCCCAGATGTAGTACTTTGCATTTTTCCCTGTTAAAAACCATTCTGTTAGTTGCTGCCCACTGCTCCAGTTTATTTATATCTTTTTGAATCCTCTCTCTCTTCTCTAGTATTAGCGACCCCTCCTACCTTTGTGTCATCAGCAAATTTGATCAGTTTACCCTCAATACTTTCATCTAAATCATTGATAAAGATGTTGAACAATACACGGCCCAAAACAGAGCCTTGTGGTACCCCACTTGAGACATTCTTCCAACTGGATGTGCAGCCATTTACGACCACTCTTTGGGTCCGATCACTAAGCAGTTATGAATCCACCTAACAGTTGCTTTTTCCATTCCATACTTAGTCCTTTTTTCAATAAGGATTGTGTGAGATACTTTGTCAAATGCTTTGCTGAAGTCAAGATATACTATATCTACAGCATTTCCCTGATTCACCCAGTCAGTGATTCTGTCATAGAAGGAAATTAAGTTAGTCTGACATGACTTATTAGTTACAAACCATGCTGACTCTGTTTAATCACTTCATTCTTATCCAGGTACTTGCATACATGTTCTTTAATAATTTGTTCAAAGATCTTTCCTGGTATAGAAGTCAGACTCACCGGCCTGTAGTTCCCTGGGTCCACCTTCTTCCCCTTTTTGAAGATAGGAACAACATTTGCTCTTCTCCAGTCTTCTGGGACTTCTCCTGTTCTCCAAGAATTTTCAAAGATTATGGACAGTGGTTCAAGAATTTCTTCTGCTATCTCCTTCAGTATTCTGGGTGTAATTCATCTGGACCTGGAGACTTGAATTCATTTAGGTTAGCTAAGTGTTTCCTCACTGTCTTTCTGTTTATAGATATCCTGGATTATTTTATTCCTTTAATAGGACAGTGAAGATCAGTTGATGTTACATTTCCTTTCTGAGAGAAAACAGATACAAAATAGGAATTTAAAAGTTCAGCCTTCTCAACATCCTGTCTTACCATTTCATCATTTTCATCCTATAAAAATCCTATAGCATCTTCGACTTTTCTTTTACTTTTGACGTATCCCCAAAATCCTTTTTTGTTGCTTTTGACATCACTTGCAAGCCTTAACTCATTGTCAGCTTTAGCTAATCTGATTTGTGCCCTGCAAGTTCTGCAGACGGCATTATATTCTTCTTTAGATATGCCTCCCTCTTTCCATTTGATAAACATTTCTTTCTTCCTTTTTAGCATGTGTTTAAGTTCTGTGTTCATCCATCCTGGTTTCCTTAAATGCTACCCATTCTTCCCTCTTTTCGGAATTGTTAACGATTGTTCTTTGAGAATCTCATTTTTCAAGATTTTCCATCCTTCCTGGATATTTTTGTCCTTAAGGTTATCCAGCCATTGGCTTTCTGAGTCTCTTAAAATCTGCCTTTCTGAAATCTAACCTTGACGTCTGAGTCTTCACAGGTCTTCCTTCTCTTGTTATCCAAAGTTCTAAAATAGCATGGTCACTACCTCCTAGGGTCCCAGCCACTCTTACTTCCTCAACCATTTCCTCCTTGTTTATAAGGATTAAATCCAAGGTAGCAGATCCCCTTGTTTTCTCTCCTACCTTTTGGAAGATAAAGTTGTCAGCAAGAGAGGATAAGAATTTCCTTGACCTGTTAGTTTTGCCTGAGAGAGATTCCCAACAAATGTCTGGATAGTTGAAATCTCCCATGACCACCATGTCATATTTTTTGGAGAACTTGACCATTTGATGCATAAAAGTTCATCCATATCTTCAGCTTGCATAGGTGGCCTGTAGTAAATGCCTACAATGGTGTCCTTTCCATTGTTCTGTCCTTGTATTCTTACCCAAACAGTTTCCACAGAACTTCCAGTCTCTGAAGCGTCAATCTCTGTGCAGATATACGCTTTTCTAACATAAAATGCGACACCTCCTCCTCGTTTATCAAGTCTGTTTCTTCCAAATAAGTTGTATCCTTCTAGCCTTGTATTCCAATCATGTGTATCGTCCCACCAAGTTTCAGTGATTCCAATGACATATACTTCCCTGCGTTAGTAGTTCCATTCTCCTTGTTTGCTGCCCATGCTTTGTCATTCGTATAGAAAACATTTTAGTTTGTGATTGTTTCTCTTCTTCTATATTTTTATTATGTAGATTTTTTGTCTTTGTTCTTCCCCTTCATTTCTAATAGCAGAAATCTCAATAGTATTTGTCAGGTGTTTTTTGGCTTTTGCTGGCGTTTTGCTTCCCTTCCCACAATTGTTCTAGTTTAAAGCTCTCTGATGAGTGTAGCAAGTCTACTTCCAAATACATGTTTTCCAGTCTTCGTAAGGTGCACCCCATCTCTAGCAAGTAGTCCATCGTATAGGTAATTCACTCCGTGATCCAGAAATCCAAATCCTTGCTGACGGCATCATCGACGTAGCCAGTTGTTCACCGTCAGAATCTTCTTCCACCTCCTTGTTCCATGGACATCCACTGGAAGGATGGAAGAGAAGACGACCTGCGATCCCAGTTCTTTCACTTTCTTACCTAAGTTTTCAAAGTCACTGCAGATGGTTTCCAGGTCGTTTCTTGCGGTGTCATTTGTCCCCACATGTATTAGCAGGAATGGGTAGTCATCTGTAGGTCTGAAGAGTCCTGATATCCTGTCAGACACATCTTTCATTTTTGCACCTGGAAGACAGCACATTTCTCTTGAGGTTAAATCCGGTCTGCAGATAGCGGCCTCTGTTCCACTCAACAGGGAATCCCCATGAACACAACTCTCTGTACACATAGTGTTCAGGGATTTCACTGTACAAATACTGACACGGGTGGAAGCGTCAACTCTGTTTAGCTCAAAATAAGCCTGCAGAGTAGAGGTTTTTGAGTCTGAAATAACCATATCCACATTACTGCATGTTTTCAAGGTGAACAGCAAGCCTTTTAATGGTATGTGAAGCATCATGCATTTTATTTTTTCTGATTCTCCACATGCCCTCAGGGGCGCTTATATATACAGTGGTGGCCAAAAGTATTGGCACCCTGCAATTCTGTCAGATAATACTCAGTTTCTTCCTGAAAATGATTGCAAGCACAAATTCTTTGGTATTATTATCTTCATTTAATTTGTCTTCAATGAAAAAACACTAAATGAATTGACCTAAAGCCAAATTGGATATAATTCCACACCAAACCTAAAAAAGGGGGTGGACAAAAATATTGGCACTGTTTGAAAAATCATGTGATGCTTCTCTAATTCGTGTAATCACTAGCACTGTAACTTACCTGTGGCACCTAACAGGTGTTGGCAATAACTAAATCACACTTGCAGCCAGTTAACATGGATTAAAGTTGACTCAACCTCTGTCCTGTGTCATTGTGTGTACCAAATTGAGCATGGAGAAAAGAAAGAAGACCAAAGAACTGTCTGAGGACTTGAGAAACCAAATTGTGAGGAAGCATGAGCAATCTCAAGGCTACAAGTCCATCTCCAAAGAACTGAATGTTCCTGTGTCTTCTGTGCGCAGTGTCATCAAGAAGTTTAAAGCCCATGGCACTGTGGCTAACCTCCCTAGATGTGGAAGGAAAAGAAAAATTGACGAGAGATTTCAACGCAAGATTGTGCGGATGGTGGATAAAGAACTTCGACTAACATCCAAACAAGTTCAAGCTGCCCTGCAGTCCGAGGGTACAACAGTGTCAACCCGTACTATCTGTCGGTGTCTGAATGAAAAGGGACTGTATGGTAGGATACCCAGGAAGACCCCACTTCTTACCCCGAGACATAAAAAAGCCAGGCTGGAGTTTGCCAAAACTTACCTGAGAAAGTCTAAAACGTTTTGGAAGTATGTTCTCTGGTCAGATGAGACAAAAGTCAAGCTTTTTGGGAAAAACCATCAACATAGAGTGTACAGGAAAAAAAAAGAGGCATTCAAACAAAAGAACACGGTCACTACAGTCAAACATGGCGGAGAATGAGACATCTAGTTACATTTTGGAATGATTTTTCAGTGGTAAAATATATTTTTTCTTCACTTAAAAAACCTTTTTGATTGAGCTTTTATCTCAGGTATCAATTACCATTTCATCAACATGCAAATTCCATTTTATAACATTTTATTTTTTTATGATTGAAGGGAGGATTATGAGTAAAAGGCAGAAAAACTCCGCAGTAGGGTGAAAGAAGTCCTGAAATGTGATGCCCTAGAAAGGAACCCTTATGACCCTGCCGTTGTGCCACCTGTTTATCGTCTCCTGTCTTGTCTGTGCCTTGAAGCCGCGTGTAAAGATATAAAGTCATTCTGTGAAGTTCTGAAAAATTTTAAAGACTTGATAGAACCTGGAGGTCACATTGTTCTTATAAGTGCGCTGACTTCTACTTATTATTATGTTGGTAAAACATATTTCAGTTCAATGTGCACAAAAAAGGAGGAGCTGGAAGTGGCCATCAAGGAAGCTGGTTATCAAATTCAAAAAGCGGTGTATGCTCCACGTATGGATAAATCAATGATGGAGGTTACAGATTACCAAACTAACTATTTCATTCTTGCCCGTAAATTAGAGTAACGCCAAATTTTTCAGGCATCATTTTTGGGGGGTTATTGCTAATATACATGGTATGTCTCTACCTGCTTCAGCTTGTAATCATGATGATAAATACAAGTAGTTATGAGATTTGGGGATAGGTTGAGTTTGCAAAAAAAACAAAACCAAACTAGAACATTTCTTCATTTTAGAGTTTAGAATCGAAGGACATCGCTACCAAACACATAACTAGCCTGATGGCCACCGGACCAAAGCCTCCTAACTGCTGTTATCTACGGCTACGATTTTTATTAATTGGTAAAGAATGACGTCATGCCCACCTCGAGTCGCAACTATGACATCGCACTGTACCAACTAGTCAAAAGTGAAGTCGGGATGATGGCAAATAGGAGGAGGGATCTGATTCGGTGGCCATGGACTACTGACGTAGCTGCGGGACCAGTGTCTTATAAATCATTTTGCTCAACCGTATTCCACTCGTCAACACTATTAATAGAGGAATTCATATGTGAGAGCGTCAGTATTTTGGGGAGCTAAAAAAATGCAAACTTGGATGGAAAATGGAGGGTAGATTTGAAACCTTGGTGAATGTATTCAGTTATTATTTCGAGATCCTCAGATGATTTTGTCTCTAAAAGAAATAAAACTATATTGAATTTTGCTTATTTTGTTGAATATTTTAGGAGTATAAATTTAATGTGTATAATACGTAATTGAATGAGAAACGCAACGTGGGGTTAACTGACTGGCTGCTAAACTTTACACCTATGTATGATCATATGTATAAAATACTTAATACAAACAATTAACTTTAGATTTGAAACCAATTCTGTCTTGTCCTCATTATTTCCTGAAGATTGAACCTATTATTTTTTCTAAATTTCAAGAAAATGTCAAGAACATGTTGTAACAATTTCATCAGAATCATTAGAATATGCCATATGGTTTTCCAGGATCAGACTATTGATGACCTTTACATTATTGGGGGATTGTTGAATGAGATCATTTAAAATTTAGTATGTTTTGAGGATATGCAATGTTTTTAGAATTATTATGAAGGATTTTAAAGAATCCCTCCTCCCATCAAAATTTTTATTTTTTTTAATATATTGCAGTAATCATATAGCACTGTGTACTTACAATTGCTCATTTTGCCTTTCTACCCAGGTAATTATTCTTTTTCATTAGGTCTATGACATCTAATCCTAGCTCAATCCTTCTATATACTCTATGTAAAAACAGGAAGCCATTTTTCCCTGCATGAGTCATCACTGCAAAAGTCCCTGGCAGAGGGTGGAGGGAGTAGCTTGTTCAGGAGTTGAAGAGGGGAATGATAAATGCAAGGATAAGAGACTTCCTGTTTCTACATAGAGAAAAGAGAAGAATTATCTTGGTAGAAAGAAAAAAAGAGCAATTGTAAAAACACAGTGCTGTATAATATGATAACTGCAATATATGAAGAGGATGAAACTTTGATGGGGGAGGAGGAGTGGTTCTTTAACCCCTTCACGCCGCAGACATTTTTCGATTTTGCATTTTTGTTTTTCGCTCCCCTTCTTGCAAGAGCATTAACATTTTTATTTTTCTGTCAATATGGCCATGTGAGGACTTGTTTTTTGCAGGACGAGTTGTACTTTTGAACAACACTATTGGTGTTACCATATCATGTACTCAAAGATGGGAAAAAAATTCCTAGTGCGGTAAAATTGCAAAAAAGTGCAATTCCACAAGTTTTTTTTAACCATGTTCACCAAATGCTAAAACTGACCTGCCATTATGATTCTCCAGGTAATTATGAGTTTGTAGACACCAAACATGTCTAGGTTGTTTTTTATTTAAATGGTGAAAAAAATCCAAAGTTTGTTTAAAAGAAAAAAAATTGCGCCATTTTCTGACACCTGTAGCATTTCCATTTTTCGTGATCTGGGGCAATACAAAATATGTGTATTTTTTTATTTTGAATGGGGAAAAACGGGGGTAATTTTGAACTTTTTTATTTTTTTTTTTTTTAATATTTTTAAGAACATTTTTTTTACTTATCACTTGCTTCAATAGTCTCCATGGGGGACTAGAAGCTGCAGTTGTCTGATCGCCTCTGCTACACACATGCGACGATGAGATCGCCTGTGTGTAGCAGAAATGCTCACTTGCTATGAGCGCTGATGGGTGATGCTCATTAGGTACGGACTTGGCATTTGAAATCACACAGGTCCATGCCGTCCCTGTCCCCAAGCACTAGACGGGATATATTGCTAATATTTTGGGCGGGATTAGTGATGTGCTTTCGGCATGATCACATTAAATGCCGCTGTCAGAAATTGACAGCGGCATTTAACGGGTTAACAGCCACGTGTGGATCGTGATTTCACCCGCGGCTGTTAGGGGCACATGTCAGCTGTACAAAAAAGCTGACATGAACCAGGAAAGATGTGGGCTCAGCGACGGAGCCCACATAAAAGGGAGAAAAACGACATGCACTGTCCTATTACGGCGCATGTTGTGAAGGGGTTAAGCATACCATCACATTTAGGCAGATTTTCCAACTCTGAGCTGTATAAACGTGAATGCTTCTTGGATGAAGCCGATCAGGTGATGTACAGTACAGACCAAAAGTTTGGATACACCTTCTCATTTAAAGAATTTTCTGTATTTTTATTATTATGAAAATTGTACATTCACACTGAAGGACTTCAAAATGATGAATTAACACATTGGAATTATATACTTAACAAAAAAGTGTGTAACAACTGAAATTATGTCTTATATTCTAGGTTTTTCAAAGTAGCCACCTTTTGCTTTGATGACAGCTTTGAACACTCTTGCCATTCTCTTGATGAGCTTCAAGAGGTAGTTACCGGAAATGGTCTTCCAACAAACTTGAAGGAGTTCCCAGAGATGTTTAGCACTTGTTGGCCCTTTTGCCTTCACTCTGCTGCCCATCTCGATTGGGTTCAGGTCTGGTGACTGTGGAGGCCAGGTTATATGGCGTAGCACCCCATCACTCCCCCTCTTGGTCAAATAGCCCTTACACAGCCTGTAGGTGTGTTTGGGGTCATTGTCCTGTTGAAAAATAAATGATGGTCCAGCTAAACGCAAACTGGATGGAATAGTATGCCGTTGCAAGATGCTGTGGTAGCCATGCTGGTTCAGTATGCCATCAATTTTGAATAAATCCCCAACAGTGTCACCAGCAAAGCACCCCCACACCATCACACCTCCTCCTGCATGATTCACGGTGGGAATCAGGCATGTAGAGTCCATCCGTTCACCTTTTCTGCGTCGCACAAAGACACGGTGGTTGGAACCAAAGATCTCAAATTTGGACTCATCAGACCAAAGCACAGATTTCCACTGGTCTAATGTCCGTTCTTTAGCCCAAACAAGTCTCTTCTGCTTGTTGCCTGTCCTTAGCAGTGGTTTCCTAGCATCTATTTTACCATGAAGGCCTGCTGCACAGTCTCCTCTTAACAGTTGTTGTAGAGATATGTCTGCTGCTAGAACTCTGTGAGGCATTGACCTGGTCTCTAATCTGAGCTGCTGTAAACCTGCGATTTCTGAGGCTGGTGACTTGGATAAACTTATCCTCAGAAGTAGAGATGAGCGACTTTGCCTTTTTTTGGGTCGAGTCGGGTTTCATGAAACCCAACTTTCTCAAAAATCGGGTCGAACTAAATCGGCTGACTATCGGGAAAAGTTGGGGGTCTGACTGAAACATGAAACCCAATGCAAGTCAATGGGGAAGCCAAGTGTGCCCCGGGCAAAGAGTGTCAGTGGGCCCCTTTAACACATACCACAATTCATGATGCTCCGATACGGCACATAAATATAGGTATAGTAAAATGAAAAATACTTCACTTCTTACATGACATGACTGATATCTATGTTAAAATCTACAATAGCTCAAAAAACGGACACTATATTCCTCCATTCAGTATTATGGCCACCACATAGTGCGCCATACAGAATAATGAGCCCCATACATTGCTCCATACATAATTGGTCCCATATAATGTTCCTTACAGCATATGATGAGCTCCACATACTGCTCCAGTATATGATAGTCCCCATATAATGTGCCATAAAGTATAGGACGGTCCTCATAGAGTAGAATGAGCCCCACATATTGCTCCATACAGTATAATGAGTCGCATATAAAGCTCCATACAGTATATGATGGGCCCCATATAATGCTCCATACAGAAATAGGCCCATATGTGCCACATATGATGCTCCATACCCTATATGATGGCCCATAAATAATGAACCCCATATGATTCGCCTGTATATGATGGGCTCCATGGATGACGCTCCAGTGTCTGATCTTCCCATTTAGAATGCTCCAGTATATGATGGGCCCATGGATGCTGCTCCAGTGTCTGATCTTCCCCATTTAGAATGCTCCAGTATATGTTGGGCCCCATGGATGATGCTCCAGTGTCTTATGGGCCAAAATCATGCTCCATATATAATGGGCATCATTATTAATGATCTAGTGTATAATGGGCCCCGTAAATGCTGCTCCAGTGTCTGATGTCCCCCATTTACAATGCTCCAGTATATGATGGGCCCCATGGATGATGCTCCAGTGTCTGATCTGCCCCATTTAGAATGCTCCTGTATTATTTGGGCCCCATGGATGATGCTCCAGTGTCTTATGGGCCAAAAGAATGCTCCATATATAATGGGCCCCATTATTAATGATCCAGTGTATAATGGGCCCCGTAAATGCTGCTCCAGTGTCTGATGTCCCCCATTTACAATGCTCCAGTATATGATGGGCCCCATGGATGCTGCTCCAGTGTCTGATCTGCCCCATTTAGAATGTTCCTGTATTATTTGGGCCCCATGCATGATGCTCCAGTGTCTTATGGGCCAAAAGAAAGCTCCATATATAATGGGCCCCATTATTAATGATCCAGTGTATAATGGGCCCCGTAAATGCTGCTCCAGTGTCTGATGTCCCCCATTTACAATGCTCCAGTACATGATGGGCCCCATGGATGCTGCTCCAGTGTCTGATCTGCCCCATTTAGAATGTTCCTGTATTATTTGGGCCCCATGCATGATGCTCCAGTGTCTTATGGGCCAGAATAATGCTCCATATATAATGGGCCCCATTATTAATGATCCAGTGTATAATGGGCCCCGTAAATGCTGCTCCAGTGTCTGATGTCCCCCATTTACAATGCTCCAGTATATGATGGGCCACATGGATGCTGCTCCAGTGTCTGATCTGCCCCGTTTAGAATGCTCCAGTATATGTTGGGCCCCATGGATGCAGCTCCAGTGTCTGATCTGCCCCATTTAGAATGCTCCTGTATTATTTGGGCACCATGGATGATGCTCCAGTGTCTTATGGGCCAAAAGAAAGCTCCATAAATAATGGGCCCCCTTATTAATAATCCAGTGTATAATGGGCCACGTAAATGCTGCTCCAGTGTCTGATGTCCCCCATTTACAATGCTCCAGTATATCATGGGCCCCATGGATGCTGCTCCAGTGTCTGATCTGCCCCATTTAGAATGCTCCAGTATATTGTCATGTATAGTGTACAGTTCCTATAGCGTCTTGTGCTTGGGTGCGAGGAAAACACAGGAGACATAGGTTGAAATGAAATGACTTGTATTACTTCATACAAGCATGCTGAAAAGTTCACACAGTTTGCAGGAACAGCGACAGGAGACACATCAGGCCAGAGTAACTTCAAGCACTACAATAAATCTCCAACGCAGGTTCAGGATCTCTTCTCTGTACCGTAATTCCTCTGCAAACATGGATTCACCAAACAGCAGGTTTCCAGAGTCCAAAAGTGTTCCAAGGTTCCTCAGTAGGGAATAGCTGGAGTACAAGTGCAAGGCTTCCAGGAGTCAGGTCACAGACTGACTGAGGCTTGATTCAGGAGCACTGATTGTTCAGCTGAGGCTGCTTAAGAAGCAAGAGGGAAGAATCAGGGCGGGAACATGAAAACTGGAAACTCCATATTAACTGAGGGCAAGAACTGCAGAAAGACAGAAAGCAAAATGCCGACGGAAAACTGAGTTTCAAGGAACAAGTCAACAGAGACAAAGAACCTTACATTACTCCCCCCTTAGGGACAACCTCCGGATGACAGAGGCTTGTCAGGGTACCTCTGATGAAACTGGCGGAGCAGGCGAGGAGCATTTACATTATTGACTGGTTCCCATGAGTTGTCCTCCACTGGGTAGCCCTGCCATTTAATCAAATATTGCAACTGATTTCTGTACAACCTGGAATCTAGAATCCTTTCCACCATAAATTCTTCCTGACCATCGACCAGCACTGGGTCAGGGCAAGGAGAAGAACGTCCAGGAAACGTATTGGGTGTTGCAGCCTTTAGTAGGGATACATGAAAGACAGGGTGGATTCTTATAGTTCTGGGCAGTTGAAGACGACAAGCAACAGCACTTATAATCTTATTGATCTTATAAGGTCCAATGTACTTATGTCCCAATTTAGACGATGGAATCTTTAATTTAAGATTTCTGGTTGACAGCCAGACCAAATCTCCTACCTTGAAAGCTGGTGCAGGTTTACGAAATTTATCTGCTGCTTTCTTGTACCTTTCCTGAGCCAATTCTAGATTTTCCTTTAGAAGATCCATATTCTTTTGTAAAGAAGTGATTCTTTCAGCCACTGCCGGCAAGGGCGTATCTATGGGAAATCGAGGAAGAATGTTAGGATGATAACCTAGATTGGAGTAAAAAGGAGACTGCTTAGTGGAGGCGCTCTGAGAGTTGTTATAAGAGAACTCAGCCAGTGGAAGTAGATCCACCCAATCATCCTGTAGGTGGCAGATAAAACAGCGGAGATACTGCTCCAGGGTCTGATTGGTTCGTTCTGTCTGTCCATTAGTCTGGGGATGAAAAGCAGAAGAAAGGTTTACTTTAATGTCCAATGCTGCACAGAAATTTTGCCAAAACCTTGAAGTGAATTGCACCCCTCGATCCGAAATGACCTCATCCGGTACTCCATGTAAGCGAAACACATTCTTAATTATCAAGTCTGATGTCTGTTTTGCAGTGGGTAAGCCGACACAAGGGATAAAATGAGCTGCCTTTGTTAGACGGTCAACCACCACTAGAATGGTGTTCTTCCCTTGAGAGGTTGGTAACTCCACAATGAAGTCCATAGAAATGGATCCCCACGGGCGGGACTGGGTGGGAAGAGGTTGCAACAGACCAGTTGGTGAGGAGCGAGGTGTTTTGCATCTTGCACAGACTTCACATGAAGTGACATAGTTTAAGACATCTTTCCTGTAAGTGGGCCACCAAAAGAAATGAGAAAGAAATTCTTGTGTCTTTAGAATTCCCCTATGCCCGGCTATCTTGGAATCATGGATGAGTTGCAATACTCTCAATCTGACTGTTTCAGGTATATACAGACGTTGTCCCTGAATCCACACACCATTCTTAAAGACAAGACTTACGTCCCTTGGGGGTTGAGCCAACAAAGAATCCGCATGGTATGCTTCCTTGATGTCCTTAAGTAGGTCTTGATTATGAATCACTCCCAGGAATCTAGAGTCAGGAAGAATAGTCTTAGGAGGAGTAAGTGGACGTGTCTCTGCTGAATGAATCCTAGAGAGTGCATCAGCCTTTCCATTGCGCGATCCTGGACTATAAGAAATGACAAAATTAAATTGGTTTAGGAAAAGATTCCAGCGAGCCTGGCGAGGAGTCAGGCACTTAGCCGACCTGATAAATTCAAGGTTACGATGGTCTGTCAGGACGACTATTTGCTGTGCAGCTCCCTGAAGAAGGTGTCTCCATTCCATGAAGGCGGCAATAATGGCCAACAATTCTCTATTGCCCACATCGTAGTTCCTCTCAGCCGAAGACAACTGCTGGGAAAAGAAGGCACAGGGATGCAAGACATTCTTCTCACCTGTTCTCTGAGAGAGTATAGCTCCAACGGCACAGTCTGAAGCATCCACCTCTATTATGAAGGCAAGCTCGGGGTTGGGATGTACTAAGATAGGTGCGGTGGTAAATTTATCCTTTAAACAGGAAAATGCTTCCTGAGCTTGCGGGGTCCAGGAGAACCTAGACTGTTTCCGGGTAAGTTGGGTGATAGGTGACACTACCTCAGAAAAATTCTTAATGAAACGTCTATAGAAGTTGGCAAACCCAATGAAACGCTGCACCTCCTTCACATTTCTAGGAATTGGCCAATCCTTGATGGCTTGGGTCTTGCTTCCATCCATACTAATCCCTTGCGTAGATAGTACATACCCCAGAAATTGAATTTCGGTCCTATGAATTCACATTTTTCAAGCTTGATGTAGAGATGGTTTTGTCTTAGGCGTTCTAAGACCATTCTCACATGTCCATGATGTTCCTCTGTGGAGTTAGAAAAAATTAGAATATCATCCAGATAAATCACCACAAATGTATCTAGGAGATCCCTGAAGATATCATTCACGAAGTGTTGGAAAGTGGCTGGGGCGGTACTCAGACCAAAAGGCATAACTAGATATTCAAATTGTCCATAGCGTGACCTGAAAGCAGTCTTCCATTCATCCCCACGTCTAATACGGACCAAGTTATAGGCCCCACGGAGATCCAGTTTAGAGAAAATTTTGGCATGCTGCACTCTCTCCAACAACTCAGGGATTAAAGGCAATGGATAACGGTTTCTAATAGTAACCTTATTGAGTTCCCTATAGTCTATGCAGGGTCTCAGAGATCCATCTTTCTTCTTCACAAAGAAGATGGGTGCACCTGCGGGAGATGAAGAGGGGCGTATGAAGCCCTTGGCTAAATTTTCATCTATATAATCCTTCAAAGCTTTTAGCTCGGGCCCCGTAGGGGGTAGATCTTACCAAAAGGTATCTCGGCTCCGGGCAATAATTCAATTGGACAATCATATGGACGGTGAGGAGGAAGCTGATCAGCGTTATTCTTGTCACATAAATCCACATAGTCCTGGTATACAGCTGGTAGTTCAGGGACTGACATGGTTCCTTTAGGAACAGAGCAAGCTGAAACTCCTTGACTCATCTGTTTCTCGGAAAGTGTAATTCCTTGGTCTCCCAGTTAATCGTAGGATTCTGCGCCTGCAGCCATGGTAGCCCTAGAATGATGGGAAAGTGGGGAGAAGAGATAAGCAAAAAAGACATTTTCTCCTGATGATCTTTACCCATAAGGACCCTCAAAGGCTCTGTTTCTTGATCCACTGGTCCAGAAGTCAGTAGAGAGCCATCCACAGTCTCCATCTGTACTGGAGTAGCCTTCTTCACTGAACGTATCCCCTGTTTCAGAGCAAAGGAGATATCCATAAAATTTCCACTTGCTCCTGAGTCGATCATAGCAGAGCTAGACACCCAGACTGAGTCAACCCAGAGTTTGATGGAAAGGAAGCAATGAGAATTGTTTCTTTTACAACTCAGCTGGGACACTGCTAAGGAAACTTGAAAAATTGCAGCGTTTATACCGTCATCGTCCCCAGAACTAACAGAGTTTAAGTCCGAGAAATCAAGATCTCTTGCAGCAGATCTCTCTGGAGCCTGAGGCTCGGACATGACAGAGCTCCTCTCGCAACACTCACAGTGAATGACTGCTGCAGTAGTCTTACGAGAACGGCTGGGGCAGTTTATAATGAAGTGCCCTGACTTACCACAGTAGAAACATAGATTTTCCTTTATACGATGTTCTTTGCGTGCATCACTAACCCGTCTTTGTAAAGAGTCCACCTGCATGGTTCAGGTTCTGGTTCCCTTGTGATCCTACTCAAAGGTTCCTTAGCTGAGGAGGGAGGTAGTAAACGGTTAGTGCGATTATTTTCGAACCATCTCTCTTGTCTGCGTTCAGTCAGACGAGCATCAATACGGATACAATAGTTAATAAAGTCACCTAACGCAGTGGGAGGGTCGGCACGAGCAAGTTCATCCTTAATCAGTGGAGACAACCCTTTCCGAAAAATAGATTTTTTAGCGGAAGTGTCCCAAGTGGTATCAAGAGCCCATCTCCTGAAATCCAGGGCATATTCGGCTACTGAACGCTTACCTTGGCGCAAAGTTAACATGGCTGCTTCAGCTGTTGCACCTCGATTGGGGTCATCAAACACCTGCCCCATGGCTGAAATAAAAGCATCAAGGTGATTCAAACAATCATCCTCAGTCTCAATCAGAGGGTTTGCCCACATCAAAGCCTTATTGGTAAGCAACATGATTATAGTAAGCACTTTGGATCGTTCAGTGGGAAATTGTGAAGCATGTGCAGAGAAAAATAAATTGCATTGATTAATAAATCCCCTGAATTTCTCACGTTCACCGCCAAAACGAAAAGGAGGTAATTTGGGGATCCCAGAACTTGGGGTTATGGCAGGAGCCTGGGCTCGTTATTCTAGAGCCTCAATCCTGGCTCGCAATTCCTGGGTAGTCTGTCCAAACACTTGCAAATTATGATTAGTGAGGTCCTGTAGGCTTGCAAAACGGGTTTTTAAAGTCTGTACATCTGAAAGGATTGTATCAGTCACTCCGCAAAGTTCCTTTATGCGGGCCTCCATCTTCCAGATCTTTTAAGGCAGAGGTGCTGGAAGGAGAAGAGGAAAAAAAAAAAAAAAAAAAACAATAGTGTTTACCTGTGGTAACACTCCAGAGTAAAATTTTAAGGGAATGCGCTCACCTGGAATGGTTGTGAGAAGTCACAACCACTGTCATCACATAAGGTATTAAACGGACATCTGATATCCACAGTCACAGCAGACACGGCTTTCCCAGACCCAGCAGACACTAAACATTGGCTCCTGAATCTTGTCATGTATAGTGTACAGTTCCTATAGCGTCTTGTGCTTGGGTGCGAGGAAAACACAGGAGACATAGGTTGAAATGAAATGACTTGTATTACTTCAAACAAGCATGCTGAAAAGTTCACACAGTTTGCAGGAACAGCGACAGGAGACACAGCAGGCCAGAGTAACTTCAAGCACTACAATAAATCTCCAACGCAGGTTCAGGATCTCTTCTCTGTACCGTAATTCCTCTGCAAACATGGATTCACCAAACAGCAGGTTTCCAGAGTCCAAAAGTGTTCCAAGGTTCCTCAGTAGGGAATAGCTGGAGTACAAGTGCAAGGCTTCCAGGAGTCAGGTCACAGACTGACTGAGGCTTGATTCAGGAGCACTGATTGTTCAGCTGAGGCTGCTTAAGAAGCAAGAGGGAAGAATCAGGGCGGGAACATGAAAACTGGAAACTCCATATTAACTGAGGGCAAGAACTGCAGAAAGACAGAAAGCAAAATGGCCGACGGAAAACTGAGTTTCAAGGAACATGTCAACAGAGACAAAGAACCTTACATATATGTTGTGTTCCATGGATGATGCTGCAGTGTCTTATGGGCCAAAAGAATGCTCCATACATAATGGGCCCCATTATTAATGATCCAGTGTATAATGGGCCCCGTAAATGCTGCTCCAGTGTCTGATGTCCCCCATTTACAATGCTCCAGTATATGATAGGCCCCATGAATGCTGCTCCAGTGTCTGATCTGCCCCATTTAGAATGCTCCAGTATATGTTGGGCCCCATGGATGATGCTCCAGTGTCTTATGGGCCAAAAGAATGCTCCATATATAATGGGCCCCATTATTAATGATACAGTGTATAATGGGCCACGTAAATGCTGCTCCAGTGTCTGATGTCCCCCATTTACAATGCTCCAGTATATGATGGGCCCCATGGATGCTGCTCCAGTGTCTGATCTGCCCCATTTAGAATGCTCCTGTATTATTTGGGCCCCATATATGATGCTCCATGTCTTATGGGCCAAAATCATGCTCCATATATAATGGGCCCCATTATTAATGATCCAGTGTATAATGCTCACCATATATTCCTCCAAACATTACAAAAAATGAAATACCTCTCCTCGCTGTGCACTGCTCTACTCTGGACTCCTCAGCATCGCCATCTTACAGCTCTCTGCACTTGGACTGTTCAGGCAGAGGGCGTACAGACGTGACATCATCGCGCTCTCTGACCTGAATGTCACTGTCACGAAACGCGGAAGACCTCACAGCGGTGGAGCATGGGGAGGTAAGTATTGCAAGTGCTGTGGCCCTGAGCAAGCAGGGGGGGCCGACTCATGGGCGACGGCACTGGTACAGGGCCCTTCATAGTACGCCGATGTGTCTGACGGCGAGTGGGCCCTCCCACCGTCAGAGACACATTTTTGTACTATGAGGGGCCCTGTGCCAGTGCCGTCACCCACGAGTCAGCCCCCCCACCTGCTCAGGGAACCGACACTTGCCCGGGTGCGCCAGGTGCTGACGCCGGCCCTGGGCAGGGATTTGTAGGTTTTGTTGCTTGTGTGGCACCCCAGGAGTTTGGAATACTTTATTAATAATTTACCTTAATAAGTAGCACCAAAAATGACATACAAAATATACATGTAGTGTATGTCATTTTTGGTGCTACTTATTAAGGTAAATTATTAATAAAGTATTTCATTTTTGTTTTTTTCATATGATTTTTGCTTTACTAGCCCTATTAGATTACCAATTTTCTGATTAGCACCCCAGGAGTTTGGTTTCCACAGTGACCTTGCCTCCCTCCAGGGGAGAGTGATGTCATGCCTGAAAGCAAGGAAGGATCTCTTAACAGGTAACACAGCATGCAACACCTTTTCTTACGCCAGACCAGAAGGAGGAGCTCTAACACCTGATTTTCATGAGAGCTTCTCTGGAATTATCTGGCTGGGGGAGGAGTTAGGAGTCTGGCTGGAGGGATGAGAACGGACAGACGTGGAGAGACAAGCTGGGGACTGAGAGGCTATAGAGAGCTCAACCCCTGGTCTGAGTGCCAGAAACCGGACCCCCGGAGTCCGAGGCTGAGAGGGTGAAGTAAAGTCCCAGCAGCAGAATCCGGAGGGCAGAGGACGTCAGGTCCTCTGTCCCAGTTAAGACCCTTCTACAAAGCAGCAGCACATGTGAGCCGGAGACTCCATAGAGAGTGATTCCTGAAACAGGTTACAGCTGCCTGTTATGAGAGTGAAGTTCTACTTAAACAAGAGACAGAGAGAGAGAGAGGAACTTGGACGGAGCTTATAGCAGCCAGTGCCTCAGAGAACAGCGCTAGAAAGGAGACCTCACATCCCACCTGAGATAAGGGGATTCCAAATTGCTTTCAGGCTGACCTACTCCAGCACTATCTGTACTCAAGGCCCTGGATACTTTGCCTGCAAAACTGTAAGTAAAGCTTTGGAGACTGCAACTCGCTGATTGTTTCTCAGTTTCTTCCTGCGTCACCTACTACAGTCAGCTACATCTCTCAGTACCATTACTTTAATAGTACAACATCTACCTGCCCTGAGACCACAAGCTTCACTTGTGGGAAGCTATTCCAACTCTGCTGCATCGCACCATCAGTCTCAGAGGATCTGAACTGCAGCGCTGGTCATCTCTGACCAGATACCACAAGTGGCGTCATGAATACCTTACAACAAACTATAAACATCCCCTGTAAATATTCCCCTTTTATTGGACGCCCAGGGCCACGGACCGAGTCACCGCCGCTGTGACACATCCCTTCAATACACTGGCCCGGTACCGAGTATTCCTTCTTCCCTGGCGGGCGATCCATTTTGGCGTCACGAACAGGATATCGAGACCCGGTGTCACAGGGTCCTGTGTGCCTATATTGAACTGTTTATTGTGCCAGAGACTTGCTGAAAGTTTTGTGCAGTTGCCGCCATTACAACGCCACGAGGCGCGGAGGGGGAAGAGAGGCGTGCCGTCATGGGCGGAGCCAGAGTGAGAGCGCGCCAAAAGTGAGGTGCTGCACGCGAAATACGGCAGCTGGAGGGAACTGAGGCCTGGAGTCACGGGGTGCACCGCTCACCTCACCGGCAGAGCTACAGTCTGGTAAGCCAGTGGAAACACAGAACCTGGCTAAGATTAACTAGGGGGGGAAGAGGATGTCTCACGCAGGAGAATATATAGCGGCGGTCATAGCAGCAGCCCCCATAGCGCCGCAAGATGCAGAGGCAGGTGCAGCCACAGCTCCCATAGCGCAGCAGAGTCCAGCAGCCAGCGCAGCCACAGTCCCCAGAGCGCAGCAAGATCTGGTGATCGCTGCAGCAGTCCCTATAATGCCGCTCTCAATGCCGTATATACCGGGAGCTGCCTGGTTACCACAATACTCAGGTTAACCGTATACCCTGAGCGATTTCAGGGAGAGACTGTGCAGTTTATTTGATGTATACCCCCTGTCTGAAAACCAAAAAGTAAACATTCCTATTGGACAGTTAACTGGAGCAGCTCAAAGAGAAGTAAAGTCCTGGCAGCACTCTGATAAAGAGACTGTCAAGCAAATTCTAGCTAAGCTGAGGAGCACCTTTGACACCCACACTGCAGCAGAAATAAAAATGAGGTTCTTTGGGTGCAAACAAAGGAAGCAGAACAGTATACAGGACTATGCTCTTTACCTTCAGGAGGCACTGTGGGCCATAAAGCAGATTGACCCAGACAGCGTGCAGGATGGAGACAGATTGTTAAAAGAGCAGTTTGTTGAGGGACTCCTGTCCAGCACCCACAGGTCACAGCTGCGCATCATGGCCCAACAAAACCCTGACCTGAGCTTTGCAGACTTTAAAGACAGGACTATCCGGGCGCTACACAAACCAAATGTCAGCCGTCCAGCGCCCCCTAGGCGCCACGCTATTACATACCACCAGGAGATGGCATCCCTCCCTCAGGCTCCTGCTGAGGCTGACGCACAGACCCTGGTTGATGACCCGTCTGCAGAGCTGCGTCTGCAGGGCCAGGAGCTGACCAAACCTGTGGCTGCACTAACCAAAACCGTAGCAGTCCTTGCAAGTGCCTCAAAAGGAGAGGATAGAGCTGGCCAGTCCAGATGACGTCCCTTGGTGATGGAAGAAGAGGATCCCACCAATCAGAGGGAGAGACAACGATCGCTACGACAAGGATGGAAGTCCCATTTGCCGCCGCTGGGGAAAAAGCAGTGCACCTCGCAAGATTGTGTTATTTAAACAAGCGACCCCTGGGGCAGAGGGCTAACCCCCAGGAGTAAGACAACCAGGCCCACAGAACTGGCGAGCCAAGTACGTCGGAGGACGACCGGTCCTTCCAGTTGTGATTGACGGCATTCCAATGAACGCTTTGCTGGACACTGGCTCTCAGGTGACAACTATGCCATATATCCTTTACAAACGGTACTGGGCTGACTCTGATTTTACTCGCGGCCCAGCTGATGAGCTGACAGTAGTGGCCAGCAATGGTCAGCCTTTGCCACAGAAGGGGTATAAGGAAGTGACCATTAAGTTGGGGCGAGTAGAATTAAAAGCCCAAGGTATGATAATTGTAGACATTGATCGACGAGAATGTAACCCAATGATGACCTTAGGTACTAATGTGATAGAAAATTGTCTTGCCGATGTTATTGTTTTCTTGCAACAGGTAGCTGAAACTGCTGGTTCCAGTGAACAACAGGTCCTGCAAAAGGAGATCAAGGCCCTGATGCAAATACAGCAGGTAGAGCTATCTGGCGGAGAAGTCGGCAGTGTCAGAGTGAGTGATGCATTCCCCATTGCAATAACCCCAAAAAGTGAAATGTTAATTTGGTGTCGGGCAGCCATAGGCCTCAGAGGAAGAGATTATCAAGCCCTGGTAGAACCAGTGTACTCTGATAGTAGCCCACTATCCTGACAGCCAGGGGGGTAGTTGATGTGCGCAAGGAGAGGGTACTTGTACACATCTTAAATTGAGGGGAGGAAAAGGCCAAACTACCTCGGTATGCCACCGTTGCTAAGCTGATCACTGTCAATAACAACACAATTCAGACAGCAGAACCCCTGGTCTCGTCCGAACAGGCCGAGGACAATGGCTCTGCAAAACAGCTGGAGGATTGGTGTCAGCAGCTGCACGTAGGCACTGACTCCACCCTTCCACACCAAAAGAATGGGGTTTACCGAGTAGTTCAAGAGTTTGAACGGGTTTTTAGCAAACACCCTCTAGACTTTGGGCAAGCAAAAAGGGTCCAACATCATATCCCCACTGGAAATCATCTGCCATTAAGGAAAGGTACTGGCCTGTATCTCCAAATCACTACCAATGTGCCAAGAGTATGCTACGAGAGATGAAGGAGGCTGGGGTGATCAGAGACAGTTGTAGCCCCTGGGCAGCTCCACTAGTCCTTGTTAGAAAGAAAGATGGTACAATGAGGATGTGTGTTGATTACAGGAAACTTAACAGCATTACCCACAAAGATGCCTATCTGTTACCTAGGATAGAGGAATCACTAGCTGCGCTGAGAACTGCTAACTATTTCTCTACCTTAGATCTCACTAGTGGGTATTGGCAGGTTCCCGTGGCAGAGGCAGACAAAGAGAAGACCGCCTTTGCAACACCAATGGGCCTCTCAGAATTCAACTACATGCTGTTCGGGCTTTGCTTTGCAGCGCACCAGGAACGTTCCAGAGATTGATGGAGTGCTGCCTTGGACATATGAACTTTGAGACAGTTCTGTTGTACCTAGATGATGTCATTGTCTTCTCCAAGACCTATGAGGAACATTTGGAGCACCTGGTCAAGGTGTTTGAAGCCCTGTCCAAATTTCGCCTAAAGGTGAAGCCATCCAAATGCCACCTCCTGAAGCCTAAGGTGCAGTACCTAGGCCACGTAGTGAGCGCAGAAGGCGTGACGCCAGACCCGACAAAGTCACTGTTATCAAGGACTGGCAGAGGCCCAGCAACATCCATGAAATACGCCAGTTCCTCGGGTTGGTAGGCTACTACCGAAGGTTCATCAAGGGCTTCACTGAAATAGCCACACCTCGGCAAAATCTCCTAGTGGGCCAGCCAAAGAAGGCCAGGAAGAAGAGTTTTGCGTTTGATTGGAATGACGAACTTGAAAGATCCTTCACTAGGTTGAAGATGGCCCTTACGGGGGATGAAGTTCTGGCCTACCCAGACTATAACCAACCATTCATCCTCTATACTGATGCCAGCAACGTTGGACTGGGAGCAGTGCTGTCGCAGGTACAAAATGGCAAAGAAAGAGTGATCTCCTATGCCAGCAGGAAACTTCGTCCCACTGAAAGGAACCCTGACAACTACAGCTCCTTCAAGCTGGAGTTCCTCGCCATCATCTGGGCTGTGACCGAGCGATTCAAACACTACCTAGCTGCGGCAAAGTTTACCATCTTCACGGACAACAATCCGCTGACTCACTTGGAAACCGCAAAGCTAGGTGCGCTGGAGCAGCGATGGATGGCCCGGCTGTCCAACTACGAGTTCACCATCAAGTACCGTGCGGGACATAAGAATGCCAATGCTGATGCTCTGTCCAGAATTCCCAACTTACCAGATGGGGGAGAAGATATGGACACACTCAAAGAAATTGAGTTACCAGCCTTCCACCGTCCAATTGCGACCCAACGTGCCCAAGGAGTGAAAAACAAGCGCAACATCATGAAAGAGGCCATGGTAAACCCATTGCCTCACCATGAGTGGGCAGAGACACAGGATAGCGACCCAGCAGTCCACCTGGTAAAGGAGCTACTGGCACAAGCTGATTCGCGTCCTGGTTCAGATGCTCCGCAAGAGACCCAACAGTTGTGGAAGGAAAAGGGCAGACTGTTCATCTATGAGGGAAAGCTGTGTCGGAGGAGTGTCAACGCCCGAACTCACAAATTGGTCTGGCAGGTGGTAGCCCCGATGCGAGATGCATCAATGGTCCTGGAAGAGTACCACAATGGAGCAGGACACTTCGGATGGAAGAAGTTAGAGGTCCTACTTCGCGAGAGGTTCTACTGGATTGGTATGAGGAAGGCCATTGAAGATTGGTGTGGGAATGTGGACCATGCAACTTGCGCAGAAAGGATCGTAACAGCCAGCGAGCCCCTTGCAGCCAATAATCACCAAACAGCCACTTGAATTGGTAGCCTTGGACCACGTGAAGCTAACTCCAAGCCGTTCAGGCTATGTCTATGCCCTAACCATCATTGACCATTACTCCAGGTTCCTGGTAGTCGTGCCTGTCACGGACCAAACAGCAAAGACAGCAGCCAAGGCATTCCAACAACACTTTTGTCGACCACATGGTTACCCTGAACGAGTGCTTACTGACCATTGCCCAGCTTTTGAAGCAGAAATGTTCCAGGAGTTCTGTAACATGTACGGCTGCAAGAAAATCAGAACAACGCCGTACCAACCACAGACAAATGGCATGTGTGAGAAGATGAACCAAGTGGTAATCGACCTTTTGAAGACCTTGCCTCTGGAAGAGAGAAACTTGTGGCCAGAAAAGTTGCCGGATCTGGTGGATTTCTACAACCACATTCCGGTGAATTCTACCAACTGCACACCGGCCTACTTAATGAGAGCAAGACCTAGCAAATTGCCCATTGACTTGGACATGGGAGTCCTGACATCTGAGGTAATATCACCAGATGCGGACTGGGATACTGAGCGGCAGCAAAGTACCGCAAGGTGCAAGAATGCGTAGAGAAGAGTTTGTCTCAGGCAAGACAAAAACAAGAAAGAAATTACAACCAGCATGCACCTGCAGTTCCCTTGGCACCTGGAAAACAGGTACTCAAAAGGAAAAGGCGACTCCACAAGCTTGACGACCACTGGGAAGCTGAGCCATATACCATTATGCCCTCGGACTTCGACAATACCAAGTGTGCCTTATCAGTAAGGATGGAGGAGAAAACTCCACAGCGGTGTCCATGGATCACTTGAAATCGTGCCCTGACCAGTTAAAGGGAAAGATTGTAGATAAGGACATTCCTTCGTCTGTAGAAAAAGTGGAAGAAAAGGTCAGCACCGTCTGGGCGAGTTCCCGTTGAACTGGACAAGAGTAAACCTGGCCATAGTAGTGCCCGTCTAGACCTTTGCCCAACCACAGTGCCTGAAAGAGAAGTGACTCAGGATCAGCCCGAAGAACTGCCAGTTCAAGTGCCAGAAGCCACACCTGTAATGGAACTCGAACGTCCACCTCCTGCTAACGGTGAATCTGTCATGCCCACAGTAAGAAGGGGTAGTCCTAGAAAATCAGGTATACCTGTACTATGTAGAATCACCAGTAGCGTAACCACTAGAGAGCACAATACACCAGTGGTAGTTAACACAGTGAACCCAGTCAAGGCACTACCAACACCAGTGCTCCGTAGGTCAATCCTTACAACCAAAGGCCTACTCCCAACTAGGTTTCGCATATGAGTGAATTAAGTACATAAGAGATGTAAATAAGTTAATAATGTTCATAATTGCAATTATTAAGCTTAAGTGCCTACAGAGACTACTGTAAGAACTTTTAACCATTCTGATTTCAATCTTTAAATGGATGATTGGTCACTGGACTCATAGTGACCAGGACAATGCTTGTAAATAGTTAATATTAATGACTACAGGACAGAACCCGTCTGGCGTGGACGAAGACGTGGTCCAAAAGGGAGACCAGCCATGCCTTGTAGCCCGCCCAAGGTCTCGTTGAGGGTTTGAGACGGGTCACTCACATTGTACTTTGTTAGGGTGAAAAAGGACACCCCATTTAAGACTTCACCAAAAATGTATATATTTGATGTTACAATTCTGTAAATAGTTATAATATGTTGTGAGACAGTGAGAGTATGTGTGTTGAATGGGGTGTACATTTCACCTAGATACTTTACTGACTGGTATAAGGGAAATGTATGGCTTTGTAAACCTAGTGGTAGAGAAAGGTCACTACACCTTACATTCAGTACACACTTGCAGCTCAGGCCTGAAACCACTCAGCTGTTAATTAGGATACCAGAAGTAGGTGTCTGCGAACACAGACAGAGAGCTCGCTTAGTCTGGACAAGGAGTCCAGGCACAAGAAGGAGTCTCCAGGAGTATGAGCTGTCTCAGTCTGGGTGCTCGATGTACCCCGGACACAGGAGTAGTCTCTGTGAGAATCCATGCGGATAGCTGTTGAATAGGAGGGGAGCTCTCTCAAGTCTGGACGTTGGATGTGCCTTCAGACACAAAGAGGAGACTCTGTGAAACTCCATGCTGGTAAATGCTGAACATATGTGTTGTTTTGGGGACAGGCTGTTAGAGTCTGGTCCCGGATAGAGAGGGAAATCTATCTAAGTGTAGTAAGTGGCTGGACAAGCCCAGGGCTTATGTTTATGATTTGGTTTTGCTTATGTTCTGTTTGCTGTGGACTTTAATAAAACTGGTTGCGGCCAGTTTTTACCAGAACTGCTGTCTGTGAATGAACTGTTTCCGTGCCACTCCGTCTACCCGGACGGCGATCCCAGAGCTATATCCCCTGAAAAGCTTACAATTGGTGGAGAATGCGGGCAGCACAGTGGCGAGAGACAGCAATAAAAGGAGAAGTCTGTTGAAGCAGCACCAGAGAAAAAAAAAAAAAAGTGTGTCAGCAAAAACGTCTGATTGGAGCAGTCTTAAAGAGACAGTAGCCCTAATAGACTTTGCAAAGAAAAAAAAAAAAGTGTCTGCACAGCAAGGCTGAATTTTCTGTGGAAAAGACTGTGGAGTGTGTATGTCTTGAGTGAAGACTGCCGTTGTTGAGACAGAGAAGTCTGACAGCATGGATGACAGCATGGAGGCGCTGTTTGAACAAATGGCGCAAGTTAATGTGCAACATAAGACTGCCGTGGTTGAGACAGATAAGTCCGGCAGTATGGAGGAGCTCGTTGAGTACCTGGTCCAGGCCCAGCGGAGCATGCAGCAGAGCATGGAGCGGCAGCGCCTGCAGCACCAGCAGCGCATGCAGCAGGCCCAGCAGCAATTCCTGCAGCAGCAGCAGGAGAATAACCGGTTGTTTTTTGAGCAGGTTGCAGCACTACAAAAGACTTGCAGCGCATCGTCCCAAAGTAATGTTGCAAAGTCACCTGCATTGTCCGCTGTAAAGAAGGCGGTAAGACGGTCCCTGAAAAAGATGACACCTCGTGACGATGTGGAGGTATATCTCACTAGGTTTGAGGGACTGGCAGAGAAGGAGAATCTGCCCCTATCTGAATGGGCCATGATGGTCGCACCCTATCTGATTGGAGAACCCCAAAGGGCCTATGCTGACCTGAGCGAGCAGGACAGCCAAGACTATGCCAAGCTGAAAGCGGAGATTCTTGCCCGGCTGGGTGTTACGGTGACAGCCCGTGCCAGGGGAGTTCATGACTGGAGATGCAGTTGGGAGTCTGCCGTCGGCAACCCTGCTCATGGGATCAAGGAGGTGATAGTGGACCGCTACACCAGCGCACGTCCTCCTGAGGTACAGCTGGAGGTCGGACAACGAGACCACCCGGACGCCCCTCTCTGGTCAGCCTGAGGGAGAGGGCCTTCACTACCAAAGGCTGCCTCCGTGACCAGCCGTCTGAGAGGTCGTCACTTCAGAGTTCCTGGATGCTGAACTCTCCCGGTAAGAGCGTTCCAGCTGTTGGGGTCGTGTGGGTGGGAGAGTGTGATGGACAGTGTTGGAGATGTCGTGAAATTGCAGCCAACTGTCCAATAGAGGGGGAGCCTATGTGTTGTGATGTTGGCAGATCCTCTCTCCCTGCGCAGAACCTGTGTGTGTGTCCACCTCAGCCGAAGAGACTGGACCACAGGTGTCCCCGGTGGTTGTAAATGACTGCCCAGCACAGGCCCTCTTGGACTCGGAGAGTCCAGTGACTTCCGTGTGTGACAGCCTGATTGATAGGGACTTCATCCCTGATAAACACCTGAGTGTGGTGTGTGTCCATGGAGACACCAAAGTCTACCCAGAGACTGTCGTGGACTTGATCCCCAAACGCGGGGAGGTTTCATGTGAAGTGGGGGTAGTGAAGAACCTGGTGCACCCCGTCATATTGGGTAATGACTTTCCCCGGTCTAAGGATCTCTGGGGGAAAAATGTTTCTGATGGACAGTGTGATGAAGCTCCTACTGAGGGTGCGCAGTCCCGAGGGGCGGAACACAATGCTAGTGGGCCGTTAAACTTATGTGATAATGATGATGATGATGATGATAATGATAATGATGATGATGATCATGATAATGATGATGACCATGATAATGATGCTGATGCTGATAATAATAATGATGATGATCATGATAGTGATGATGATACTGATCATAATCATGATAATGATATTGATAATAATGATGACTGTGATAGTGATGAAATTCCTTTGCAGGTGATGTTGGGAGACGAGGATGGTGGTTCTCGGGAACCGAGTGTCCCTGACTTACCTGTGTCCTGTGACAATTTTGAGATGTGAGCAGTGGCGAGACCCCTCTCTTAAAACGGCACAGGAAAATATAAATGTTCTAAATGAGGTTTCCCAAGAGCCTGGCTCTGAGGAGAGGTTTCCTCATGTTGCCATAAACAATAACCTGTTGTATAGGGACACTGAAGTCCAGGGAGAGGTCGTGAGCCAGCTCCTATTACCTGAGCTATATGGAAGTATAGTGCTGAGGTTGTCACATAGTCACATACTTGAGGGACCACCTGAGGGAAACCAGGGACCAGATGGTGAAGTTAATGTTGTGAATGACATGTTAACTAAGGTTCCAGATCAAGATGTAAATGAGAATGAATTGTATAACCCTGACAGTGAGCAGGATGTGAATGAAAATGAAGTGTATAACCCTGAAAGTGAGCAGGATGTGAATGAGAATGAATTGTATAACCCTGAAAGTGAGCAGGATGAGAATGAGAATGAATTGTATAACCCTGAAAGTGAGCGGATGTGGCTGAGAAAAAGGGGTCAGACAGGGATAGTGGTAGTGATAGTGAATCATCTGATGACAATAAAGCAACCAGTGCAAATGAGGAAGGCATGGTAGCAGAGGAGGTTGAGAGTCCTGAGAAGAAAGCTGATGCTGACCTTACAGCCGGACAGAAGATGGCATCTGAAGATGTTTTACAGTTGGCCGGTTCCCTGGCGAAGACTAAGGTGAAAGGAGGAGAGCTGAGCTTTGAAGGCAGGACTCTGAGACTGAACACAGCACAAGTGGAGGCTGTTGGAAGTGGGAAGTTGTCAACGTGTGGTGTGGATCTGCATCATGCCAGGGACTCTGAGGGAGATGCTGCAGAGGTGGAAGGAGCCATAGAAGTGGTAGTCACCAAGCCAGATGCCTCATCAGAAGCTGAGGTCTCAAGTGAAGCTGTGAGGAACAAGACTGAAATATGGGGACTGACTCTGTCCAGGAATCTGTTTCTGCCGAAGACAGCGGCGTGGACGGGTTACGGTTCGGATCAGTAGCTTCAACTCGTGAAGCTCAGGCTGGAAGTTCGGCGCCCGGAGCCCCAGCGGTGTTCCCGAGTGACACCAAGGATCTGGATAAATCACAAGATGAGATTTTGAGACATCAGGCTGGCATTGGTGAGCTCAAGCGCACTTTCATGGAGTCTACATCGGAGCCACGTCCCAACAAATGGGAAAAGCGATGTGTCACTCCGTTGCCGCTGCAGACACACGGGAGCTCAGATGGGATGCAGAACGTGGTGGAAGAGAAGAATCCGGCGGGTTCTGAGTATACAGATGCAGCTATCAAGGAGAACTTGAAAGCCGGAATAAATGGAAATATTGGAGACCATAATGATGTGACTGAAGAGGTAGAATGTAAGACTGACGGTAGGGCTTCTGAGCATGTTCTACCAGAAGAGCCTGAAGAAGGGGCCGAAGACATAAAAGACGTCCAACAGGTACCAGATGAATTGATGACTTCTCAGAAAAAACTTCAAACTGTGATGAAGGAGTGTGATGAAAGCCATGAGCATCTTCGTGAGAAGGTCAATGAAGTAAAAGGAAGGATACAGGGAATCTCTTCGTTGCAAGAGCAAATGCTGCTCAATAAGTCTAAGGCTCTATATAAGAATGCTGTTGTCACGGTAGAACATTACAATTCAGCTGGAGACTTAGCGGATGATTTATGTGTACTGCAAAAGAAAAACGATCAGCTCCTTCTACAGTCCCAATCATTTGAACAGTGTAGCTTAAAATGGTCAGAGACCATGGCAGAGGAACTTAAGGTCTGTGAAATAGACTTTATGAGTCAACCGATATTCAAGAAAATAGATGTGCTAAAGAGGGTTCAAGGGGAACTAGAGAAAAGTGAAAAACCCCCCATACCTTCTGTGATAGTTGGTGACACATGGTCAGTGCACCAAGGACAGGAGGTACGTGAGTTTCTGAGGAAGAGTCAGCAGAAGTGTTCTGATGTGCCAGGTCATACTTCTCTGGCCAGGCACTATATCGAAACTGAGCCCGGCCCTAAGGTCAAGATGAAACCGTGCAGGATACCCGAGGCCCGCAGAGAGCATAGGCCTGGGAGGGTACAGGGTACTGCGGATGCTTCAGATGAAGAGAAAGCTGATGTTGGCTATGGCTCAGGTGAAGATACAGATGACAGTAGTGAAGATGAAGCTGATGAGGGCCATGACTGGTCCAGAGTTCACTGTCTCTTTTGGATTGTTGACCAGCCCTCCGGTCTGGATGACCAGCCCTCCGGTCTGGACAAGAGGGGGGGGGATATGTGAGACAGTGAGAGTATGTGTGTTGAATGGGGTGTACATTTCACCTAGATACTTTGCTGACTGGTATAAGGGAAATGTATGGCTTTGTAAACCTAGTGGTAGAGAAAGGTCACTACACCTTACATTCAGTACACACTTGCAGCTCAGGCCTGAAACCACTCAGCTGTTAATTAGGATACCAGAAGTAGGTGTCTGCGAACACAGACAGAGAGCTCGCTTAGTCTGGACAAGGAGTCCAGGCACAAGAAGGAGTCTCCAGGAGTATGAGCTGTCTCAGTCTGGGTGCTCGATGTACCCCGGACACAGGAGTAGTCTCTGTGAGAATCCATGCGGATAGCTGTTGAATAGGAGGGGAGCTCTCTCAAGTCTGGACGTTGGATGTGCCTTCAGACACAAAGAGGAGACTCTGTGAAACTCCATGCTGGTAAATGCTGAACATATGTGTTGTTTTGGGGACAGGCTGTTAGAGTCTGGTCCGGATAGAGAGGGAAATCTATCTAAGTGTAGTAAGTGGCTGGACAAGCCCAGGGCTTATGTTTATGATTTGGTTTTGCTTATGTTCTGTTTGCTGTGGACTTTAATAAAACTGGTTGCGGCCAGTTTTTACCAGAACTGCTGACTGTGAATGAACTGTTTCCGTGCCACTCCGTCTACCCGGACAGCGATCCCAGAGCTATATCCCCTGAAAAGCTTACAATGTTTTCTTTTATGTTTGTGGCACCCCAGGAGTTTGGTTGCCACAGTGACCTTGCCTCCCTCCAGGGGAGAGTGATGTCATGTCTGAAAGCAAGGAAGGATCCCTTAACAGGTAACACAGCATGCAACAGCTTTTCTTACTTCAGACCAGAAGGAGGAGCTCTAACACCTGATTTTCAGGAGAGCTTCTCTGGAATATTCTGGCTGGGGAAGGAGTTAGGGAGTTAGGAGTCTAGCTGGAGGGATGAGAGAGGACAGACGTGGAGAGACAAGCTGGGGACTGAGAGGCTATAAAGAGCTCACCCCCAGGTCTGAGCACCAGAAACCGGACCCCCGGAGTCCGAGGCTGAGAGGGTGAAGTAAAGTCCCAGCAGCAGAATCCGGAGGGCAGAGGATGTTAGGTCCTCTGTCCCAATTTAAGACCCTTCTACAAAGCAGCAGCACATGTGAGCCGGAGACTCCATAGAGAGTGATTCCTGAAACAGGTTACAGCTGCCTGTTATGAGAGTGAAGTTCTACTTAAACAAGAGACAGAGAGAGAGAGAGGAACTTGGACGAAGCTTATAGCAGCCAGTGCCTCAGAGAACAGTGCTAGAAAGGAGACCTCACATCCCATCTAAGATAAGGGGATTCCAAATTGCTTTCAGACTGACCTACTCCAGCACTATCTGTACTCAATGCCCTGGATACTTTGCCTGTAAAACTGTAAGTAAAGCTTTGGAGACTGCAACTCGCTGATTGTTTCTCAGTTTCTTCCTTCGTCACCTACTACACTCAGCTACATCTCTCAGTACCATTACTCTAATAGTACAACATCTACCTGCCCTGAGACCACAAGCTTCACTTGTGGGAAGCTATTCCAACTCTGCTGCATCACACCATCAGTCTCAGAGGATCTGTACTGCAGTGCTGGTCATCTCTGACCAGATACCACAAGTGGCGTCACGAATACCTTACTACAAACTATAAACATCCCCTGTAAATATTCCCCTTTTATTGGACGCCCAGGGCCACGGACCGGGTCACCGCCGCTGTGATACATCCCTTCAATACACTGGCCCTGTACCGAGTATCCCACTTCCCTGGGGGGCGATCCATTTGGAAGTGCATGTTCATTAAATGTCTAAGCAACTGGTATTCAAATTGAGATTTTTCCCTCAGCTAAAGGTCTTTCCGCACTGCTTACAGATAAATCCTATATATGAGGCAAAGGTTATGTCAAAAAAGTGCCACACTGGACTGTTCCTACTATGGTATAAATTTTCAGGGCTTGCACGCTGTGCTAATTTGACCATCTGGCCAAGCTGTCCTGCAACTCTTTTTTTTTAACACCTTTTTGGACTGCTACGGGCCTGCCAGATAACCGCTGCTGCGATGTCGATGCCTGCTGCCGATCCTTCTCCTCTTCTGAGCTATTGCCAGCGGCACCCTCTTCCCCCAATGGATGCCAATCCGGGTCAACAACTGGGTCATCCATCACCTCCTCTTCAATTTCATCTGGGGCACCTGAGTTTCATCAGGGTCACATTCTGGCTCAGAAGACTGCGAGGGAAATGTAGTGCTCTGGGTGAATGTACCAGCAGAATCATCTAGCAGTGGCTGTGCATCAGTGCATTCCATCTCTGATTCATGTTGGACTGGGGAATTCAGGATTTGTCTTGATAACCCAGGCATGTTATGTGAACATAGCTCCATGGAGTAATCTGAAGTGTGGGCTGCCGCATCCTTCACTTTTGGTGGGAGTGAAGCACACAAGGAAAGGTGTTGTCCCTGACCAGGACCCTGCACTGATGGCTCAGTCCTTGCATTTATTGAAACTTCAGAAGAGGAGGCGATAGAGATGGAGGCTGTTTCGGCAATGTAAGCCAAAATCTGTTCCTGATGCTCCGGCTTTAAAAGCATTTTACCTACTCCCAGTAAGGGGAGTCTTCCAGGCCTTCTGGAGCCAGAAGACTCCTTCTGATAGCACAATACCATCAGGGCAAGTGAGCTCCTGTATAGTGAAAATATTCTAAATCTCTGTATATATTTCAGGAGGCAGACACTGACGCTCTTAGGCTCAGTATGTATTACACAATAATATAAAAAGCTGAAAAAGTGTACTGGTTCACCAGATACAAGGTATATATAGTATAGTGAAAATATTCTAAATCTCCATATATATTTCAGGAGGCACACTCTGACGCTCACAGGCTCAGTCATGGATTACACAAGAATATAATAAGAAGAAAAAGGGGTACTATATCACCAGATCCCATGTATATATAGTATAGTGAAAATATTCTAAATCTCAGTATATATTTCAGGAGGCAGACACTGACGCTCTCAGGCTCAGTATGTGTTACACAATAATATAAAAAGCTGAAAAAGGGTACTGGTTCACCAGATACAAGGTATATATAGTATAGTGAAAATATAATAAATCTCCGTATATATTTCAGGAGGCAGACAATAACGCTGAAAGACTCAGTATGGATTACATAACAATATAAAAAGATCCGCAAGAAATTTATCACACATATGGGCCAATGTTCCAGGTGTCAATGATGCACTTAGAGTGGTGGGTGGAGGAGGACTTTATGGCAAAAAGGGTACTGTATCAGAAGCGTACAGCTGGATACAGTCTAGGGGTCATTGTAAATCTCAGTATATATTTACGGAGTACCAGACAGACGCTCACAGGCTCAGTATGGATTAGACCACAATTTGAAAAGCTGAAAAAGGGTACTGGTTCACAAGATACCAGGTATATATAGTATAGTCAAAATATTCTAAATCTCCGTATGTATTTCAGGAGGCAGAATCTGACGCCCACAGGCTCAGTCTGGATTACACAAGAATATAATAAGAAGAAAAAGGGGTACTGTATCAGCAGATGCCAGGTATATATAGTATAGTCAAAATATTCTAAATCTCAGAATATTTTTCAGGAGGCAGCCACTGACGCTCTCAGGCTCAGTATGTATTACACCATAATATAAAAAGATGAAAAAGGGATACTGCATCACCAGATAACAAGTATATATAGTATGGTGAAAATATTGTAAATCTCCGGATATATTTCAGGAGTCAGACAATGATGCTCAAAGGCTCAGTATGGATTACAAAAGAATATAAAAAGAAGAAAAAGGGGTACTGTATCACCAGATACCAGGTAGATATAGTATAGTGAAAATATTCTAAATCTCCATATATATTTCAGGAGGCAGACACAGACGCTCACAGGCTCAGTGTGGATTACACAAGAATATAAAAAGATCAACAAGAAATAATCACACATGTGGGCCAATGTTACAGGTGCCAATGATGCACTTAGAGTGGTGGGGGAGGATGACTTTCTTACAAAAAGGGTACTGCATCCCAAGCGTAAAGCTGTATACAGTCTAGGGGTAATTGTAAACCTCCGTATTTATTTCCAGAGTAACAGACAGACGCTCAGAGGCTCAGTATTGATCACACCATAATATAAAAAGCAGAAAAAGGGTAATGTATTAGAAGTGTACAGCTGTATACAGGGTTGGGGAAATTGTAAATCTCCGTATATTTTGCCAGAGTCAGACACTGGCTCTCACAGGCTCAGTATGGATCACACTAGAATATAAAAAGTTGGGGGTTGTAGGAGGGGGGGTTAGCCCTGATCGGGAGGTGGCAAAAATGGCATATGTTGAGGTGTATAATGGACGTAAAGCAGCTGCAAATGGAGGAATTTGAGAAGTCCGAGGAAGAGGATGACAAAGCGAGCCATCAGGGGAAGGTGGGTCAAAATCCTTTGAAACCCATGCATGGTTCATTTTAATGAAGGTTAGATCATCAACATTTTGCGTAGACAGACGGGTCCTTCTTTCTGTCAGGATTGATCCAGCAGCACTGTAGACTCTTTCTGATAGCACACTACCAGCAGGGCAAGCGAGCTCCTGTATAGCTCCTGTAAGGCATATTGTGCCAATTCAGGCCAGGTGTCCAGTTTACAGGCCCAGTAGTAAAAGGGGAATGACCGTTGAGGGAGAACATCGATAGGGAAGGAGAAGTAATTTTTTACCATAGTTGACAACTGCTGTCTCTGTCTGTTGCTATAGATTCATGATTAACAGGCGTGTGAGCTGTCCTTGAGAAATCAGTCCACAACATAGTCATGAAACTCCTGTCTCCAATGCCACTTTGGCTGTGTGCACCACAAACACCTCTTCCATTTGGCCCAGTACGGCTCGTGGTAGAACCTGCACCGCTGCTGTTTGCTGGGAATGCCTCTAACAAATGGTTTATCACTTGTTTGTTGGCCAATATTAGATCTAAGTTCTCCTGTGGCATGATGTTCTGTAATTTGCATTTATAGAGTGGATTGAGGATGCTGGCCAACCAGTAGTCGTCATCCTTCATCATTTTGGCAATGCGGGGGTCGCTTTTTAGGATCCGCAAGGCATTACCACACATGTGGGCCAATGTTCCAAGTGTCAGTGATACACTGCCAGTGGTGGGTGGAAGACCACTTTCTGCCAAATCCACATCCATCCAGTCACGCACAAACCCTGGACCTGAACTTGGCAAGCCAACATTTTCTCTTGCATACCTGAGAAGCATCCTCTTCCCCAAAATAATCATCCCCCCTCCTCCTCCTCGTCCTCTTTCTCTTCTTACTCCACCTCGTCCAGGACAGTTCCCTGAGCAGACAATGGATGACTGTCATCAAGGCTTCCCTCCTCCTCTTTCTCCTCTTCCTCCTCCGCTGCAGACGCATGATCCTTAATGTCCGTCAAAGTTTGCATGAGCAGACGCATAAGTGAGATGCTCATGCTTATGATGGCATCGTCTGCGCTTACCAGCCGTGCGCATTCCTCAAAACACTGAAGGACTTTACATAGGTCTTTCAGCTTTGACCACTGCACACCCGACAACTTCATGTCTGCCCTCCAACTGCCTGCCCGTGTATCCTGCCATAAATGCATTACAGCCTGCCTCTGTTCGTACAGCCTCTCAACCATGTGCATGGTGGAGTTCCACCTTGTTGCAACGTCTATGATTAGGCGGTGCTTGGGGAGGTGGAGCGATCTCTGCAGCCTCTGCACACAACTGGAGTCTATGGGCGAGCAACGGATGTGCGAGCACAGTCTTCGCACTTTATGGAGCAGGGCTGTTAACTTCAGATAAATATTTAAGAAGCACTGCACCACCAGGTTCAAGGTGTGAGCCAGCCAAGATATGTGTCTGAGTTTTGCCAGGGCTATGACGGCCACAAAATTACGGCCGTTATCACTGACTACCTTGCCTGGCTCAAGATGTATACTGTCCAGCCATGACTCAGTTTCTCGCTGCAAGTAGTCGGCCAGTACCTCTGCAGTGTGTCTGTTGTCGCCCAAAGACATCATTTTTAAAACAGCCTGCTGATGCTTACCACTAGCTGATCGATAGTGGGACACCTCGTGTGCAACACTGGCAGTTGCGGATGGAGTGCTCATGCGACTGCACTCTGTTGATGAGCTTTCGCTTTTGGAGGAGGAGGGTCGAACACCTACAGCCAACTGTTGCCTATACCGTGGGCTAGGCAGCACTGTCCCACCGCCGCTGTCCCCTGTGGACCCTGCATCCACCACATTAACCCAGTGCGCATTGATGGACATGTAACGGCCCTGGCCATGCCTACTGGCCCATGCATCTGTTGTGAGGTGCACCTTTCCACTCACTGATTGTTTGAGTGCATGGACAATGCGGTCTTTCACATGCAGGTGGAGGGTAGGAATGGCTTTTCTAGAAAAGAAGTGGCTATTGGGTAGGTCATAGCGTGGGACAGCACAGGCCATGAGCTCTCGGAGCGCTGCGCTTTCAACCAAACGGTAGGGCATCATCTCTAATGAGATCAGTTTGGCAATGTAGGCGTTCAAACCCAGTGTATGTGGATGAGAGGATGAGTACTTTCTTGTCCTACTCAGAGTGTCTGGTAGGGTGAGCTGCACTTGAGAGCTGCATATGGGGGAACTATCGGTGGACATGACGGACTGAGAGGGGGTTGGTGATGGTGATGGTGGGGGTGGTGATGGTGGTGATGGCCTAGATGCAGTCTTTCGTTGCAAAAACATTGTGATTCCCTGACTGCTTTGGCCTTGCGACGACACCTCAACATTTCTTGCTGGTGGTGTGCCAAACGGTGGGCTTACAGTGGGGGAAGTGATGGAGTGTTGCTAGCTAACTTCAGTAGGAGCCGGTGCACATGTGCTACCTGAGGTTTTGTAGTCTGTCCACGCTTGCAAGTGCATGTCCAGTAAATGTCTAAGCATGCAACTGGTATTCAAATTTCTGAGATTATTCCCTCGGCTAAAGGTCCTTCCGCACTTCTTACAGATAACCTTTGCCTCATCAATAGGATTTTGGTCAAAAAAGTGCCACACTGGACTCTTCCTACTAAGGTATAAATTTTCAGGGCTTGCACGCTGTGCTAATTTGACCGTCTGGCCAAGCTGTCCTGCAACTTTTTGTTTTTTTAATACATTTTTGGACTGCTACGGGCCTGCCAGATAACCCCAGCTGCGATGTTGATACCTGCTGTGGATCCTCCTCCTCTTCTGAGCTATTGCCAGCGGCACCCTCTTCCCCCACTGGATGCCAATCCGGGTCAACTACTGGGTCATCCATCACCTCCTCTTCAATTTCATCTGCACCTTCCTCTGTGTCACCGTGTAAGGTGGTATAGTATGCGGGAAGGGGCACCTGAGTTTCATCAGGGTCACATTCTGGCTCAGTACACTGCAAGGGCAATGTAGTGCTCTGGTTGAATGTACCAGCACAATGCATGGTATGTGAAAAGAGCTCCAGGGAGTAATCTGAAGTGTGGCCTGCCGCATCCTTCACTTTTGGTGGGGGTGAAGGACACAGAAATGGTTTGTTCCTGACCAGAAGCCTGCACTGAAGACTCAGTGCTTGGAGCTTTTGAAACTTCAGAAGAGGAGGAGATAGAGCTGGAGGCTGTTTCAGCAATGTAAGCAAAATCTTTTCCTGATGCTCCAGCTTTAAAAGCGGTTTACTCAATCCCAGAAAAGGGAGCCTTCCAGGCCTTCTAGAGCCAGACGATGACGCAGGCTCAACACCTCCTGCCTTAAGGTACTGCCACACTAAACGTTTCCGCTAACGATCACGATAACGACGCTATCGTTGGTTGATCGTTTTAAGGTCGCTAGTAGCGGCCAAACTGGACGATCTCATTAACGACGCATCAGCGGTTAGCGATCTATTTAACGACTTTGGCGGTCGTTGGGACGTGCCACACTGCATGTACTGTGAAAGATCACGACCTCGATAGGCGTGACTGAGCGCAACCTTTTGCACGCCCCTCATCACAGATTGGTGGTCACTATTTATCTCATAGATATTTATCACAGCTCTCCCGCTTTGTGATTGGATGACCGCGTCATAAAAGACGACGTATCAGCACTCCTCTCCATTGCTCTCGAGCAGAAGCGGTTCTTTCAAATCTCCAGCATCGTTCCAGTGTGTCCTGCTAGCCTTTATAGCTACTGCGATCCAGTTTGCGCCACTATTGCGGTTGCTGCGTTCCAGTCTACGGCTTGGGCTTTTTTGCGATCCAGTCTGTGGCGTTATATCCTCTGCGATCTAGTTTGTGACGCTATTTAGTTTCCCTATTTTTTTTTTTTTCCAGAATCACAAACAAGTTTTGTAAGTAGGTATTTCTTTTGTCACATTTAATTTTTATTTTTTTTCTTTAATTTTACAGATCCATTTTTAGATTCTGCTGTTGTTAACCATTGTCGTCCATCAATTTTTTTTTTTTTTTTGCCATTGTTTTGTTCAGGCACGCCCACCATTTTATGATCCCAGCTCTGCCATTGTTTACTCCAGCTGCGCCCACCACCACCATTTTATATACTTGCTGTGTTCTATGTTGTAGGGTATGTAAGCATTTTATTTAACCATTCTGCCGTTCTCACATAATCCTTTTTTTATTACAGATGGCCGATAAGCAGGAATTTTTGTGGGAGTTTATAGAGATGTA
Organism: Oophaga sylvatica; assembly: GCA_033576555.1. Taxonomy (NCBI): domain Eukaryota; kingdom Metazoa; phylum Chordata; class Amphibia; order Anura; family Dendrobatidae; genus Oophaga; species Oophaga sylvatica. The sequence goes on along the minus strand of JARQOD010000003.1, from coordinate 374,103,142 downwards.
CCGCTCAATGCCGTGCCTGTGGAAAATAAAGTCGGCTGATTACTGTAACAGGCTTAAAAAGAAGGATGCGTACCAAAAACTGGTGGATCCAGCCGGACTCCCCTGTCATACATGTAAGTTTCTTTGTATTACAACACATTTTAATGTACATGCCAAAGTGGACTTAAATTTAAAAAATATAATTGTGAAATGTAGATAAAATGGCAGAATTTATCCCTTCATGTACTGATAATTTATCTAGCTCAACGGTTGAGGCCTATCCATCTACAAGTGTCGTTTTCACAATTTTGCTGTATATGGGTGTTATAGTGTGAAGATAAATTTCTTTGTCTTTCAAGTGTCGTTTTCACATTTTTTCTGTATTTGGGTGTTATAGTGTGAAGATTAACTTCTTTTTCTTTGTGATTTACCATTTGTTTTTTGTTCATGCAGGACACAGAAGAGGCGGTCTCCACACCTCCAACTGAACAAGACAGCATGTCGTTGATCCAAGATGAAGAAGCAGTTGAGCCACCATCCTCATCTGTGCGGCGACGGCTTTCACTTTCAGGAAGGAAAAGGAAGGCTCCCACCTCGGCTACTCAATTGGTTGAAATTGCGAAAAAAAATTCTTACCGCAGAAAAAGACCAAACTAAAATAACAGGGTTTACATACTTCGCTAATGAGAAGCTCCCTACACTGGATCCTGTACAGCGGATTCATGCAAAGAGACTCATGTTTGAGGTACTGACTCAAGCGTCTTTTGGAAACCTGGCTAACAGATATGTCTCATGCCAAGACCGCAGTACCCGGACTACTCATGGCCACACAATCCTGTGCCGAACCCAATTGGGATAAATCCACCAGACCAAAACGTTGGTGCTCCCCCTTATTTTTATACACCGCAGAGGCAACGTGGTAATGGCAACGATCCATCTTACCAGCAGTTGTAGTTTTTAATTTTTGTTCTAAAGTTTTTTGTTGTATATTTTTTTAAAATACTTAC
>JARQOD010000003.1:374035495-374102056 GCA_033576555.1 Oophaga sylvatica | reverse complement strand
AAGAAGTCGCCGGAAAACTGTTAATCCCAGGTTGTGTGGTGGACGACAATCTGGGAGTATGTATTTCGTCCGCTAGTTCTTCTCAGTTCCTTGTACCAGTGGAGGTGGTGGTTGGTACGAGAGTGGAGAGATTTTCTGTTCTTCTTGATAGTGGGTCCGGGGCTAATCTGGTTGACGCTCAGTTTGCTCAGGCTCAAGGTATGCATCTGAGTGTATTGGTCAAACCGATCCCTATATTCTCCATTGACGCCAGGCCTCTCGGCCAAGGTAGCTTTGTTCATGAGATTCATAACATTGACCTTCGGGTAGGGGCAATACATAGGGAACTATTATCTTGTTATGTGTTGGAGGGTCTACCTACTCCTATTGTGTTGGGACTTCCTTGGTTGGTTAAACATAACCCTGTGATTAATTGGCAGTCCAGAGAGATAAGCCAATGGGGTGAGTTTTGCAAAAGTAACTGCATGAACACAGTCATCAGTGCGGTCGTGCCTAGTACTTTGCCTCCTTTTTTGGAGGACTTTGGGGATGTGTTCTCTGAGGAGGGGTGTCAGGAGTTGCCTCCTCATCGCGTGTATGACTGCTCTATTAATTTACTTCCTGATGCTAAGTTACCTAAAGCTAGGTTATATAACCTTTCTGGTCCTGAGAGGCAGGCTATGAAAGATTATATTTCGGAAAGTCTGGCCAAAGGGCATATTAGACCTTCATCTTCCCAGTGGCCGCGGGTTGTGTCGACCCGCCACCACAATTGTGGGTTACCAGGGCAATGGGGTACTCAGAGCCGAGCCCATGGAAGTCTATGGGGTTTGTCACAGGTAGCGGTGGCTCGGTCTGTGGCCCTGGCGGTCTGGCGTATGTTGGGGATATATTTACAGGGGATAGATTTATATACAGTTCGTGACGCCACCTGTAGTCTTCTGGTAATTTGTACCAGCGCTGCTGTAGATCTCTGAGGGGATGGTGAGGCAGCTAGATGTCGGGTCCCCTACAGGTGGGACTCTTCCCTCAGGTCGGTAGTTATATAGGGATTGTGCAGGCATGCAAATAAATAACTCAGTCTCACACCGTCAGCGTCTTTCCATACCTTTACTTGTAAGATGGTAAGGCAGTTCCCAGGGAGGCTGATGGGGTTGATGGAGGATGAGCTTTGAGGCAACGGTTAAGCAAGTTAGGGGCCTCCTTTACTGTCCAATGTTGATGAGTCCAACCAGCTTGAAGCGTAGTTCCCTCTATAATTCCAGCTATTCCAAAGCTGTACGGCCCGGTCAGTTTTGTGGTTGGAGCCTTCCTGTGAGAGAGCTGAATTCCTATCTTGTCGTGCACTGACTCAAGGTCCTCACTCCCTCTGACCCCAGTTACGTACTGACTCTTCAGGGCTGCTTGCCACGACCTAAGGTCCGGTAAGCCTCTGGTCTTCTTACCACTATGCTTGAAGCTATAGTGATCCTTCGGTCCCCAGTGACCGGTAGCAATGTGCAGGACTTCTCCAAGCCAAAAGCACTTTTAAATATTCCTTCCACTTTGCCCTTCGATTTGCTCGACTCTTAATAGATATCTCAGTCTGTCTTCCAGTGGGGCACAGCTCTGACTAGGCTGAGGTGAACTAGGCCACCTGTACTAGCCTCCACTTTCTGAACTGCTAACAGGCTCAGACTGGACACGTCTGCTCTGTCCAAGGACAGGAAACTGACTGACTAAATCACCCCCTTCCACACCCCTGCTGGGTGTGTCCGAAGTGTACGTGATGTTATGAAGAGCCCTTAACTGTTACCTCTCCACTCATCCTCCTGGTATTGTGTACCAGGGCTACACATTCCCCCATGGTAAACGACAGCACTCCCGGGCTGTAAAATACAAGAGACATTTTGTTTATGCATTTAACATCAACAATAAACATTAATTCGTCCCATCCGGGAGGTGAGGATGTCTTGAACGTTGCAAAACAAAAACATTGAATATAGAAAAATACAAAAGTATTAAGGCATCAAAACATTCAATAAATACACAGTATTCTTGTGAAGGACCCGCACCAAACCTTCAACGTGGGTCCTGGGTGGGCTGCAGGACATCCGAATGCAGACCTCACTCAGTGCCACACCACACGGGTTTTTGTTCAGAGGTAAGTCAAGGCTTCGTGTGAAACCATTAAAAGGCACAAAGTGCAACTATTTACAGGATACAGTTTTTGGGCTGGCTCAGTCCTCAGCCTCTGAGTCCATTATAAGACATAATAGGAAAAAACACATATATATATAGACTTTTTACAATATTCACATTAATTCGTTATAATCACTGCTGATATCTAATGGGTAACTTCCCTTTGGTGGTTCGCTCTGATCTACGTGGTGTAGCTTCAGGTATATCAAGTTGCGATCTGTCTGCACTGCGTAACGGCAAACTATAGAACTGCCTCAATCTTTCTATGGATCTGGCAAGCGTACTGATGGCTGGACGGTGTGAGTCAGCTTCACCAGGGGATCCCATTAGTGTTGAGCATTCCGATACCGCAAGTATCGGGTATCGGCCGATATTCGCGTTATCGGAATTCCGATACTTAATTCCGATACTTTTTCAATATCGTATACCGGAATCGGAAGTTCCCATAATTCTTTGAGAGGCAATGTGATTTTAGTCAGCCAATGAGGAATCCAAACGAAGTGTGGGCACATCCTGTAATGATGCGGTCATCTTAACTAATGGCATGGCTGTGATTGGCTGCTGAAATGATGTCAGAATGCACTATAAAAGGCGCCGCAGCCATTTTAGCGTCACTGTGCTGTGAACTCAGTTAGGGACAGAACGCTGCTGTGCTGACTCTGAGGGACAGTTAGATATTGCGATTTTGTGTACTACTGTGCTTGAGGCAGGCTAGTTTACCAACCGCTGTGTAAAGCTTCATTTTGCCAGTGTTGTTTTAACAGCTCTGTGCAAGGTGTGTGTGTGACAGTGCAGGTGACGCTGCAGTTTGCTCTGCATCCCCCGCTGTTTGTAGCATCTGCACGTGTTCACTTTTTTTTTTTTTTTTTTTATTTTATTTGTGAATTGGTGCAGCTCATTATATTAGAAAAAATCAAATCTATTAGTGTGACGTGCTTCCATCCGTATACAATACATTGGTTGCAAACACTATAGAAGTACAGAAAGGAGCTTTTCACAGATTGTGGACAGTTGTGTTTCAGTGTTCACTTCAGTCTGTGTTTTTTACTTTTTTGAGTGCAGATCACGCTCCAGTTACTTGTTCAAGCACTGCTGCTTGTACTCTGCTGAGCGTGTCTCAGTGGCTCATCCTTTTCATTTATCTCCAATTGGTTCTGCTACATTCCATTTAAAATAAATCTAATCTATTAGTGTGACGCGCTTCCATCCGTATACAATACATTGGTTGCAAACACTATAGAAGTACAGAAAGGAGCTTTTCACAGATTGTGGACAGTTGTGTTTCAGTGTTCACTTCAGTCTGTGTTTTTTACTTTTTTGAGTGCAGATCACGCTCCAGTTACTTGTTCAAGCACTGCTGCTTGTACTCTGCTGAGCGTGTCTAGTGCTCATCCTTTTCATTTATCTCCAATTGGTTCTGCTACATTCCATTTAAAATAAATCTAATCTATTAGTGTGACGCGCTTCCATCCGTATACAATACATTGGTTGCAAACACTATAGAAGTACAGAAAGGAGCTTTTCACAGATTGTGGACAGTTGTGTTTCAGTGTTCACTTCAGTCTGTGTTTTTTACTTTTTTGAGTGCAGATCACGCTCCAGTTACTTGTTCAAGCACTGCTGCTTGTACTCTGCTGAGCGTGTCTCAGTGGCTCATCCTTTTCATTTATCTCCAATTGGTTCTGCTACATTCCATTTAAAATAAATCTAATCTATTAGTGTGACGCGCTTCCATCCGTATACAATACATTGGTTGCAAACACTATAGAAGTACAGAAAGGAGCTTTTCACAGATTGTGGACAGTTGTGTTTCAGTGTTCACTTCAGTCTGTGTTTTTACTTTTTGAGTGCAGATCACGCTCCAGTTACTTGTTCAAGCACTGCTGCTTGTACTCTGCTGAGCGTGTCTCAGTGGCTCATCCTTTTCATTTATCTCCAATTGGTTCTGCTACATTCCATTTAAAATAAATCTAATCTATTAGTGTGACGCGCTTCCATCCGTATACAATACATTGGTTGCAAACACTATAGAAGTACAGAAAGGAGCTTTTCACAGATTGTGGACAGTTGTGTTTCAGTGTTCACTTCAGTCTGTGTTTTTTACTTTTTTGAGTGCAGATCACGCTCCAGTTACTTGTTCAAGCACTGCTGCTTGTACTCTGCTGAGCGTGTCTCAGTGGCTCATCCTTTTCATTTATCTCCAATTGGTTCTGCTACATTCCATTTAAAATAAATCTAATCTATTAGTGTGACGCGCTTCCATCCGTATACAATACATTGGTTGCAAACAATATAGAAGTACACAAACGGGCCTTTCACAGCTACTGAACATGGGTTTTTAATTTTTAACTAAAATATGTATTTTTTCAAATGACACAAATATAAGTAATGTTGAAGAGGAATAGTCCTACATCCATTGTTTGCACAATATTACAGGTGTACATCATGTCCCTTAATCAACAATGTATTATTATATTTACTTGTATGCTTTTATTTAAAAGCCAAGAACACAGAAGGATAACCTTCGCACTGCAGCTGTTGTCAAAGTTCAACCCACATTATGCACTTCCAACATTGCAGCATTTGAGGCATGATGTGAGTTGGATTGGTCAAAGTTATGGAGTGAGAAGGTTCACCATCAGTACCCTATAGCATAAGTATGCTTTTGTGTTAGCATTTGTGTTAGACATGTGGATATCTGCCATAATATGTCACAATTATTTAGTTACAGATTTGTTACCAACACTAATCATTGAATGGTTTTAAATTTGACGTTTCACTTGTTTACAGCTTAGAAATAAGGGTGTAGCCTGATATCTATGTGTAGCACTAGCCACTTTAACATGTCATGTTTTTTTAAACATGTGTAGCTAGGTAGCAGTAATTTTTGCCGGACACACAGCAGGGGAACAGCAGGCGTTACTGAACCCCACTATCACTATAGCTTGTGTATTGGTCTGTGGACACGACACTTCTGAGCAGCAACTGGCAGTGTTGTAGCCCAGGGAGTATAGCTCAGGTGGTAGAAAGATGAACATAACAGGAGACATGGAAAACGTTGCCAACCAGTTAGTTAATCTGAAACCGGACAGGCAAATTCAGGCGAGATCCATGCCTAGTTCATTTTCAGAAAAGTAAGCCGTTCTACATTATCGTAGGATAGTCGCATGCAACGGTCTGTTAGTACACCACCTGCAGCAGTAAAGACGCGCTCCGATAATACACTGGCAGCAGATCAAGCCAGCACCTCCAATGCATACTGGCTAAGCTCTGGCCATGTATCCAGCTTAGAGACACAAAACTTGAATGGGGAAGAGCCATCTGAGAGTACACTGAGAGGGCAAGACATGTAGTCTGTAACCATCTTACGGAAATGTTGCCTCCTGCTGACTGGAGCCGTCTCGGATGGTGTAGACATTGGTGGCGCTGCCACAAAACTTCGACACATTTGGAACATACTGTTCTTGCCCTGTGCAGAGGCGCTGCTTGTGCTCCCTCTTGTTGCAGAGCTGTCTCCACTGCCTCGACGCACAGAGCTGCTTTGTAAATCAGTAGCAGCAGCAGTGCTCTCGGCTGGAATGGAGAACATTATGGATTGCACCAGTGTGTCTTGGTACTTCCGCATTTTACGCTCCCGGTTCAACGGTGTGATGAGGCTTTGTAAGTTGTCCCGGTAGCGAGGGTCTAGGAGGGTGTACACCCAATAATCAGACGTGGTGTGAATGTGTTCGATGCGGCGGTCGTTTCTCAGCCACTGCAGCATGAAATCAACCATGTGCTGCAGACTCCCAACTGGCCAAGAAACGTTGTCCCCTGCAAGAGGCGTCATCTCCGCCTGCTGTGCATCACCCCACCCTTGGTCTACATACTGACTAGAGCATTGTCTACCTCCCTCTGGAGCGATGTCTTCCTCCTCCATTGACTCCTCCTCATCCTCCTCACAAAGTCCTTCAAATACATATAAATTTACAAAATTTAAAACTCAAAATTTAAAAACTTTGTATCATAATTCTGTAACATCAGTTTATGGAAACACAATAGCATTACAAAAGGATAGACAAAAAATGTACATTATGTGCTTTGTAAATACATTAAAAGTTTGTAATGGTTATGAAAATATAGACAGCGACTCTGGAGGTTCAATTGTTGATACAGCATGGTACTTTGAAAGTCCTCCAGCCCTTTGTGAGGAACCACGTTGCGCTGACTGTCCAGAAGGTGATGGAATTTGTGACTCCTCATCCTCCACCTCTTCCAAAACCTCATGCCTTAGTGCTTGCAGTGTTTTTTGAAGCAGGCAGATAAGGGGGACAGTCAGGCTGACTAGTGCATCATCTGCACTCGCCATCCGCGTTGACTCATCAAACGCACGCAAAACGTGGCAGATATCCTTCATAGAGTTATTCGCCACTCATTACACTGGCAGTGGCTGCCCATTCATTATAGGATCCAATTCTAATTACTGGTTCTCACCAACAAAGCTCTCCACAGCGCAGCACCCCCTACATCTCCTCCCTTATTTATATTTATCGGCCTAACCGACTGCTGCACTCTGCAAACGACCTTCGACTAACCTCTGCACTAATCCGTACCTCCCACTCCCAACTCCAAGACTTCACCCGCGCTGCGCCAATCCTCTGGAATGCTCTACCCCAAGAAATTAGGACTATCCGCAATTTGGATGGTTTCAGGCGCTCCCTCAAAACACATTTGTTCACAGTGGCCTATCACATTCACTAATCAAAGTCATTCTATGTGTAATTCTGTGTGTGTAGCCCATTCACTATCTCCATGCATCCCTCACTTCCTTAAAATGGCTGGACCATCATTGTAAAAACACCATTGTATATAAACACCTGTACTTTGTATCTCCCACACCTCATTGTAGATTGTAAGCTTTCACCAGCAGGGGCGGCTGATTTTGCTTTAATTATTGTATTGTTAACGTTGTTACTTATGACTCGTGTTTTGAAACTGTTAAACTGTAAAGCACTGCGGAATATTATGGCGCTATATAAATAAATAATATTATTATTCTTATTATAGAGGCCCACTCAGTAGTGGTGAAGTGTGAACGGCGCAAATTGCGAGTTGACTGCGCCTGATGCAGCTGATACTCCATTACTGTTGGCTGCTGCTCACACAACCGCTCCAACATATGTAACGAGGAATTCCACCTGGTGGGTACGTCACATATGATGCGATGTTCATGAAGGTGAAATCTGCGTTGCAGAGCTGCAATCAGCGATCTGGCCATGCTGGAACGTCGCAAGTGAGCGCACTCTAGGCGGACCTTGTGCAGCAGTGCATCAAGATCCGGATAGTCCCTCAAAAAACTCTGCACGCCAAGTTGAGCACATATGACAGACATGGTATGTGAGTGAGGTTGCCAAGGCCCAGAGCTGACACCAGATTTCGGCCATTGTCACACACTACCAAGCCTGCCTGTAGATTCTCTTCCAAAAACCACACGTCGCTCTCCTGCTTTATGGCATTACAGAGCTCCTGCGCTGTGTGGCTAAGATTCCCCATGGAAATTAATTTCAGGATGGCCTGTTGACATTTGGACACGGCTGTGCTCATATCGGTCGCAACAGGTAAACGTTCACGGGTCCATGTGGAGGTAGACCGTGACGGCTCCTGCAGCGATGATTCTGAGGAACTGGAATAGGAGGAGGAATCAATGTGTACAGACTTGATTCCTGCAATCCTTGGAGTTGGCAGAACACGTACAGCGCCACTCGCAAGATCAGTACCCGGCTGCACAACATTGACCCAATGGGCAGTGAGGGAAAGGTATTGTCCCTGGCCATGGGTGTTAGAACCCTCTTGTTAGGTTTTGTTTCAGTTTGCTGGTCACATGACCTTTTTTCCCTATTTAGTCTGGCTCCGCCCTTCTGGCTTTGCTTGACTTCATTGTATTATCTACTGTTAAGCTAGCCGGGTGCTTAGGTGCCTTAATCTGTCAGTTTTGCTTGATGTTAGGATCACAAAGTATTTATTTTTCTGTTTAATTATCCATGCTACAATTTATGTTAGGAGGTGTCCACCTTTTCTCACAGTCCCTAGATCTTGTAGGGATTACTCCCTCGCAACTATAGGTCTTCGTTCACACTAGATGAGGACTTTAGCGGGTCTGGTCGCAGGATCAGGTTCCCCGTTACATCGTAGGGATTCAGCTTAGTTGTATTGTAGGGACAGAATTCCCTTCTTTCCTTACTGGTTGTAGCAGATCATAACAATGGGTACTGGTCCACGCATCGGTGGTCAGGTGGACCTTGCTACTGAGGGCTTTTAGTAGCGCATGTTTAATTTTTCCCTCAACATGCTTTTGCAGACCAGGGACGGCTTGCCTGCTGAAATGAAATCGGCTTGGCACATTGTATTGTGGGATTGACAATGATATTCAGTTACGGAAACTGTCTGTCTCCACCAGCCTGAATCACAGCATTTCAAGGGACAGGAGTTTTGCAATGCCAGCATTCAGAGCCTGTGCTCGTGCATGGTTTGCGGAGTATGGCCGTCTTTTATCCCATGCCTGTGCTACCGATGGCTGTTTTGTGGCCTGGGAGTGTGAGGATGACAGGGAACTTGCTGCTGTGTGTGGAATAACAGTTTGTCTCTGGACAACAGTGGCCGAGGTTCTTCCATGGCGATCCTGTGAGGAAGCATAACCAGCTGTGTGTGAGCTCGATGAAGAGGCTTCAACACAACCTGAAGATGTAGGTGCTGCTGTAGGTTGGCCTACATCTCTAGTGTGTCTTTGTAACTCAACTACGTGCTTTGTCCGCACATGTTTCCACATATTTGTGGTATTGAGGTGACTGACACTTTTAGCTATTTTTAATTTTTAATTACACAGCTTGCATTTCACATAGCAAATATCATGTGCAAGTGTGTGAAAAAAGGACCACGCAGTGCAAGTCCTGGGAGCGCACGTTTTGACTTTTGGAAGACAACTGCTCCGAACAGGTGCCAAACTGGAGGCTACAGGCAACCGAGTCTGCAGCCTAACTCTCCCTCCTGTTTGTACCGTTGGGGCAATGTCTTCCTCTATCTTCCTTCTATCACTAACCATTTCTCTAGGCCTCTCCCAGCTTTCAACCAAAGTACTGGTTCTCACCCACAAAGCTCTCCACAGTGCAGCACCCCTCCTACATCTCCTCCCTCATTTCTATCTATCGGCCTAACCGACTGCTGCGCTCTGCAAACGACTTTCGACTAACCTCTGCACTAATACGTACCTCCACTCCCGACTCCAAGACTTCTCCTGCTCTACGCCAATCCTCTGGAATGCTGTACCCCAAGAAATTAGGACTATCCACAATTTGCATGGTTTCAGGCGCTCCCTCAAAACACATTTGTTCAGAGCGGCCTATCACATTCACTAATCAAAGTCATTCTATGTATTCTGTGTAAGTGTGTGTGTGTCTCTAGCCCATTCACTATCTCCATCCCTCAGTCCCTTAAGATGGCTGGAACATCATTGTAAATGCACCATTGTATATAAACACCTATACTTTGTATCTCCCCCATCTCATTGTACATTGTAAGCTGTCACGAGCAGGGGCGACTTATTTAGCTTAAATTATTGTATTGTTAACGTTGTTACTTATGACTTGTGTTCTGAAACGGCTAAACTGTAAAGCGCTGCGGAATATGATGGCGCTATATAAATAAATATTATTATTATTCCTCTGAGCTGCTCCCACCACCTTCCTGTTCCTCATGCCATGTTGGGTCTTGGACCTCATCATCTCCACTACCCTCTTCCAACACCTGCTGTTGGGTGGTCTGGCCAGCACCATGCTCAACAGAAACTGGCACCTGGGTCTCATCATCATCAGATGCGTTCTGCGGTGTGCTGACCATCGGCACTGTCTCACCCGCCTCTTCAGATTCAGAGAGACACAGCTGTTGCGCATCACTGCATACTCCCTCTTCACATTACAGAATGCTGCTTGGCTGGGCCCCTGTTTGCAAGCCAATAGATTCTGAGAACAGAAGCAGACACTCAGCTGGCTCCTGTACAGAACTCTCTGACTGCCTGGGCAATTTGCCAGGCGGTGAAGAGACAGATGGTTGCCCAACAGTGCTGTGGTCCTGAGAGGAGGTGGAAGCAATTGAAGTCGATGCATTGGCTGACATCCAAACAACAACGGCTTCAATTTGTTCTTCCCGCAGCAGGGGGTACTCCGAGCTCCTACAAAAGTGCGCATAAAGGAACGCTCACGGGGAAAACTGGTGGATGCTGTGTCACTGGGGGCCGCAGCAGCCACAGAATCCCCACGTCCTCTCCCTGAAGAAACTCCACGACCACGTGCCTTACTCCCTGCCTTCTTCATCTTGGTAGATTGATAAAGAAACTCTGAAAAGTTATAAGGTCTAAGTGTGGTTATTCCGCAGAGACTGCAGTGAACACTGCACACAACTGTTCACTACCCAATGCGTCTCAGCAGGAAGGCAGTCTGTGCGTCAAAACAAAGGCACAAGCATACATCCATGTACCCTGTTTATAAAGCTATATAAAAAAAATTATGTAGTAGTGACGCACACTTTATTGAGGTACAGTATTACATCGCAATTCACCATCTGTGGCTATGCAGTCTCATCTATATATACCTTATCTATCTGTTGTCATGCTTCCAAGTCGACAGTCACAGTCAGCCATAAATAGCAATTTTCACTATGCACTATGCACTTTTGAAAGGTTATGTTTGTTAATAAAAATGATTATTGCCACATATTATGAGTATTACATGATGGAAATTGTATAATTTTGTATAAAATATTTAGTGACATTATTCAGCAAATGGAACTTTTTAGTAATATCACAGATAACTTGTAATGCTGATGATGTTTTGAAGTCAGACATTCATTGTCTATACAATAAAAATGGTGTACATACTGTTACTTATCCATCATTAATGGATTCAGATATGTACTTGTATGCTTTTATGTACAACCGTATAGCAGATTCCTTAACTAATTTATTTTGTGGTTTGCATTGCTGTTCAACATGTTAATGTATGTGTTTATGTTTGTCAATTCTTTATTTATCTAGATATTAGTTTAAATGAAATCATCATCTTATGGTAGTAAAGGTTATCTTTCTCTTGTTTGAAGTATAGACATTTAAAATTGACAGGTAACAAGGAAATTACTTGATCTAGTATTTAAACATCCTCCTTGACCCTGGGCTCCAACACCGCCAGTTGTTGCTCGGAAGTGCTGTTAGCACAGTCAACACTTGCTCCTGTGTTACTGGGGTTCAGTAACGTCAGCTGGTCCTCGGTTGTGCCATGGCTTTCTTCTCTGCCTCCGGGTTCCAGCCTTGTCTCTTACTGCATGCCTTGCCTCTCACCGTGGTTCCAGTACCGTCAACTGGTTCTCCGCAGTGCCTTTGGCCTAGGTGCCTCCATCTCGGTATCCGAGTTCCAGCAACGTCTGCTGGTCCTTGGTAGTGCTTTGGAGCACAGGTACCTCCTGCTTAGTAACCGTGTCCCAGTAACGTCAGCTGGTCCTCGGTTGTGCCATTGGCTCTTTTCCTTCTGCTGCCCTCCGGGTTCCAGTACCGTCAACTGGTTCTCCGCAGTGCCTTTGGCCTAGGTGCCTCCATCTCGGTATCCGAGTTCCAGCAACGTCTGCTGGTCCTTGGTAGTGCTTTGGAGCACAGGTACCTCCTGCTTAGTAACCGTGTCCCAGTAACATCAGCTGGTACAAGATTGTGCTACAAATACAAGATACGGAACAAGAGACACAAGAACAATAAGCAGAAGATCTAAAAGCAGAAGAACATGAAGTATAAGACCAAAATGAAGAGCAAAATATATGCTCTAAATTCTAAGCAGAAGAAGACTAAGCAGTGTATGGGGTGAGTCCGTTCCTCCTCGTGGTGCCCCTGGAAAATGCCTGCTGCTGCAGGCTAAACTGAACACGGACAAATACTGTTGTAATTTAAATCTTTTGTGACAGCAAGAACGGAAGGATGAAAAATTCATACTTTGACAGATTACAAGTACAGGATTCTCTGTCACAAATAAGAATATGATGAAGAAGATGAAGCAGAATATGAATAAGAATAATAGTTTAATAAGAAGAATATGAGTAATGTTAACAAAGATGAATAGCAAGAAGTTTAAGAAGAAGATAAAGAAGGTGAAGATGAAGAATAATTTGATGAAAAAGATGATGCTGCAGAAGATTATGAAGGAGAAAGTGTGTGAAAAGTTAAAAAGGTGAAGATGAAGAGCATGGAAGTTGTGTAATATACATATTTGCCAAAATATAAAAAACGTTAACATTGTCAATTTCTTCGTCAATCCGAACATCTTTAAAAAAAAAAATATTTATGCTATTCCATTTGATTGGGTTAAACATCTATGCCTTTAATGTCTCCTCAACCTTCCCCAATACATTCTACATTACTCTTTCTTGTTTTCCTTCATGTACAATTAACCAACAAGGCAAGAATGGGTTTTTTTTAATTTCGATATTTTGTTCCCATAGACTTACATGGGACTTCCGGTATCGGTATCGGGTATCGCCGATATTTTAGTGATATCGGCGATACCATTCCGATTCCGATACTTTAGGATATCGGAAAGTATCGCTCAACTCTACTCGATCCCCCATCAAGTGGTACGAGGCGTTGCTTTCTGATGATCCTTCTGTGCAGTCTCACAGGTTGGAGTGTGCTTGCTGGATGGGTAACTCCTGAACGTGTGCTCGATCTGGCATCTCATGCGTAACGGAACTATAATGCCTCAATCTTTTATGATCTGGCAGCGTCGAGCTGGCGTGTGAGTCAGCTCACAGGACCTATATGGCGCTGCTTCGATGTCTTCTTGAGGTTCACAGTGAGGTGTTCTGATGGTAACTGAACGGCTCAACTGGCACACGGCAACTGGAGTAACTTCTCTTGTGCTGTAAAACTGCACTACCGGACTTACGATCTCCATCTAGGCCAATCCGCAGGAAAATCTCCCAGATCGGTGTGTATGACCTCTTCTTTCCTTTCTTTTGATTGATGACAGGGTTCTTGTCACAACATTTTAAGGGTTCTGGACACAATTTCAAATGGTCTCTGGACACAGTGGTTATTGTTCTTCCTCCGTCCTTACTGATGATACAAACTTTTCTGTTGTCATATTTAGAATCTTGTACAACGTAGGGTTCTTGCTCCCACTGGTTATCCAATTTGTGCATCTTCCTTTTTCTTTTTAATACTACCTCTCCAGGCATCAAAGGCTTGGCAGGAGCATTTCGGTTGTAAACATCTTCCTGTTTCTCCCGTGCCTTGTTGAGACTTTCCTCCACGCAGACTTGCACTCTTCTGTATTGCTCTTGCCGATTGATGTCCCAGTTTTCAACGGCGTCGTCTGCCTCCGGTTCTACCACTCCAAGTTCTAGATCCATTGGTAGTCTTCCGGGCCTTGCTCTCATAAGATAGGCTGGAGTGCAGTTAGTTGAACTTACAGGTATATGATTATACAAATCAACCAAATCAGGTAGTAAATCCGGCCATCGATTCCTGTCTTCCAACGGTATGGATCTCAACAAGTCAAGGACAATATGGTTCATTTTTTCGCAAAGACCGTTGGTTTGAGGGTGATATGGTGTTGTTCTAATTTTCTTGCACCCGTACATGTGACAGAATTCCTTGAATAAATCAGCTTCGAAAGCAGGTCCCTGATCGGTTAATACTTGCTCGGGATACCCATGTGGTCTGCAGAAGCTTGCTTGAAAGGTCTTCGCTGCCGTCACTGCGGTCTGGTCCTTAACTGGAACAACCACCAGAAATCTGGAGTAATGGTCCACCATGGTCAAGGCGTATGAGTATCCAGATCTACTTGGCGACAATTTGACGTGGTCCAGGGCCACAATCTCCAGGGGGCGAGTCGTCCGGATAGGTTGCAGGGGTGCCTTCTGACTACCGTAGTCCTTTCTTCTGAGACCACAGGGTCCACAGTTCCGACACCACCTCTCGATGGAGCTGCGCATCCCTACCCAGTAGAACCGGCATCTCAACAGGGTCTCCAGCTTCCTCCAGCCAAAGTGTCCTGCTTGATCGTGGTATGCTTCCAACACCATTGGGACGTCTGCCTTGGGGACCACTATTTGCCAGACCATTCATGGGTTCTGGGGTTGACGTATCTCCTGCACAACTTCTCACGGTATAGGAACAACCTGCTTTTCTCGTTCCACAGGAGCTTTGCTGACATAGGTGCATCCTTTTCCAAGGAGGACCTTCCTGTCTTAACAACTCCTTGATGCGGCTGACCACTGGATCACTGTCCTGAGTCTCTTTCCAACTGTGATGGGGTAAAGGATTTAATGTTGCACCATACTGCTTTCTGTTGACTCGATGCTCGTGGACTACCCCATTTTGATGGAACGCAGGTAGCTCAATTTCTTCCAGGTCGTCCGATTCTTCTTCCGTTCAGAGTCATGCGGCATTCGGGACAATGCGTCGGCATTAGCATTCTTTCGACCTGCCCGGTACTTGATAGTAAACTGGTAATTGGACAACCGAGCCATCCATCGCTGCTCCATGGCACCCAGCTTGGCGTTTCCAGGTGCGTTAACGGGTTGTTATCTGTAACGCAGTGAACTGATTAGAGGCCAGATATGCTTAAATCTTTCAGTAATGGCCCAGACCAGCGCCAGAAACTCCAGCTTGAAGCTGCTATAATTTTCCGGATTCCTCTCAGTTGGCCTGAGTTTTCTGCTGGCATATGCGATGACTTTTTCTTGGCCATTCTGCTTCTGACTGAGAACTGCTCCCAAACCTTCATTACTGGCGTCGGTGTACAACAGGAACGGTTGGCTGTAATCAGGATAGGTTAAGATCTCATCACCTGTAAGGATCTCTTTCATCTTTTGGAATGCTTCAGCCTGTTCTTTACCCCAATTAAAGGGAGGGTTTCTGCTCTTTAAGGATTGTCCTACCAGGAGGTCCTGTAAAGGAGCTGCCTTCTTCGTGTAATCTTTCACGAATCTCCTGTAGTAACCCGTTAGTCCCAGGAACTGTCGCACTTCCTTAAGGTTCTTCGGCTCCGGCCACTTCTGGATGGCAGTGACTTTCTCTGGATCCGGCGCTACTCCTTCCGAACTGACGATGTGCCCCAAGTATTGTACCTTCTGTTTGAGTAGATGGCATTTTGAGGGTTTTCAACTTCATCCCGTACCTGGACAGGGACTCAACACTTCTGCCAGGTGCTTCAGATGGTCCTCATATGTCTTGGAATACACGATGACGTCGTCTAGGTATAGCAGCACGGTTTCAAAATTGAGATGTCCCAGCAATTTTCCATCACTCTCTGAAATGTTCCTGGGGCACTGCTGAGCCCAAACGGCATTCTGTCGAACTCACAGAGCCCCATTGGGGTGGTGAAAGCCGTTTTCTCACGATCCTCCTCAGCCACAGCCACTTGCCAGTATCCACTAGTCAGATCAAGGGTAGAAAAGTAGTTAGCCGTTTTCAGAGCAGCTAATGATTCCTCTATACGTGGTAACGGGTATGCATCCTTGTGTGTTATGCGGTTCACCTGCCTGTAATCCACACACATTCTCATACTACCATCTTTCTTTTTAACCAGCACTAGAGGGGCTGCCCAGGGGCTACAACTATCCCTTATCACCCCGGCTTTCTTCATGTCATTCAACATTTCTTTAGCCTTCTGATAATGAGCTGGAGGTATGGGCCTATACCGCTCTTTGATGGGAGGATGACTGCCTGTAGGGATATGATGTTGTACTCCCTTAATTATCCCAAAATCAAGTGGATTCTTGCTAAACACTTGGGCGTACTCTTGCACCACCCGTAATACCCCTTGCTTCTGGTGAGCGGGAGTGGTGTCCGTCCCAACATGGAGTTGCTGACACCATTCCGCCACCTGAGTTGCTGGGTCATTGTCCTCCGCTATTTGACAGGAGTCTAAGGACTCAGCCGGGAGAATAGAATTATTGTCGACAGCATGAAGTTTAGCAATGGTTGCATAACGGGGTAAATTTACCTCATCATCTCCCCAATTGAGAAGCCGTACCGGTACTCTTCCATTCACCACTTCTACTACTCCTCTAGCAGTCATAAGTGTAGGTCTATGTTCTGAATGGTGGGGTTCACTACAGCTTGGTAATTCTGTCCTCTCAGACCTATGGCTGCCCTGCACCAGATGATCATTTCACTCATTGGGGGTATCACAATAGGATCCGAGTCAGTGACCCGTACATTACCAATTTCGCCGTCTGTAAGCTTCGCTTGCTGCTGACACACCAGGGCCCGGATCTCTCTTTGGATTACTCCTTTCTGCCTTGGTCGGGCAATCTCAGCGAGCTGTTGGAGTAAGAACACAACTTCTCCCAAACAATTACCGATAATGTTAGTACCCAAAATTATATTTAAACCGTTCTCCTCATTTACAGTCTTTACTACCAGAAGCCCCTGGTCTTTCAACTCCTCTCTGCCCACCTTTACATCTACACATTTTGTCCCGAGTACTTCTACAGGAAGACCATTAGAAGCATACACGGTAAAGTCAGAGCTCGGGGGTTTAAGACTGTCCATTGACCAGTACTTGGTATATGGGCATCAGGTATTAGGGTCACCTGCGACCCAGTGTCTAACAATGCTGGAACAGCAATACCATCTAGAATAATAGACAGGTAGGGTCGCCCGCCCACATACCTGCGGTTCCAGTCTAGGGGGCCTGACGGGTATTCTCCTGGTGTTGGCCCTCGGACCCAGGTTCTGCCCGTTTAAAGGACACTGTGGAGACAGATGACCTTTCCGGTTGCATCGGTAACAGATGATCTCTCGACGAGGAGGGTGTTGATCAGAGGTCGCTCCTGGGGGTGGCGTTGTCCTCCTCCGGGGGGGCGACGTCTTCTTTCTTCTCCGGTGCATCCACGGGACGTCTTCTGGGCAGTCAGCTAACAAGATCTTCCCTTCCTCCTCTTTCCGCAGCTGCAGGGCACTCATTACAGCAGCCAGATTTTTAGTCAGCTGGCGCACCTCTGAGCGCAGACAATCCAATTCACTAGGAGGGGTCACCTGCGCTTTGGCTTCGGCCACTAACGGGGAAAAGAGGGGTACTGCCGGTTCCAGAGTGACTTCAGCCTGATGATGTTGGGTTGCCACCTCAGGTTTGCCCAGGGGCCGCAGCCCTTTTATTGCCATGTCCTTTAGGGCATCAAAGGTAGCATCCGGATGATCTAAGGACCACCAATTTACAGTTCTGCGTTCCTCTTGGGATCTCAATCCCTGTATAAATTGTTCTTTCAGCATTTTATTCTCATCAATAGCATTTAAATTATTAACCTGCTTAAGAGCTCTCAGGGCTCCTTGTAGTCGGCAAGCGTAGTCCCGGATGCTGTCACCTGGCTGTTGTGAACAGTGTAGAAGGCCATCCGGAGATCCGTTTCTGTGTGGTCTTCAAATATGGCATGCAGCTTAAGGAAGATCGCAGGTACCGACTCCTGATCAACGGTATCCCAAGTCTCCACTTCCCTCTCAGCAGCGCCAGTTAGCTGCCCTATTAGCACAGCAGCTTTTTGTCTCTCAGGCATGGAGTACATTTCTAGGATGCTGCATAACTTCCGCTTGAAGCCTGCTAATGTGCCTGGCTCACCGCTGTACTGGGGAAGCCATTTCGCCCCAGGCATATATGGGAGCGTTAGTGGCATGATCGGGACTACCGGACTGGGTGCAGGGCCTGCGCCCCCATCTGGCGCTACAATACCAAGCGGTGCGGGATTGGGGCCTCTGGCTGGGGCCGCACTGTCAGCCGGTTGTTGTGACATCTTAGCGCCCCCTTGGTTAAACGGAGCCTACCGGTTTCAGACGCTGCTATTTCACAGGCACCGCAGTGGGAACAGGACCTTCGTCGCAGGCGCTCTGATGTCAGAGCGTTCACTTCCTGTTGCAGGACCTGCCGATGAGTCAGAGCCAGGGGCGTGTCCAAGACTCTGCGCGCTCTTTCAGGTACGCCCACCTTCTTCTCCAGCGCCTTAGGGCGCGAATCTGGCGGCAAATATGGCGGTATTTGGCGCCAAACAACAGCAACAGTCTTTTTCACCAAAACACTCCACAGGCACACAGGGCTCGCAATGCTGCAAGTTTCGTATCCTGTTCGTGACGCCAAAGTTTTGTGTCGACCCGCCACCACAATTGTGGGTTACCAGGGCAATGGGGTACTCAGAGCCGAGCCCATGGAAGTCTATGGGGTTTGTCACAGGTAGCGGTGGCTCGGTCTGTGGCCCTGGCGGTCTGGCGTATGTTGGGGATATATTTACAGGGGATAGATTTATATACAGTTCGTGACGCCACCTGTAGTCTTCTGGTAATTTGTACCAGCGCTGCTGTAGATCTCTGAGGGGATGGTGAGGCAGCTAGATGTCGGGTCCCCTACAGGTGGGACTCTTCCCTCAGGTCGGTAGTTATATAGGGATTGTGCAGGCATGCAAATAAATAACTCAGTCTCACACCGTCAGCGTCTTTCCATACCTTTACTTGTAAGATGGTAAGGCAGTTCCCAGGGAGGCTGATGGGGTTGATGGAGGATGAGCTTTGAGGCAACGGTTAAGCAAGTTAGGGGCCTCCTTTACTGTCCAATGTTGATGAGTCCAACCAGCTTGAAGCGTAGTTCCCTCTATAATTCCAGCTATTCCAAAGCTGTACGGCCCGGTCAGTTTTGTGGTTGGAGCCTTCCTGTGAGAGAGCTGAATTCCTATCTTGTCGTGCACTGACTCAAGGTCCTCACTCCCTCTGACCCCAGTTACGTACTGACTCTTCAGGGCTGCTTGCCACGACCTAAGGTCCGGTAAGCCTCTGGTCTTCTTACCACTATGCTTGAAGCTATAGTGATCCTTCGGTCCCCAGTGACCGGTAGCAATGTGCAGGACTTCTCCAAGCCAAAAGCACTTTTAAATATTCCTTCCACTTTGCCCTTCGATTTGCTCGACTCTTAATAGATATCTCAGTCTGTCTTCCAGTGGGGCACAGCTCTGACTAGGCTGAGGTGAACTAGGCCACCTGTACTAGCCTCCACTTTCTGAACTGCTAACAGGCTCAGACTGGACACGTCTGCTCTGTCCAAGGACAGGAAACTGACTGACTAAATCACCCCCTTCCACACCCCTGCTGGGTGTGTCCGAAGTGTACGTGATGTTATGAAGAGCCCTTAACTGTTACCTCTCCACTCATCCTCCTGGTATTGTGTACCAGGGCTACACAGGGTTCTTCTTTGTGAAGAAAAAAGATGGAGGCCTACGCCCTTGCTTGGATTTCCGCAAACTTAATCGGATTACTGTTCGAGATCCGTATCCACTCCCTCTGATTCCTGATCTCTTCAATCAAATTGTTGGCGCCAAATGGTTCTCTAAATTGGATCTCAGGGGGGCGTATAATCTGATTAGGATAAAAGAGGGGGATGAGTGGAAAACGGCGTTTAACACGCCGAAGGGACATTATGAGAACCTTGTCATGCCTTTTGGTCTGACTACTGCACCAGCAGTATTCCAACATTTTGTTAATGACATTTTTCGTCATCTGGTGGGGCTGTTTGTGGTCGTATATTTGGATGACATTTTAATTTACTCGCCAGATCTTGTGTCTCACCAGGAGCATGTGAGACAGGTGTTGCAGATCTTGCGAGACAATAAACTATACGCCAAACTGGAAAAGTGTGTATTCGCTGTACAGGAACTTCAGTTTTTGGGTTTCTTGGTGTCAGCCTCCGGTTTCCGTATGGACCCTGAAAAGGTGAGAGCAGTGCTTGAATGGGATCAGCCAGAGGATCTTAAGGCTCTGCAGCGTTTTCTGGGGTTTGCTAACTACTACCGGAAATTTATTTGTAATTTCTCATCTGTTGTCAAACCTCTCACTGACATGACAAGAAAAGGGACGGATTTTTCTAAATGGTCGGACAAAGCTTGCCAAGCTTTTTCCTCTTTGAAAAAATGTTTTGCTTCGGCACCCGTTCTCATCCAACCAGATGCATCACAGCCGTTCGTTGTGGAGGTGGATGCGTCTGACGTAGGGGTGGGTGCAATATTGTCCCAGGGTCCGTCCCCTGGTAAATGGCATCCGTGCGCTTTCTTTTCTAAGAAATTGTCGTCCGCCGAAAGGAATTATGATATCGGCAATAGGGAACTTTTGGCCATTAAGTTGGCTTTTGAAGAATGGCGTCACTTTTTGGAGGGGGCAGTCCACCCGGTCACCGTCATTACTGATCACAAGAACCTGCTGTATTTGGAATCTGCTAAGCGTCTGAATTCCAGACAAGCTCGATGGTCGTTGTTTTTTACCAGGTTTAATTTTGTTGTCACTTATCGCCCTGGATCTAAGAATGTTAAGGCGGATGCCTTGTCTCGCAGTTTCCCAGGGGCCGGGAAAATGGATGACCCGATTCCTATCCTTCAGGAGGGGGTGGTAGTGTCGGCTGTATGTTCTGAGCTTGAGGAGGAGGTATTAGAGGTTCAGGGGACGCCCCTGCAGGACCTCCAGGGAGACTGTTTGTCCCAAATCAGTTGAGACAAAAGGTTATTGAGGCACATCATAATTCTGCTTTAGCAGGACATCCAGGGAGTAAGGCTACTTTAGATCTCCTTTCTCGCCGGTTTTGGTGGCCTAACGTTAATAAAGATGTTTTAACTTTTGTCGCGTCCTGTGGGGTTTGTGCTCGCTCTAAGACCCCTCATACCCGTCCGTCTGGGACCCTCTTATCCTTGAAACTTCCGGAGCGTCCATGGACTCATTTGTCTATGGACTTCATCACGGACCTTCCTCAGTCGTCAGGGAAGACTGTCATACTGGTGGTTGTTGACAGGTTCAGTAAGATGGCACATTTCATTGCTCTTCCTGCCCTCCCTAATGCTAAAACTCTGGCGCAGGTGTTCATTGGGGAGATTGTGAGACTTCATGGGTTACCTTCTGATGTGGTGTCAGATAGGGGGTCTCAGTTTGTGTCCAAGTTTTGGAGGGCATTTTGTTTACGTCGGGGGATGCAATTGTCATTTTCCTCGGCTTTTCATCCGCAGACCAATGGTCAGACAGAGCGTCTGAATCAAAGCCTAGAGACTTATCTTCGGTGTTTTGTCTCAGAGAACCAGGAGGACTGGTCTTCTTTCTTGCCTCTGGCAGAGTTCGCTCTTAACAACAGGCGGAGCGAGTCCACTGGTAAATCCCCGTTTTTTGGGGCATATGGTTTTCACCCCCAGTTTTGTACTTTCAATGGGGGGGGGCCCTTCTGGGGTTCCTGAGGAGGAGCGTTTCTCGTCGTCACTTGCTTCAGTGTGGAGAGGTGTATTGAATAATCTGAGTGCTATGGGGAACCGTTATAAACGTATGGCTGATAGGAGGAGAGTTTCTGGTCCAGATCTTAATGTGAACGATCTGGTATGGTTGTCTACCAGGAATATAAAACTTAAAGTTCCCTCCTGGAAGCTGGGCCCCAGATTCATCGGGCCGTACAGGATCAGTTCCATAATTAATCCTGTGGCATTTCGTCTGGACCTCCCTCCTACGTTTAAAATTCATAATGTGTTCCACAAGTCATTACTTAAGAGGTACGTGGCACCAGTCATACCATCACCTCTACCTCCTCCTCCAGTGGTGGTCAATGGTAACTTGGAGTTTCAAGTGTCAAAGATCATTGACTCACGTCTGAATCGCCGGTCCCTTCAGTACTTGGTGCATTGGAAGGGGTATGGTCCAGAGGAGAGGACGTGGGTTCCTGCGTCTGACATTAACGCAGATCGTTTGGTGCGGACCTTCCACAGAACTCACCCGGGGCAAACCTGGCCCTGAGGGTCCGGAGGCCCCTCGTAGAAGGGGGGGTACTGTCATGTGTGCATCGCCACGAAGATCGTCGCGGTTGCACATTCTGACTTCTCACAGCTGAGTTGCTGTTTCTTTGTGTTTGGCAGTTAGGGAGTTAATTCTGTCTGTGCTCAGTTCTGGGACTGGGTGCAGTTTCTCCCGGCTGCAATTAATTATTTGTTGATTGGTTTCCTTTAAATCTCTGGTTGTCTGTTTGGGAGTTGCCAGTGAAATTCTTCATGCAGACCACAGATAGGATTGTATCTGTATAGACTTAAGTTAAAGAGCTCCTTAGTTGTTTTAAGCTCACCTTGCTTAGAGTTTAATATCCCAGATCATTTATGTTCCTTCTGTGTTTGAGTGTGTATGCAAGTCTGTGTTTTCTCCAGTCTGTCTTATATTTCTAATCTGTGTATTTAGCAAGATCAGCCCATATCCCTTTGGTGGTAATCAGAATCCTTCTTAGGACTGATTACAGGGTTCAGGGACTGATAGGAGACAGGGTTAGGCTGGAGACTTGGACCTCTGAACCATTATCAGTACCTCCAAGGTGAGGGATTAGTTAGGACCCCAGCTTAGGGTCAGGTTAGACCCCCGGTCCTCTTCTTTCCTGTGACAGTGTATCAAGTCCTCAAGATTTATCCTGAGTTCAACGGATATCGTGTCAGGTAAATCTATTCTTTATTTACATGCTGATGTTGCTAATCTATATGTTGTATAGAGTGTTGTTCTTTTAAGAGTAGTTTACTGACATCGTACACATATCATAAGACCGCGTGACACCGTCTCACTGTGCTGATTTTCCTACCTTCTATCCTTCCAGCACCTTCACAAACAGTGTCCCAGATCAGCGGCTGCGAATCCTGTCGGATAACGACTTATTTCTGCGTTCCTTTGATTTTATATAGCTACCTCTCCGGCGAAGATATTTTTGGTTATTGTCTATGATCCCTATGTTATCACAGCAGTCGACTTGCTAGCTGATCAAAAACTGGGCACACTCAAAATTGTGTGAAAAGGGATAAATTTAATACGTACACTTGGTCACTAATATACAGACGTTTCGGTCAAAACAGACCTTCATTAGTGTACTATAATACAAAATACAATAAGTGATCAACATATATGTTACAGTTGGAAAATGAAGTATAAACACATAATTGGGTCATATTCAAGGTAAAATTAACCTCTATATAGGCTAACCAATATCTAGCCTTCTCCATAGTACTCAGGATAATAGGTGATAAAGACAGAAAAGTAATGAAATTATACGGACATACCTAGTGACAGTGTTTACCCGGCAATATAGTGTAGATATTGGACTGAGTATATCTGTGAAGTGAACACAAGTTGCTCATAGACACATTTGATTATAGTGCACTATATGGGGTATAGCTGTATTTCAAAGAAGAGATACCAGAGTTCGTAGTGGTACCAGTAACAGCTGTGGTAATAAATACATAATGGTGAGAACCAATTTGGTGTGAATGTTGTGAATCGCATAGGAGGTAGTAGACATACCAATTACAAGATGCCTGCTGAATGGTCAGTGATATTCAAAAAGGAAGTTAAAGCTGCAGAAAAATTCATCATATGCGCTGTTATAGTAAGGAGCAACATAGTTCAATGGTGGTAGCAGCGTGCACTTACCCAGTAGTGGCTATGGGGATATGTGATCCAGGATCCCGAATCCTCTGGGTGAGGTGCAATACCTCTGTGGAGACTGAACCCTCAGGGGCGCCACAATTGCCTTTAACCCCTTACTGCCATCGGACGTACTATCCCGTCCATGGTACCTGGGCCCTATGACCATGGACGGGATAGTACGTCTCGTGCGATCGGACGCGCTCCCGGGGGTAGCGCAGCCGATCGCGGCCGGGTGTCAGCTGATTATCACAGCTGACACCCATGACTGTGTCAGGAGCGGTCACGGACCGCTCCTGGCACATTAACCCCTTGCACACCGCGATCAAACATGATCGCGGTGTACTGGGGGCACAGGGGAGGATCGCGCAGGGTGGGGGCTCCCTGCGCGCCCCCCTGAGACCCTCAGAGCAGCGCGATGTGATCGCGCTGTTCTGAGGGCTTCCTCCCTCCCAGGACCCAGATCCAAGATGGCGCCGGGGTCCTGGAGGGAGGAGGCTTCCTCAGTGCCTGCTGAGAGCAGGCACTGAGAAGCCTGCTGCACTGCCTGAGCGATCGCTGGTGTGACAGAGTGCTGTGCACACTGTCACACCAGCGATCTGACAAAATACAGTGATGTCCCACCCTGGGACAAAGTAAAAAAGTTAAAAAAATAAAAATAAACATGTTTAAAAAAAAAATCCAAAATAAATAAAAAAAAAAAAAAATATTCCCCAATAAATTCACTTCTTCCTGTAAATAAAAAAAACAAAGCAATAAAAGTACACATATTTGGTATCGCCGCGTCCGTAACGACCCCCCCTATAAAATTGTCCCACTAGTTAACCCCTTTAGTGAACCCCTTAAAAAAAAAAAAAAAAAAAAAACGAAGCAAAAAATCAATGCTTTATCATCATACCGCCGAACAAAAAGTGGAATAACACGCGATCAAAAAGACCGATATAAAAAAACATGGCACCGCTGAAAATGTCATCTTGTCCCGCAAAAAACGAGCCATCATACAGCATCATCAGCGAAAAAATAAAAAAGTTATAGCTCGCAGAATAAAGCGATGCAAAAATAATTATTTTTTATATAAAATTGTTTTTATTCTATAAAAGCGCCAAAACATGAAAAAATGATATAAATGAGATATCACCATAATCGTACTGACCTGAAGAATAAAACTGCTTTATCAATTTTACCACACGCGGAACGGTATAAACGCCTCCCCCAAAAGAAATTCATGAATTGCTGATTTTTGTTCATTCTAACCTCCCAAAAATCGAAATAAAAAGCGATCAAAAAACGTCACGTGCTCAAAAATGGTACCAATAAAAACGTCAACTCGTACCGCAAAAAATAAGACCTCACATGACTCTGTGGGCCAAAATATGCAAAAATTATAGCTCTTAAAATGTGATGATGCAAAAACTATTTTTGCAATAAAAAGCGTCTTTTAGCGTGACAGCTGCCAATCATAAAAACCCGCTATAAATAGTAAATCAAACCCCCCTTTATCACCCCCTTAGTAAGGGAAAAATAATAAAATTAAAAAAAAGTATTTATTTCCATTTTCCCATTAGGGTTAGGGTTAGGGTTGCGGCTAAAGTTAGGGTTAGGGTTGGCGCTAAAGTTAGGATTAGGGTTAGGGTTGGGATTAGGGGTGTGTTAGGGTTAGGTTTGTGGTTAGGGTTGGGACTAGGGTTAGGGGTGTGTTGGGGTTAGGGTTGGAGTTAGAATTGGGGGGTTTCCGCTGTTTAGGCACATCAGGGGCTCTCCAAATGTGACATGGCGTCTGATCTCAATTCCAGCCAATTCTGCGTTCAAAAAGTCAAACGGTGCTCCTTCACTTCTCAGCTCTGCCATGCGTCCAAACAGTAGTTTATCCCCACATATGGGGTATCAGCGTACTCTGGACCCCAAGAGTTATTGTGCAATTTGTCCTATTTCTTCTGTTACCCTTGGGAAAATAAAAA
The DNA here is from genome assembly GCA_033576555.1 of Oophaga sylvatica. Lineage (NCBI taxonomy): Eukaryota > Metazoa > Chordata > Amphibia > Anura > Dendrobatidae > Oophaga > Oophaga sylvatica. The sequence goes on along the minus strand of JARQOD010000003.1, from coordinate 374,076,472 downwards.
AGTGGGGGCGAAAATATCATTTTTGCACAAAAAAAAATATTTTTTTGTTTTTACGGCTGTACATTATAAACTTCTGTGAAGCACTTGGGGCTTCATAGCGCTCACCACACATCTAGATAAGTTCCTTGTGGGGTCTATTTTCCAAAATGGGGTCACTTGTTGGGGATTTCCACTGTTTAGGCGCATCAGGGGCTCTCCAAATGCGACATGACGCCCCCAGACCATTCCATCAAAGTCTGCAATCCAAAACGTCACTACTTCCCTTCCGAGCCCCAACGTGTACCCATACAGTAGTTTTCTCCCACATATTGGAAATCAGCGTACTCAGGACAAATTGGACAACAACTTTTGGGGTCCAATTTCTCCTGTTACCCTTGTAAAAATAAAATATTGGGGCAAAAAAAAATCATTTTTGCAAAAAAAAAAAAAGATTTTTTATTTTTACGGCTGTGCGTTATAAACTTCTGTGAAGCACTTCGGGGTTCAAAGTGCTCACCACACATCTAGACAAGTTCCTTGTGGGGTCTATTTTCCAAAATGGGGTCACTTGTGGGGGGTTTCCACTGTTTAGGCGCATCAGGGGCTCTCCAAATGCGACATGACGCCCCCAGACCATTCCATCAAAGTCTGCAATCCAAAACGTCACTACTTCCCTTCCGAGCCCTGACGTGCGCCCATACAGTAGTTTTCTCCCACATATTGGGTATCAGCGTACTCAGGACAAATTGGACAACAACTTTTGGGTCCAATTTCTCCTGTTACCCTTGTGAAAATAAAATATTGGGGCGAAAAAATCATTTTTGTAAAAAAAAAGGATTTTTTATTTTTACGGCTGTACGTTATAAACTTCTGTGAAGCACTTCGGGTTCAAAGTGCTCACCACACATCTAGATAAGTTCCTTGTGGGGTCTATTTGCCAAAATGGGGTCACTTGTGGGGGGTTTCCACTGTTTAGGTGCATCAGGGGCTCTCCAAATGTGACATGACGCCCCCAGACCATTCCATCAAAGTCTGCAATCCAAAACGTCACTACTTCCCTTCCGAGCCCTGACGTGCGCCCATACAGTAGTTTTCTCCCACATATTGGGTATCAGCGTACTCAGGACAAATTGGACAACAACTTTTGGGTTCCAATTTCTTCTGTTACCCTTGTGAAAATAAAATATTAGGGGCGAAAAAATCATTTTTGTAAAACAAAAAGGATTTTTTATTTTACGGCTGTACGTTATAAACTTTAGTGAAACACCTGGGGGTTAAAAGTTCTCACCATTCACACACATCTAGATAAGTTCCTTGAGGGGTCTAGTTTCCAAAATGGTGTCATTTATGGGGGTTTCCACTGTTTAGGCAGATCAGGAGCTCTCCAAACACGACATGGCGTCCAGCCAATTCTGCGTTGAAAAAGTCAGACGGCGCTCCTTCCCTTCCAAACTCTGCCATGCACCCAAACAGTGGTTTACCCCCACATATGGGGTATCAGCGCACTCAGGACAAATTGCACAATAACTTTTGGAGTCTTGTTACCCTTGGAAAAATAAAAATTGGGGTGAAAAGATCATTTTTGTGGAAAAAATATGATTTTTAATTTTACGGCTCTACATTATAAACTTGTGTGAAGCACTTGGGGGTTCAAATTGCTCACCAAAGATCTAGAAAAGTTCCTTAGGGGTCTAGTTTCCCAAATGGGGTCATTTGTGGGGGGTTTCCACTGTTTAGGCACATCAGGGGCTCTCCAAATGCAACATGGCATCCAATCTCAATTCCAGCCAATTTTGGTTGGAAAAAGTCAAATGGTGCTCCTTCCATTCCGAGCTCTGCCGTGAGCCCAAACAGTGGTTCCCCCCCACATATGGGGTATCAGCGTACTCAGGACAAATTGGACAACAACATACGTGGTCCAATTTCTCCTGTTACCCTTGGGAAAATAAAAAATTAGTGACTAAAAGATAATTTTTGTGGGAAAAAAATAGGATTTTTTATTTTCATGTGTGTTGGGGGTTCAAAGTGCTCACCAAAGATCTAGATAAGTTCCTTAGGGGGTCTAGTTTCTAAAATGGGGTCACTTGTGGGGGGTTTCCACTATTTAGGCTCATCTGGGGCACTGCAAACGGAACATGACCCCCATCAACGTCTGCATTCCAAAACGTTACTACTTCCTTTCCAAGCCCTGCCGTGCACCCAAACAGTTTCCCCCCCCAACATATGGGGTATCAGCGTACTCAGGACAAATTGGACAACAACTTTTGGGGTCCAATTTCCTTGGGAAAATTCAAAAATTTGGGACTAAAAAATCATTTTTGTGGAAAATTGTTTTTTTTTTTTTCACACCCAGGCATTATAAGCTTTTGTGAAACACTTGGGGGTTTAAAGTGCTCACAACAGATCTAGATAAGTACCTTAGGGGGTCTAGTTTCCAAAATGGTGTCACTTGTGGGGTTTCCACTGTTTAGGCGCATCAGGGGCTCTCCAAACACGACATGGCGTCCAATCTCAATTCCAGCCAATTTTAGTTTGAAAAAGTCAAACGGCGCTCCTTCCCTTACGAGATCTGCCGTGTGCCCAAACAGTGGTTTTCCCCCACATATTGGGTATTGGCGTACTCAGGAGAAATTGCATAACAATCTTATCTGTCCATTTTCTCCTTTTACCCTTGTCAAAATAAAAAAAAATTTTGTAAAAGATCATTTTTGTGGCTAAAAAGTTAAATATTCATTTTTTCCTTCCACGTTGCTTTAGTTCCTGTGAAGCACCTGAAGGGTTAATAATCTTCTTGAATGTGGTTTTGAGTACCTTGAGGGGTGCAGTTTTTAGAATGGTGTCACTTTTGGGTATTTTCTGCCATATAGACCCCTCAAAGTGACTTCAAATGAGAGGTGGTCCCTAAAAAAAATGGCTTTGTAAATTTTGTTGTAAAAATGAGAAATTGCTGGTCAACTTTTAACCCTTATAACTTCCTAACAAAAAAAAATGTTGGTTCCAAAATTGTGCTGATGTAAAGTAGACATGTGGGAAATGTTATTTCTTAACTATTTTATGTGACATATTTCTCTGTTTTAAGGGAATAAAAATTCAAAGTTTGAAAATTGCAAAATTTTAAAAATTTTCGCCATATTTGCGTTTTTTTCAAAAATAAACGCAAGTTATATCGAAGAAATTTTACTTCTATCGTGAAGTGCAATATGTCACGAGAAAACAATCTCAGAATCGCGAAGATCCGTTGAAGCGTTCCAGAGTAATAACCTCATAAAGAGAAAGTGGTCAGAATTGTATAAATTGGCCCGGTCATTAACGTGCAAACCACCCTTGGGGGTGAAGGGGTTAAAGGGTTGTTAATCTAAATATTGAACTTGTAATACCATTTGATATAATATGTAAGCAGTGCCAAACTTAGACGATGATTAATGGGTAGAAAAATAACCTCATTACACCCCAATCTATAAACTAGGAAATCTAAAAGATAATTCCCCAGTTCACTTGTATGTACAGAATAAAGGATGGAGCCTGTTGTAATTTAATAGCTCAACATCAAAAACATGAGCAGCACTGGGTAAACCAACGTTATTCTTCCCGATAAAATAATCTAGTCGTGGAGTCGAGCACTCTGAACACATGAGCATTGAATATTTGATTTTTCTTAACTGCCAACCATGTTACATTAAACTATCTTATTTAGGTTATTAAGGAATAAATACTCTTGAAAGAGGAACAGCCTAAAGAACCCTGACCCCTAAGAAAAATCTGTAGTAGGGCCACCCTTATCATGAGTTATTAGTAATGTTACTGGCATCGTCTTTGGTTGCAAAGGAACCTTTGGACAACTCCTGCATTAGGGTAGGATGTATTCCTAAACCAAGAATCTGCAAAACCCCTAGTCCATGCCCTCATCATCTCCCACCTTGACTACTGCAACCTCCTGCTCTGTGACCTCCCCTCTAACAGTTTTGCACCCCTCCAATCTATTCTAAACTCTGCTGCCCGACTAATCCACCTGTCCCCCCGCTATTCCCCTGCCTCTCCCCTCTGTTAATCCCTGCACTGGCTCCCCATTACCCAAAGACTCAAGTTCAAAACCCTAACCATGACATACAAAGCCATCTGCAACCTGTGTCCTCCATACATCTGTGACCTCGTCTCCCGGTACTTACCTGCACGCAACCTCGAATCCTCACAAGATCTCCTTCTATACTCCCCTCTTATCTTCTCTTCCCACAATCGCATACAAGATTTCTCTCGTACATTATCCCTTCTCAGGAACTCTCTACCCCAACATATCAGACTCTTACCTACCATGGAAACCTTCAAAAAGAACCTGAAGACCTACCTCTTCCGACAAGCCTACAAACTACAATAACCAACGATCGACCAAACCGCTGCACCACCAGATCTATCCTCGCATAGTGTATCTTCACCCATCCCTTCTAGATTGTGAGCCCTCAAAGCAGGGTGCTCTCTCCTCATGTATCAGTCATGTCTTGTATCGTTTAAGATTACTGTACTTGATTTTATTATGTATACCCCTCCTAACATGCAAAGTTATTAATTATATTTGTGTTTGTCCAACGTTAAAGGATGTGAACACAATTGCAAAAATTATGTTTAGCCTAAACCACATGCAATTAATTAAAAAAAATTCTCATTCGAGGCATCTCAAGATATAGTATGTCAAGACAAGACGAAAGGTGAGGAAGGACACTACTGTTTCTCAGATCAGTTTTACAGATCATCAATAGAATATAGTATTACACCCAGAATGAAGTGCACTTACCTACACAGAGTCGAGCTTTTTCAGTGCTTTTGTGATATTTTAAGACATTATGTAGATGCAGCTTACACAATGGCACATGGAACCCCTACGTAGCTGGAGGCTTTCTGTGCATTGCTATATGGCAATAGTGCAGAAGTATTTGTCCCTTTCTATGTATTTTGTCTTAGAGAAGAATAATCTCGCACCTCAAATGGAGAATGCCATAATATTTTATTAAAATACAACAGAAAAAAACCCTTCATGCCTCTATATAGGTTTACATGACATACAGTACATACACGTATACTTGAAGCTTGCAGAAAGCTGCCATATAACATTTCCATAATTCTCTCTTTTATTTACCTGTTGCCTTCCAGTTCACACACAACTTTGACAATATGAGTCTACAGTCATGGCCAAAAGTTTTGAGAATGACACAAATATTAATTTTTACAAAGTCTACTGCTTCACTTTTTCTAATGGCAATTTGCATATACTCCAGAATGTTATAAAGAGTGATCAGCTTAACAGCAATTACTTGCAAAGTCAATATTTGGCTAGAAAATGAACTTTATCCCCCAAAACACATTTCAACATCATTGCAGCCCTGCCTTAAAAGGACCAGCTAACCTCTTTTCAGTGATTGCTCCATTAACACAGGTGTGGGTGTTGATGAGGACATGGCTGGAGATCAATCTGTCATGATTAAGTAAGAATGACACCACTGGACACTTTAAAAGGAGGCTGGTGCTTGGCATCATTGTTTCTCTTCTGTTAACCATGGTTATCTCTAAAGAAACACGTGCAGTCATCGTTGCAATGCACGAAAATTGCCTAACAGGGAAGAGCATCGCAGCTAGAAAGATTGCACCTCAGTCAACAATCTATCGCATCATCAAGAACTTCAAGGACAGAGGTTCCATTGTTGCCAAAAAGGCTCCAGGGCGCCCAAGAAAGACCAGCAAGCGCCAGGACCGTCTCTTAAAAGTGTTTCAGCTGGGGGATTGGGCTACCAGCAGTGCAGAGCTTGCTCAGGAATGGCAGCAGGCAGGTGTGAGTGCATCTGCACGCACTGTGAGGCGGAGACTCTTGGAGCAAGGCCTGGTCTCAAGGAGGGCAGCAAAGAAGCCACTTCTCTCCAGAAAAAACATCATGGACAGACTGATATTCTGCAAAAGGTACAGGCAGTGGACTGCTGAGGACTGGGGTAAAGTTATTTTCTCTGATGAATCCCCTTTTCGATTGTTTGGGACATCAGGAAAACGCCTCATTCGGAGAAGACAAGGTGAGCGCTACCACCTGTCTTGTCTCATGCCAACTGTTAAGCATCCTGAAACCATTCATGTGTGGGGTTGCTTCTCAGCCAAGGGAATCGGCTCTCTCACAGTCTTGCCTAAAAACACAGCCATGAATAAAGAATGGTACCAGAATGTCCTCCAAGAGCAACTTTTCCCAACCCTCCAAGAGCAGTTTGGCGATCAACAATGCCTTTTCCAGCATGATGGAGCACCTTGCCATAAGGCAAAGGTGATAACTAAATGGCTCAGGGAACAAAACATAGAGATTTTGGGTCCATGGCCTGGAAACTCCCCAGATCTTAATCCCATTGAGAACTTGTGGTCAATCATCAAGAGACGGGTGGACAAACAAAAACCTAAAAATTCTGACAAAATGAAAGCATTGATTGTTCAAGAATGGACTGCTATCAGTCAGGATTTGGTCCAGAAGTTGATTGAGAGCATGCCAGGGAGAATTACAGAGGTCCTGAAGAAGAAGGGTCAACACTGCAAATATTGACTTGCTGCATTAACTCATTCTAAAGGGTATGCCACACTAAACAACATCGCTAACGGGATCGCTAAAAAACGTCACTATTTAGCGATCCCGTTAGCGATGTTGTTGTGTGCGGCATCTACCAGCGACGTGGCCCCTGCTGTGATCTCGTCCGTCGTCCTGATCGTTCCGGACCCTATTTTCATCGCTGGCGTCCCGCTGGTAAGTATCTAATCGCTGAGTGTGGCACCTTTTTTAGCGATTTAGCGGTACTTTTGTACCGCTAAAGTCGTTAAGGAGATCGCTAACCGCGATAGCGTCCTTAACGATATCGCTAAATTAGGTAGCTACTAGCGATATAGAAATAATCCCGCTAGCGATCTCATTAGTATGCGACGCTAACGAGATCTCTAGCGGGATTGTGTAGTGTGGCAGTACCTTAACTGTCACTATAAGCTTTTGTTACTCATATGTTTGCAATTATTATATTTCTGTCTGTGATAAAAACATCTGTCAAACACACATAAAAACCAGAGGGCAGCAGATCATGTGAAAATATAATATTTGTGTCATTCTCAAAACTTTTGGCCATGACTGTAGTCCAGGACATCAGTTTCCTTTCTCGGCCACTTTTTTAGTTGTTTTCAATTTTGCTCAAGAAAATCAGAAGTTATGATATTGTCAAACACTTCGCAGGCAGAGAGCAGATGATAAATTATGGGCCCGGCTCAAAAGTCGATTAGTGTGTCTCATTTCACATTTCCTTAGAAATAAAATGGAATATAAATCATAAAAGGTGAGCAACAGTTTTGTGTAAACATGACTTGGACCTCATGCTTGTAGCAGAGCTATATACAGTAAAGGTAAGCAGAGATTGCACAAATTTGTATTACTGTGTGACCGAGAGGACATTATTTAATCATGGAGCCTTACCTACAACTAAAAATGGAGCAAATGCACTTTAAGATTGTCTAAGTCTTCTGAACATTCACATAACCTAGCAGAGGAGTATATTAGATTTGTTACCTACAAAACTCGTTCCTATTCATGCACTGACCATACATGAAGGCTCAGACTGGCCATCAAGGGAGCAGGTGATTCTCCTGGTGGGACCCTGTACAGGACAAACCCTACTTCATATTAAATTGTGCTGGTTTCTTCTAGCAGTGCAGAGGTTAATCTGCTCTGTTGAAAGCTCCTGGAAGCTTACCTGCATTAAGGCTCACAGCTGTTCACTGTTAGCCACTTCCCTCTTCTATATAAACTGGACTCTTTTTTTGACGGCAATCTTCTTGAATTATTTCCTACAGAAGAAGAACAAATAGCTCTACGTACTTTGGAGGATCTGTCCATCGAACATTGTGCTTCAGAAGGAGGTAAGATTCCTCCGTCTATACGTCCCAAATCTAAGAGGTTTCCTCCCCTTTCGTCCTGTCCGAGTGTAGATCTTTTTGTACAAATTGTGAGCAAGGAATTTCAGGACATTCCACACTATATATATAATGACAATTTGACAAAGGAGGAACGGGGGCGTCTGCGCGTCCTTCAGAATTTACCAGATGTGGTGTTTAAGTCGGCGGACAAGGGGGCAATGTAGTAATATGGCCTAAGTCTCTATATGAGACAGAGGCCTTTCGTCAATTAGAAAATAAGGTCTGCTATAAGAAGCTTACGTTTAACCCCTTGTCCGCCTACTCCACTGAATTACATGCTATTATTAATAGAGCTAAGGAAGATGGGGTGATATCAAAGGAGTTGGCAACTGCCCTTATTGTATCGGAACCCACCATTCCCACCTTCTATTTGTTGCCAAAAATTCATAAGGACGCGAAGAGGCCCCCTGGTCGGCCTATTATATCTGGACGGGGCAATTATCTGGAGCACATAAATAGATGGATAGACTCCAAACTCCAACCGTTAGTAGAAGGATTGCCATCATTTCTGAAGGACACAGGGGAGCTGTTAAAGAGGGTAGATGGCCTACAATTGGAGGATGATATGGTGCTGGTGACGGGGGATGTTGAATCCCTTTACACCAGCATCAGGCATGAGGATGGGATTAGGGCCACTGCATTCTTTCTTGAGATGTCTAATTTACCCAGCGACATTAGGGAATTGATCATTGAGTTACTGAAATTTACACTAACACACAATTTCTTTGTGTTTAAGGGGTCTTTCTTCCTGCAGCTCCAGGGAACAGCTATGGGGGCGTCATTTGCACCTGCTTACGCCAATCTGTTCCTGGGGCTGTGGGAGAGGGACCTCTCCATGTCAGATCAGGTGTCCCCGATGTGCCGCGTCCTCTCTTGGGCGCGGTACATTGATGACATTTTACTGATCTGGCAGGGTTCCCTTGTGGACCTCCATGGATTCATGGCGTCCCTCAATGAGAATGATCGTAACATCTATATCACATACAAGTGTGATACTACATCAATTGAATTCTTAGATGTTATGCTTAAAAAAGATAGTAAAGGTGAGATACAGACCGACATATATCGCAAACCCACAGCGACAAATATGCTCTTACATGCATCCTCTTCCCATCCGGGTCACATGATTCAATCTGTCCCCACTGGACAATTTTTGCGTCTGCGACGATTGTGCTCTACGGAAGAAGATTTTGCTAGGCAGGCGGAGGATTTAAAGTTACGTTTGGTTGAGCGAGGGTTCAGCAAGCGTATGATTAAACAAGCCTTTAATAGAGCTAGGCATTCCTCTAGGGATACACTTCTATATGGGACAAGACCTAATAAGGATTCGGGCAAAATTAGATTTGTAACCAATTTCCATTCACACTTTTCTCGGATGAGAAAGATCCTAGATAAATCTTGGCATATCTTGAAGGCAGACCCAATTATCTCTAGATTCCTGCCTGATCGGGCCACTATCGCAGCCAGGAGATCCAGAAATTTACGGGACCGGCTGGTCCGTAGTCACTATACTGGTGAACGGATGGTGACGTTTTTGGATCAAGTGGCAGAACAGTGTGGGAATTCCTCATGTGGTCGCTGCGTTGCGTGTCCCAATATGGACCGTGTCGACACTTTTTCTAATCAAGAGGGCAACTGCGAATATAAAATCAAAAAATATATCACTTGTACTAGTAAAAATGTGATCCATTATGCAGTATGCCCTTTCGGAAAGATCTATGTGGGCATGACAATTTAAGGTCCGCATACGTGAACACGTGTTAGGGATTGAGGCAGCGGTGACCACTGAGGATATAACAGTACTAAAAACCATTCCCCGCCACTTTAAGAAATTCCATGGTTGCGATGGTGCCCTGATAAGATTTAGAGGCATTGATAGGTTGGAATTAGGTATTCGTGGGGTGGCACTACTCGAAAATTGGCGCAACTTGAATCCAGGTGGATTTGGACATTGGGCACGGTCCATCCATCTGGATTGAATGAAAATATTAGCTATGCCCCATTTCTTTAAGTCACCGCTCTGTAATTTAGTGGTTCACACCTGCCGTGTGTTGTCATATTTTATAATTGTTTTTATTTGTATAATATTTTTTATATTTTAGTTCTAGTTCTCTCGGTACGCGGCTGATGTCGATGATTGGACATACTGTCCCCCTTTTGATGATTATATCCCTCACTATGTGGACACTACTAACAACGATGTGCTGTGGATCGTCCAGGGTGAACAGTCCAGTATGAAGACTTCACTAAGGGGTGTTCTCCTTGAAATCATGCATCCTGTATTTTTTCTATGTGTCCATATATGGAGAGTGATCTGTGCATATATTATACCCCTTTGTTGTACCGAGTGTTCTGTTTTTATATTGGTGATTGTTTTATTGCACACGTTTGTTATAAGTTGTGCCAGTCCTGTACGCGCCTGTTTCCTGGGGATCATTGCCGCTGCCGGCTTTCGGCGTCTACACACCATGGTGGAGACCCGCCCTGGCTCCTCCATCGTGTGACACCAACGCCTGCGAGCGTCATGGTCGTCTTGGAAACACGGCATGTCACTTCCGGTCTGAGCTGCAACTTCCGGTAGCGCGATATTTCGCGCAGTTACCGGCTGCTATTTAAGGCGGGTTACATATATTTGGAGTAGGCCCCTTGAGAAAGGTTAGCCGAAATGCGCATCGGGGCGGACGCGCTCGTCTGGACGTAGGTTCTGCCACCCACCCGTGCCTCCTGCCCACCGGTAATTATGTTATGAAATCTTTGTAACTGGACTATGTTCCTTTCTGATTTATAGTGGGCCAGGTGGCAGCGGTATAGTTGGCAGCATGAAATCTGCAGTAATAATATTGAGCAACAAGGTCTGTCATTTATTCAAGTGATACATGTGCAGATTTGATCTATGTTATCAGTAGTCACAGCTGCTGATTTCTCTATGGTTGATGCAATTTTGTACAGGCTGTTGGACATTACTTTGATTATTAGGCAATATATGCTGGGATTTTGTATATCTATATGGTACGTACACCGATGCCTGTTGTCTTTATATATGCATCAATTGTTACATGATGGTAACGGTAATTAATACCTATTTGCCCAGATGAGTGTGTCGCTTGTGATGACACATTTTAGGTGTGCTCCTCTATATTCACTCTTTTCCCCTTGTGGTTTGTAATTTTTCTATATTGTGTATAATAAAGTTGAAAAATTTATTAATGATATACAGTAATTGCCAATGTATCATCTTTTTTCGCTGAGATTTACCTATGGTAAATGATGATAGGCTAACTATCCAGTATGGACACAGGTGTAGTATAATCACTCAGTCTAATTTACATCATGTGTCCAGGTCTAACTTGGTATATTTGATAAACTGGACTCTGGTGAGCACTCATAGCCAGAGCTAGTTTCATTGCTGCATAGTTTTGGTTGTGTGCAAATACTCTGCTTCTCCTACCTAGGTTTCTTCCCCCCATTCTCTACCCCCGATGTTTTCCTCTGTTGTTTGTGTGAGAATATTTGTATGATTGGTATTTTCCTTTATCCGTTTGTATTACCATACACTACTACTCCCTTCTTACCTGGGTGGAGGAAGGGAACAGACTGAGGGCAGATTAAGGAGCTCAGCAAGATACGTGGCTCTGGCGTCTTCACCATTAGACGTAATCCAGGAAAAAGAGCTAGCTAGTGCCCCCCAAGCATTAGGGACAGGGAAGGAGTACCTGGTCCCAGGATACCCAACAACAAAGTCGTGACAGGGGCTCTCCTCTAGTGAGCAACAAATTATGAATGGGCCCAGGGAGGTAAGAAAAAAAAATTATACCGCCCAGATAAGCAAGGCTCGTCAGTAATTAGTGCGGTGTTCCCACCTCAGTTTCAGTTGGATCAGCAACCCATGGGGGTTACACCTGAGTCCTGCAGCTAATCAGCAGCTGCTGATCGGCTGCAAAGTTCACATTTTGAGTGGGCTGAATAAAATGAAGAGTGTATGTGTCTGCATGGCCAGAAATTGATTATGTATTGAAATGAAATTTGAGTCTGAAATTATCTGACAGGCAAGAATGGATACATACCATCTAGAATAAAGTGGAGTTTGCGAGTTTAACAACAAATGGGTCATTTCATGTCAAGATGCAATTACATTAAAATCTTCAATGCATCACTTATTACACTGGTATGTCTGAGCATTAACTTTTCCCTTCCGTTTGTTGGCAACTGCTGCCTAATATAGATGTTTTGACATCTTCTTGGCACCAGAGACCTCAGTGTTTTTGATTTTTAATTAGTCACTGGTGAGCCCCTTATGTATATTATATTAAAATATTATTTTGAGGTAGTGTCCATGGTTTGTACATGGCAGCATAAAGTAGCAGCTGAAAACCCTGATTCCAGTGCTGGTTAACTTATTGGGGTTCATGCTGTAATTTCAATTAATAAAATCCTTTTTCATGTGCTGCAGCTCAGCTAGTCTCCTCAATGATATGTTCCTGCTATGTAGTCTGCAATAATTATGAGTGCTGGCTATCCATTCCCCTCACCACTACTTAGAAGCTTTTGCCTATGCACAATGACACAGAAGGCTGTCAATCAGTGGCACTGGGCAGGGCCAGACTGAATCCATCATTGAGATTACTAGCATAGCTGCAGCAGATAAAATAGGAAAGATGTGTATCTTCGTACCGTGTTAGCCAGTAGATAGAAAAATATTTAGACTTGAGAGTCCTCAGTGGTTGATACCTTTTAATGGCTAACTGAAAAGATGGTAACAAATTGCAAGCTTTCGAGACTACTCAGGTCTCTTCATCAGGCATAGACTAATACAACATCTGAAGAATCACATATTTATACACAAAATAGCACAGAAAAAATGCAATAGGTAGGACAAGTGACATGAAGCAGAACTGTCATTATGGCAGAGGGATTAACATAAATATGACTAGTTCATAGATAAGGAGTGAAGGTTTTATTACCCTCTGATTGGGGTCTGGTATTGTGTTGTGATGACCCTAAAAGGTCAGGGAGGCAGATTCCTTAATTGTTGTAGAACGACATAAAACTCTGGGATATATTCATCCCAGCACTAAGAGTGTCAAAGGTCATCATAAGTTTATATTCCCAGACTTTTCTATCCTTCTCAGATTTGAAGTTAGATTTTAATACAAGTAATTCCATATCTGTCATGCTATGACCGGGCATACAAAAGTGTTTGGCCACAGGTAAATCCATTCTTTTTTCTCTTATCGTGTGGCGATGAGAATTCATCCTTGGTCTCAGTTTTTGCCCGGTCTCCCCCACATACAGACCCCCAGTTGGACATTTAGTACATATAATTAGGTACACCACATTAGATGCCTAATTATATGTACTAAATGTCCAACTGGGGGTCTGTATGTGGGGGAGACCGGGCAAAAACTGAGAACAAGGATGAATTCTCATCGCCACACGATAAGAGAAAAAAGAATGGATTTACCTGTGGCCAAACACTTTTGTATGCCCGGTCATAGCATGACAGATATGGAATTACTTGTATTAAAATCTAACTTCAAATCTGAGAAGGATAGAAAAGTCTGGGAATATAAACTTATGATGACCTTTGACACTCTTAGTGCTGGGATGAATATATCCCAGAGTTTTATGTCGTTCTACAACAATTAAGGAATCTGCCTCCCTGACCTTTTAGGGTCATCACAACACAATACCAGACCCCAATCAGAGGGTAATAAAACCTTCACTCCTTATCTATGAACTAGTCATATTTATGTTAATCCCTCTGCCATAATGACAGTTCTGCTTCATGTCACTTGTCCTACCTATTGCATTTTTTCTGTGCTATTTTGTGTATAAATATGTGATTCTTCAGATGTTGTATTAGTCTATGCCTGATGAAGAGACCTGAGTAGTCTCGAAAGCTTGCAATTTGTTACCATCTTTTCAGTTAGCCATTAAAAGGTATCAACCACTGAGGACTCTCAAGTCTAAATATTTTGCAGATAAAATAGTAATTTTATGAAAACTACACCGAAAAGTCCAGTAACTGACACGTCATTGAAATCTGGGGTCTCTGCCCTACTTTTTGAGATTTCCTCACATTAGAAAGCATAAACCTAGTAACAGATTCCCTTTATCAATCGGATGGGCTGAAAATGATTTTGACTCTTGGAAACAAGATAAATTACAAATAACTATGTCAAGAAGTAATCAAAGAAACTACAACGGGGTAAACAAATTGCTTTATTCGGCTCTCCAGCCCATATTCCCTAATGTGTCCAGTCTAACTGGCTATAAGGTCCTCTATAAAGGAGACCTTGTGGAGTGCTTCAGGTCTCAAGACCACATTTCATTACTTAGATCTTGGGCCCTCAAGCACTCCTCAAATGCCCTAATGTTCACTACAGTTCGTCTTCTATTTTTTGTGTTTTATTTTTCACAAGTCACTTGGAGGCCATTGTGACTATTATGCTGCCTGTAAAGAGTACTGGAATTGTTGTTCATTAATGCAAAACTCGTAATTAGCTGGTCCTTTAGTTAAGATGTTCCCATTAGACAAAATCTTGTGTGTACATGGTAAAGGAGGATGGGTGGTCTTTTATCAGTTTCTAAGTTTTACAGGCATTGACAAAGTATAAACTATCATAATCACTGATGTCCATTCTTGACCTATCGGACAGTGGAGTCACTTTTATTTTTACAGTTCCATACCCGGCCTCGGTAAAAGTTTTTTCCAGATCATCCTTAGTTAAGGACAAACAGGAAAACCATTCCACCCCAACATGGTAGAAGGTGCAGTTCAGAACGCTCTGAATTACAATGTGACCTCCTGGTTTAAGAAGCTCCTTAAACTTTTTCAGTGTATTGGTGAAGGCTTCCAGGTCTTTACATGGGGCTTCTAAGCAAAGACAGCTAATCAGACAGTCCGCTTCTGGCAAGGGCACAGGATCATACAGCATCTCTGCAAGAACATCGCACTTCAACACTTTGGTTACTTTTCTTCTCAACGTTTCTTCCTTTTTCTCCCATTCATTGCTGTCAAGAAAAGCTTTTTGACAGGTCATTAATTACTTGCATTCATTTTTGGACATTTTTGTACAGCTCCGTAGATGTACAGTTTACACTATGAGTTGCGAAGTACTCATGCTCCATTGTACGTGACTACTTTCAGCCAAAACTAATTTGACTTACACAATTGAATAAAGCTTATGACATGTTTTTTTTACCACAGACAAGCCTCCTGAAAATAGCCAAATAACATGGAGGGGTTCATTTCCCCTACACTGCCCCCACAGGAATAATAAAATTTTACATGATGCCCTTCTTCTGGGAGTGTTTAACACACATAAAGTGCTACCATGGAAATAATTTAAAATTAGGTGATACTTTAGGTGCTCTCTGTATAACATAGAAGTCTACCATGAACCAAAGAATACTTTCAAGCTAATTCTTTCTTGCTTAGTCTGTGTTCAATAAGTAAGGGGAATTAATCTGGCCTTTAACAACTCTGGTGCTGACTAGGGCTTGTATCGACATAACATCTTGGGGCAAATCATATAATGACGTAGAGTGAAGCCTAGTCAGCGCCAGAGATGCTGACGATGAAGACAGGACTGAAACTGTCAAGATGAAGACCGATGATCTGTGAAGAGAATCACTGTAAGGACCGGGTAGAGAACTTCTTGGAATGGTGAAGGCCATGGTGAGGTCTGGAGAGACCTCAGATTAAAATAAGGCACATTTCATTTACTTAGAATAAATTTTATGCAATTTGAATTTACCTGCCGAATTCAAGCCAATCTGCGGAATTCTAATTTCGGCAGTTTCGCTCATTCTTAAAGGAAATCTGTCACCATAATTTTAAATATATAAGCAATGTTATAGTTATTTAGGAACTTGTCCCAAATAAAAATGATACCTCTTTTGGAAAGATCCGATAAGCCAGTCATGAGAAATCTTATTTAGAATCCATATGTAAACCAGGCAGGAAATGCATCAGAAGAATGACCCGAGTGCACATCTAGGCTGATTTGCATATGGTTTTTACATTAGATTTCTCATGACGGGCTTATCAGATTTCTATAAAAAATGTATAATTTTATTGGAGGTCCAATCAATGTAAAAACATGTTCAGCGATTGCCTTTAAAGAGGTTGTTAATCTAAATATTGAACTTGTAATACCATTTGATATAATATGTAGGCAGTGTCAAACTTAGAAGATGATTAATGGGTAGAAAAATAGCCTCATTATACCCCAATCTATAAACTAGCAAATCCAAAAGATAATTCCTCAGTTCACTTGTATGTACATAATAGAGGATGGAGCCTGTTGTAATTTAATAGCTCAACATCAAAAACATGAGCAGCACTGGGTAAACCGGCATTATTCTTCTCGAAAAAAAATCTGGGCGTGGAGTCGAGCACTCTGAACACATGGGCATTGAATATTTGAATTTATTAGCTGCCAACCATGTTACATTAAGTTATCTTATTTAGGTTATTAAGGAATAAATACTCTTCAAAGAGAAACAGCCTAAAGCACCCTGACCCCTAAGAAAAATCTGTAGTAGGGTCACCCTTATCATGAGCCATTAGTAATGTTACTGGCATCATCTTTGGTTGCAAAGGAACCTTTGGACAACTCATGCATTAGGGTAGGATGCATTCCTAAACCAAGAATCTGCAAAAACTCTAGTCCATGCCCTCATCATCTCCCACCTTGACTACTGCAACTTCCTGCTTTATGGCCTCCCCTCTAACAGTTTTGCACCCCTCCAATCTATTCTAAACTCTGCTGCCCGACTAATCCACCTGTCCCCCCGCTATTCTCCGGCCTCTCCCCTCTGTCAATCCCTGCACTGGCTCCCCATTACCCAAAGACTCAAGTTCAAAATCCTAACCATGACAAACAAAGCCATCCACAACCTGTGTCCTCCATACATCTGTGACCTTGTCTCCCGGTACTTACCTGCACGCAACTTCTGATCCTCACAAGATCTCATTCTATACTCTCCTCTTATCTTCCCACAGTCGCATACAAGATTTCTTATGCGCATCACCCCTACTCTGGAACTCTCTACTCCAACACATCAGACTGTCGCCTACAATGGAAACCTTCAAAAAGAACCTGAAGACCTACAGTACAGACCAAAAGTTTGGACACACCTTCTCATTCAAAGATTTTTCTGTATTTTCATGGCTATGAAAATTGTAGAATCACACTGAAGGCATCAAAACTATGAATTAACACATGTGGAATTATACATTACACTTTACAAAATAGTGTGAAACAACTGAAAATATGTCTTATATTCTAGGTTCTTCAAAGTAGCCACTTTTTGCTTTGATTACTGCCTTGCACGCAGAAAAGGTGAACGGATGGATTCTACATGTCTGGTTCCCACCGTGAAGCATGGAGGAGGTGATGTGAAGGTATGGGGGTGCTTTGCTGGTGACACTGTTGGGAATTTATTCAAAATTGAAGGCATAGTGAACCAGCATGGCTACCACAGCATCTTGCAGCTGTTAGAACTCTCCTGTTAGGTTTTTTTTATCTTGCTGGTCACATGACCTTTTTTGCCTATTTAATCCTGCTCCGCCCTTCTGGCTTTGCTGGACTTCATTGTAATTTTTACTCTTAAGCTAGCCAGGTGCTTTGTTACCTTTCTCAGTCAGTTTTGCTTGGTCTTCGGACCTCTATGTTCTAATTTGTTTTTCTGTCTTTTCCTGCTACAACTTCTGTTAGGAGGTGTCCATCCTTCTCCCAGTCCCTAGTCCTTGTAGGGATCCCTCTCTCGCATCTATAGGTCTTCGTTCAGACTAGCTGAGGACTTTAGCGGGTCTGATCGCAGGATCAAGTTCCCCGTTACATCGTAGGGATCCAGCTTAGTTCTATCGTAGGGACAGATCTCCCATCTTTCCTTAGTGCTTGTAGCAGAACATAACAGTAAGTCCAGCCCAAAAATATCTCTAAGGAAAGATTTCCAGTTTCCATCATGGTGTCGGTTCAGGACTTGGCTCAACGCCTGCAGGGACTCTCTCTGGAGGTGGCCGAGCTCCAGCAACACGTGAGTAGTTGTTCTTGAGCACATTTCGTGGAGCCAAAGGTACGTTTGCCTGATTTATTTTTTGGTGAACAACAAGATTTTTTTTCTTTTAAAAATGCTTGCTTGTTGTATTTTCGTTTGAGACCCAGATCCTCTGGTGATGAATCACAGCGCATAGGGTTCATAATGTCACTTTTGCGCAAAGAACCTCAGGAATGGGCCTTTTCTCTACAACCTAGTGATCCATGCTTTAGATCAGTGGATAGTTTTTTTTCTGCTTTGGGGTTATTGTATGATGATCCTGATCGTGTCTCATCAGCTGAGACAGAATTGAGACGTTTGAGGCAGGGATCAGGTAATGTGGAAAAATATTGTACTCACTTCTGTCGGTGGTCTACTCAGGTGGGGTGGAACGATTCAGCTTTGAAAAGTTTGTTTCTTGCAGGGCTAGGTGAAAGGGTTAAATATTTGCTGATTGCTTATCCCACACCTGGTAACTTGCAGGAGGCTATGCAATTAGCTATACGGGTGGATAGGAGACTGCGTGCAAGGGTTAATGAGAGTAAATCCTCTGCCATGTCAGCTCCAAGTCTTGAGAGGGTCTGTACTGACATTGGAGAGCCGATGGAGATTGGAGCGATGGCACTCCGCTCTCAGGAAAAAGACTGCAGGTTTTCTGAAGGTTTGTGCTTTTATTGCGGCAAATCTGACCATTTCATTAAGAACTGTGTGCTTCGTATGAACAAAGAAAAAAAAAAGAGGTCAGTTCCGCCCGTATAGCCTGTTTAAACACTAAGGGTGTCTATTTTTCTGCCACTACTGCTGCTCAGGAAGAATTAATGGAATTTCGGGTATTTGTCGATTGTGGTTCAACTGTCATGTGTGCATTGCCACGAAGATCGTCGCGGTTGCACATTTTGACTTCTCACAGCTGAGCTGCTGTTTCTTTGTGTTTGGCAGCTAGGGAGTTAATTCTGTCTGTGCTCGGTTCTGGGACTGGGTGCAGTTTCTCCCGGCTGCAATTGATTATTTGTTGATTGGTTTCCTTTAAATTCCAAGTTACCATTGACCAACACAGGAGGAGGAGGTAGAGGTGACGGTATGACTGGTGCCACATACCTTTTAAGTAATGACTTGTGGAACACATTATGAATTTTAAACGTAGGAGGGAGGTCCAGACGAAATGCCACAGGATTAATTATGGAACTGATCCTGTATGGCCCGATGAATCTGGGACCCAGTTTCCAGGAGGGCACTTTAAGTTTTATATTCCTGGTAGACAACCATACCAGATCGTTCACATTCAGATCTGGACCAGAAACTCTCCTCCTATCAGCCATACGTTTGTAACGGTTCCCCATCGCACTCAGATTATTCAATACACCTCTCCACACAGAAGCAAGTGACGACGAGAAACGCTCCTCCTCAGGAACCCCAGAAGGGCCCCCCCCCATTGAAAGTACTTAACAACAGGCGGAGCGAGTCCACTGGTAAGTCCCCGTTTTTTGGGGCATATGGTTTTCATCCCCAGTTTTGTACTTTCAATGGGGGGGGCCCTTCTGGGGTTCCTGAGGAGGAGCGTTTCTCGTCGTCACTTGCTTCTGTGTGGAGAGGTGTATTGAATAATCTGAGTGCGATGGGGAACCGTTACAAACGTATGGCTGATAGGAGGAGAGTTTCTGGTCCAGATCTGAATGTGAACGATCTGGTATGGTTGTCTACCAGGAATATAAAACTTAAAGTGCCCTCCTGGAAACTGGGTCCCAGATTCATCGGGCCGTACAGGATCAGTTCCATAATTAATCCTGTGGCATTTCGTCTGGACCTCCCTCCTACGTTTAAAATTCATAATGTGTTCCACAAGTCATTACTTAAAAGGTATGTGGCACCAGTCATACCGTCACCTCTACCTCCTCCTCCTGTGTTGGTCAATGGTAACTTGGAATTTCAAGTATCAAAGATCATTGACTCACGTCTGAATCGCCGGTCCCTTCAGTACTTGGTGCATTGGAAGGGGTATGGTCCAGAGGAGAGGACGTGGGTCCCTGCGTCTGATGTTAACGCAGATCGTTTGGTTCGGACCTTCCACAGAACTCACCCGGGCAGGCCTAGCCCTGAGGGGGGTACTGTCATGTGTGCATTGCCACGAAGATCGTCGCGGTTGCACATTTTGACTTCTCACAGCTGAGCTGCTGTTTCTTTGTGTTTGGCAGCTAGGGAGTTAATTCTGTCTGTGCTCGGTTCTGGGACTGGGTGCAGTTTCTCCCGGCTGCAATTGATTATTTGTTGATTGGTTTCCTTTAAATTCCTGGTTGTCTGCTTGGGGAGTTGCCAGTGAAACCTTCATGCAGACCACAGATAGGAATGAATCTGTATAAATTTTAGTTGTGAGCTCCTTAGTTGTTCTAAGCTCAACTTGGTTAGAGTTTATTTCCCAGACCATTTATTTTCCTTTGGTGTTTGAGTGTGTATGCAAGCGAGTGTTATCCTGTCTGTCTTATATGTCTAATCTGTGTATTTAGCTAAGATCAGCCCATATCCCTTTGGTGGTAGTCAGGATCCTTCTTAGGACTGATTACAGGGTTCAGGGTCTGATAGGAGACAGGGTTAGGTTGGAGACTTGGACCTCTGAACCATTATCAGTACCTCCAAGGTGAGGGATTAGTTAGGACCCCAGTTTAGGGTCAGGTTAGATCCCGGTCCACCTCTTTCCTGTTTCAGCTCATTAAGTCCTCAAGATTAACCCTGAGTTCAGCAGATATCGTGTCAGGTAAATCTATTCTATACTTACATGCTGATGTTGCTATACTAGTTGTTGTATAGAGTGTTGTTCCTGTATTAATAGTTTACTGACATTGTATACATATCATTAGACAGCGTGACATCAACTCTGAATGTGATTGATGGGGGATTCTTGGAAAAACTTAAATTAAAACCCAAAACTTTGTCATCCCCTATTGCCGTGGTTTCTGTTGATGGCTCTCCCTTGAAGAATGTTACTCACAAGGTCTGTGAATTTCCTCTCACTATTAATGGTGTTCACCAAGAGAATTTGGATTTGGTAGTATTGAATAATTTGCCTTCTCCGGTGATATTGGGGTTACCCTGGTTAAAATTGCACAATCCTGTACTGGATTGGTCTACCAATGAAATTAAGTCCTGGAGTCCTAAATGTTATGACAAGTGTTGTAACGGGCGTATTGCTGCTGTGGATAAAGGGGAATTACCTGTACCTATTCAGGATTTTTGGAAAGTTTTTTCTGAGAAGGAATCGCAGATTTTGCCCCCCCATAGAGACTATGATTGTCCCTGGAGCAACTCTTCCTAAAAGTCGTTTATTTAATCTTACTATTCCTGAGAGAAAGGCTTTGGAGGAATACATACAGACAAGCTTGGCCGCCGGTCACATTAGGCCTTCCAAGTCTCCTGTGGCTGTTGGATTTTTTTTTGTTAAAAAAAAGGACGTCGGTTTGCGTCCTTGTCTGGACTTTCGTGAGATTAATAAAATTACTGTACGCAATCCTTACCCACTGCCATTGATTCCTGATTTGTTTAACCAGTTAGTGGGGGCGAAGTGGTTTTCTAAAATTGATCTTCGGGGGGCATACAATTTGTTGCGCATGAAGGAGGGTGACGAATGGAAGACTGCTTTTAACACTCCTGTGGGTCATTTTGAGAATCTGGTTATGCCTTTTTGTCTTACCAATGCTCCTGCATTTTTTCAGAATCTTATTAATGACATCCTTAGACCTTTGATCGGCAAAAATGTGGTTGTGTATTTGGATGACATTTTGATTTATTCGCCGGATCTGGAGTCTCATTGGCGGAGCGTACGTGAGGTATTACAGTTATTAAGTGACAATTCGCTTTTTGCTAAGCTAGAGAAATGTGAGTTCACTGTACAGAGAATTAGATTTTTGGGCTACATTATCTCCAGCGAAGGTTTTGAGATGGACCCGGTGAAAGTTCAAGCTGTGCAGGAATGGCCTAGGCCTATTGGTTTGAAATCGATACAGAGGTTTTTGGGTTTCGCCAATTAGTATAGAAAATTCATTAAAAATTTTTCTATTATTGTCAAACCACTGACCGATCTCACCAGGAAAGGTGCTGATACGGTTCAGTGGACTATTGATGCTTTTGTGTTTCTAAAGGAGAGGTTCAGCTCTGCTCCCATCCTTATGCAGCCTGATGTGACTAAACCGTTTTTGGTTGAGGTGGATGCTTCTTCTGTGGGGGTCGGCGCGGTGTTGTCTCAGGAAAACAGGGATGGAGTACATCCCTGTGCCTTTTTTTTTTAAAAAAATTCTGACACTGAACTGAATTACGATATTGGTGATCGGGAATTGTTGGCCATTAAACTCGCATTTGAACACTGGCATCATCTCTTGGAAGGTGCTGAATTTCCCGTTCAGGTTTTCACTGATCATAAGAATCTGATCTAGCTTGATGCTGCCAAATGCTTGAATGCCCGTCAGGCTAGGTGGGCACTGTTTTTCTCGCGGTTAAATTTTTCCATTACTTACATCCCAGGTACTAAGAATGTTAAAGCTGATGCTTTGTCTCGCAGCTTTTCTCCCATGGTCGGTGCTGAGGAGGAGGAGAACATTTTACAAGAAGGGGTTGTGATTGCTGCTCTGGACTCTGTGTTGGAAGATGAGATTCTTAAAGCACAGGAGAATGCCCCATCTAACACTCCTCATGGGAGGTTGTTTGTGCCTGGGACCTTTAGGAGAGATTTGTTTGTTGAGTGTCATGAGTCTCGGTTGGCAGGTCATCCTGGAATCTCTGAGACCAAGAGACTTGTGGGTCGCAGTTTTTTGGTTGCCTGGATGGCAGAAGGAAGTCATTAAGTGGGTGCGTCAATGCACTGTGTGTGCTAGATCTAAGTCTTCACATACTCCTGCTGCGGGGTTGCTTTGCCCTCTGGAGGTTCCTAGTGCACCTTGGACACATTTGGCTATGGACTTTATTACTGACCTTCCCCCCTTTGAGGGTTTCACTGTCATCTGGGTGGTCGTGGACCGTTTTAGCAAGATGTGTTACTTGGTTCCTTTCATCAAACTGCCCTGCGCTAAGACTCTCGCTAAGGCCTTTGTCAAGGAAATTGTCAGACTAAATGGCGTTCCTACTGACATTGTTTCTGATAGGGGACCTCAGTTCGTGGCTCGTTTTTGGCGCGCCTTTTGTGACAGGTTGGGAGTTCATTTGTCGTTTTCATCCGGATATCATCCTGAGTCTAATGGCCAGACAGAAAGGAAAAACCAGGATGTTGAGCAGTTCTTGCGTTGTTTTGTGGCGGACAATCAAGAGGGGTGGTCTGAGTTTCTGCCACTTGCTGAATTTGCTCTTAACAATCATACATCCTCTTCTGCTGGTTGTTTGCCTTTTTTTTGTTGTACTGGGAGACATCTGTCGTTTGGGTCATTCTCCAAATTGGTATCGGCCGTGCCTGAAGAGGAGAATTTTTCCGGTGATTTGGAGAGAGTTTGGACGGTAATCTTCAGGAGGCTAACAGAAAATCTAAAAGGTACTTTGATAAGAAACGGCAAGAGGTTTTGTTTGCTTTTGGTGACATGGTTTGGTTGTCCTCTAAGAATCTGCGGTTGAGGATTCCTTCTAAAAAATTGGGTCCCAAGTTTGCAGGGCCCTTTAAGGTGCTTCAGGTTGTTAACCAATCTGCTGTTAGGTTGGAGGTTCCTACCTCCTGGAAGATTAATCCAGTGTTTCATGTTTCTCTGTTGAAAAGAGCTGATGTGTCGGATGGTGACGCCTCTGCCATGGTTCCCCCGGTGGTGGAGGACGGGGAATATGAAATTTCCCGCATCCTAAATTCTAGACGGTATAGAGGGAGTTTGCAGTATCTCGTCGCTTGGAAGGGTTTCGGACCCGAGGATAACTCATGGGTGAGGGCGGATGATGTTTCTGCGTCCAGACTTGTTAGAGCGTTTCACAAGAGGTTTCCGGATAAGCCTGGGCCTAGGGGATCTGGAGGATCCTCTTAGAAGGGGGGTACTGTTAGAACTCTCCTGTTAGTTTTTTTTTATCTTGCTGGTCACATGACCTTTTTTGCCTTTTTAATCCTGCTCCGCCTTTCTGGCTTTGCTGGACTTCATTGTAATTTTTACTCTTAAGCTAGCCAGGTTCTTTGTTACCTTTCTCAGTCAGTTTTGCTTGGTCTTCGGACCTCTATGTTCTATTTTGTTTTTCTGTCTTTTCCTGCTACAACTTTTGTTAGGAGGTGTCCATCCTTCTCCCAGTCCCTAGTTCTTGTAGGGATCCCTCCCTCGCATCTATAGGTCTTCGTTCAGACTAGCTGAGGACTTTACGGGTCTGATCGCAGGATCAGGTTCCCCGTTACATCTAAGGGATCCAGCTTAGTTCTATCATAGGGACAGATCTCCCATCTTTCCTTAGTGCTTGTAGCAGAACAGAATAGCAGCAGCATGCTATTCCATCCGGTTTGCGTTTAGTTGTACCATCATTTACTTTTCAACAGGACAATGACCCCAAACACACCTCCAGACTGTGTAAGGTGTTATGTTTCGGTAGCTGAGGAGTGCAGGTAAAAAAGGCAATACACCAGAGCAGTTGGAATCTATGAGATTGCAGTACCCTGACTAACCACCACAACTAGAGGCAGCCGTGGAGCGTCCCTACGCTGGTCCCAGACGCCTCGTCACAGCCTGAGAAACTAACTACACCTAAAGATAGAAATAGGAAAGCTATCTGCCCCGGAGCAGAACCCCAAAGATAATAGAAAGCCCCCAAACATGTAATGGCGGTTAGACAAGAGGAAATACTGACACAGAAAGAAAATAGTATGAGCAAACGCTGGGGCCCAAACTAACTAGATAGAAAAGGATAGGAAGGGTACTTACTGCAATCCCAAAAAACCCTGAAAAGCACCAACTCTACTAATTTCAAAATCACCTGAGATCACACGACCTCTACCACCTAAATTAGCTCTCTGGTGTAACAAAATCAAAACAGCAGCCACTGAAAAAACTGGAAAAAGCAAATGTACAAAACATCAGTGCCTGAACTAAACTGAGAGGGCAGAAGCCCCCGGAGGGGACCCTGAAGGCCCCCACAGAAGTGCAGGACAAAATGCAAAAATATAGCACAAACACAAAAGAAGAAAAAGTCTTATCTGATAGCAGGAGATGCAGACACGACACAGCAGGCTACAAGGGAAACTGGAATGAAGGATTCACACCAGAACAATTGATAACCGGCAACCCTGATGGGAAAATGACTCCCTTATATAAGACCAGTCAGAAACACCTGATTCCCAGTCCCACACAATCCTCACTAGCACCGCCTGCAACCACCAGAGGGAGCCCCCGCTCATAACCCATCCCAAACCCATCCACAACAGTACCCCCCCCTTGAGGAGGGGTCACCGAACCCTCATTTGAGCAACCAGGTCGGTCAGGATGAGTTCTATGATACGCACGGATAAGTCTCCCAGCATGGATGTCCGAAGCAAACACCCAAGAATTGTCCTCCTGACCATAACCTCTCCATTTAACCAAATACTGGAGTTTCCGTCTAGAAAAACGAGAATCCAATATTTTCTCAACCACATACTCCAGATTGCCCTCAACCAAAACAGGGTCAGGAGGCACAGCAGCAGGAACCACTGGCTCAACAAACCTCTTCAACAAGGACTTGTGGAACACGTTATGGATCTTAAATGTCCCTAGAAGAAGCAAACGAAAAGAAACAGGATTAATAATCTCCATGATCTTATAAGGTCCAATGAACCTAGGCTTAAATTTAGGAGATGCTACTCTCATAGGAATATTCCTTGAGGACAACCAGACCAAGTCCCCCACTTTAAACCGAGGACCATCAGTCCTATGCCGGTTAGCAAACCGCTGGGCCCTCTCCTGAGAGAGGGACAACCTCTCCACTACCTGGTCCCAAATCTGTTGCATACGCTCCACAACAGAGTCAACACCTGGACAGACAGAAGCCTCCGTCTGTCCTGAAGAAAATCGAGGGTGAAACCCAGAATTACAGAAAAACGGAGACATCAAAGTGGCAGAGCTAGCCCTATTATTAAGAGCAAACTCAGTAAAAGGCAAAAAAGAGACCCAGTCATCCTGATCAGCAGACACAAAGCATCTTAGATAAGTCTCCAATGTCTGGTTTGTTCTCTCAGTTTGACCATTGGTCTGAGGATGAAATGCCGAGGAGAAAGATAATTGAACACCCAGTTTAGAACAAAAAGTCCTCCAAAATCTGGAAACAAACTGGACTCCTCTGTCAGACACAATGTTCTCAGGAATGCCGTGTAAACGAACCACGTGCTGAAGGAACAACGGCACCAATTCAGAGGAGGAAGGCAACTTAGGTAATGGCACAAGATGTATCATTTTGGAAAACCTATCACAAATTACCCAGATGGTGGTCATTCTCTGAGAAACAGGAAGATCGGAAATGAAATCCATAGAGATATGGGTCCATGGTCTCTTGGGCACAGGCAATGGCATCAACAAACCACTAGAGCGAGAGCAAGGCTTGGAGCGAGAGCAAGTCCCGCAGGACTGCACAAATTCCCTGACATCACGAGACAAGGTAGGCCACCAAAAGGACCGACTAACCAAGTCTCTGGTACCAAAAATTCCGGGATGCCCAGCCAATGCGGAACAATGAATCTCAGACATCACACTCTTTTTCCATTGGTCCGGGACAAACAATTTTCCAACAGGGCAGCGCTCAGGCCTATCCTCCTGACACCCCTCCAGAGCAAGTCTCAAATTGGGCGAGATGGCGGAAAGAACTACACCCTCTTTCAAAATAACAGAAGGATCAGATAACTCAGGAGAGTCCGCAAGGAAACTCCTCGAGAGGGCATCCGCCTTAACATTCTTAGTGCCAGGAAGAAAGGAAACCACAAAATTAAAACGTGTGAAAAACAAAGCCCACCTGGCCTGTCTAGGATTGAGTCGCTTGGCAGATTCCAGATAGACCAGATTCTTATGGTCCGTAAGGACCACCACCTGATGTTTGGCTCCCTCCAGCCAATGTCTCCACTCTTCAAAAGCCCACTTCATGGCCAATAACTCCCGATTACCCACGTCATAATTACGTTCAGTAGGAGAAAATTTTCGAGAGAAAAAGGCACAAGGGTTACTTTTAGAGGTCTCTGGATATTTTTGGGACAAAACGGCACCTGCCCCAATTTCAGAGGCATCAACTTCCACCTGAAATGGCAGAGAAACATCAGGCTGCCGTAGAACAGGAGCAGAAGTGAATCTCTGCTTAAGTTCCTGAAATGCAGAGACTGCCTCAGGAGGCCAATTCACCACATCAGAACCCTTTCTGGTCAAATCAGTTAATGGTTTAACAATAACCGAGAAATTACCAATAAATTTACGATAAAAATTGGCAAAACCCAAAAATCTCTGAAGAGCCTTTAATGAAGTAGGTTGGACCCAATCACAGATGGCCTGAACCTTGACCGGGTCCATTTCAATAACAGATGGGGACAAAATGAATCCCAGAAATGAGATCCTCTGTACGCCAAAAAGACACTTTGATCCCTTCACATACAGAGCATTCTCTCTCAAAATCTGGAATACAGTTCGAACATGTTTCACATGAGAGTCCCAGTCATTAGAAAAAATCAAGATATCATCCAAATAAACAATCAGAAATTTGTCCACAAAATCCCTGAAAATGTCATTCATGAAGGACTGGAAGACGGAAGGAGCATTAGTGAGCCCAAAGGGCATCACTAGGTACTCAAAATGCCCTTCAGGGGTATTGAATGCCGTCTTCCATTCATCCCCGTGCTTAATGCGAATAAGGTTATACGCCCCCCTGAGGTCAAGCTTGGTAAACCAAGTAGCGTTTTTCACCCTGGAAAACAGGTCAGAAATCAAGGGTAACGGGTATTGATATTTCACAGTAATATTGTTCAAGAGACGATAATCAATACACGGCCTTAATGAACCATCTTTTTTGGCCACAAAGAAAAAACCGGCACCTAAGGGTGAAGAGGATGGTCTGATATGACCCTTCTCCAATGATTCCTTGATATAAGACCGCATAGCGTCATGTTCAGGTACAGACAAGTTAAAAAGGCGACCTTTAGGGAATTTACTACCCGGCACTAATTCAATAGCGCAGTCATAGCTCCTATGGGGAGGCAAGGATGCAGATTTAC
Organism: Oophaga sylvatica; assembly: GCA_033576555.1. Taxonomy (NCBI): domain Eukaryota; kingdom Metazoa; phylum Chordata; class Amphibia; order Anura; family Dendrobatidae; genus Oophaga; species Oophaga sylvatica. The sequence goes on along the minus strand of JARQOD010000003.1, from coordinate 374,048,319 downwards.
TTTCGCTAAACACATCAGAAAAATCAAACAAAAAGTCAGGAACATCCTGAGCCTGGGGGGAGGCAGAAAAAACAGGAGTGTTGGTATTAACACATTGGCAGCCCCAACTGGTTACAGACACAGATTTCCAATCCAAAACAGGATTATGAGACTGTAACCAAGGGAAACCCAGCACGATAATGTCATGCAGATTATATAGAACCAAAAATTTGCAGCACTCCTGGTGATCAGGTTCAACCCTCATTATCACCTGAGTAGAAAACTGGGGTTTATTCTCAGCCAAAGGGGTAGAATCGATCCCCAGTAGGGGAATAGACTTCTGTAGGGGTATCAAGGGAAACCCACAACGTTTAGCAAAATCATAATCCATCAGGTTAATAGCTGCTCCAGAATCAACGAAAGCCTGAGCAGAAAATGAGGACAGAGAGCATATCAGAGTGACAGTTAATAAAAACTTAGTCTGAACACTACCCAAGACAACTGAGCGTGCAAAACGTCTTCCCCGCTTAGGGCAGACTGAAATAGCATGAGAGGCATCACCACAGTAGAAACATAACCCATTGCGCTTTCGAAACTCATGACGCTGTGCCCCAGACACCACTCTATCACACTGCATGGGTTCAGAAGCTGGCTCACAAGGCAACACCATTCCACGCATACTTCTCCGCTCACGCAAACGTCTGTCAATTTGAATCGCTAATGACATAGAATCATTGAGACCAGAGGGGACAGGGAATCCCACCATAACATCTTTTACATTATCTGACAGACCCTTCCGGAAAAGGGCCGCCAAAGCGTCGTCATTCCATTTGGTCAGGACTGCCCACCTACGGAATCTCTGACAGTATAACTCAGCGTCATCAAGCCCCTGATTTAATGCCAACAAGGCTTTTTCAGCTTGATCAGTGACATTAAGCTCATCGTACAATAACCCCAAAGCCTGAAAAAACGCATCAACATCACTCAAAACAGGATCCCCAGGTATCAGGGAAAAAGCCCAATCCTGAGGATCGCCGCGCAGGAGAGAGATGATAATTTGAACCTGCTGCGCTGCGTTTCCTGAGGACTTAGATTTTAAGGCAAAAAACAATTTACAATTATTTTTGAAATTCTGAAACTTAGCTCGATCCCCTAAAAACAAATCTGGCATGGGGATCCTAGGTTCCACAACAGGCAACCTAGCAAGATATGCAGCAATACTCAGAACCTCAGTGGCAAGCTGATCCACACGGCCAGACAACTGTGCAAACTCCATTGGGAGAAAAGATCCTCCCCAGCACCCAGAGATACAGAGGAAAAAAAAAAAAAAATGCAACAAACAGAAAAATATCTCTGACAACTCTGACAACCTTTTTTCATTCACAATATTTTTTTTTTTTTTTTTTCCTTCTGTGAGTACCATACAATTTTCAATTTTTAGGCCGGTGATACTGTTATGTTTCGGTAGCTGAGGAGTGCAGGTAAAAAAGGCAATACACCAGAGCAGTTGGAATCTATGAGATTGCAGTACCCTGACTAACCACCACAACTAGAGGCAGCCGTGGAGCGTCCCTACGCTGGTCCCAGACGCCTCGTCACAGCCTGAGAAACTAACTACACCTAAAGATAGAAATAGGAAAGCTATCTGCCCCGGAGCAGAACCCCAAAGATAATAGAAAGCCCCCAAACATGTAATGGCGGTTAGACAAGAGGAAATACTGACACAGAAAGAAAATAGTATGAGAAAACGCTGGGGCCCAAACTAACTAAATAGAAAAGGATAGGAAGGGTACTTACTGCAATCCCAGAAAACCCTGAAAAGCACCAACTCTACTAATTTCAAAATCACCTGAGATCACACGACCTCTACCACCTAAATTAGCTCTCTGGTGTAACAAAATCAAAACAGCAGCCACTGAAAAAACTGGAAAAAGCAAATGTACAAAACATCAGCGGCTGAACTAAACTGAGAGGGCAGAAGCCCCCGGAGGGGACCCTGAAGGCCTCCACAGAAGTGCAGAACAAAATGCAAAAATATAGCACAAACACAAAAGAAGAAAAAGTCTTATCTGATAGCAGGAGATGCAGACACGACACAGCAGGCTACAAGGGAAACTGGAATGAAGGATTCAGACCAGAACAATTGATCACCGGCAACCCTGATGGGAAAATGACTCCCTTATATAAGACCAGTCAGAAACACCTGATTCCCAGTCCCCACAATCCTCACTAGCACCGCCTGCAACCACCAGAGGGAGCCCCCGCTCAGAACCCATCCCAAACCCATCCACAACAGTAAGGGCTATTTGACCAAGAAGGAGAGTGTTGGGGTGCTACGCCAGATGACCTGGCCTCCACAGTCACAAGACCTGAACCCAATCGAGATGGTTTGGGGTGAGCTGGACCGCTCACCGCTTCAATTTTGAATAAATCCCCAACAGTGTCACCAGCAAAGCACCCCCACACCATCACACCACCTCCTCCATGCTTCACGGTGGGAACTAGGCATGTAGAGTCCAACCGTTCACCTTTTCTGCGTGCAAAGCAGTAATCAAAGCAAAAGGTGGCTACTTTGAAGAACCTAGAATAAGACATATTTTCAGTTGTTTCACACTTTTTTGTAAAGTGTAATGTATAATTCCACATGTGTTAATTCATAGTTTTGATGCCTTCAGTGTGATTCTACAATTTTCATAGTCATGAAAATACAGAAAAATCTTTGAATAAGAAGGTGTGTCCAAACTTTTGGTCTGTACTGTATCTCTTCCTGACAAGCCTATGGAGTGCCCTCCACGGCCGTGGGGTACTCTGTCCGGGTCGGCATTTCTTCAGAGGATGTCACGACAGCAGTGACCCGGTTCGTGGCCCTGGGCATCCAATAAAATGTGTCAAGCAAAGTCATAGGGAATAGTTTTTAGGGAAATGATGTCATGACGTCACCCGTGGTGTTCGGCAATAAGAAAATGGCTGACGCTGCGATTCAGGTCCACTGGGGCGGTTGATGATGCAGCAGAGATGTTACAGCTCTCCACGGGTAGAGCTGGGCCCAGGGCAGTTATAGGGTTAAAGATGATGGTAACGGTTGTAGTGCGGGGTGCTGTGTCCTCCTGGTCGGTGGTCCAGCTAGCTCTTGGGTAGTTTGGGGAACACTTTACCAGAACCCCCTTCTTATGTTCCTTCTCTGGTCATCTCTCCCAGCGCCAGCTCACGCCACTCCTGCCCTGCACCTCACACACAGTGTCCCAAACCAGCAGCCTCAGATCCTGTCGGGCGACATCCTCTTGGTCCCCTTGATCCTATCTGGCTACCTTTTCAGCTAATGTGTGTGGAGTTAGCTGTTGCACATACAGTCACAACAGCTTCCGATTTGCTAGCTGGGTCCTACAGATTCTACTCTAGTCTGGAGCAGGTCCCCTATTGCAACCTAGTCCTTCTCTCCGACTACGGTCGGTCTGGATTCAAGTGCCACGGGTGGATTCCTCACTTCCCTGACCCCTAGGACCCCTTCTTTCCTCAGGAACTCCTTTCCTCACTACTGCTCCTCTCCACAGCTCCTCTAAACTCTTCCTCTGGTCTCCAGCTGACTACTTTCCCTCCAACTGTCACACTCTCTTCCGCCTGAACTGAGGTTCCTCCCCCTTTCCTAGGAATAGTATGGTGTTGGATGCACATATCCAAGTCTTGGCAGTGCCCTCCTCCTTACCTGAGAGCTAAGTACCACACCTCTGGCTGAAGTGCAGTACCTCTGTGGTGACTGGACGTTCAGGGGCAACACACCTACAACCTACAGTAACCACCGATCAACCAAACCGCTGCACGACCAGCTCTACCCTCGACTACTGAATCCTCACCCATTACTTGTAGATTGTGAGCCCTCGCGGGCAGGGTCCTCTCTCCTCATGTAACAGTCATGACTTGCATTGTTTAAGATTACTGTATTTCTTTTTATTATGTATACCCCTCCTAACATGCAAAGCGCCATGGAATAAATGGCGCTATAGCAATAAATAATAATCATAACTGGTGCTCATCTGCATCCCTTATGGCTACGCTATTGATTCCATTTTGACCAAAAAGAGAAGTCAATATAATAAAAATGGATTAGCAATAAAAGATCATATCATGGCTACATGAATACCCAAATTGACCAGTAAAGAAAGTCATGAGAGTTCATGAAGTAGTAATAGCTCCTAGATCTGGAAATTTAAGAAAGTAAAAATTTCCCAAGTGCTTATGGTGGCTAATCTAGGCAAATGCTGGTAATGGATATTGGAACATAATAATGAAACGGAACTGTACATAATCAATGGAATATTATTTATATTTGTGTCTGTCCAACGTTACAGGATGTGAACACAATTGTAAAAATTATGTTTAGCCTAAACCACATGCAATTAATTAAAAAAATTCTCATGCGAGGCATCTCAAGATATACAGTAGTATGTCAAGACAAGATGAAAGGTGAGGAAGGACACATCTGCAGCTCAGATCAGTTTTACAGATCATCAATAAAATATAGTATTACACGCAGAATGAAGTGCACTTACCTACACAGAGTTGAGCTTTTTCAGTGCTTTTGTGATATTTTAAGACATTATGTAGATGCAGCTTACACAATGGCACATGAAACCCCTACGTAGCTGGAGGCTTTCTGTGCATTGCTATATGGCAATAGTGCAAAGTTATTTTTCCCTTTCTATGTGTTATGTCTAGAGAAGAATAATCTCGTACTTCAGCCTCAAATGGAGAATGCCATAATATTTTATTAAAATGCAACAGAAAAAACTCTTCATGCCTCTATATAGGTTTACTTGACATACAGTACATACACGTATACGTGAAGCTTGCAGAAAACTGCCATATAACATTTCTATAATTTTCTCTTTTATGTACCTGTTGCATTCCAGTTCACACAAATTTTTGCTCAAGAAAATCAGAAGTTATGATATTGTCAAACACTTCGCAGGCAGAGTGCAGATGATAAATTGTGGATCTGGCTCCAAAGTCGATTATTGTGTCTCCTTTCACATTTCCTTAGAAATAAAATGGAATATAAATGTTAAAAGATGAGCAACAGTTTTGCGTAAACATGACTTGGGCCTCATGCTTGTAGCAGAGCTATATAAAGGTAAGCAGGGGTTGCACAAATCTGCATTACGGTGTGACCGAGAGGACATTATTTAATCACTAGATGGTGGCCCGATTCTAACGCATCGGGTATTCTAGAATATGTATGTAGTTTATTTATGAAGATTTAAGAATAATGCAATGAATACACAGGATTTTTCAGGTAAAATATATACATTATCATTAAATGTTATTGCTCATAGAACTTAATACAACTGAACAAAATTATTAAACAGATCAACAAAATACTGTATATAAACTATTACATGAATATCTAACTGTATTTAAATAAATCATGCGACCAATCAGCGATATTGGCGCCAAAATTAAACACCGCTCTGCTGATTGGCGCCAAATTTAAACACGCTCTCCGGGAGATGATACACTCTCTCTGGGAGATGACCGGCTGCTCACACCAGAAATATCCCGACGATGGCGCCGCTCCCCGGTCCTCTGTTCACACTTGCCGTCGGGAGATCTCCTGGCTGCATCGCTGCTGACCTCCATGCGGCAGATAAGCCGCTAACAGCCACCATCTTTTTTCTGAAATCCCGCATCGCTGATTGGCCGCGGCCGGACCAATCAGCGACACGGGTTTTCCTGGACAGAAAGACAGACAGACAGACGGGATAAGACGATGATATATATTAGATAGATGTTACTGTGTATTACCTCATGTCACTGTGTATTACCTCCAATTACTGTGTATTACCTCATGTTACCGTATATTACCTCATTTTACTGTGTATTACCTCATGTTACTGTATATTACCTCATTTTACTGTGTATTAACTTATGTTACTTATGTATTACCTCATGTCACCTGTGTATTACCTCATGTCACTGTGTATTACCCGTGTTCAGTAAATGTGACAGAAGTACATCAGACACTGTAACTGACAAAACATGTTCAGTACATCATGGGCAGTTGGTGAGTCACATGACCACATGGGCAGAGTTAGCCCTGCATCGCTGATTGGCTGTGGCCGGACCAATCAGCTACGCGGGATTTCCTGGACAGACAGACAGACAGGATAAGACGATCATATAAATAGATGGAGCCTTACCTACAACTAAAAATGGAGGAAATGCACTTTAAGATTGTCTACATCTTCTGCACATTCACATAACCAAGCAGAGGAGTATATTAGCTTTGTTACCTACAAAACTCGTTCCTATTCATACACTGACCATACATGAAGGATCGGACTGGCTATCAAGAGAACAGGTGAATCTCCTGGCGGGTGCCTGTACAGGACTGGACTCCCAATGCCCTACATGACTAGTGCTCTGCACAGTACACGTAAGGCAACATGTACAGACAATAGTAGCATCTTGTCATTCATTTAATAAACTACTATTTTATTATTTAATAAACCAAAACAAATTTTAAAATAAGGGTCTGGAAATGTAGCTGAAAAATTATCCCCCAATATTACCATGGAGCCCAAAGCACCCCAGTCTGACACTTGACATGTTGAAAAATGTTCTTGCTTCATGTAAAAAATATAGTGTTAAGACGCATCAATAACTTCACACAGCTCAGCTTTGAGTCAGTGTGCTATTGAAGAAGAGCTAGGTGAGTAAAGCTAGAGCTTAAAGAATTTGTCCAGGCCTATGAGATTGATTACGTATCTTCAGGATAGGTAAATGTCAGGACGGTTGGGGTACGGGCCGGCACTCCCACTGATCAGCTTTGACCAGATATAAACATTGCAGCTTGAATATCACGACTTCATTGACTATGTTGTGGCGATTGTCAAGAATTTAACTCAATAGGAACTGAGTTGCAATTATCAGCCAAGGTCACTACACAGTGAACACAAGAAATTATAGATTCATTAAAATCGCTACATGTGAATACACCCATAAAAATTCTCAAAATATGAGATGTCAAATCATTGTATACTATTATTCCGATGGAGTTTTTTTATGTGAATATATCCATTAAAATCCTCTAAATGTGCAATATCACTTCATTGTGTATTACTTCAATGGATAAAGGAATTAATGCAGTTAATTTTTGTTTTGAACTGAGTTACTCTATATCAGGAATAAAAAATGATAAAAAACCCTTTGTTACTAAAAATAATTTTTAGGACACAATTATTGTTGGTCTAAATATATTTTTTATTTGCAATTATAGGTACTGCAATGGGATCAAAATTCGCCCCTGTTCACTACTATTTTGCAATTTTTATGTCACATTGTGAATATGTTTTCTTACACATTTTCTTTATTGTAATTTAAGTCATAATATTAGATAGAAAAAGATGGAAGGAATGTAAGTATGTTTTTATAAAAAATTACAGTATACTCAATTTAAAAGAATATTAGAATGAAAATTGAAATATTAAAAATGAAAGGTCATCAAGATTATAGGTCTGGATAACCCCTTTATAGATTCAATTTCAATAATCCTGAGCATTTCTATTACAGATAACTTATTAATTTTACCTGATGTAAAAGTTTCATGAAGATTTTTTAAAACAAATTCAGTCCATTCTCCAAAAAGAACCACTTTCTCTGGAGCATAGTAAATGCTGTAGTAATCAATGGGGAAATATTCCTTAATGTAAGTTTCCTGTTTGGTGAATGGTGGGTCCATCGTGTCACCTAGTAGGTCTGTCGCTTCTGAGAAATGGTAGATAGTTGGTAGGTCTGTCGCGTCTGTGAAATGTTACCATATTTATCCCACTGATCCTATGATGTCAGTGCAGATAGGGTTTCAAATATCCAGCTTGGTATTAGCCTATTCATGTATCATAAAGGCTTAGATTTACAATTTTCGAGATACTAGATGTTATAGTGTTTCAAAAGGAAAATACTTGCATAAGGTCTTAAGGAATGAGTGATAACTTGCTGATTGTTAATGGTCCCTTCGCTTTGATGACCCAATGAACCAAGAATGGGGCTTTATAAAGTCCCATCTAAGTGTAGCTGAAGGTGAACACTAGTGATGAGCGAGCATACTCTGTAATGCTCATTACTCGCCCAAGCATCGCTATAACCGCGGTGCTCAGCGAGCGCCTAGCATTTCTGGGATTGTTCAGCGGGCATTTGGGCTCACGCCCTGCATGTTTGGCACTCTTTAGAGTGCCAATCAACATGCGGGATTGTGTGCCACGCACTGTAATGCCGCAGCCATGTTGGTTGTGACATTACACTGATTGGCTGGCTGCAGAGCATTATCAGGAATATATGCAACCCCCCAATGGACCTGTCCATTAAAGTAAACGGCTGCCCACTCTCTCCAGTTCCACAAGCTCGCTGCCTCTGGGTTAACCTTGACACTGATCTTTCTTTTAAACCACATATCCAAGCCCTTTCCTCTTCCTGCCGACTTCAATTCAAAAATATTTCACGGATCCATACATTCCTCAACCAAGAATCTGCAAAAACCCTAGTCTATGCCCTCATCATCTCCGGCCTTGACTACTGCAACCTCCTGCTCTGTGGCCTCCCCTCTAACACTCTCGCACCCCTCCAATCTATTCTAAACTCTTCTGTCCGACCACTCCACCTGTACCCCCGCTATTCCCGGCCTCTCCCTCTGTCAATCCCTGCACTGGCTCCCATTACCCAAAGACTCCAGTTCAAAACCCTAATCATGACATAGAAAGCCATCCACAACCTGAGTCCTCCATACATCTGTGACCTCGTCTTTTGGTACTTACCTGCACGCAACCTCCGATCCTCACAAGATCTCCTTTTCTCCTCCCCTCTAATCTCCTCTTCCCACAATCGCATACAAGATTTCTTCCGCGTATCCCCCTAGTCTGGAACTCTCTACCCCAACATATCAGACTCTCGCCTACCATGGAAACCTTCAAAAACAGCCTGAAGACCTACCTCTTCCGACAAGCCTACAACCTTCAGTAACCACCGATCAACCAAACCACTGCATGACCAGCTCTACCCTCGCCTACTGTATCCTCACCCATCCCTTGTAGATTGTGAACCCTCATGGGCAAGGTCCTCTTTCATCTTGTACCAGTCATGACTTGTATTGTTTAAGATTACTGTACTTGTATTTATTATGTATACCCCTCCTCACATGGAATAAATGGCGCTATAAAAATAAATAATAATAATATTAGACCTGGCGCTGCCCTGCTCGTCACATTTAGCTAGTGTAGGGAGAGTTGCTGCCAAGATAGGGTCAGATTTTGGGGTTTCAAAGATAGTGTGGGTATACCATAATTGAATACACAAATGCAGCTAAATCAACAGTCTTTCTAAGGACTAATTACAGGGTATATAGATTGCAGTGCTAGGTAGGCAGGGAGTGTATGTGGGTATATAGATATCAGTAACAGGCAGGCATTTTATGTGGCATACTTCATTGCATACATCAAGAAGGTCCATTCCATTACTGTCTGTTGCTGCTGCTGCCTATTACATATATTGACCGCATATACCCCAGGTATCATTGGCTAGGAATAATTTTTTTTGCATCTTAATCCTGATTATTTAATTCAAAAGCAAACCAGAGCACACTTTTTTTTTCTACATTTGCTTGTTAGGACTGCAGAATACAGCCAGATCCTTTTCATTGTGCAGCGTGAAAATCCAGCTATTTTAAACGGGTTTGCCCATCCCAGCGATCACATCTGAGTGCGCATAAAATTCTGCCATTTTTGAGGTACTGTAAATTTTTTTGGAGTGTATTATACAATTTCTTGACACCATTTTGCTGCCAAAAAATATTTAGCTGTCAAAAAAATATTTAGCTACAGGGCAGATATTTTACATTGGGTTTTGTCCGCTACACGGATTGCATATCATTGCGCTCAAAATTGCGCCATTTCTGGCTCCACAAAATTCTTTTTGTTGTGTCTTAGCCTACTAATTGACACAATTTTGCTGGCCAAAAAATAAAAATACAGGCCAGATATTTGAAAGTGGGCTATCTCCATCAGACTCCTCTTTTATCTGTGGGCTACAAATTGTGGCATTTGAGGCCTCCATTCAACTGTTTTTGCTGTGTGTTACTTGAAATATTAACATTATTTTGCTGTAAAAATAAAAATTACAGGTCACATATTTTACAGTGTAGTAACTCCGTCACACGTGTTATCTATCTATGGGCTACAGATTGTGGCATTTGAGGCCTCCATTCAACTGTTTTTCCTGTGTGTTATGCTAGTTCTTGACACTATTTTCTTGTAAAAAAATAAAAATACAGGCCACATATTTTACAGTGTAGTATTTCCATTACACGCCTTATCTTAGACCTCAGAGAACATGATTTGGGTTGGTATTTACTGACCCAGGTGTTGCGAAACCGTTATTAACTCTATAACAGCGACCGCAACAAAAAAAGACGCAATTTCTCATTTAATTTCTCTCTCCTCTTATGTGATCGCACATCAGATGGGAGAGAAATAGAGTCCCTGGGTCCTCCGATCTGTCCTCAAGTACCTCCCGTTGTTCCCCCTATCCTCCCACAGCTCCGCAGCTCCGTGTCTGCTTCCTGTAAAAAAAATGGCGGGCGAATGCGCAGTGCACCCGCCAAATTTGCTGGAAGATTCCATATATTCATTCAATGTACATTTTGATCACTGTGATAAACCCTATCACAGTGATCAAAATAAAAAAAAATAGTAAATAACCCCCCTTTATCACCCCCTTAGTTAGAGAAATATAATGATATAAAGAAAATATATTCATTTTCATTTTTCCATTAGGGTTAGGGTTAGAATTAAGGCTAGGGTTAGAATTAGTGTTAGGGTTGGAATTAGGGTTAGAAATAGGGTTAGGTTTAGAATTAGGGTTAGGGTTGGAATTAGGGTTAGCGTTGGAATTAGCATTAGGATTAGGGTTAGGGTTGTGATTAGGGTTAGTGTTGGGATTAGGGTTAGGGTTGTGTTGGGGTTAGGGTTGGAGCTAGAATTGAGGGGTTTCCACTATTTAGGCACATCAGGGGGTCTCCAAACGCCACATACCTCCCGCAGAACATTCCATCAAAGTCTGCATTCCAAAAAGGCGCTAATTCCCTGCCGCACTCTCCCATGTGCCCATACAGTGATTCCCCCCCACATATAGGGTATCAGCGTACTAAGGACAAATTGCACAACTATTGTGGTCCTATTTTTCCTGTTACCCTTGGGAAAATAAAAAATAGAGGGCTAAAAAATCATTTTTGAGGAAAAAAAATAATTTTTTATTTTCACGGCTCTGCGTTTATAAACTTCGGTGAAGCACTTGGGGGTTCAAAGTGCTCACGACACATCTAGATAAGCTCCTTGGGGGGTCTAGTTTCCAAAATGGGGTCACTTGTGAGGGGTTTCCACTGTTTAGGCACATCAAGGGCTCTGCAAACTCAACATGACGCCCGCAGAACATTCCAACAAAGTCTGCATTCGAAAATGGCGCCCCTTCCCTTCTGAGCTCTCCCATGCACCCAAAAAGTAGTTCCCCCACCAATGGGGTATCCGTGTGCTCAGGACTAATTGCACAACAACTTTTGTGGTCCAATTTCTCCTGTTAGCCATGTGAAAATAAAAAATAGCTGGCTAAAAAATCATTTTTGAGGAAAAAATGTTTTTTTTTATTTTCACTGCTCTGCTTTATAAACTTCTGTGAAGCACTTGGGGGTTCAAAGTGCTCATCACACATCTAGATAAGTTTCTTAAGGGGTCTAGTTTCCAAAATGGTGTCACTGTGGGGGGGTTTTCTCTGTTTAGGCACATCAGGGGCTCTCCAAATGCAACATGGCGTCTAATCTCAATTCCAGCCAATTCTGTGTTGAAAAAATCAAACTGCTCTCCTTCCCTTGCGAGCTCTGCCATGTGCCCAAAAAGTGGTTTAACCCCACTTATGGGTTATCAGCGTATTCAGGAGAAATTGCACAACAAATTTTGTGGTTCATTTTCTCTTTTAACACTTGTGAAAATAAAAAAAAATTGGTTAAGAAGCAAATTTTTGGCAAAAAAGTTAAATGTTAATTTTTTCCTTCCACATTGCTTCAGTTTCTGTGAAGCACGTAAAGGATTAATAAACTTCTTGAATGTGGTTTTGAGCACCTTGAGGGGTCTAGTTTTTATAATGGTGTCACTTTTGGGTATTTTCTGTCATGTAAACCCTCAAAATGACTTTAAATATGATGTGGTCCCTAAAAAAAATGGCTTTGTAAATTTTGCTGTAAAAATGAGAAATCGCTGGTCAAACTTTTAACCCTTATAACTTCCTAACAAAAAAAAATGTTATTTCCAAAATTGTCCTGATATAAAGTAGACATGTGCTAAATGTTATTTATTAAGAAATTTGTGTGACATATCTCTCTGATTTAACCCCTTAGTGACAGAGCCATTTTGCAGCTTAATGACCGGGCCAATTTTTACAATTCTGACCACTGTCACATTTTTGAGGTTATAACTCTGGAACGCTTTAACGAATCCAGCTGATTCTGAGATTGTTTTTTCGTGACATATTGTACTTCACGTTAGTGGTAAAAAATTTTTTATATGACTTGCTTTTATTTATGAAAAAAACGGAAATATGGCGAAAAAATTAGAAAATTTTGCAATTTTCAAACTTTAAGTTTTTATGCCCTTAAATCAGAGAGATATGTCACACAAATTGCTTAATAAATAACATTTCCCACATGTCTACTTTACATCAGCACAATTTTGGGACAAAATTTTCTTTTGTTACGAAGTTATAAGGGTTAAAAGTTGACCAGCGATTTCTCATTTTTACAACACCATTTTTTT
>JARQOD010000003.1:373933641-374035395 GCA_033576555.1 Oophaga sylvatica | reverse complement strand
TTTCTCTCTCCTCTTATGTGATCGCACATCAGATGGGAGAGAAATAGAGTCCCTGGGTCCTCCGATCTGTCCTCAAGTACCTCCCGTTGTTCCCCCTATCCTCCCACAGCTCCCGCAGCTCCGTGTCTGCTTCCTGTAAAAAAAATGGCGGGCGAATGCGCAGTGCACCCGCCAAATTTGCTGGAAGATTCCATATATTCATTCAATGTACATTTTGATCACTGTGATAAACCCTATCACAGTGATCAAAATAAAAAAAAATAGTAAATAACCCCCCTTTATCACCCCCTTAGTTAGAGAAATATAATGATATAAAGAAAATATATTCATTTTCATTTTTCCATTAGGGTTAGGGTTAGAATTAAGGCTAGGGTTAGAATTAGTGTTAGGGTTGGAATTAGGGTTAGAAATAGGGTTAGGTTTAGAATTAGGGTTAGGGTTGGAATTAGGGTTAGCGTTGGAATTAGCATTAGGATTAGGGTTAGGGTTGTGATTAGGGTTAGTGTTGGGATTAGGGTTAGGGTTGTGTTGGGGTTAGGGTTGGAGCTAGAATTGAGGGGTTTCCACTATTTAGGCACATCAGGGGGTCTCCAAACGCCACATACCTCCCGCAGAACATTCCATCAAAGTCTGCATTCCAAAAAGGCGCTAATTCCCTGCCGCACTCTCCCATGTGCCCATACAGTGATTCCCCCCCACATATAGGGTATCAGCGTACTAAGGACAAATTGCACAACTATTGTGGTCCTATTTTTCCTGTTACCCTTGGGAAAATAAAAAATAGAGGGCTAAAAAATCATTTTTGAGGAAAAAAAATAATTTTTTATTTTCACGGCTCTGCGTTTATAAACTTCGGTGAAGCACTTGGGGGTTCAAAGTGCTCACGACACATCTAGATAAGCTCCTTGGGGGGTCTAGTTTCCAAAATGGGGTCACTTGTGAGGGGTTTCCACTGTTTAGGCACATCAAGGGCTCTGCAAACTCAACATGACGCCCGCAGAACATTCCAACAAAGTCTGCATTCGAAAATGGCGCCCCTTCCCTTCTGAGCTCTCCCATGCACCCAAAAAGTAGTTACCCCCACCAATGGGGTATCCGTGTGCTCAGGACTAATTGCACAACAACTTTTGTGGTCCAATTTCTCCTGTTAGCCATGTGAAAATAAAAAATAGCTGGCTAAAAAATCATTTTTGAGGAAAAAATGTTTTTTTTTATTTTCACTGCTCTGCTTTATAAACTTCTGTGAAGCACTTGGGGTTCAAAGTGCTCATCACACATCTAGATAAGTTTCTTAAGGGGTCTAGTTTCCAAAATGGTGTCACTGTGGGGGGGTTTTCTCTGTTTAGGCACATCAGGGGCTCTCCAAACGCAACATGGCGTCTAATCTCAATTCCAGCCAATTCTGTGTTGAAAAAATCAAACTGCTCTCCTTCCCTTGCGAGCTCTGCCATGTGCCCAAAAAGTGGTTTAACCCCACTTATGGGTTATCAGCGTATTCAGGAGAAATTGCACAACAAATTTTGTGGTTCATTTTCTCTTTTAACACTTGTGAAAATAAAAAAAAATTGGTTAAGAAGCAAATTTTTGGCAAAAAAAGTTAAATGTTAATTTTTTCCTTCCACATTGCTTCAGTTTCTGTGAAGCACGTAAAGGATTAATAAACTTCTTGAATGTGGTTTTGAGCACCTTGAGGGGTCTAGTTTTTATAATGGTGTCACTTTTGGGTATTTTCTGTCATGTAAACCCCTCAAAATGACTTTAAATATGATGTGGTCCCTAAAAAAAATGGCTTTGTAAATTTTGCTGTAAAAATGAGAAATCGCTGGTCAAACTTTTAACCCTTATAACTTCCTAACAAAAAAAAATGTTATTTCCAAAATTGTCCTGATATAAAGTAGACATGTGCTAAATGTTATTTATTAAGAAATTTGTGTGACATATCTCTCTGATTTAACCCCTTAGTGACAGAGCCATTTTGCAGCTTAATGACCGGGCCAATTTTTACAATTCTGACCACTGTCACATTTTTGAGGTTATAACTCTGGAACGCTTTAACGAATCCAGCTGATTCTGAGATTGTTTTTTCGTGACATATTGTACTTCACGTTAGTGGTAAAAAATTTTTATATGACTTGCTTTTATTTATGAAAAAAACGGAAATATGGCGAAAAATTAGAAAATTTTGCAATTTTCAAACTTTAAGTTTTTATGCCCTTAAATCAGAGAGATATGTCACACAAATTGCTTAATAAATAACATTTCCCACATGTCTACTTTACATCAGCACAATTTTGGGACAAAATTTTCTTTTGTTACGAAGTTATAAGGGTTAAAAGTTGACCAGCGATTTCTCATTTTTACAACACCATTTTTTTAGGGACCACATCACATTTGAAGTCACTTTGAGGGGTCTATATGATAGAAAATACCCAAAAGTGACACCATTCTAAAAACTGCATCCCTCAAGGTGCTCAAAACCACATTCAAGAAGTTTATTAACCCTTCAGGTGCTTCACCGGAGCTGAAGCAATGTGGAAGGAAAAAATTGACATTTAACTTTTTTTGCAAAAGCTTTACTTCGGAACCAATTTTTTTTATTTTCACAAGTGTTAAATGAAAAAATGAACCACAAAATTTGTTGTGCAATTTCTCCTGAATTCGCCGATACCCCATATGTGTGGGTAAACCACTTTTTGGGCGCACGGCAGAGGTCGCAAGGAAAGGAGCGCTGTTTGACTTTTTCAACGCAGAATTGGCTGGATGCCATGTCGCGTTTAGAGAGCCCCTGATGTGCCTAAAGAGTGGAAACCCCCAACAAGTGACCCCATTTTGGAAACAAGACCCCTTAAGGAACTTATCTAGATGTGTGGTGAGCACTTTGAACCTTCAAGTGCTTCACACAAGTTTATAACGTAGAGCTGTGAAAAAAAAATCATTTTTTTTCCACAAAAATGATCTTTTCACCCCAATTTTTATTTTCCCAAGGGTAACAAGACCACAAAAGTTTTTGTGCAATTTGTCCTGAGCATGCCGATACCCCATATGTGGGGGTAAACCACTTTTTGGGCGCACGGCAGAGGTCGCAAGGGAAGGAGCGCCGTTTGACTTTTTCAACGCAGAATTGGCTGGATGCCATGTCGCGTTTAGAGAGCCCCTGATGTGCCTAAAGAGTGGAAACCCCCAACAAGTGACCCCATTTTGGAAGCTAGACCCCTTAAGGAACTTATCTAGATGTGTGGTGAGCACTTTGAACCTCCGAGTGCTTCACACAAGTTTATAATGTAGAGCCGTGAAAATAAAAAATCATATTTTTTCCACAAAAATGATCTTTTCACCACAATTTTTATTTTCCCAAGGGTAACAAGACCCCAAAAGTTTTTGTGCAATTTGTCCTGAGCATGCCGATACCCCATATGTGGGGGTAAATCACTTTTTGGGCGTACGGCAGGGGTCACAAGGGAAGGAGTGCCGTTTGACTTTTTCAACGCAGAATTGGCTGGACGCCATGTTGCCATGTAGAGGCCCTGATGTGTCTAAACAGTGGAAACCCCCTATAAGTGACCCCATTTTGGAAACTAGACCCCCTAAGTATGTGTGGTGAGCGCTTTGAACCCCCAAGTGCTTCACAGAAGTTTATAACGCCCGGGTGTGAAAATAAAAAATCATATTTTTTCCACAAACCTGATCGTTTTGTCCCCAATTTATCACAGTTTATCACAGTGATCAAAATGTACTTTTAGGAGAATTAATGAAAATTTTTTTGAATCTGCCGCTACAGGAAGAAGACCCAGGAGCCTGGGACCTGCCGGAGGACGGGGGAAACCGGGAGGTACAGGGGGATCGGGGTACTGGGACCCTAATTCTCTCCCCTCTGATGTGCAATCACATCAGAGGGGACAGAAATCATTTTTTTTTTTTTTTTTACCCTCGGCAGCCGAGACCCCAGAGAAAATTGCCCACCCCCCTGCAGATCGCGGCGGGCGCACTGAGCATGCGCCCGCCATTTACTAGGCCTCAAAGATGGCGGCGCCCACCGGGAAACACCGGAGGGCCCGGGGGCCACATAGAGGGGATCGGGGGCCACAAGGGGGGGATCGGGGACCCTTTTTCTCTCTCCTCTGATGTCCAATCACATCAGAGGAGAGAGAAATTAAATGGCACACCATTTTTTTTTTTTTTTGCGATCGCCGTTATAGGGTTAATAACAGCGATCGCAACATCGGGGTCAGTAAAACCGACCCGATTCTTGTTCCCCCGGGATCTCGGCTACCTCTGGTGGGCGCTATTCACTTTTTCCACAGCGCTGTTAATTAACGGCGCTGTGGTTTAAGTACCCTTAATGACCGCCGTTAAAAGGTGTATCGGCGGTCGTTAAGGGGTTAAGGGCATAAATATTTAAAGTTTGAAAATTGCAAAATTTTCAAAATTTTCGCCATATTTCCATTTTTTTCATAAATAAGCACAAGTCATATCGAAGAAATTTTACCACTGACATGAAGTAAATATGTCACAAAAAACATTCTCAGAATCAGCCAGATCCGTTAAAGCGTTCCAGAGTTATAACCTCATAAAGTGACAGTGGTCAGAATTGTAAAAATTGGCCTTGTCATTAAGCTGCAAATTGGCTCCGTCACTAAGGGGTTAAATTAGGCCTAGTTTTTAATCAGGCCTTCCTTCACGTCTCATCATTCGCTGCCAGTAAATCACCAGGGTTAACGTGTTCCTGCTGCTATAGCCAGCGTCGAATTCCTAACATTGGTGGGTGGTTATGCTGGGCGTAAAATACTTTTTATGGAAAAGGTTGAGATGTACCCCACAGGGGAAAATGTGTGCCAGCCAACACACTTAGTGTATTGGCATTCCAAGTGTAGGAGACCCATTCCTTTAAATTGGTCCTAGTTTTTAATCAGGCCTTCCTCCATGTTTCATCAGCCGCTGACAGTAGATCACCAGGGTTAACGTGTTCCGTGCTGCTACAGGCAGTGTCAAAATCCTAACAAGGGTGGGTGTTTTTGCTGGGTGTCAAATACTTGTTATGGAAAAGGTTGAAGTGTACCCCACAGGGGAAAATGTTTGCCAGTCCATACACTTAGTGTATGGGCATTCCAAATGTAGGAGACCCGCTCCTTTAAATTGGGCCTAGCTTTTAATCAGGCCTTCCTCCACGTCTCATCATCCGCTGCCAGTAGATCACCAGAGTTAACGTGTTCCGTGCTGCTACAGCCAGTGTCGAATTCCTAACAAGGGTGAGTGGTTATGCTGGGCGTAAAATACTTGTTATGGAAAAGGGTGAGATGTACCCCACAGGGGAAAATGTTTGCCAGCCCATACACTTAGGGTATGGACATTACAAGTGTAGGAGATCCGCTCCTTTAAATTTGGCCTACTTTTTAATCAGGCCGTCCTCCACGGCTTATCATCCGCCGCCACTAGATCACCAGGGTTAACGTGTTCCGTGCTGCTACAGGCAGTGTCAAAATCCTAACAAGGGTGGGTGTTTTTGCTGAGTGTTAAATACTTGTTATGGAAAAGGTTGAGATGTACCCCACATGGGAAAATGTTGGCCAGCCAACACACTTAGGGTATGGGCATTACAAGTCTAGGAGACCCGCTCCTTTTTATTTTCACATTTTTTGTTAAGAGGCCCTCCTCCATGTTTCTTCCAAGGGGGGATTGGGCTTATTGGGGTGCATATGACTTGGTAGCAGGCCAGGCCTTGCATTCATTACATAAGAAAACAGAATGGGAGTACAAAATGAATAATGTGAAGTGAATTTTCCTGTGCCCATCCAGTATGTGGGTTTAAAGGCTTATTGGGGTGCATATGACTTGGTAGCATGGCAGCCCTTGCAGTCAATGCATAAGAAAAGGGAATGGGAGTACAAAATGAATAATGTTAAGTGGATTTTCCTGTGCCCATTCAGTAAGTGGGTTCAAAGGCTTATTAGGGTGCATATGACTTGGTAGCAGGGTAGGCCTTGCAATCAATGCATTAGAAAACAGAATGGGAGTACAAAATGAATAATGTGAACTGGATTTTCCTGGGTCCATCCAGTACCTGGGTTCAAAGGCTTTTTGGTGTGCATATGACTTGGTAGCAGGGCAGGCCTTGCATTCAATGCAACATTTTTTATGGGAGCCATCCTGAACATCTCGTGAAAGGGGTATTGGGGTGCTCTGTAATTCTTGGCAGCCCATCCACTCACAGCATAGGCTATACAAGTTTAGGAGAACCACTGTTTAATAATGGCCCTTTAAGCAGATTAATGCCGCCTGATACCCCGGTAAAAATAGGCTCTGTGACTTTAAGAGTCCCTCCTACATAAATGAAGCAAGATGTGTCTGCTTATGTGTCACACACCACATGGCCAGCTAGGGTTATTAACCCCTCTCTGCCATCAGACGTACTATTCCGTCCATGTGACCCTGGACCTTATTCCCATGGACGGAATAGTACGTCATGGGCGATCAGCTGCGCTCCCGGTGGGAGCGCAGCTGATCGCCGCCGGGTGTCAGCTGATTATCACAGCTGACACCCGTGACTGTGTGTCAGGAGCGGTCACGGACCGCTCCCGGCACATTAACCCCTGGCACACCTGCGCGCTCCCCTGAGACCCTCAGAGCAGCGCGATGTGTCGCGCTGTTCCGAGGGTCCGTCCTCCCTCCAGGTCCCCGGATCCAAGATGGCGCCGGGGTCCTGCAGGGAGGCGGCTTCCTCAGTGCCTGCTGAGAGCAGGCGCTGGGGAAGCCTGCAGCAGTGCCAGAGCGATCGCTGGTGTGACAGAGTGCTGTGCACACTGTCACACCAGCGATCTGCTAAAATACAGTGATGTCCCACCCTGGGACAAAGTATAAAAGTAAAAAAAATAAAAATAAAAAGTGGTAAAAAAAAAATCATAAAAAAAAAAAAATATTGCCCAATAAATTCATTCTTTCCTGTAAATAAAAAAAAACAAAACAATAAAAGTACACATATTTGGTATTGCCGCGTCCATAACGACCCCCCCTATAAAACTTTCCCACTAGTTAACCCCTTTAATGAACCCCTTAAAAAAAAAAAAAAGAAAACGAAGCAAAAAATCAATGCTTTATCATCATACCGCTGAACAAAAAGTGGAATAACACGCGATCAAAAAGACCGAGATAAATAAACATGTACCGCTGAAAACAACATCTTGTCCCGCAAAAAACGAGCTGTAATACAGCATCATCAGCGAAAAAATAAAAAAGTTATAGCTCGCAGAATAAAGCGATGCAAAAATAATAATTTTTTATATAAAATTGTTTTCATGCTATAAAAGCGCCAAAACATAAAAAAATGATATAAATAAGGTATCGCCGTAATCGTACTGACCCGAAGAATAAAACTGCTTTATCAATTTTACCACACGCGGAGCGGTACAAACGCCTCCCCCAAAAGAATTTCATGAATTGCTGATTTTTGTTCATTCTAAACTCCCAAAAATCGAAATAAAAAGCGATCAAAAAATGTCACGTGCTCAAAAATGGTACCAATAAAAACGTCACCTCGTCCCGCAAAAAATAAGACCTCACATGACTCTGTGGGCTAAAATATACAAAAATTATAGCTCTCAAAATGTGGTGATGCAAAAAACTATTTTTTGAAATAAAAAGCATCTTTTAGCGTGACAGCTGCCAATCATAAAAACCCGCTATAAATAGTAAATCAAACCCCCCTTTATCTCCCCCTTAGTTAGGGAAAAATAATAAAATTAAAAAAATGTATTTATTTCCATTTTCCCGTTAGGGTTAGGGTTGCGGCTAAAGTTAGGGTTAGGGTTGGCGCTAGCGTTAGGATTAGGATTAGGGTTGGGATTACGGTTAGGGGTGTGTTAGGGTTAGGTTTGTGGTTATGGTTGGGACTAGGGTTAGGGGTGTTTTGGGTTAGGGTTGGAGTTAGAATTGGGGGGTTTCCGCGTGTTTAGGCACATCAGGGCTCTCCAAATGTGACATGGCGTCTGATCTCAATTCCAGCTAATTCTGCGTTGAAAAAGTCAAATGGTGCTCCTTCACTTCTGAGCTCTGCCATGCGCCCAAACAGTAGTTTACTCCCGCATATGGGGTATCAGCGTACTCTGGACCACAAGAGTTATTGTGCAATTTGTCCTATTTCTTCTGTTACCCTTGGGAAAATAAAAAACTGGGGGCGACAAAATCATTTTTGTAAAAAAAAAATGATTTTTTTGTTTTTACGGCTGTATGTTATAAAACTTCTGTGAAGCACTTGGAGCTTCATAGCGCTCACCACACTTCTAGATAAGTTCCTTGTGGGGTCTATTTTCCAAAATGGGGTCACTTGTGGGGGTTTCCACTGTTTAGGCGCATCAGGGGCTCTCCAAATGCGACATGACGCACCCAGACCATTCCATCAAAGTCTGCAATCCAAAACGTCACTACTTCCCTTCCGAGCCCCGACGTGCGCCCATACAGTAGTTTACTCCCACATATTGGGTATCAGCATACTCAGGACAAATTGGACAACAACTTTTGGGGTCCAATTTCTCCTGTTACCCTTGTGAAAATAAAATATTGGGGCGAAAAAATCATTTTTGTAAAAAAAAAAAGGATTTTTTATTTTTACGGCTGTACGTTATAAACTTCTGTGAAGCACTTCGGGGTTCAAAGTGCTCACCACACAATCTAGATAAGTTCCTTGTGGGGTCTATTTTCCAAAATGGGGTCACTTGTGGGGGTTTCCACTGTTTAGGCGCATCAGGGGCTCTCCAAATGCGACATGACGCACCCAGACCATTCCATCAAAGTCTGCAATCCAAAACGTCACTACTTCCCTTCCGAGCCCCGACGTGCGCCCATACAGTAGTTTACTCCCACATATTGGGTATCAGCGTACTCAGGACAAATTGGACAACAAGTTTTGGGGTCCAATTTCTCCTGTTACCCTTGTGAAAATAAAATATTGGGGGCGAAAAAATCATTTTTGTAAAAAAAAAAAAAGGATTTTTTATTTTACGGCTGTACGTTACAAACTTCTGTGAAGCACTTTGGGGTTCAAAGTGCTCACCACACATCTTGATAAGTTCCTTGAGGGGTCTAGTTTCCAAAATGGTGTCATTTTTGGGGGTTTCCACTGTTTAGGCATATCAGGAGCTCTCCAAACACGACATGGCATCCAGCCAATTCTGCGTTGAAAAAGTCAAACGGCGCTCCTTCCCTTCCAAACTCTGCCATGCACCCAAACAGTGGTTTACTCCCACATATGGGGTATCAGCGCACTCAGGACAAATTGCACAATAACTTTTGGAGTCTTGTTACCCTTGGGAAAATAAAAATTGGGGTGAAAAAATCAATTTTGTGGAAAAAATATGATTTTTTAATTTTACGGCTCTACGTTATAAACTTGTGTGAAGCACTTGGGGGTTCAAATTGCTCACCAAAGATCTAGATAAGTTCCTTAGGGGGTCTAGTTTCCCAAATGGGGGCACTTGTGGGGGGTTTCCACTGTTTAGGCACAGCAGGGGCTCTCCAAATGCAACATGGCGTCCAATCTCAATTCCAGCCAATTTTGGTTGGAAAAAGTCAAATGGTGTTCCTTCCATTCCGAGCTCTGCCATGCGCCCAAACAGTGGTTCCCCCCACATATGGGGTATCAGCGTACTCAGGACAAATTGGACAACAAATTTTGTGGTCCAATTTCTCCTGTTACCCTTGGGAAAATAAAAAATTAGTGACTAAGAGATAATTTTTGTGGGAAAAAAATAGGATTTTTTATTTTCATGCTCGGGCATTATAAACTTGTGTGAAGCACTTGGGGGTTCAAAGTGCTCACCAAAGATCTAGATAAGTTCCTTAGGGGGTCTAGCTTCCAAAATGGGGTCACTTGTGGGGGGTTTCCACTGTTTAGGCTCATCACTACAAATGGAACATGACCCCCATCAATGTTTGCATTCCAAAACGTTACTGCTTCCTTTCCAAGCCCTGCCGTGCGCCCAAACAGTTCCCCCCCCCCACACATGGGGTATCAGCGTACTCAGGACAAATTGGAAAACAACTTTTGGGGTCCAATTTCCTTGGGAAAAATCAAAAATTTGGGACTAAAAAATCATTTTTGTGGAAAATTGTTTTTTTTTTTTTCACACCCAGGCAATAAACTTTTGTGAAACACTTTGGGGTTCAAAGTGCTCACAACAGATCTAGATAAGTTCCTTAGGGGGTCTAGTTTCCAAAATGGTGTCACTTGTGGGGGGTTTCCACTGTTTAGGCATATCAGGGGATCTCCAAACGCGACATGGCGTCTAATCTCAATTCCAGCCAATTTTAGTTTGAAAAAGTCAAACGGCGCTCCTTCCCTTTCGAGCTCTGCCGTGTGCCCAAACAGTGGTTTTCCCCCACATATGGGGTATTGGCGTACTCAGGAGAAATTGCACAACAACTTATCTGCCCATTTTCTCCTTTTACCCTTGTGAAAATAAAAAAACGTTTGTAAAAGATCATTTTTGTGGCTAAAAAGTTAAATATTAATTTTTTCCTTCCACGTTGCTTCAGCTCCTGTGAAGTACCTGAAGGGTTATTAAACTTCTTGAATGTGGTTTTGAGTACCTTGAGGGGTGCAGTTTTTAGAATGGTGTCACTTTTGGGTATTTTCTGCCATATAGACCCCTCAAAGTGACTTCAAATGTGAGGTGGTCCCTAAAAAAATGGCTTTGTAAATTTTGTTGTAAAAATGAGAAATCACTGGTCAACTTTTAACCCTTATAATTTCCTAACAAAAAAAAATTTTGGTTCCAAAATTGTGCTGATGTAAAGTAGACATGTGGGAAATGTTATTTATTAACTATTTTGTGTGACATATCTCTCTGTTTTAAGGAAAAAAAAATTCAAAGTTTGAAAATTGCAAAATTTTCTAAATTTTCGCCATATTTGCGTTTTTTTCAAAAATAAACGCAAGGTATATCGAAGAAATTTTACTTCTAACGTGAAGTACAATATGTCATGAGAAAACAATCTCAGAATCGGAAGATCCGTTGAAGCGTTCCAGAGTTATAACCTCATAAAGAGACAGTGGTCAGAATTGTAAAAATTGGCCCGGTCATTAACATGCAAACCACCCTTGGGGGTGAAGGGGTTAAATGTTACAATGACATTTCCCAGTGAATGCATTTGTTTTGGTTGAAAGCAATATTAAAGTTAAAAAACGCTTCAAAAACGCTGCGTCTGAACATAGCCCAAGTGGTGGAGGAACATTTTGGACTGGGGTTAATTATTTTGCCTTATTTACATGTCATTAACCTGGAAAGGATGTACCTTTACATATTTCCCAGCAAAATCAGCTTTGGTTTCGTTTTGTTGTTTTTTGGTGCACCGGTTAAAATGGCATGAAACTCTGACAACATTGTTTAAAGCTGTGAACTAGGAGTCAGGAATGCTTCCGGGGCGATCCCATGATGTCCCCGTGTCATTTCAGCAGTGTTTCCATCATTTTCAGATGCATTTAGACCTTAAAAGGACCCCCGGGGTATCGCGGCAAAAACGCTCGGGTCTCCCATAGACTTACATTGGGCTTGTTGTTCTGTCCGAGTACCTGAGTATTCCAATCTGCTCGACCCAAGCAACGAGCACCCGAGCATTTTAGTGCTCGCCCATCACTACTATATACCCATACAAAGTCACACCATCCCCCACCTCACAATCCAGATTTTCATATGTTTCTGAAGTCATTTTCTAGTCATTTCCATTCATTTACAGCATTTTATAAAATATAATTTATGAGTTTAATAATTCAATAGTGTGCTATTGAAAGAAAAAATAGAGAAAAATTAAACTTTCAGAATAAATAAATTCCTAAATACTTTAAATTTTAATTGACCAAAATCACATTCCCCTTGTTTAGTGAGGTAAAAAATGCCTCCTTATAGTATACTGTGAGAAACCTATCCTAGAATATTAGTAGAAGTGCCTGTGAGAATGTGAAGGAAACGCCACTGCTGTCATCTGGCAATAACCTAAACCACAAGCTATCTACAGGTCACCGCAGCTGCTCATTATTGGGAAATACAGAGTGGACAGCTGTCACGATCCACGTTTGGATCTGTCGTAGATCTCTCTGCATACTAAAACCTTTTTCCTTTCAGGCCATCGGGGGTTAATGTCAGTCTTTTCCCCCGGTGGGCGCTGGTATAATTGCATGGCTGCTAACTTGTCAGAGGAAGGTGGTTACCACTCCCACCATCCTTTAAAAGGTCACCTGAGGCATCAGCTGACTGTTGGTGATATTACTACCTTTTGGAGACCAACCAAGCTGGAGTCAGGGGCTTGCTGAACGCAGTGGTGCTTCTGCTGTTTCCCTGTTCCGGTGCCTTACACTGCTGTGCGGTGCATTGCAGCAGAGAAAGCTAAGTGTTATTATTTAGTTATTTAATCCCTAGGTGTCTATCTTTCCTTTTGTTGTTTTGGTGTTATTCACATGATTCCCTGTCTCACCTCCTGGGGAGGGGTTGGTGGGTTTAGCTCAGGGCTAAACAGGAGACAGGAACAGGTCGGTGGCATGGGCCTCACTACCTTCAAGTGTACCCCCAAGTTAAGGAAAGACAGGGCCTTTCCTTAGCCTTAGGGGAAGTTCAGGGGTCCAGGTGCCTCGTCCCCTGTATTTCTATTACTGCCCCGTGACAACAGCAGTGTAAGCAGCCTCTTCTTACCTCAGGACCCCTGGTATCTCCAGTATTAGATCAGATAGACAGGGTGGACACAGGGTGGACAGCAGTGTGAGCAGCCTCTTCTTACCTAAGCACCCCTGGTATCTCCAGTATCAGATCAGATAGACAGGGTGGACAGCAGTGTGAGATGCCATGAAATAATGCAGCAAGTTGACAGCACTCTCAAAGTTGGGGCACACGTACCAAGTCCAAGGAACCAACTTGGAAAGTCCATGCAGCAAGAAATAAAATAGAACAGCGCTCCATCCAGGTGTATGGTGTAGAGAAACCTTTATTCAGCCATAAAAAATGACGTTTCGACCACAGAATGGTCTTATTCAAGTATACTGGATGGAGCGCTGTTCTACTTTATTTCTTGCAGCAGTGTGAGCTGCCTCTTCTTACCTCAGCACCTCCTGGTATCTCCAGTATTAGATCAGATAGACTGGGTGAGAAGCAGTGTAAGCATCCTCTTCTTACTTCAGCTCCCCTGGTGTCTCCAGTATTAGATCAGATAGACAGGGTGGACAGCAGTGTGAACAACCTCTTCTTACATCAGCTCTCTTGGCACCTTGAGTATTATTGGACTTTACAAGCAAACAGTAGAAAATCCTTTATTCTGATAGGCCAGCATACTATCATGTTATGCTTAAAAAAGGTAATGAAAATGCACATTAAAATCTACAGATTTTATGAATTCTTCTTTCTGATTCACACTGAACAATCTGCACCTTAGGAAACATTTTTTTCTAATGTTAAAATACTTGGTCAGACTGCATCGTGACTTGATCTGACTGCTATTAAATGCATATAGCGTGAACTGGAATATTGGCTACTTGCCATTTTGCCCAACTTGACTGCAGAAACACATTAATGTATTTGTAGCTGAAAGAAGATAAGTCCCTCCAGGCATTTTGCAAAAACTAGTTGAGTCATATTAGAAGAGTTTGAAATATCGTATTTTTCGGACCATAAGACACACTTTTTTTCCTCCAAATTTGGGAGGAAAGTGTGGGTGCGTCTTATGGTCGGAATGTAACATGTGGGGAGGGGGGCAGGGGGCAGCGTGGAGTGAGATTGCAGGAGGCAGGAAAATATCCCCTCTGCTGCAGGAATCCAGCGCTGGAGAAACCACTGGTCCCGATACTTAAGTGCAGTGAATATTCATTAGCCGCTTCCCCGCCCACCTATCAGCTGAGCAGTGAGGGGAGCAGCAAATCACAGAGCCACATGGTTTCCCAGCGCCTGATTCCTGCAGCAGCCGGGAGATGTGTGTTGGAAGGAGAAGGAGGCGGCAGGAGCAGAGTGCAGCAGGAGGCATTGCATACCTGACAGCACAGGGGCTGTGCTGATGCCATGCTGAATGCTCCTGTGGAGGACCTGTGATGAGGTCATGAAGAGGAAGGGCTGGAGCATCGCATGACCACACAAAGCCCTGCCTCTTCATGATGTCATCACAGGTCCTTCAGACACACTGTACAAGAAAAAAATAATTAAAAGGTTAGTAAATACAGCACATTAAAAAGCACTCTGCCATCCTGTGGTGGACTATAACTCCCAGCATGCCATAGGATCTGCAGGACATGCTGGGAGTTATAGTTCTCCCATGGGATCTTAAAGCAGCACTCCAGTGTTGTCAGTGCTGGAGTGTGGCTTTAAATATAAGCCCTATGCCCCCATTCTTAGGCCGTGGTCACACATGCGAGAAATTTGCACGATTTTTGTGCGAATCTCTCTCGTGAACACCCAACACTGCCGCCGGCACTCGGACTGGAGCGTGCGGCTGCATGTATTTCTATGCTGCATGTATTTCTATGCAGCTGCACGCTCCAGTCTGAGTGCCGGGTGTTCACGAGAGAGATTCGCACAAAAATCGTGCAAATTTCTCGCATGTGTGACCCCGGCCTTATACTCACCCTCCAGCGTCTTCACATAGTAGTTTACAGACACCACACTGGTCCCGCAGCACCATCTTCTACCCGTAGCTTCCAACATAATAACATGCTATTATATATAATAACACCACATATAATAGTATGTTATTTATGTTATTAAATATTTTACCACATTTTTTGCTTCAAATATATTTTTCCCTATTTTCCACCTCTAAAACCTGGATGCGTCTTATAGTCCAGTGCGTCTTATAGTCCGAAAAATACGGTACATACTGTATTACTGTACATTGCAAATACTGTTTTATATTATGTAGGTATATAAGTGATGACACCCGATTATACACAAGTTCTCCTGACATTACCTCTGCATTGCTACAAAATACTAGGGATTGTCTATCCGCTGTCGCCAAGGACGGACTGGGAGTGAAGATCAGCCCTGGCACACAGGCCCACGCTGTCCTCGCCTGTTGTGAATGTTTTAGAAATGAATTCTGAGCAGAAGCTCCCTCTGATGGTTACAAACAGTACTGAACCATTCAATGAGGATTGGCAATCAGGATTCACAGACTGGCTTGATATAAGGGAGGTTCCCTCCCATCATGGTTGCCGGTGATCAATTGTTCTTGTCCCAACTGTGGTTCCTGGTTCACTTGGAAGCTTGCTGAGTCTTGCCTCTTCTTCTGCTTTCAGATAAGATATTTTCTGTTTTTGTGCTTACCATTTGCATATTTCTCTGCATTTTTGTGAGGTTAGCCAGGTCCCCCCCCCCCTGGGGGCTTGGGCTCCTCTCAGTTCCTCTGGAGCCATTGTTATTTGTTCATTTGCCTTTTCCAGTTTTTTCAGTGGCTGCGGCTTAGTTTTGTTACACCAGAGAACTGATTTCGGTGGTAGAGGTTGTGTGATCTCAGGTGTGTTTGCAATCAGTAGCGTTGGCATTTTTTAGGGTTTTTTGGGATTGCAGTGAGTATCCTTTCTATCCTTTTCTGTCTAGGCAGATTGGGCCCCAGCGTTTGCTCATACAATTTTCTGTCTGTGTCTGTATTTCCTCTTGTCTAACCGCCATTACATGTTTGGGGGCTTTCTATTATCTTTGGGGATCTGCTCCGGGGCAGATAGCTTTCCTCTTTCTATCTTTAGGTGTAGTTAGTTTCTCAGGCTGTGACGAGGCGTCTAGGACCAACGTAGGAACGCTCCACGGCTGCCTTTAGTTGTGGTGGTTAGTCAGGGTACGGCAATCCAATAGATTCCAACCTCTCTGGTGTATTGCCATTTTTGCCAGCTCTCCTCAGCTACCGAAACATAACACTCGCCCCCAAGCAACAGATGGGGAATCGGGATATATTACTAATATTACCCTGCCTGGAGGAAATCAAGATTTCCTACAATATCAATATTTCTAATAATACCAATAATATTTCTATACAAGATTAAATAAATATAATATCAAAATAAAAATATTGCAATATTACAGACAAATACCAACAAGCTATAACCAAATATTCCCAGCATATACAGTATTGATAATACCACCTACTGATCGTTAATGGATTCAGGTTAAGGTCTATGTAACTTCAGACTTCTGAATCTTCATAGCGCACATAGTGAGGATTCTCCATGGATGGCATTGGAAGCGGCTATCATGTGACTGTAAGTATGCAATTTTCACACCTCCAGACACATTCCGATTAATTGTACTCAGCTTTGCTAATTTCACTTGTACTGAGTGAGGCCAAGCACATCTAGTTGCACATGACCGCATGTATGCAAATATCACACTTGCACTCATATGATCACGGGCGTAACTACAGTAGGTACGAGGGTTGCAATTGCACCCCGGCCCTGTACTTTCTAGAGGGCCCCAAACATATCGTTGGCACATATAAAAAGACCAATGCTATTAAAGACTTGCAATAATTGGGGTCCCCTTTAGAGCTTTTGCTTTGGGGACCATGCTGTTCAAGTTAAGCCACTGCACATGATCACCAACTCCCAGCGCCGCCACCGAAGAGTCCTAACAGCGAGGGAGCTCTGTGAGGATTCAGAAGTCCGCAGTCACAGAGTCACATAGAGTCACTGCAGACTTTAACCTCAAGCTTTGACAACTACTTTAACTAAAACCACTGCACTAAGACTGATTTTATCACCATACAGTGTCCATATAATGGTGATATCAGTTTTACACCAGTGCTCTACAGACCATACATGTGTATGTTGTGCAGGTTCTCACCGGTGACATCTTGCTAATTGTTGTCATTCATTTTCCCTTTACATTCAGTCCAGACCACCATGACCTTTTATTCCATTCGAAACTCGTTCCTGCAAAATGTAATACAGACATCTTCACTTTTCTGATTTGCCAGGACCCTTCTCACAATCTACCACCTCTACACAAACTACAAACTTGTGATACCTTATAATAATTTCCCTGTACCTTCTTTAAAAATGCTCCCCCCCTTGACCTCATAAAAATGACACTGTATTTCCTTATAATGATAAAAATATCCCCTGTGGTTTCTTACATTAATAATAATAATGACTCCTTGCTTCCCCTAAAATGATAACGACTCCCCCATTGTGCCTACTTTTAATAATGACCCTCAGTGCCTCTTCACTGTAATAATGCTCTTGAGCAGGGTTGTACATAGAAATAGCATATGCCCCAATAGAAAAAGTCCTATCACAGTCAAAGAAAACTATATATCCCAACATTTTAAGAAACAGAAGGAAATGTATTGCAGAACTTAGACAGTTATTTTGCCCCTACTGATGCCTCTAAGTGGTCTCACTCACTATGATACGCCTTTCATGACTCCCGTCCTCCACGTACAGTATGATGACCCCACAGCCCCTTTACAATATGATGTCCCCGTAACCATTCCATACAGTATGACATTCACCACAGCCCCCAACCTAGTATTATGTACTAAGTAGACCTCCAGACAGGATAATGTCCACCACAGCCACTCAACACAGTATGATGTCCACAACAACCACAATACACAGAATGATGGTCCCCCCTCAGTGACGCGACACAGTATGATATATCCCCCATACATTATTAAGATCCTCCATAGCCCAATTATGTATGACGGTCCTCCCACAGTCCCATATATAGTATGATGGCCCCTGCAACAGCCCCTATATAGTATGATGGTCCCCCAATACCCCTCCATATAGTATAATGGTACACCCCACAGCTCCTGACAGCCTGACAGCTCACACCTGTGAAGTGAAAACCATTTCCGTGACTACCTCTTGAAGCTCATCAAGAGAATGACAAGAGTGTGCAAAGCAGTCATCAAAGCAAAAGGTGGCTACTTTGAAGAACCTAGAATATAAGACATATTTTCAGTTGTTACACACTTTTTTGTTAAGTATAAAATTCCACATGTGTTAATTCATAGTTTTGATGCCTTAAGTGTGAATGTACAATTTTCATAGTCATGAAAATACAGAAAAATCTTTAAATGAGGTGTGTCCAAACTTTTGGTGTGTACTGCATATACATACACCAAATCCAGACACTTCATCCTTTTTATTGTCTGACTCCTCTTGTATCCATTCTCGCAGTGGATGCTGGCGGAGCGATGCAGTGATGTCATTGCACCATCTACATACCGCTTGCCTCCAGCAGGTAGTAGTCATACAGGACGCCCGTGGACTGCTGAGGTAAGTGAGGAGCCAGGAACTTTGTGCTCCGTCACAACTGCTAACAGATTGGGCATCTTGAGGATGCAGGTTATGATAACAATGTAGCAGACAAGGTGGCCCACTACCAGATAGGCCCTTCTGCCATTTGCAAAGCATTGCCAGATGGCCAATCTGGCCCTGACTGTCGCTAACATCATGTCCTCCCTCTATGTAAAACTGAATTTGGTAAAAACTGAACTCCTTGTATTTCCTTCCTCCACTAACCTACCTTAATCTGGAATTCTCGTTTTCATTTTTGGTGCTATCATAATTCCCCAGCAGCACGCCGCTGTCTTGGGGTTATATTTGACTTAAATCTTTCCTTCACTCCCTACATCCGATCACTCGCACACTCATGTCACCTACACCTCAAAAACATCTCTAGAATTCTACCTTGTCCTACTTTTGACTCAGCAAAAACTATTACCTATTACTGTTGGCTTTATTCATGCTCTCCTGGACTATTGCAACTCTCTCCTAATCGGTCTCCCTTTTACTAAACTCTCCCTCTCCAATCTGTCTTGCAGCAGGGATCATATTTCTGTACAGCTGCTACATCGATGCCTTCACCCTGTGCCAGGCATTGCACTTATTGCCCATCTGCTACAGAGTACAATATAAACTTATCACTCTCACCCACAAAGCTCTCTATGGTTCTGTGCTACCCTACATCTACTCCCTCATCTTTGTCTATCACCCTACCTGTACCTTCCATTCCGCTAATGACATAAGAATAACATCCTCAATAATCCACACCTCCCACTCCTGCCTCCAAGACTGCTGCATTGATTTTATGGAATGCACTACCCAGGACATATACTTACATTCAAAAGTGACCTCCGCCTTGCCCAATAAACACTGGAGCAATTCAGCAGGTCACAAACTGCTGGAGACCTAACATAGAGGAGGCGATAGATGGTGAAGGCGATGACTGGTAATTATAAGACTAGGTGCAGAGACTTTAGCTTAGATGCACCACTCCAGAGCTGCAATATAAAAAAAACACTTATCTAGATGTGTGGTGAAAACTTTGAACCCCCAGGTGTTTCATTAAAGTTTATAACGCCCGAGCATGAAAATAAAAAAATCATATTTTTTCCACAAACATGATCTTTTAGTCCCCAATATTTTATTTTTACAAGGGTAACAGGAGAAATTGGACCCCAAAAGTTGGTGTCCAATTTGTCCTGAGTGCGCTGATACCCAATATGTGGGAGAAAACTACTGTATGGGCACACGTTAGGGCTTGGAAGGGAAGTAGTGACGTTTTGGATTGCAGACTTTGATGGAATGGACTGCAGGCGTCATGTCGCATTTGGAGAGCCCCTGATGTACCTAAACAGTGGAAACCCCCCACAAGTGACCCCATTTTGGAAAATAGACCCCACAAGGAACTTATCTAGATGTGTGGTGAGCGCCATGAAGCCCTAAGTGCTTCACAGAAGTTTATAACGTACAGCCATAAAAACAAAAAAATCATTTTTTTTTTGCAAAAATGATATTTTCGCCCCCAATTTTTTATTTTCCCAAGGGTAACAGAAGAAATTGGACCCCAAGAGTTATTGTGCAATTTGTCCTGAGTACGCTGATTCCCCATATGTGGGGGTAAACTACTGTTTGGGCGCAAGGTAGAGCTCAGAAGTGAAGGAACACCGTTTGACTTTTTCAACGCAGAATTGGCTGGAATTGAGATCAGACGCCATGTCACATTTGGAGAGTCCCTGATGTGCCTAAACAGCGGAAACCCCCCAATTCTAACTCCAACCATAACCTCAACACACCCCTAACCCTAGTCCCAACCCTAACCATAACCCTAACCACAAACCTAATCCTAACACCCCTAACCCTAATCCCAGCCCTAACCCTAATCCTAACTTTAGCCTCAACCCTAACCCTAACTTTAGCCGCAACCCTAGCCCTAACCCTAATGGGAAAATGGAATTAAATACATTCTTTTAATTGTATTATTTTTCCCTAACTAAGAGGGTGATGAAGGGGGGTTTGATTTACTTTTTATAGCGGGTTTTTATGATTGGCAGCTGTCATGCTAAAAGACGCTTTTTTTTGCAAAAAAAAGTTTTTTGCATCACCACATTTTGAGAGCTATAATTTTTCTATATTTTGGCCCACAGAGTCATGTGAGGTCTTATTTTTTGCGGTACGAGTTGACATTTTTATTGGTACCATTTTTGAGCATGTGACATTTTTGATCGCTTTTTATTTCGATTTTTGGGAGTTTAGAATGAAAAAAAATCAGCAATTCATGAATTTCTTTTGGGGGGGGCGTTTATACCGTTCCGCGTGTGGTAAAATTCATAAAGCAGTTTTATTCTTCGGGTCAGTACGATTACGGCGATACCTCATTTATATCATTTTTTTATGTTTTGGCGCTTTTATACAATAAAAACTATTTTTTATAAAAAATAATTATTTTTGCATCTATTTATTCTGCAAGCTATAACTTTTTTATTTTTTCGCTGATGATTCTGTATGGTGGCTCGTTTTTTGCGGGACAAGGTGACTTTTTCAGCGGTACCATGTTTATTTATATCAGTCTTTTTGATCGCGTGTTATTCCACTTTTTGTTCGGCGTTTTGATGATAAAGCATTGATTTTTTTGCTTTGTTTTTTTTTAAGGGGTTCACTAAAGGGGTTAACTAGTGGGACAGTTTTATAGGGGGGATGTTACGGACGTGGCAATACCAAATATGTGTACTTTTATTGTTTTGTTTTTTTTATTTACAGGAAGAATTGAATTTATTGGGGAATTTTTTTTCCCTTTATTTTGGAATTTTTTTTTTACACTTTTGATTTTCATTTTTTTAACTTTTTTACTTTGTCTCAGGGTGGGACATCACTGTATTTTATCAGATCGCTGGTCTCACAGTGTGCGCAGCACTCTGTGAGACCAGTGATCTCACAGGCAGTGCTGCAGGCTTCCTCAGCGCATGTTCATTATCAAAGGTGGCCAATCATATGTGATAAAGGATTTTATCACATGCTCCTGTGAAAAATTGTATGTGGGCCGCACCAAATGCTCACTTAAAGTAAGAATAAGCGATCACATTAGAAACATTAAGAACAAATTTATGGGCCATCCACTATCTAAGCATTTTATTGAACATCATAACTGCGAAGCTGGAGGTATGGAGATTATAGGATTCATACTAGTACCACCACCTTGGAGGAAGGGCAATTATATAGCCTTTATGTCTCGTATTTAGACCAAATGGATCTTCACATTGGATACTCTCATCTTTAAAGGCCTTAACAGTGAATTGGAGCTGTTTGGCTTCAACTAATGTCAGCTGACCCACAACGCTTGCTTAAAAGGACACTACAGGCAGAAAGGACCATCCCTGATGAAGGAAAGCGTTCTTTCCCGAACGCATTGGTGAATTTGGGTCCTTTCTGCTGTCCGTATCTCCCTGAGCTGACCTAGTATTAGGTTAGGGTCTTTTTTAGACAAAAAACCAGAGAGTGGACCCTCTGGGTCGTGGCTCCAGAGCTCCCAAGGGCGAGCGGACCAGGTGACACCACCCCCTATACAGGGAGTGTTAGGAGCAGATCCAAGGGAGGTGGTACCACAACAGCCGAAGCCAAAGGGGTGACTCAGGGCAGAGCAGGAGGGTCTGAGGCCACCGGAATGGTAGCGCCGGGGTGGGTACACAAGGACGGATGGTTCCAGAGAAATCCGGACAGACCGAACCAGAGCTGTAGGGAAGATAGAGGAAACACAATAAGGGGTTGAAAAGGGACAGTGCTGGAGATATGAGCACACAACCAATACACAGGGAGACACCGGACGGACTGGCATGGCGGAGATGCTGGACGGACAGGAACGGCTGAGAGTCAGAAGTGACAGGCTTGGCTGAGACACGGGACAGCATGGCTGAGACACAAGGCAGGACGACAGGGATACAGGGCAGGCACGGCTGAGACACAGGGGAGGCACGGCTGAGACACGAGGCAGGACGGCAGGGATACAGGGCAGGCACGACTGAGATACAGGGCAGGCATGGCTGAGATACAGGGCAGGCATGACTGAGATACAGGGCAGGCACGACTGAGACACAGGGAAGGCACGGCTGAGACACAGGGCAGACATGGCTTAGACACAGGGCAGGCACAGCTGAGACACAGGGCAAGCATGGCAGAGATACAGGGCAGGCATGGCTGAGACTGGGCAGGCACAGCTGAGATACAGGGCAGGCACGGCTGAGATACGGGGACCTGAGGGAGACTGACACCAGGCGAAAGGACGCTTGGCGCAACAGCCGAAGATCATCAGGCGTCTTACCTGTACAGACGCTGGCAGAAATACCTGGTGGGTGCCGCCATATTGGGGGTGGAGCCACCGGGTCACGAACTCCCAGGCACCCTTGCAGCGGAGAGGATGCCACTGCGCCTGCGTGAGGCACAGACGCGGCGAGACCCAAAGTGGGAGGTCGAGGAGAGGCGTGGGACAGCAGCGGAGACGCCCTGGGGAGCGGGGATGCGCAGGTGAGTATCAACGGCGTCTGTAACACCTAGGTCACATGGAGTCACCTGACCGCCTGACCGCCCGCGTCATTCCAGGTCCTGATTTATCCGCCACACATAGTGCGCACCCAGCCTGGACCATGGTGAGCGGGACTCGCTTGGAACAACCGCCGCATATTCTTCAGAACTGTACTTCACGTGGAGCCTTCTCCCCTTCTTCTCAAGCCGAAGGAAACTCATCATCTCCTCTTCCACGTTACCCTCTGCGTCACGACAGGTCCTGGTTGAGCCACCGCACACAGCGAGGACGTGGCACCGGACCGCGTCTGCCGGGATACCTCATACCATCAATGGGACACGTCAGGAAGCAGCGGCAGACTTCCTGCACTGGATACTCAGGTGTTAACTCTATCACAATTTTATTCTCAAGTAGGACCGTGCTCAGCACTTTATGGGAACTGCCACCGGCCGGGGCATGTTCTCTCCTTAGACTTGGACAATTATTACCATTTTTTGTGGATTCCTTTTGGACACTTAAGAACTAATACTTAAACTAAGGGCCTATTATTTTCTTCTGACCAAAGGTTAACCTTTCAACATCTACGGTGTGTTTGTACTCACTGCCCATTTGCTGGTATTCCTTGCTATTGTTATTTTTCGTCAGAGCCTTTATCTTGACTATTTCCCTTACAGGTACTACGTGGATTTTAAATATTTTATTGGGAATTGTGCAATATATATACACTATCACATTTTGTATTTCATTTTACTTTTCTTCTAATAATAAAAAAAAAACCTGCAAAGCATCTCTAGTAATCATCACTATTGCAAACTAGAGAGGTTAGTGTGCGCAAAAAGTGATTTTATTCTTTTCTAATAGTAAAAGGTGTTTTAAAATAATATATAGAATTGCAATTTTTTTAGTTTATTTTGCCTGCCAAATTGAGTAATTAAAAGTATTCAAAAAGTCACATTTATCACAAAATAGCATCAATGAAAAACTACATCTTGTCACTCAAAAAAATAAATCCATACAGCTCCACTGATGGAAAATTGTGAGACTTATGGCTCTCTGAATAAGGCGTCCCCCAATTTTTTTTTCAGTGTATTGATAATACAAAAGTAATAAAAAATAAATAAACCCATAGTTCTTTGGTATTGCAATAATAGTACTGACCCACAAAATAAAGTTAACACTTTCATTGGGCAGTCAACAGTATCAAATTTAAAACAGAAAAATAATGGCAAAATTGCTGTTTTGTTTATATTTCTTCCTTCAAAAACTGAATAAACGTTTGCTAATAAGTTATATCAACCCCAAAATGATGCAACTGAAAAACACAACTTATCTGGAAAAAAAAACGCAAGTGCTCATAATCACTATGATGCTGAAAAAAATAAAAATAAATTATGGCTTCTGGAATGCTACATTAAAAAAAGTATAAGAAAGGCTATCATAAGGATAAAACTGGCTGTTGATGCCAAAGGGTTAAAATAAAACAATTCAATTTCTCCAAATTCGGCATAAAATGTTGCTTTTATTGGCTACTGCAGTTCTACAATTATTTGCAAATCAGATTGATGTTGTCTTCTGCGCATCTGATCTAATAATCAAGTGTCATCATTAGTTGCTTCAGATGTGCCTGAAATCAAATACCTGGACTAGTTATTATGGTGCTTGTTGACTGTGATATTTGATTGCATGCTGGAAAAATGGTTAAGTCAAGAGAGTCAAAGAGGTAGATCCAGCTTACAGAGACATCAAGAGAGTAGTCCAAATAATGGACTAAGATTCCTCAGGAACTCTGACACAAGCTGGTGTCTGGCTATGCCTCACATTTGCAGCAGGTTATAACAGCCAGATGGGCTCCACTAAGAACAAACACACTGGTCCTGCATGGGGTGAATAATTCTGAAACCACAGCAGTAAAAGTGTCATTATGTGATGAATCAGCAAAAACCATTTGTTCTATTAGTTCAGTTCAGCTATTGACATTGTTCTTGTTTGACTGGTTTATTGCAAACAGCAAAAAGTTTGTGAATTTTGCTAAAAAAAAAAAAAGAATTTGTAATAGAGGGTGAATAATTTTTATTGCAACTAAATGTGCACAAATCTTCTTTCTCCTCTTGAAATTCATATATTGTTAATGTCATCTATGATATGTAATGTGCACTTGGATATTTTCTTCCACTGCAGACTAATTTGAGGATAATACTCGAGCTGGATCCCGAGCAGTGTAATGTTTGTATTGGACTGTACGCCATGTTTGTTCCTGCCAACTCCATTATGCAATAACTAGATATTTACAAGGTCGAATTAAGTTGAAATGCTCAGTGTAAATGATCTAGATAAGACTTGAGCAATTTGATTTATCAGCCCCTAATGGAATGAGAGCACATTTTACGCACATAACAGTAAAGTACAAAATGTCCCTTTATACATGAGTAATACACAGGGCTGTATTCACAACGACAGCTTCCGTGAGGTAACAGAATGTTCCCAATATCCTGCTGCAACGAACCAATGAATAGCAATTGATGGTTTTCCAATGGTCATCCTGACGGTCATCTTGGATGTGCTTGTCATTTTGCAAGCATGCTGCTCATCGTGGCTGATGACAGTGGTCTAGAGATGGCAGACATTGACCCTTGAACCTGTCACGTTGATCCCACCAGCTCAATCCTTCTGTTGTTGTACAACCCTATTAGCATTAATCATTTGGTTGACCTAGTGGACCTTGAATCAGCACTATCCATTGTTACTTTTCAAAATGTCGGCACACATCTGTGATGAGACAGAAAATGTATCTACCCAATCTACCCAAGTCCTTCAGTATCTGTCAGCTAGTACAAGGAAGATTGCAGCCCCAACAATCTAGTAAAATTGGCATTTCGTTGGGAGAATAGTGGATGGCATACAGTAAAATGTCAGCCAAAGCATCCTGTTGAAATGACTGATGTCATCCATGGGACATTGGTGGAAAAAGAAGAGTAGACAACTGCCCTTCCATATCCTCATACTCCTCTTGCCTTTGTATCCTATACTCTATGGTGCACTTTTTGCACAGAGGCCCTTTAATTTTAGTGTCCACCACTGACCTAAAGTCTGTGGTCAGATGAAATAACACCACAAATCCATGAGAACTTTTGAAAGATAATTGCATAGTTACATAGGTTGAAAAAATCCTTGGTCCATCAAGTTCAACCTTTCTCCACCAATTGTTCATTTTGTCTGTCATGATCCATTTTTGGATTTGTGGCAGCTCTGGTACCTCTCAGTTAAAACTTTTTTCCTTTTTTACCATCGGGGGGTTAATCTCAGTTTTTTCTCCCGCTGGCAATCTGGTGTGGGTCAGATGATGTGGGTGGTGACCACTCCCACCATCTTTTAAAAGGTTACCTGATGCATCAGCTGACTGTTGGTGATGCAGGTCCTTTCTGGAAACCAGCCTAGCAGGAGCAGCTCTCTGGTGTCAGCCACGTCTGGTGTTTGGAGTCTAGTTGCTGTGTTTTCTGCTGTGTGGAGCTTAGCAAAAGTGTTCACAAGCTAAGTGTGGTGTTTTTGTTACCTTGTCCCTTTGGTGTTTGTCACTACCTCCTGTGTTTATTATCTGCAGAGGTGAGGCTAGTGCTCCTTGCCGGCCAGTGCACTAGCCAGGGCAGTAGTAGGTGACAGCTAGAAATGAGGCATCCTGACGGCGGCGGGGGGAAGGACCCACATAAGGCGTTAGGGGAGTGCAGGGACAGGCTCAGGTTTGAGCTCAGATGGTGACCATCCCTCATTCCCTATTGTTAGGGCCCTCCTCTTGCTTTTCCCATCCCGTTGTGAGTGAGTTGTGCCATCCATTTACCGACCATCCGTTGAGTCGAGTCACACATTGTGACATTATCACCAACAGTCACATTTTTTCCAGTCAGCTATGGCCCAAATGCAGGCCTTTTTCCAACTGATCCAGACCCTCACTGATGAGCTTAAGGAGTTGCGGGGTCAAGTGTCGCAGCAGCTTCAGCAGTTGATAGAGATCTGGGCCTCGGCTCAGTTACAGGCTCAACCAGAACCCAAAATATCTCTCCCTGACCGTTTCTCTGGAGAGAGAGATACGTTTGTGGCATTTAAAGAAGCCTGCAAGCTGTACTTCAGGCTTCGCCCTCGTTCATCAGGGAGTGAGGAACAGCGTTTGGGAATAATAGTCTCCCTTCTTAATGGTGATCCCCTTCTCCCTGACGACCGGTTCACCATCTTTACGGTCGGTGGATGAGTTTTTCGTGGCATTGGCGCTGGTGTATGGGGATCCTGATGGCGTCTCCCTGGCTCTGTCTCTTCTCTGGAAAATCAAGCAGGGGGGCCAACTGGCTAAGGAGTACTGCTCAGAGTTTAGGAGGTGGGCCACTGACACGCATTGGATAACCCTGCTCTTAGGAGCCATTTTTGTCAGGATCTGTATCCTAGGCTGCAAGATACTCTGGTGCAATACGATGCCCCCAGGTCATTGGAAACCGCCATGTCCCTTGCTATCCAGGTGGATAGATGCCTCAGGGAGAGGCATACACCAAATCTTCCCCCTGTTGTCCTTGCTAGGGAAGAGGGCTCACCAGTGCAGACAGACAAACCCATGCAGGTGGGAGGAGTTGCATCTCAAAAGGGGTTGCCTGCAGTTTGCTGTGGTATAGGGGCATGTTTTTACTGTGGGTAGACTGGTCATTTTATCAATGTCTGCCCAGCTCGTGCCAAAGTACCATCACCATCTCAAAAGACGTGTCCCCCTGGTTGTGTGGAGGGAGGCGACCAGGGTGTGTATATTTCCTCCATTTTTTCTTCTCAGTGTACCTTACCTCCTGACGTGATGGTTGGCGGGTAACTGAGACTGTACCGATGCTTTTGGACAGTGGAGCGGGAGTCAATTTGGTGGATGCTCGCTTTGTTCAAACCCATGGCCTGATGAGTAGGAAGCCAGCGAAACCTCTAAGCGTTCAGGCCATTGACTCTGTCCCACTCAGCCAGAGGACAGTGACCCAAGTCGTAGATAATATGCATCTGCGTATAGGGACTCGTCATGAAGAGTCCATGTCGTGTTACATCTTGGAGGGTATGCCGACTCCTATCGTTTTAGGCCCCCTTGGTTGAAAAAACACAACCCGGTCATAGATTGGGGTCCAAGGAAGTAGTCAGCTGGGACCAGTCGTGTAAGGACTGCTGCCCGGGAGATACCTGCCGTATTTCTGCTACCTACCCCTTCTTCTTCAGTGGGGATAGCAGAGGGGCAGGACTTAACCTTCACCACAAGTTAACCCCGAATGTTGGAGTCCTCTTAGGAGGAGGGGTCAGGGTAGTCTGGTGGTTCCCTCTGTGCATAGTGGGAGTATGAGGGGGAATTTGGTCAAAGACCAGACAAACGACCACAGATCCACAATGTAAGAAAAATAGGCAAATCTTTATTACAAGTATCAAACATTAGTTATAAAATGGACAGGTGAAATCAAAAGGTGACACAAAAGTGAGGCATCATGTCCAACAGGGACATCAATCCAAAAGGCACATATAGTAGATTCCCTGACTGTAAATGAAAAACGCTAAAGACTCTATCAAGACAGTGCAAAATGTCTCTCCAGATAAACATACCAGTGCCTATATTAAATTGTATATTACAAATAAGAGAGACAAAATAGGTATACATTCACATCCATCAATAATAAGAGTCACAGAGTTAAAAACTAAGTAGTATATAGCGTGAGAACTTATAAGATGTGCTACTGCCTGAAGTTTATAATGTTAGCTGATAGGTAACAACTATAGCGCCCACTTCATAAGTGATATTTTGATATAATGCCAGCCATACATAAACATCAATAGTCAGTGCATACAAGTGTAGTCCCTGTTAAAGCATCTAATGTCGATCCATGTCCCATATAGCAGTGAAAATCAGCCTCTTAGGGCAGAGTGCAATGGATCTGTCAAACATTACCTCCAGGGTGCAGTAGCGGTCACAGTCAGGGAAGCTAGGATGCGTGCCAAACGTGCCCCGACGCACGTTTCGGATGTTACTCCTTCGTCAGGGGGCATGTGAGTGCTAGTGATCGAGTGCTTTAAAAATCGTTCAACCGGAAATGACCAAACGCGGACCGGAAGTGACACATGTGAAGCCGAAGACACCACCCGACACACCGCGCCTGCGTCAAAACAAATGGAAACCATGGAAATCTCCATGGCAACCATAAGTGTGAGACACAGGAAGCGGAGCGGCGCGAGAGTCTCAGCACACATGCGTGCAAGTCCGCGGCTGCCCATAATGTAAGTGTGGGATTAGTCGTCACATTAAATTAAATAGTAACATCAAAGGAGGGGGAGGGACGGGGAAAGGTTGATGATG
Organism: Oophaga sylvatica; assembly: GCA_033576555.1. Classification (NCBI taxonomy): domain Eukaryota; kingdom Metazoa; phylum Chordata; class Amphibia; order Anura; family Dendrobatidae; genus Oophaga; species Oophaga sylvatica. Next base: position 374,006,289 of record JARQOD010000003.1, on the reverse strand, counting down.
TATCCCTTAATTGGTGCATAAGAATCCAAAGATGACAGGCAATATTAATTGAGATTATAGAATTAGGCTATATAAAAATAAAATTATTTTAAGGGACACATAATCCTATAATACTAATGAAAAAACAGATTCAAACATCTAGCGTCCTAAATGAAGTACAATGAAATCCATTGCATGAATATCCACAACGTTTTAGATGGAATCGAATATTAACTCCTAATGGTATCATGATCATTTTGAAAATGGAGTGTAGATATTTGCAGTGCTTACACAAAATCCACCTATATAGAGTAAACATGCTATACAAGCAGTCATAAATTTAGACGATTGATGTTGACCAGGATGTTGAAAAATTGTTTGAAACATCATCCGTGAAATGATCCGGAAAGAACGACGTGAGAAACAACCTAAAATTGGAAAATTATATATTAAGCAACATATAACAAAAGCACATACAGTTAAAAAATATATGGAGATGTCCTGTGGAGGACATGAACCTGACAGCAGGTTATTTATAGAAATGATGCAAAGCTTAGATTTTCATTTAACCCGTTAGGGTACACTGTGTTCAAAGACCATATCCAACGGGCTTCTAGCTGTGCCAAACGTTGAGAGATGCCGCCTCCCCGAATCCCTGGGTCTATACAATCTATCCCCTTAAAACGCAAAAGTCTGCCATCACATTGGTGGTGTGTCTTAAAGTGCCTGGGAAGTGTCTTCAGAGTTTGTGGAAACTCTTCATTAGTTGCTGCCTCTATCCCAAGCACATGCTCCCTTATTCTGACCTTAAATTGACGTGTCGTGAGGCCCACATAAATGAGGGAGCATGGGCACGTGGCATAATAAATGACACACTTGGTGGTACAAGTGATAAATTTCTTAATATGAAAGGATTTAGTCCCAGATGAATCCAAAACGGAATCACTGCGATCAACATTGTCACAAGCAACACAATGTCCACATTTGTAGCAGCCTTTGCGAATACTAAAGTTGTTCAAAAAGGTTTGGGGGGGGGGCTGGCCTGGTAGTGGCTAGAAGTACGAAACTCCCGTAAGTTCCTAGAACGTCTGTATGTGATAATGGGAGTATGAGTGTGGTGACACAGGGGGACGCCTCTGTCAGTTCCCCAAAGCACCATCTTATGGCAAACGTATGCATGGAAATAAATGTTGAGGTCCGGACCTGTGTGTGAACGAGTACGTATGGGTGTCCACCAAAAACATCAGGTGGAAATGTAGTACTGGGACCTGGAGTTCTAGAGTGATCGGGCCGTATCGGGTGTCGGACATTCTCAGCCCAAGGACTCTCCAGCTGGGGTTACCCCCAGTAATGTATGTACACATCTCATTCCACAGGTTAGCGCTCTGGAAATTTGTGGCGCCTCTGGAGCTTACGTTGTTGTCACCTCCATCGAGCTGCATTTGCTGTAAACCTGAAGGTCAGGTGATTGCAGAGGTGAACTCTGGTGAATCGAGGCATCCTCACCTTATATCATTTTCTGGTGAGGTCCGGTGTTGAGGGTTCAGAGGCCCTTCATTGAAAGGGGGTACTGTCACAATCCATTTTTGGATTTGTGGCAGCTCTGGTACGTCTCGGTTAAAACTTTTTTCCTTTTGGACCATCATTGGTTAATCTCAGTTTTTCCCCCCACTGGCAATCTGGTCACTGGATGCATCAGCTGACTGTTGGTGATACAGATCCTTTCTGGAAACCAACCTGACAGGAGCAGCTCTCTGGTGTCAGCCACATCTGATGTTTGGAGTCCAGTTGCCGTGTTTTCTGCTGTGTGGAGCTTAGCAGCAGTGTTCACAAACTAAGTGTGGTGTTTTTGTTACCTTGTCCCTTTGGTGTTTGTCACTACCCCCTTTGTTTATTATCTGCAGAGGTGAGGCTAGTGCCCCTTGCCGGCCAGTGCACTAGCCAGGGCAGTCGTAGGTGACAACTAGGGATGAGGTATCCAGATGGCGGCGGGGGGATGGGACCTGCATAGGGAGTTAGGGGAGTACAGGGACAGGCTCAGGTTTGAGCTCAGGTGGTGACCATCCCTCATTCTCTACTGTTAAGGCCCTCCTCTCACCTTTCCCATACCGTTCTGAGTGAGCTGTACCGTCCGTTGACCGACCACCCATTGGGTTGAGTCACTGTTAGGGTTCGAGTTCCCGCAGCTGCACAAGGGGAGTCTCGAACCATTCCCGCTGCGGTCCCCCATTCATCTCCATCCGCAATGGAGCCTGCTCAGCAGAGGCGTCGGTCCCAGCGTCTTGCCCATTCCAATACTGTGCAGAGACTTGCTGCCCCTCCTGGATCTTCTATTACAGCCAGTCCTGGATCAGACGTCTTTGGGACGAAGTCCTGCGTTTCCCCTTCTGAGCATGCCCAGGGTAAGATCTCTCATTTGAGTTCAGGGGTCACATGTTCAGGTACTGCAGCAGCTCCTATTGGTCCGCCAGGAAGGTCCTGAAACTACATGTGTTTTGGAACAGTTTCTCATTGGTCCTTTCTTCTGGCAGGTCCTGTAGTTGTTACTATAAAAGGGTGGCATGGCTGGGCCACCATGCGCTAGTATCAATTGCATTATGTGTTTTGCACCAGTGTGATCATGTACGCATGTGGTTAGGGCTCGGCTGAAATAAGCCCCTAGAATACCGGCTTCTCCGGTGAAGAGATTTGGGTGCACGTGGTTAGGGCTTGGCTGAAATAAGCCCCTAGAATACCGGCTTCTCCGGTGAGGAGATTGCTTAATTGCGTTGCTGTCTGCATGATCACGGACTGCTATCCACACAGCAGTTTTCTGTGTATCCCTGTGAGTCTAACAGGACACAGTCTTTTTCTCAGCGGCTCTGTGACGCAACAGGGTTCGCTTTATAACGCTGGTTCAGCTCCCTAGCGTTTTACTTTGCGGCTCACTGAAGCTGAGTGAGTTCGCACTTATAGCCATATAGCGCTGTGGCATTCCCATTAGCGGCTCTGGGGATTAACAGAGTTCGCACTTACTGCCACAGCGCGCTACGGCATTTATTTTAGCGGCTCTGCGGGATAACAGAGTTCACTATTTTTGCCATCTTACTAGCAGCGGGCTTCGCCTGCACGGTGGACCCCGGGCTGCGAACGCACCTCTCTACTCTATCTATTAGGTGCGTTCCGCAGACCCTAACATAATACTAGTGCCAGGGTCTGGCAAGTAAAATGGTGGACGACCAACGTCTACAGCAGTACATCCAGCAGCTGGAGGGTAGGTTGGCAGTCCTTGAGCACACAACCTCAGCTGTGGATGTTACTGCAGTCGCTGTTCAGTCTGCTAGCGTAGCTGCAGCCAGTTTTTCCACCGCTACCTCTGCTCCGACATTATCCCACCTCCCACTTCCAGACAAGTTTTCGGGTGACAGTAAACATTGTTGGGGATTCGTGAGTCAGTGCTCTATACAGCTTGAGCTACTGGCCACACGTTTCCCCACGGAACGGGCACAAGTGGCTTTTATTGTGTCTCTTCTGTCGGGCAGAGCATTGGAGTGGGCAACGCCGCTGTGGGAGCGTGACAATCGTGTGGTGCGGAGTGCTCCTCGGTTTTTGGAGGCTCTGAAAAAGGTCTTTTTAGGACCTCAGGTCACGCACGATACGGCACTCCAACTGCTGGCAATGTCACAGGGCTTGTCCATGGTCAGCCAGTTCTCAGTCCAATTTCGGACTTTGGCCTCTGAATTAGAGTGGCCAGATAAAGTTCTTATTCCAGTGTTCTGGAGAGGACTGGCAGACCATGTAAAGGACGCTTTGGCTACCAGGGAGATTCCTGCCACACTGGAGAAACTCATTTCTATATCTACCCGCATCGACCTCCGTTTTCACGAGCGGAGGTTAGAGCGGACCCAGTGTAGGCAGAGGTTTCGGCTGGCACCCACCTTTGCCAAACCTCTTGAATTTCCCGTTCGGGCGTCCGACTCCCCAGAGACCGTGGAGACTACTCGAGTGGGATCTAAGTCTCGGACCACTCGAGTTCCGTGGTCTGTTGAGTGTGTCAGCAGCCAGGACATTATGCCAAGCGAATGAGTAAACGGTCATGTTCCATGACCATGGGTGCAGGGTCATTAGACGCGAGGGATTTTGCTCCGAAAGTGCTCCTTAAAGGGTTAATCTCTCTAGGCTCATCCACTCTTCCCGCCAAGCTTTGTGTGGACTCTGGGCAGAGGGGAATTTTATGTCCTCCTCCTTTGCCTCTCGCCATTCCATACTGCTGGTGACGCTCGCCGAGCCAATATCGGTGAGAGTATTGAATGGAGCAATCCTGCCCTCACAAATCACCCGCCAGACTGTCTCTCTACCTCTGTCTATGTCCCCTTCTCATCAGGAGAATATATCCCTTTTTGTTCTTCCTGAGGGAATAGATGAGGTTTTGTTGGGATTACCCTGGCTTCGCCACCACTCTCCCTATATTGAGTGGTCCTCTGGGAGAATACTGGGTTGGGGTGATCATTGCAGAGACAGATGTCTCAGAGAGGACGTTCAGGTTTCTACCATGGAGATACCCATAGATCTTGCTTCTCTCCCCAAGGTTTATCGGTCATACGCGGACGTATTTTCCGAAAAGGCAGCGGAGACTCTTCCGCCTCATCGCCCCTATGACTGTCCTATAGACCTCTTATCTGGAACGGAGCCCCCTTGGGGAAGATTGTATCCTCTCTCTCTTCCTGAGATGGAGGCCATGTCACAATACATCCAGGAAAATCTGGCAAGAGGGTTTATTAGGAAGTCAGTGTCACCAGCAGGGGCAGGATTTTTCTTCGTGCAGAAGAAGAATGGAAAATTACGACAGTGTATAGACTATAGGGTCTTAACGCCATTACCGTTAAGAACAAATATACTTTGCCCCTAATATCTGAGCTCTTTGATAGGCTCCGGGGAGCAAGAGTATTTACTAAGCTGGATCTTCATGGTGCCTATAACCTGATCCGCATCCGTGAGGGGGACGAATGGAAGACGGCGTTCAATACCAGAGATGGACATTACGAATATCTTGTGATGCCCTTCGGGCTCTGTAATGCTCCAGCCGTCTTCCAAGATTTCATAAATTACATCTTCCGAGACATGCTTGCCACCTCTGTGGTAGTCTATCTGGATGACATTCTCATCTTTTCTCCAGATATGGACACCCACCGGAGAGATGTTTGCAGGGTCTTCGACCTCTTGCGGGCAAATTCCTTATATGCGAAGTTGGAGAAGTGTGTGTTTGAGCAGGAGTCTCTGCCATTCCTGGGCTATATCATCTCCACTCAGGATTGGCTATGGATCCTGCAAAACTACAGGCTGTAATGGATTGGCAAGAACCCCACTCTCTTAAAGCGGTGCAGCGCTTTATGGGGTTCATTAATTACTATCGACAATTCATTCCCCACTTCTCTACTTTGGTTGCTCCCTTGGTAGCCCTCACCAAGAAGGGAGCCAATCCCAAATTGTGGTCAGAGGAGGTCTCCAAGGCCTTTACTTCAATCAAGTCCCATTTTGCTAGCGCTCCTATCCTATATTGTCCCGAGGTTGATAAGCCTTTTATATTGGAGGTAGATGCTTCATCCGTTGGTGCTGGAGCAGTCCTTTTTCAAAAGGATGCTCAAGGTCGTAAACATCCTTGCTTCTTCTTCTCCAAGACATTCACACCAGCTGAGAGGAATTATTCCATTGGGGATAGGGAGTTGCTAGCCATGAAGTTGGCCTTTTCCGAGTGGAGACATCTCCTGGAGGGGGCTCGCTTTCCCTTTCAAGTGTTCACTGACCACAAAAATTTGGTCTATTTACAGACCGCCCAGCAGCTAAATTCCCATCAGGCCAGATGGTCCCTGTTCTCCCGGTTCCATTTCACCCTCCATTTTCTCTCCGGGGAGAAGAACATTCATGCCGATGCTCTGTCTCGCTCCGTGGTGTCCTCTGAGGAGGTGGAGGAGGAGCCTCGGCTGATTGTCCCCACAGAGAGCCTGGGCAAGACTTTTGTGCCCATCAATTTGTGACCGGAGGTACTCTCTTGGGCACACTCGTCCAGGGTGGGTGGACATTTTGGGGCAAAGAGGACATCTGAGTTGCTGGCGAGGACATACTGGTGGCCACATATGGTCCGTGACGTCAGGGAATACTTTCAGGCGTGCGTCTCCTGGCCAAGAATAAGTCTCCTCGACAACGGCCAGTTGGGTTACTTTTCCCTTTACCGGTGGCAGATAGGCCCTGGGAGATGGTTGGGATGGGTTTTGTGGTGGGCTTACCCAAGTCTCGGGGCTGCACCATCATCTGGGTGATAACCGACCACTTCTCCAAAATGGTGCACTTGGTGCCGTTACCACGGTTACCATCTGCATGGGCCTTGGCAGCATTATTCATCAGGCATATTTTCCGCCTACACGGTATGCCAGACAAAATTGTTAGTGATCGAGGTCCCCAGTTTGCATCTCGGTTGTGTCGTTTACTCATCATTGAGTTGAATCTCTCCTCTGCATACCATCCCGAGACGAATGGGTTGGTAGAGAGGGCCAACCAGACCTTGGTCACATACTTGCGACATTTTGTCTCTGCCAGGCAGGATGACTGGGCATCCTTGCTACCGTGGGCTGAGTTCACTCTAAATAATGCTGTGGCTGACTCCACCGGACAGACACCATTCCTCCTGAACTACGGTCAGCATCCGAAGGTACCAGTGCCCATGCCCGTGTCTTCCGCAAATTCCAGGGTGGCAGACTGGGCTGTGGAGGCACAGGACATTTGGGACCGCACCCAGGATGCCATTCAGTCCTCCAAAGAGAGGATGAGGTCTTCGGCCTATGCCCATCGGCGCCCCGCTCCTACATTTACTCCGGGTGACCTAGTGTGGATTTCTGCCCGAAACATCAGGCTACGTGTAGAGTCCACCAAGTTGGCACCTCGCTTTTTGGGCCCCTTTAAAGTTCTTGAGCAGGTGAACCCGGTGGTTTACCGCCTAGCCCTTCCGCCTCGCCTTGGTATCACCGACACCTTTCACGTGTCCCTCCTGAAACCCGTGGCCATTTCCCGGTTTTCTGAGTCATCTGCCGGGACGTCGGGTTCATCTACCGACGATCATGAGGTTAACGCCATTGTTGGGTGCAAGGTGGTACGAGGTAAAAAAATTTATTTGGTGAATTGGAGGGGTTATGGGCCTGAGGATAGGTCCTGGGAGCCTGCCGAGCATGTTCACGCTCCGCAGCTCATCGCTGCCTTTGAGCGCAGCTAGGCCCAAAGAAGGGGGGTTCCTAGGAGGGGGGGTAATGTTAGGGTTCGAGTTCCCGCTGCTGCACAAGGGGAGTCTCTAACCATTGCCGCTGCGGTCCCCCATTCATCTCTGTCTGCAGTGGAGCCTGCTCAACAGAGACGTCGGTCCCAGCATCTTGCCCATTCCAATACTGTGCAGAGACTTGCTGCTGCCCCTCCTGGATCTTCTATTACAGCCAGTCCTGGATCAGTCGTCTTTGGGATGAAGTCCTGCGTTTCCCCTTCTGAGCATGCCCAGGGTAAGATCTCTCATTGGAGTTCAGGGGTCACATGTTCAGGTACTGCAGCAGCTCCTATTGGTCCGCCAGGAAGGTCCTGAAACTATATGTGTTTTGGAACAGTTTCTCATTGGTCCTTTCTTCTGGCAGGTCCTGTAGCTGTTACTATAAAAGGGTGGCATGGCTGGGCCGCCATGCGCTAGTATCAATTGCATTATGTGCTTTGCACCAGTGTGATCATGTACGCATGTGGTTAGGGCTCAGTTGAAATAAGCCCCTAGAATACCGGCACCACCGGTGAGGAGATTTGGGTGCACGTGGTTAGGGCTTGGCTGAAATAAGCCCTAGAATACCGGCTTCTCCGGTGAGGAGATTGCTTGATTGCGTTGCTGTCTGCATGATCACGAACTGCTATCCGCACAGCAGTATTCTGTGTATCCCTGTGAGTCTAACAGGACACAGTCTTTTTCTCAGCGGCTCTGTGACGCAACAGGGTTCGCTTTATAACGCTGGTTCAGCGCCCTAGCGTTTTACTTTGCGGCTCACTGAAGCTGAGTGAGTTCGCACTTATCGCCAAATAGCGCTGTGGCATTCCCGTTAGCGACTCTGGGATTAACAGAGTTTGCACTTACAGCCACAGCGCGCTACGGCGTTTATTTTAGCGGCTCTACGGGATAATAGAGTTCGCTACTTTTGCCGTCTTACTAGCAGCGGGCTTCGCCTGCACGGTGGACCCCGGGCTGGGAACGCACCTCTGTACTCTATCTATTAGGTGCGTTCCGCAGACCCTAACAGTCACACATTGTGACATTGTTACTAAATTAACTATAACCCACAATGTTCTGTGTACTGAGAAAATCATCCAGCTCTTGTATAAAAGCTGTTATAGTGTCCGCCATTACTACTTCTTGTGGTCGGCATTACACAGTCTGACTGCTTTAACTGTAAAGAACCCTTTACTATTTAGCTATCGGAATCGTCTTTCTTCCACCCGTAATAAGTTACCCTGGTCCTTAGTATAGTGTTTGGAAGGAATAAGTCATGTGCAAGTCCTCTGTACTGACCACACATATATTTACACATATAAATCTCCTCTGAGACGTCTTTTTTCTAAGCTAAACAAGCCCAACTTTTCCAAACTCTCATCATATGAGAGGCCTTCCATCCTGGTATCCATGTCCCCCTCATCCCTATCCTGGTATGCATGGCTCCTCATCCCTATCCTGGTATGCATGGCCTTCTCATCCCTATCCTTGTATGCAAGGCCCTCTCATCCATATCCTAGTATGCATGGCTCCTCACCCCTAGCCTGGTATGCATAGCTCCTTATCCCTATCCTGGTATGCATGGCTCTTCATCCCCATCCTGGTCTGTATGGCCCCCTCATCTCTATCGTGGTATGCATGGCTACTCATACCTATCCTGGTATGCATGGCTCCTCATCCCTATCCTGGTCTGCGTGGCTCTTCATCCCTATCCAGGTCTGCATGGAGTCTGCATAGATTCTCATTCCTCTCCTGGTATGCATGGCCCCCTCATCTCTATCCTGGTAAGCATGGCTCCTTATCCCTATCCTGGTATGTGTTACTCCTCATTTCTATCCTGGTATGCATTGCCCCCAGCAGAAAAACATTTAAAAAAATTAATCCATTCTACTTACCTTCCATGCGCTCCCTCACAGCGTCTTGTTCCAATGTCACTGCGCGGGCGCTGTGCGATCATGTTTGCCCGCTGCTAAAGAGAAGTGAATATTCACTGTGCTTGCAGTGAATATTTATTTCTATTTAATAGGGGGCACAGTAGTCGCAGCCACCGGCCTCCTGCATTGGCTGGGCAATCACGTGTGCCCTCTACTTAAGTGAATGAATATTCACTGCACTTCACGCCCATGGGCATGGAATGCTGGGAATACTCATTTCTCTTTGGCAGTGGGCACAGGTGTTAGCTACAGCAGCCGACTCCTGCCTCCTGTGACCCGCTGCTCCGCCGCTGCTGCTCCCCTCCATCTTCTGGGACCCTCACTCAAGTTTAAGCCAAAAGGGGCTTTTTCAGCTCAAAAAATGTGCTGAAAAACTCGGCTTATACTATATATAGTATGTAAGCAAATATCCAAGTTTCTCAACTAAAGGAACTTCTTCAGAAAATAATTGATAGCTGTATTCAATTGCATTGACGGATTTATCAATATGTTTCTTTTGTAAGTGAAGACCAAGAAGACACCCCCAAATACATAAAGTTCACTCCCAGTTGGCTAAAAGACTACATTTATATACAGGGAAGATGGGTCATATCTCACGTAATGGAGAGTCGCAGGAATGAAAGAAAAACAGTGCCGGATTCACAGGTAAAAAAGAAAATACATATTTTAACAATTGATTGGTTCTCTTTAGTCTGCACAAATATTTACTGTGACTGTGCTATATCTTATGCTATTAGGTTGTTCAAGATGTCAAAATGGCAAAAAAAAACCTAGAGATTGCAGTCATATTGAAAAATCAAATAACAGCCAAGATGGTTTCCCATTATGTGTTTATTGGGCTTTCAAAACCTAGCATTGTGCTGTTCTTTAAATGTAACTGAAGGGCTAAATTAGAGAGGATAACTGGAAATAAGCTGTCCTAGAAATGATCGTTCATGATCATCGCCTCTCCAAAGAGGCTGTAATCACCCAACAAACAGGCAAAATTCTCGTTGAATAAAATGATACCTTGATATCTGTGATCCGATGTCTTATACCAGAGAAATTCACATTTTTATTAATATTTAATTGAGCTGTTAAGAACTTAAGATCTATGGGCCAGACATAGATCTCCCTGAGAATCTGCCTCCAAAGGTAGTTAAAGATGAAAAGAGGAGTTACAGGTTATGCAAGTTTTACTGAGTTTTATTAACTCACAAGCTTTACAGAAAATAACTCTTATCAATTAATAGTTGAATTGTTTACCTGGACCAAATGTTTCATGCAGATTCTGTAAAACAAAATCAGTTCATTCTCCAAGAAAAACTCCTTTTTAGGGTGCATAGTATGTCTGGTAGTATTCTGAAAGGTCAAAATGATCAATATAGGTTTGTGGTTTGGAGAACAAAGTCTGCATGGTTCTCCAAATAAACTGATCTGTTTCACATAAATGTTGGTTACAAGTGACAGAAGTTATCTGATTCTTACAAATGTAACCCGTTCAGGTTGGTTGACTTTGGTCATAAATAATAAAATGTGAAATTGTTTTTTTATTTGCTATCCAATGAAATTTTACCAGATAGTAAAAACAATCACGATGGAAAAGTACTGGACAAATAATTTATTCTCATGCTTTCTGCACTTTAGCCTAGATTCTCATTAGAAGCTTGGTTGACTTCATGGTTACATGATGGATGCTGGTAGTTTAGTCAGGTAAGAGGTGATGTGTCAATGTGAATATAGTCCAGTCAAAATACGGTTTGACCCGGAACAAATTCCAAGAAAGCGTTTTATGATTTTTTTTATTACTATTATATGTGGGGAACAACATATTAAAAGTTTTCCAAAAATTGATCACCACAAAGGTCCTAACTATGACGTCATAAGACGATGACAGCCATCGCACTAAAAATAATGAATATTTCCCTATTTCAAAGCTGTAGCTGTAGGTTACAGAAGTGTTTGCATTTTGTATACTATATATTTTCATATAACAATTTTTATACAAATTTTTATACTAACTACATGGACAGGCGAGGTCATGACGTCATCAATGACGTCATGACATACATGTACATTTCTAGAAATTATTGAATTAATACACAGTGCATTTTAAGACCTACTTCATCACTGAATAAGCGTGTGAGGTCAATAGTCACTATTTTCATCATCAGACACTGCTTCCTTACTCATATTGTCACAATGCCCATCTTGACATGGTACGCATATCCGTGAACAGGTAAGTCCGTGTCTTTTGCAAGTGCACCGAAGTGTACTACAATCACGAGAACAATTGCAGTGAATGATTTTCAGAAGTGTTTCTGGCGCGGGTGAAGTATCCATCATCACTGGAACTAGACTGTTGTTCTGTAATTCCCATCCCCATTCAAGTGTCCATGGCCTCACCATTGTCCATCCAAAGCATCTCTTGGAGATAACTCCGAAGGGCATGATACTTCGTTGCAGAGGAGGTTGGTGGCAGTCATTCAGGTGTAACAAAGATTTTGGCTGAACCAACTTTTTTGCAGAGAGCAGAATACCTCATTGAAGACAGATTGTCTCCAGGTTTGCCCCCGAACAATGCCACCATCGCTTTACACCCAGCGTCTTCAATCTCAGCTCTGTTTTTGTTAGGTGTGGAGAAGATTTTAGCACAGCTATTTAAGACCGAGTATCCCTTCAAAACCTTGTGTAGACCGAGTGAATGCATGAAGGAACAGAAGACTGCTGCAGACATGGTTTCCAAGGAACTTCTTCATAACCTTAATGTCATATACTGTTGCAGGACTCCCTTTATCCTAGTAGAAATAAAGCTTGTTGCCATCGCTGGTTGACGCGTGATGAAGTAACAACACCAAAAGATCTGAAATCTTCACCAATGAGACTAGTACTTTTGCTGGATGACATTGACACGCTTCCTTAACAATCACCACATCTGCATACCCTCTGATTGTGTTACGTGGCAACCTCTGTCATTCATGCGCTGTGAAACGAGATTGATAAGAGACTGTTTGTTCTCCACATTCGAAAGAAATCTCCTTTTTACCGACAAATTTCGTTCCTTCAGCAATGTTCACTTGTTACTGTTAGGGTCGAGTTCCCGCTGCTGCATGATCACGTTCTATGTCGCTTAGCAGTTAACTGTGTACCTGGTGCCTGACAGGACACAGAAGTTTGATAATTTAAGATAAACATGGCACTCAGAGAATCAAAAAGATGTCGGTGCCAAAGTAGGTCTCAGCCAAATAAACAGTAAAGATAACTTGGCACTCCAAAATGAAAATGAAATGAAAGAAGTATTGTTGCTTGTGGTTTTTCCTTTTATTTGCATCCACAGCTAATAAACGTGATGTACAAAATAATGAACGTTTTCGGCCATACAATAGCCTTCCAGACAATATGTACAGAAAAGAACTGAAATATATCAAGAACATAACAAGGGTTATACATATATTAATAATGTAAGGAAAAATAACAAGATGCAACATAACAAAGTCAAAATGATAACAAGATAATAATATATATGTCAATCAGAGTGTGAATCTTCAAACGACATGATATCCAGAAGTGCTCAGTGAACATATAGACAATCTGTAGGTACAGAATTATAGTGGACATGAGCCAAATACCAAAAGGGACAAAGGTATAGCCTAGTGGTGGTGCAGCAAAATAGTCAGCCATAGAATATAAAGAACAACACCTGCAATGAGATAATAACATTTTTAATACAGGTTAAGGATGCCCAAAAAGTGACCCCAAGAGACAGAAAAAAAGAAAAAAAGAAAAAATGCATAAAAATTAAAGGGAGAAAAGAGAGAGAACAGGTAAAAGGAGGGCATACCTCTGTTAGCGTAGATGTATAGAAGGAAACCACAAGGGTTATGCCACTGGAAAGAGGGAGAAAATCATGAACGGGAAAAGAAGGAAAAAAAAATAAAACGGATGAAAAAGAAAGGGGGTTTAAATACCTGGAATGTAACACAAAGTATATATGAAAGCGCTATCGGCTAAATTCAGCTGAGAATTGCGCTATAGAAGATAAAAATGAGAATAATTGAGTAAATATAAGAGCTAGAAGTTGGAACAGATTAAAATGTGCAGAGAGACATAATACCTGTAACTGAGAGCATAACAGAACTTCCAAGGAATTGACCTGCTCAAAGAGCTATAGGAAAGACAAGGAAAGCAGTTGTTGCAAAAACACAACAAAAAACAAGCAGTAGAAAATAACACGCTTAGAGGAGATAAATACCTAGAAATGAGCCTTACTGCAGTGAGGATGACAGCGTTGTAGGCTAACAATGTAGCAAGTGAGGACGCTGTGAAATAAGGACAAGAGTGCAAAGCGATATAAGCTGTCAGAGAACCAGAGGCAAGGACAGGGGCTAAACGCCAGGAGAAAACATTACCTGAAGGTGCATGCAGCAAGATATGTGAGCCAGATCAGCGTGCAGGACGCTGGAGAAGCCCACTTCCGGGTTTAAAAAGCCACCTGACACAGCGTCATGATAACGCGTCATGTGTGGCGCATGCGCAGAGCGCGAGAAAAGGAAGCGAGCCCAGCTGAGGGGAGAAAGGTCATAAGACCAAGCGTCAAACGACGCATGTGAGTCATGCCACTAGGAAAGCCCGGCTACAGGAGTGAAAAAAGACCTAGCGTCATAGTGACACAGTAGTAAACAGCGCAATGTGCACTGGCAGAGCATAACAGAGGGAGAGTAAGGATAAGTAGGCTAAAAGACAGGGAAGGAACAAAGAGTGGGACACTATGGGACTTAAAAATAAAAATAAACGAAAAACAGATAAATAGGTAAGAATAGAGAAACAGTAATCAAAAAATAACACGTTAAGAGAGTGAAATAATAAGAGGAACAAAAGGCAAAGGAAAGGAACAAAAAGAGGTGTGACTATACAATACCATGGTGGTGAAAAAGTAAGAGGCGTGAAAATATTGTGGGATCATCGATTCTAAGGAATAAAAGGATACATAAAATTAGTATATATATAATACACAGAATATGTACAGACATGTAACTACATATGATTATACGTATGGTATATACTGTAATCTATAATGGTATACAATGGAGAATTTAAAGAAAAGCTGAAACGTCATAATCCCTATTTAAGCCTTTGGGTTCCAACGTTTGAAACGTAAAAATCCAAAAGGCTTCACGCTTTTTGAGTATTTTGACCCGATTAAGTCCTCTCCTGTTAACTCCAACCTGCTCCAGAACCTGGAATCTAAGTTGAGCAATGGTATGGTTTGATTCCTTAAAATGGTAAGGGAGTGGGAGATGTATTTTTTGACAACGTATATTAGATTTGGCTGGGAAATTCTGTCACGAATAGGTTGTGTTGTCTCGCCAATGTAGGCTAAACCACATGGACATTTAATTAAATAAATGACGTAGGCGGAGTCACAGGTAAAGAATCCTTTAATGGGGAAACCCTGGCCCGTTAATGGATGATACGCCATGTGGCCCTTCTGTATACTGTTACATTGTAAACAGTGGAGACAGGGGAAAGTGCCTTGTCTTTGAGTCCGTAGGAATGTCTGTCTAGGGACAGTCTGGCTAGACCCTACATCTGCCTTAACAAGTTTATCCCGTAAATTCCTGGGACGGCGAAAGCAGCTTAGGAATGGGACCTGAAATTCTGGAACATTTGGGTAACTAGTAGAAAGAATGTTCCAATGTCTTCTAATGGAAGCAGAAATAAGATTGGAAAAGGGGTGGTAAGTAGTTACAAAAGGAACCCTTTTATTGTTAACACGTCCCGAATTAGTAGGTCTGTATTGTTTTGCCTTGTTAAGTATAGATGGGGGATATCCCCTGTGGAGGAACTTAGTCTCCATCTCTTGAGTCCTATTCTCCCTGACCGTGGAATCAGAAACGATCCTATTTACTCTATTGAACTGTGAGATCGGTATGGAATTTTTCATAGCGGGAGGGTGACAGCTTGTGAAATGTAGTAGGCTGTTCCTATCGGTCGATTTGTGATACAGGTCAATGGTTAGTTGACCACCACAGAAGTTAGTTGACCACCACAGAAGTTTGTCTCAGCGGCTCTGTGACGTAACAGGGTTCGCTTTCAACGCTTTCAATGCCCTAGCGTGTTTATTTTGCGACTCAGTTGTGTTTAGTGAGTTCGCACACATCGCCATATAGCGCTGCGGCACTCCTTCTAGCGGCTCTGTGGATTAACAGAGTTCGCACATTTTGCCACAGCGCGTTACGGCATTTATTTTGGCGACTCTGGGGGATAACAGAGTTAGCTTCTTGCGCCATTTTACTAGCAGCAGGCTCCGCCTGCACGGTGGACCCCGGGCTGCGAACGCACCTCTCCACATCAAATATTTGGTGCGTTCCACAGACCCTAACAGTTACTTGTTCGTTTTTTGCGCCGTCGCTGATGGGTAATGTCCTTAGTGTTTGGTCCTCCAATGTAACCATCAAATACTATCGTAGCCTTACCATAGTGCTTTAGTGTGAAAGATGCATAGTCTTCAGCGATTGAACAATATGTCTTTCCTTCTGACCACTTCAGTCGATGGAGAAGAGAACCTCCGTCAAGAACATAATGTTCCACTTCTGGTACATCCTTGAGTACTGCGTCATCTGAACTCTGTTCTTTTATAGCAGCCATCAGTTGTGCTTTGTTTGGTTTGCATAAGAGATGTTTTGCCTCAAAGAGGGATGGTGGGTATGGTGAAAGTTCATAGGCCATCACCTCATCAAGGGAAAGATTAGCAGTTTGAGACACCACAAGAAACCTTTGGAACAAAAGAGCGGGATCTATTGCTTTGTCCTTAGCAACGTCAATAGCCTCACTGGATGCCAGGGACTTGGCTTTCATTGACCGCTTGTACTTAACAGAAAACAGTGATTGACCCTCCATTGTTGCCACTATTTCTCTGCCAATGGTGAACAGGTTATGGACATTCACATCCTTATTTGCATTGACACCAGTGATAGTGTTGCGAAGAGACACTTCATCAAAGAAAGGTGAAAATGTCTCGAGTTTATCTGCAATTTTCTCCAGGTCTTCACGATCTCTTCTCGTCCTTGAGTTCTTGCTTCCTTGTGTTGTTCACTGGTGACAACGCTCTGGCGAGTGAAACCCTGCATTTCATGACTGTAGGAAGAGGATACTGGCATAGACATAGTCCACAAGGCCCTCTGATGTTCGGACATTCCACTTCCTCTGGTGAGTCCTACTGCAGTTTTTAGGGAGCGCATCAGAGCTTGCTGGATGACTAGGTCGCAACCCATGCCTGCCCAGTACTGATCAGTCCGCCTTACAACATGCAAGCCATTCATAAATCTATGGAAGACTGATGGCATATCATCTTCCAGAGTGGTCATAGACTGGAGGTAAAGGTAGGCGGCCTTCACATAGTTACCATGCCCAGCAGCTTCAATAATGGGCAACCATTCGGCTACAGCATGAAGGTGCATCAGCCAGGATCCTGTACGATTGGCCTCGATAAGCTCCCTTGCAATTCCTACCATCTGATGGTAATTCAGCCATAGTTTACTGGTGCGAGAGTGAGCGGATAATCCGTTTCTTTTGGTGGACAAGAGGTGGACAATTTCACTAAGGCAGGTAGAAGTGATGACCGAATTCAAGTCACTCTCCCTGGATACAACTGCTCAAGTTCTTGCAACAGGTCTGCAAAACCGAGATGGTCTCAAAGTACTTTGTCTGCAACTTGCTGAGTAAGACACTGATCAAGGAGGAGATGGCCACGAACTGCACGCTGAACTGCCTTTCCAGTCATGATGTGTTGCACAGCATTGTCACCGTAAATTGTTCCCAAGATCTCTTTGATCCCACTTCCATCCATCAACGTTCCTATGGCACCCATAAGATTCATCAATGTGTGGAAGCTCCCGAGCATCAGGACAACATCTCGAACCGGGATGTCTTCAGGCACCTTGTGTTTGATTTCTGACGCTTTCCAGTAGAGTGGCTGATCGAATGTAACAACTGCAGCGGATTGGTGTTTATCAGCAAGGTTGCACAGATACTCAAGAGTGGAGAAGATGCATGACTTGTCTCCGGAATACATGTCAATGATAGGCAGGAAGATTACCGAAGACAACCCCGGATGATCACAGTCTTTATGTAGCATGTGCATCATTCCATTCCAGCTCGGTGCAGGCTGTTTGAAGCATAAAGACATCTCCCACAATACATCAACGCGATGGTCAATGGCGTCGAGAAATGGCAAGGGATTGAATTTTATGTTTCGGTGAGTGTGTTTTGCATAACTGTATTCCCGTACATCAACTCTGCTTTGTTCAACTATCTCCAAGTCCGCAGTCTTCCGTCTGAGAAAAGTGCGACTGACCTTCCTTCCTGGAGTCACAGCAGCTACCATCCCCATGCCGTGGAAAGTCCCCTTCCCATCTAACGTGATGATATTATGATCGACCTTGTCTGCAGCGAACAGCAGTGCTGTATCCAGTCTGTCTATGGTCCACCGAGTACATCCTGGACAACAAACACCTCAACTTACAATCACTCTCTGAGTCCCTCCTCCCTCTTACAGACATAGCCTCACTTCATGACACAGATGCTGCTGCCACCTTCTATAACACCACAATAACAGCAGCACTTGATTCGGCCGCCCACCTTGCACATAGCAAAACTCGCACAATCAACAGACAGCCCTGGCTGACCAGCCTCACCAAAGAACTGAGACGGGCTTCCAGGATTGCTGAGCGGAGATGGAAGAAATCCCGCTCTGCTGAGCACTTAACTGCATACAAGCAGTCCCTCACCAGCTTCAAGTCCACACTCACTGCCGCAAAGCAAACTTACTTCTCATCTCTCATATCCTCCCTGTCTCACAACCCTAAACAGCTCTTCAACACTTTCAATTCTCTACTCCTTCCCCCACCACCTCCCCCCTCTCATCTCATTACTGCTGAAGATTTTGCCTCCTTTTTCAAGAAGAAGATTGATACGATCAGGGAAAGCTTTGGCCCACAGCCCCCAATGCCCCTTTTAGCTGCTCAGCCCTGTTCCTCCAAAACCAACTTCTCCACCATGACAGAAGATCAGCTCTCCACTCTCCTTTCAAGATCACACCTCACCACTTGCACACTTGACCCGCTCCCGTCCTACCTCATCCCTAACCTCGCCACAGTCGTCATCCCTACTCTAACACACCTCTTCAACCTCTCACTTACAAATGGTGTGTTCCCCTCATCCTTCAAACATGCCTCGATCACACCCATCCTCAAAAAGTCCTCCCTTGACCCATCCTCTGCGTCTAGCTATAGCCCAATATCTCTTCTCCCTTATGCCTCAAAACGACTGGAACAGCATGTATATATCAAACTGTCCTCCCACCTCTCCTCCTGCTCCCTCTTTGACCGCTTGCAATCAGGCTTCCGACTGCATCACTCAACTGAAACTGCCCTAACTAAAGTCACCAACGACCTACTAACCGCCAAGAGCAAGCGACACTACTCTGTCCTCCTTCTCCTGGACCTGTCTTCTGCCTTCGACACTGTGGACCACTCCCTCCTGCTCCAGATTCTCTCATCTCTGGGCATCACAGGCTTGGCCCTATCCTGGATCTCATCATATCTAACAGATCGAACATTCAGTGTCTCCCAATCCCACACCACCTCCTCACCTCGCCCCCTCTCTGTCGGTGTTCCTCAAGGCTTAGTTCTAGGAACCCTACTCTTCTCCATCTACACCTTCGGCCTGGGACAGCTCAAAGAATCCCACAGTTTGCAGTATCATCTCTATGCCGATGACACGCAGATCTACCAATCTGGACCTGACCTCACCTCCTTACTGACAAAAATCCCACATTGTCTGTCCGCTATTTCAGCTTTCTTTTCTACTCGCTTTCTAAAACTGAACATGGACAAAATAGAATTCATCATCTTCCCCCCATTTCACTCTACGCCTCCACCAGACCTATCCCTCAATGTCAACGGCTGCTCACTTTCCACGGTCCCGCATGCTCGGTGCCTTGGGGTGATCCTCGACTCTGCCCTTTCTTTCAAGCCACATATCCAAACCCTAGCCTCCTCCTGCCGTCTCAAACTCAAAAATATTTCCCGGATCCGTGCATTCCTTGACCACGATACCACAAAAACACTAGTGCATGCCCTTATCATCTCCCGCCTTGACTACTGCAACCTCCTACTCTCTGGCCTCCCCTCCAGCACCCTGGCACCACTCCAATCCATCCTACATTCTGCTGCCTGTCTAATCCACCTGTCTCCCCGTTATTCCCCAGCCTCTCCCCTATGCCAAGCCCTTCATTGGCTTCCTATCGTGAAGAGGCACCAGTTCAAAACCCTAACTATGACATACAAAGCCATCCACAACCTGTCTCCTCCATACATCGGTGACATGGTCTCCCGTTACCCTCGCGCAACCTTCGATCCTCTCAAGATCTCCTTCTCTACTCTCCCCTTATCTTTTCTTCCCACAACCGCATACAAGACTTCTCCCGTGCCTCCCCCATACCCTGGAACTCTCTACCCCAACACATCAGACTCGCGTCTACCATGGAAACCTTCAAAAAGAACCTGAAGACCTACCTCTTCCAACAAGCCTACAACCAGAAGTGATCCTCAGTCTACTGAACCGCCGCACAACCAGTTCTACCCTCTCCTAGTGTATCCTCACCCATCCCCTATAGATTGTGAGCCTTTGCAGGCAGGGTTCTCTCTCCTTCTGTACTCATGTGTGTCCTGTATTGCTCATATTTATTGTACTTGTCTATACTCGCCCCCTCTCACATGTAAAGCGCCATGGAATAAATGGCGCTATAAAAATGAATAATAATAATAACAGAAGCGGCAGTGTTTTCCTCGAATCGCTGCACTTCCGAATATAATGAACAATATCCCATGGCTGAGAGACTGTCTACAAGAAATCGAGACCTGCAATGATGATGGAGCTGGACTGCTAACCCAAGTTGCAATGGAGCTTCTACAGCCCTGGGACATACAGCCTGAACAACTGATTGTCCAATGCTTGCGACCTTCCTGTGAATGTCTTTCCAACGAAGAGATAATCTAAGGCAGACTGACATTCAAGCGAAGAACTCTTCGGATATTCATCGGTTGAAGATGGGATGTTAGACTTGATATCGCTCTTGATTAGTTTGGCCGCAGTCTCTATGATGGCTCTCTTCTGGGCTTCTTCATCCGTTTCCTGACTACAGAAATAGTCCCTCAGGATTATTCTGGTCTTTTCACGGAACGTTACAATGTTAGGCAACCCTTCACACTCTGCTATGAATAGCGAATCGCCATACCTCTCCTCCAGCCTATACCTCAGTCATTTATTACTATAGGCAGCACTGTCTCCTTCTACAAGATACTCCGTCATTTTCTTTGCAAGATCTGTGACAGTCAGTTGCTCTTCATCGTTGTCCTCGAGAAATGCACACATTCTCAAGAACGCTTGCTCTTGTTCCATGTTCATCGGCCTCCCTACCTTCCGCGGTTTCTTTGTAGTAGATCCACCACCATGACGCATAGGAATTCCGTAATTTGTCCTAAAGTTAATGTCACATGAACGATGAAACAGACAGTCTGCAGCATGTAAGTCCTTCCCAAAGTACGCAATTCTCCCTTGAATGGTGATTGCCCAGTCATCATTACGCTGTTTGCAATGTGACAAGATGGACCTTACAAATCCATTTGTTTTAACAAAGCTATAGTCATCAAAGTCACTACTAGATCTTGTCTTCACCACTTCATGTCCACAGAACAAACACTGCGTCGTGCTATCATAGGATCCAGTAGACACCCGTGTACTCTCTTGGCAGGTGAACGATGAACGGAAGTAGCTTTCTTATGCAAGTCTATTTGCTTCTTGTTTATGTAGTTCATATGACATCTCTTGTGCACCACTGCTCCAGCAGCTACCACAGTGCTAACGCCCCTCCAATACTGGCTTTATTGATCCCTTCAGCTCCTTTCCAAACCAATCACCACTCTTTCTCTGTCATCTTCTACTTTATGGCTGCATAAGGGCAAGTTTCTTGACTTTCCATCATTCTCAGCTCTGTAAAAGAATAGAAGATAAATCATTAAATAATAAATATAATAATAGTAGTAATTGCAAAAGAAATATGATAGACACTGAAAGGCGAGTCACATTTAACATTTTACAGCTTTGGCGGCCATATTCTTTGACGTACACATTTGGACCCTTTGTGGTAACCCTATCTTGGTAAACTTTTAGTATGTTTTTCCCTACATATAATACTACAAAGAAAAAAAAAAAAAACGCTTTCTTGGAATTTGTTCAGGGTAAAGGTTTTTTTTTTCGTATTTTGACTGAACTAATACACCTTGTTTTAAGTGCATTGACAACAATAAGAAAATGCTTCTTAAAAAACACAGTCTTGCAGCATTGTAAGATCTGTCCCATTTGGAGGACAGGTCAACACACCTTCAACTCTTTGTGATGTTCCTCAAACCATTCCTGTAAGGCTGGAGTCACACACAAGGTATAATAACACGGACCGTATTTAACGGACGAGAATGGCACAAAAGTGATCCGTATGTCATCCGTGTGCAATGCGAGGATGCAATTTCCTCACATCAAAATATCCATGTGTCATCCGTATGGCATCTGTATGGCATCCATACGGCGAGACTTTCTCGCCGGCTTGCAAAACTGACATATAATGGATCCAAATGACAAGTTTTAAATCACAAAAGAAAGAATATATATACACATAGAATACATATATACTGTATATATATATATATATATATATATATATATATACTGTGAGACAGTGAGAGCATATAATTGAATGGGGTGTATGTTTCACCTAGCTACTTTGCTGACTGGTATAAGGGAGGTGTGTGGCTTTGTAGACCTAGTGGTAGAGAAAGGTCACTACACCTTACATACAAAGCACGCTTGCAGCTCAGGCCTGAAATCACTCAGGTGTTAATTAGGAGACCAGAAGTAGGTGTGTTGGAACACAGTCAGAGAGGACGCTTAGTCTGGACACAGGAAGGTGTCCCGGCACAAGAAGCGGTCTCCAGGAGTGGGAGCACGCTTAATCTGGACAAGGGGTCCAGGTACAGAAGGTGTCTCCAGGAGTGTGAGCTATCTCAGTCTGGATGCAGGAAGTACCCCGGACACAGGAGTAGTCGCAGTGAGAATCCGTGCAAATAGCGGCTGAATAGGAGTGGATCTCTCTCAAGTCTGGACATGGAAGGTGCCTTCAGACACAAGGAGGAGTATCTGTGAGACTCCATACTGGTAACATATATCATATGTGTTGTTTTGGGTCAGGCTGGTAGAGCCGGGACCCGGATAGACAGGGCAATCTATCTATGTGTAATTAGTGGCTAGACAAGCCTAGGTTTTCTGTTTATGCTTTATTTTTATCTGTTTGCTGTGGACTTTAATAAAGCTGGTTGCGGCCAGTTTTCATCAGAACTGCTGTCTGAATGAACTGTTTTCGTGTCACTCTGTCTACCCAGACAGCGATCCTAGAGCTATATCCCCTGGAAATATTACAATTGGCGGAGAATGCTGGGGCAGCGCAGTGGCTGATACAGTTAGTGCTGGAGTGTGCATGCAGCACGGTGGCCTAGAGACAGCAATAAAGGTGAAGTCTGTTGAAATAGCAGCAGAGAAAAAAAAAAAGTGTGTCAGCAGAAACGTCTGATTGGAGCAGTCTTGGAGAGACAGTGGCCCTGATAGGGTCTGCAGAGAGAAAATGTATGCACAGCAAAGCTGAACTTGTTGTGAAAATGACTGTGGAATGTGCAGCAGCAAAAGAAAAGTCTGTGGAGCAGTCTTAAAGAGACAGTAGCCCTAATAGACTTTGCAAAGGAAAAAAAAAAAGAGGGTGTTTGCACAGCAAGCTGAATTTTCTGTGGAAAAGACTGTGGAGTGTGTATGTCTTGAGTGAAGACTGCCGTTGTTAAGACAGAGAAGTCTGACAGCATGGATGACAGCATGGAGGCGCTGTTTGAACAAAGGGCGCAAGTTAATATGCAACATAAGACTGCTGTGATTGAGACAGATGAGTCCGGCAGTATGGAGGAGCTCGTTGAGTACCTGGTACAGGCCGAGCAGAGCATGCGGCTGCGGTGCCAGCTACAGCAGCAGGAGACTAACCGGTTGTTGGAGCAGATTGCAGCTCTCAGCACCTCGTCCCAGAGTAATGTTGTAAAGGTACCTGCGTTGTCCGCTGTAAAGAAGGCGGTAAGACGGTCCCTGAAAAAGATGACACCTCGTGATGATGTGGAGGTATATCTCACTAGGTTTGAGAGACTGGCAGAGAAGGAGAATCTGCCCCTATCTGAATGGGCCATGATGGTCGCACCCTATCTGATTGGAGAGCCCCAAAGGGCCTATGCTGACCTGAGCGAGCAGGACAGCCAAGACTATGCTAAGCTGAAAGTGGAGATTCTTACCCGGCCGGGTGTTGCGGTGGCGGCCCGTGCCAGGGGAGTTCATGACTGGAGATACAGTTGGGAGTCTGCAGTCAGCAGGCTTGATTGTGGAGTTGAAAGGGTGATAGTGGACCCCTACACCCAAGCATGTCCTTCTAAGGTACAGCCAGAGGTCGGACAAGGAGACCACCAGGACGCCAATCGTCTGGTCAGCCTGATGGAGAAGGCCTTCGCCAGCAAAGACTGTCTCCGTGACCAGCCGTCTGAGAGGTCGTCACTTCAGAGTTCCCGGACGCTGAACTCTCGCGGTAAGAGCGTTCCAGCTGTTGGGGACATGGGGTATGCTGATAAGCGGGTTCAGGCCCGAGGGGACATGTGGGTGAAGAGGTGTGATGGACAGTGTTGGAGATGTCGTGAAATTGCAGCCAACTGTCCAATAGAGGGGGAGACTATGTATTGTGATGTTGGCAGATCCCTCTCTCCCTGCGCAGAGCCTGTGTGTGTGTCCACCTCAGCCGAAGAGACTGGACCACAGGTGTGCCCGGTGGTTGTAAATGACTGCCCAGCACAGGCCCTCTTGGACTCAGAGAGTCCAGTGACTTCCGTATGTGACAGCCTGATTGATAGGGACTTCATCCCTGATAAGCACCTGAGTATGGTGTGCATCCATGGAGACACCAAAGTCTACCCAGAGACTGCCGTAGACTTGTTCCCCAAACTCGGGGAGGTTTCATATGAAGTGGGGGTAGTGAAGAACCTGGTGCACCCCGTCATATTGGGTGATGACTTTCCCCGATCTAAGGATCTCTGGGGGAAAAATGTTTCTGATGGACAGTGTGATGAAGCTCCTACTGAGGGTGCGCAGTCCCGAGGGGCGGAACACAATGCTAGTGGGCCGTTAAACTTATGTGATAATGATGATGATGATCATGATAATGATGATGACCATGATAATGATGCTGATGCTGATAATGATAATGATGATGATCATGATAGTGATGATGATACTGATCATAATCATGATAATGATATTGATAATAATGATGACTGTGATAGTGATGAAATTCCTTTGCAGGTGATGTTGGGAGACGAGGATGGTGGTTCTCGGGAACCGAGTGTCCCTTACTTACCTGTGTCCTGTGACAATTTTGAGAGGGAGCAGTGGCAAGACCCCTCTCTTGAAACGGCCCAGGAAAATATAGATGTTCTAAATGAGGTTTCCCAGGAGCCTGGCTCTGAGGAGAGGTTTCCTCATGCTGCCATGGACAATAGCCTATTGTATAGGGACACTGAAATCCAGGGAGAGGTCGTGAGTCAGCTCCTAGTACCTGAGCTATATAGAAGCATAGTGCTGGGGTTGTCACATAGTCACATACTTGAGGGACCAGATGGTGAAGTTAATGTTGTGGATGACATGTTAACTAAGGTTCCAGATCAGGATGTGAATGAGAATGAATTGTATACTCGTGAAAGTGAGCAGGATGTGAATGAGAATGAATTATATACTCCTGAAAGTGAGCAGGATGAGAATGAGAATGAATTATATAACCCTGAAAGTGACCCGGATGTGGCTGAGAGAAAGGGGTCAGACAGGGATAGTGGGAGTGATAGTGAATCATCTGATGACAATAAAGCAACCAGTGCAAATGAGGAAGGCATGGTAGCAGAGGAGGTTGAGAGTCCTGAGAAGAAAGCTGATGCTGACCTTATAGCCAGACAGAAGATGGCATCTGAAGTTGTCTTACAGTTGGCCGGTTCCCTGGCGAAGACTAAGGTGAAGGGAGGAGAGCTGAGCTTTAGAGGCAGGACTCTGAAACTGAACACAGCCCAAGTGGATGCTGTTGAAGATGAGAAGTTGTCAATGTGTGGTATGGAGCTGCATCGTGCCCGGGACTTTGAGGGAGATGCTGCAGAGGTAGAGAAGGCCATGGAAATGGTGGTCACCAAGCCAGGTGCCTCATCAGAAGCTGAGGTCTCAAGTGAGGCTGTGAGGAACAAGACTGAAGAAACGGCCGAAGTAGTAAAAGACGTCCAACAGCTACAGGAGAAGATGCGTCTCCATGAGGTCTCCACCAAAGACATGAAGACTGATATTGTTGCATTGCGCGAGCAGCTGCAGCAGTGTGGACTGGATGTGTTATCTCTTCGCCGGGAACGGGAGCGGTGCCAGCAGTTGCTACAGAGAGTACGAAGTGACAGGGAAAGTGTATACAGTACCTTGCAAGATCAAGAAAAAATGGTTGCACAGGTACCAGAGGAATTAAGTACTTCTCAGAAAAAATTTCAAACTGTGATGAAGGAGCGTGATGAGAACCATGAGTACCTTCTTGAAAAGGACAATGAAGTAAAAGGAAGGATACAGGGAGTCTCTTCGTTGCGAGAGCAAAGGCCGCAATTATACGAGGAGGTGAAAGCAGAAAAGATGATGAGCCTTGACTTGTTAGAAGATGTGGATCTCCTGGAGAAAGAAGTAAGAGCTCTGCGTCTTATGCAAAGTGAGCCTGTACAAGAAGAGGAGCTTAAATTATGTGAAATAGAATTTATGAACCAACTGATATTTAGGAAAGTAGATGTGTTAAAAAAGGTTCAGGGGGAATTAGAGAAAAGTGAAAGACCCCCTATACCTTCTGGGACAGCTGGTGACACAGGGTCAGTGCACCAAGGACAGGAGGTGCGAGAGGTTCTGAGGAAGGGTCAGCAGAGGTGTTCTGACGTGCCTGGTCGTACTTCTCGGGTGAGGCACTATAACGAGACTGAGGCTGGCACTAAGGTCAAGCTGAAACCTTGCAGGTCACCTGAGGTCCGCAGAGAGCATAGGCCCGGGAGGGTACAGGGTAGTGCGGATGGCTCAGGTGAAGATATAGATGACAAGGCTGAAGATGAAGCTAATGATGACTATGACTGGTCCGGAGTTCACTGTCTCTTTAGGATTGTTGACCAGCCCTCCGGTCTGGAGAAGAGGGAGGGGATATGTGAGACAGTGAGAGCATATATATTGAATGGGGTGTATGTTTCACCTAGCTACTTTGCTGACTGGTATAAGGGAGGTGTGTGGCTTTGTAGACCTAGTGGTAGAGAAAGGTTACTACACCTTACATTCAGTGCACGCTTGCAGCTCAGGCCTGAAATCACTCAGGTGTTAATTAGGAGACCAGAAGTAGGTGTGTTGGAACACAGTCAGAGAGGACGCTTAGTCTGGACACAGGAAGGTGTCCCGGCACAAGAAGCGGTCTCCAGGAGTGGGAGCACGCTTAATCTGGACAAGGGGTCCAGGTACAGAAGGTGTCTCCAGGAGTGTGAGCTATCTCAGTCTGGGTGCAGGAAGTACCCCGGACACAGGAGTAGTCGCAGTGAGAATCTGTGCGAATAGCGGCTGAATAGGAGTGGATCTCTCTCAAGTCTGGACATGGAAGGTGCCTTCAGACACAAGGAGGAGTATCTGTGAAACTCCATACTGGTAATATATATCATATGTGTTGTTTTGGGTCAGGCTGGTAGAGCCGGGACCCGGATAGACAGGGCAATCTATCTATGTGTAATTAGTGGCTAGACAAGCCTAGGTTTTCTGTTTATGCTTTATTTTTATCTGTTTGCTGTGGACTTTAATAAAGCTGGTTGCGGCCAGTTTTCATCAGAACTGCTGTCTGAATGAACTGTTTTCGTGTCACTCTGTCTACCCAGACAGCGATCCTAGAGCTATATCCCCTGGAAATATTACAATACATACATGTCATTGTGAAACATATATATATATTTATAGTTCATACACTTCTACATAGCATAATAGCCGCTAATTCAATTGCTGGCTTCTGTAAAATCATTACAGAAACAGATATGAAATGACACATGGTTTACATACAGTATACCATTTAATTTAATTTAGTTTGATATACGGTTTTGATTAACAATTATATGAGTGTATGTGTGCAAAATTTCTTACATGTAGGTGTTAATTTAATGTGTAATTTCGTTGTAAAAAAATGCGTGGGCTCCCGCGGTATTTTCTCCGCCAGACAGGGAAAGCCAGTGACTAAGGACAGATATTAATAGCCTTGAGAGGGACCATTGTTTTTGGGCCCCCCCTGGCTACTAACATCTGCCCCCAGCCACCCCAGGAAAGGCACATCTATTATTAGATGTGCCTTTTCTGGCACTTAGCCCATCTATTCCCATTGCCTTTAGCGGTGGCTCATGGGTTAATTATGGGTTAATGTCACCTTGCTATTGAAAGGAGGTCCCTTCCAACTCTACCATTCTATGATTCTAATCCGGGTTAATAATGGAGAGTTGTCAATTAGACAACTCTCCATTATTAATCCTATTGTAGTAAATGGTTTAAAAAACACACACACATTCATTTTAAATTATTTTAATGAAATAAATACACATAGTTTTTGACCACATTTTATTACACTGGTAATCCTTCTGAATCCCTTGTTCTCCAGTAATAAAAATAAAATAAAAAGGCAACAATATCTATACCACTCCGCCGTTCAGTCAGGTCCCACGCTGCAATCCATCTGAAGGGGTTAACAGGTTTACAGCAGGGACCGGTGCTAATGCGACCGGCCCTGCTGTAAACCCCCGCAGAATGAATGAGTTCATCTCTGCACAGCCTCCCCGGCTGACCGGAGATGAACTGATTAGCGTGGGAAACTTAATTGATTTTTTCCCACGCTGTCAGATCACCTCAGCGGTAGTCAGTGAGGCTGTGCAGAGTCTCTGGCTGACCTGAAGTAAACTCGATAGTGTGGGAAAAAATCAATTAAGTTTCCCACGCTAATCAGTTCAACTCCTGTCAGCCGGGGAGGCTGCGCAGAGATGAACTCATTCATTCTGTGGGGGTTTACAGCAGGGCTGGTAGCATTAGCACCGGTCCCTGCTGTAAACATGTTAACTCCTTCAGATGGATTGAAGTGTGGGACCTGACTGAACGGCGGAAAGGTATGGATATTGAAGCTTTTTTATTTTATTTTTATTACAGGAGAACAAGGGATTCAGATGGATTACCAGTTTAATAAAATGTGGTCAAAAACTATGTGTATTTATTTAATTAAAATTTAAATTAATGTGTGTGTGTGTTTTTTTTAACCATTTACTACAATAGGATTAATAATGGATAGTTGTGTAATTGAAAAATCTCCATTAACCCGGATTAATGTCACCTTTCAATAGCAAGGTGACATTAACCCATAAGCCACTGCTAAAGGCAATGGGAATAAACAGGCTAAGTGCCAGAAAAGGCGCATCTAATAATAGATGTGCCTTTTCTGGGGTGGCTGGAGGCAGATGTTAGTAGCCAGGGGAGGGGGGGGCAAAAACAATGGTCTCTCTCAAGGCTAGTAATATCTGTACTTAGTCACTGGCTTTCCCTGTCTGGTGGAGAAAATACAGCGGGAGCTGTTGTGAATGTGTTAGAAATGAATTCTGAGCAGAAGCTCCCTCTGGTGGTTACAAACGGTACTGAACCATTAAATGAAGATTGGCAATCAGGAGTTACAGACTGGTCTTATATAAGGGAGGTTCCCTCCCATCATGGTTGCCGGTGATCAATTGTTCTTGTCTCAACTGTGGTTCCTGGTTCACTTGGAAGCTTGCTGAGTCTTGCCTCTTTTCCTGCTCTCAGATAAGATATTTTCTGTTTTTATTTTTGTGCTTGCTTTTTGCATTGTTCCCTGCACTTCTGTGGAGGTCGGCCGGGTCCCCTCCGGGGGCTTGTGCTCCTCTCAGTTTATCTGAGCCACTGTTATTTAGTTCATTTGCCTTTTCCAGTTTTTTCAGTGGCTGCGGCTTAGTTTTGTTACACCAGAGAACTAATTTAGGTGGTAGAGGTCGTGTGATCTCAGGTGTTTTTGCAATTAGTAGAGTTGGTATTATTTAGGGGTTTTTTTGGATTGCAGTAAGTGTCCTTCCTATCCTTTTCTGTCAAGGAAGAGTGGGCCCCAACATTTGCTCATACTATTTTCTGTCTGTGTCTGTATTTCCTCTTGTCTAACCGCCATTACATGTTTGGGGGCTTCCTATGTTCTTTAGGGATCTGCTCCGGGGAAGATAGCTTTCCTCTTTCTATCTTTAGGTGTAGTTAACCTCTCAGGCTGTGACGAGGCGTCTAGGACCAACGTAGGTATGCTCCACGGCTGCCTTTAGTTGTGGTGGTTAGTCAGGGTACTGCAATCCAGTAGATTCCAACCTCTCTGGTGTATTGCCTACTCTCCTCAGCTACCAAATCATAACAGTATCACCGGCCATACTGAAAATTATATGGTACTCAACAGAAGGGAAAAATAGTAAAAGGAAAAAGAAAAGGGAAAGTTGTCAGAATTTTTTTTTTTTTCTCTCTGTTTGTTGCACTTTTTCCCTCTGTTACTCTGAGTGCTGAGGAGGATTTTTTTTTCTCTCTCAATGGAGTTTGCACAGTTGTCTGGCCGTGTGGATAAGCTTGCCACTGAAGTTCGGAGTATTGCTACCTATCTTGCAGGGTTGCTGGTTGTGGAACCTAGGATCCCCATGCCAGATTTATTTTTGGGGGATCGAGCTAAATTTCTGAATTTCAAAAATAACTGTAACTTGTTTTTTGCCTTAAAACCTAAGTCCTCAGGGAACGCAGCACAGCAGGTTCAAATTGTCATCTCTCTCCTGCGCGGCGATCCTCAGGATTGGGCTTTTTCCCTGACACCTGGGGACCCTGTTTTGAGTAATGTTGATGCATTTTTTCTGGCTCTGGGGTTATTGTACGATGAACCTAATGTCACTGATCAAGCTGAAAAAACCTTGTTGGCATTAAATAAGGGGCTTGAGGACGCTGAGTTGTACTGTCAGAAATTCCGAAAGTGGGCAGTCCTGACCAAATGGAATGATGATGCTTTGGCAGCCCTTTTTCGTAAGGGTCTGTCAGAGAAAGTAAAATATGTTATGGTGGGTTTCCCTGCTTCCTCTGGTCTCAATGATTCTATGTCATTAGCGATTCAAATTGACAGACGTTTGCGTGAGCGTAGAGGAATGCTTGGAATATTGTTGCCTTGTGAACCAGCTTCCATACCCATGCAGTGTGATAGAGTGGCTTCTGGGGCACAGCGTCATGAGTTTCGAAAACGCAATGGGTTATGTTTCTACTGTGGTGACGCCTCTCATGCTGTTTCAGTCTGCCCTAAGCGGGGAAGACGTTTTGCACGCTCAGTTGTCTTGGGTAGTGTTCAGACTAAATTTCTGTTGACTGTTACCCTTATTTGCTCCCTGTCCACATTTTCTGCTCAGGCTTTTGTTGATTCGGGAGCAGCTATTAACCTGATGAATTTTGATTTTGCTAAACATTGTGGGTTTCCCTTGATACCCCTATGGAAGTCTATTCCCCTACTGGGGATTGATTCTACACCTTTGGCTGAGAATAAACCCCAGTTCTCTACTCAGGTGATAATGAGGGTTGAACCTGATCATCAGGAGAGTTGCAAATTTTTGGTGCTGTATAATCTGCATGACATTATTGTACTAGGTTTCCCTTGGTTACAGTCTCATAATCCTGTTTTGGATTGGAAATCTGTGTCTGTAACCAGTTGGGGCTGCCAATGTGTCAATGCCAACACTCCTGTTTTTTCTGCCTCTCCCCAGGCTCAGGATGTTCCTGACTTTTTGACTGATTTTTCTGATGTGTTTAGCGAAAGTAAATCTGCATCCTTGCCCCCCCATAGGAGCTATGACTGCGCTATTGAATTAGTGCCTGGTAGTAAATTCCCTAAAGGTCGCCTTTTTAACTTGTCTGTACCTGAACATGACGCTATGCGGTCTTATATCAAGGAGTCATTGGAGAAGGGTCATATCAGACCATCCTCTTCACCCTTGGGTGCCGGTTTTTTCTTTGTGGCCAAAAAGGATGGTTCATTAAGGCCGTGTATTGATTATCGTCTCTTGAACAATATCACTGTGAAATATCAATATCCGTTACCCTTGATTTCTGACCTGTTTTCCAGGGTGAAAAGTGCTACTTGGTTTACCAAGCTTGACCTCAGGGGGGCGTATAACCTTATTCGCATTAAGCACAGGGATGAATGGAAGACGGCGTTTAATACCCCAGAGGGGCATTTTGAGTACCTAGTGATGCCCTTTGGGCTCACTAATGCTCCTTCCGTCTTCCAGTCCTTCATGAATGACATTTTCAGGGATTTTGTGGATAAATTTCTGATTGTTTATTTGGATGATATCTTGATTTTTTCCAATGACTGGGACTCTCATGTGAAACATATTCGGACTGTGTTCCAGATTTTGAGAGAGAATGCTCTGTATGTGAAGGGATCAAAGTATCTTTTTGGCGTACAGAGGATGTCATTTCTGGGATTCATTTTGTCCCCATCTGTTATTGAAATGGACCCGGTCAAGGTTCAGGCTATCTGTGATTGGGTCCAACCTACTTCATTAAAGGCTCTTCAGAGATTCTTGGGTTTTGCCAATTTTTCTCGTAAATTTATTGGTAATTTATCTGTTATTGTTAAACCATTGACTGATTTGACCAAAAAGGGTTCTGATGTGGTGAATTGGCCTCCTGAGGCAGTCTCTGCATTTCAGGAACTTAAGCAGAGATTCACTTCTGCTCCTGTTCTATGGCAGCCTGATGTTTCTCTGCCATTTCAGGTGGAGGTTGATGCCTCTGAAATTGGGGCAGGTGCCGTTTTGTCCCAAAGAGATCCAGAGACCTCTAAAAGTAACCCTTGTGCCTTTTTCTCTCGAAAATTTTCTCCAACTGAACGTAATTATGACGTGGGTAATCGGGAGTTATTGGCCATGAAGTGGGCTTTTGAAGAGTGGAGACATTGGCTGGAGAGAGCCAAACATCAGGTGGTGGTCCTCACGGACCATAAGAATCTGGTTTATCTGGAATCAGCCAAGTGACTTAATCCTAGACAGGCCAGGTGGGCCTTGTTTTTCATACGTTTTAATTTTGTGGTTTCCTTTCTTCCTGGCACTAAGAATGTTAAGGCGGATGCCCTCTCGAGGAGTTTCCTTGCGGACTCTCCTGAGTTATCTAATCCTGCTGTTATTTTGAAAGAGGGTGTAGTTCTTTCCGCCATCTCGCCCAATTTGAGACTGGCTCTGGAAGGGTGTCAGGAGGATAAACCCGAGCGCTGCCCTATTGGGAAATTGTTTGTCCCAGACCGGTGGAAAAAGAGTGTGATGTCTGAGATTCATTGTTCCGCGTTGGCCGGTCATCCCGGAATTTTTGGTACCAGAGACTTGGTTAGTCGGTCCTTTTGGTGGCCTACTTTGTCTCGTGACGTCAGGGAATTTGTGCAGTCCTGCGGGACTTGCTCTCGCTCCAAGCCTTGCTCTCGCTCTAGTGGTTTGTTGATGCCATTGCCTGTGCCCAAAAGACCATGGACCCATATCTCTATGGATTTCATTTCCGACCTCCCTGTTTCTCAGAGAATGACCGTTATCTGGGTGATTTGTGATAGGTTTTCCAAAATGATACATCTTGTGCCATTACCTAAGTTGCCTTCCTCCTCCGAATTGGTGCCTTTGTTCCTTCAGCACGTGGTTCGGTTACACGGCATTCCTGAGAACATTGTGTCTGACAGAGGAGTCCAGTTTGTTTCCAGATTTTGGAGGACATTTTGTTCTAAACTTGGTGTTCAATTGTCTTTCTCCTCGGCTTTTCATCCTCAGACCAATGGACAAACCGAGAGAACAAACCAGACCTTGGAGACTTATCTGAGATGCTTTGTGTCTGCTGATCAAGATGACTGGATCTCTTTTTTGCCTTTGGCTGAGTTTGCTCTTAATAATAGGGCTAGCTCTGCCACTTTGATGTCTCCATTTTTCTGCAATTTCGGGTTTCACCCTCGATTTTCTTCGGGACAGACGGAGGCTTCTGTCTGTCCGGGTGTTGACTCTGTTGTGGAGTGTATGTAGCGGATTTGGGACCAGGTGGTGGAGAGGTTGTCCCTCTCTCAGGAGAGGGCCCAGCGGTTTGCCAACCGGCATAGGACTGATGGTCCTCGGTTTGAAGTGGGGAACTTGGTCTGGTTGTCCTCAAGAAATATCCCTATGAGAGTTGCATCTCCTAAGTTTAAGCCTAGGTTCATTGGACCTTATAAGATCATGGAGATTCTTAATCCTGTTTCCTTTCGTTTACTTCTTCCAGGGACATTTAAGATCCATAACGTGTTCCACAAGTCCTTATTGAAGAGGTTTGTCGAGCCAGTGGTTCCAATGGCTGCGCCTCCTGACCCTGTTTTGGTTAAGGGCAATCTGGAGTATGTGGTTGAGAAAATATTGGATTCTCGTTTTTCTAGACGGAAACTCTCAGTATTTGGTTAAGTGGAGAGGTTATGGTCAGGAGGACAATTCTTGGGTGTTTGCTTCGGACATCCATGCTAGGAGACTGATCCGTGCGTATCACAGAGCTCATCCTGACCGACCTGGTTGCCCAAATGAGGGTTCGGTGACCCCTCCTCAAGGGGGGGGTACTGTTGTGAATGTGTTAGAAATGAATTCTGAGCAGAAGCTGCCTCTGGTGGTTACAAATGGTACTGAACCATTAAATGAAGATTGGCAATCAGGAGTTACAGACTGGTCTTATATAAGGGAGGTTCCCTCCCATCATGGTTGCCGGTGATCAATTGTTCTTGTCTCAACTGTGGTTCCTGGTTCACTTGGAAGCTTGCTGAGTCTTGCCTCTTCTCCTGCTCTCAGATAAGATATTTTCTGTTTTTATTTTTGTGCTTGCTTTTTGCATTGTTCCCTGCACTTCTGTGGAGGTCGGCCGGGTCCCCTCCGGGGGCTTGTGCTCCTCTCAGTTTATCTGAGCCACTGTTATTTTGTTCATTTGCCTTTTCCAGTTTTTTCAGTGGCTGCGGCTTAGTTTTGTTACATCAGAGAACTAATTTAGGTGGTAGAGGTCGTGTGATCTCAGGTGTTTTTGCAATTAGTAGAGTTGGTATTTTTTAGGGGTTTTTTTGGATTGCAGTAAGTCTCCTTCCTATCCTTTTCTGTCAAAGAAGACTGGGCCCCAACGTTTGCTCATACTATTTTCTGTCTGTGTCTGTATTTCCTCTTGTCTAACCGCCATTACATGTTTGGGGGCTTCCTATGTTCTTTGGGGATCTGCTTCGGGGCAGGTAGCTTTCCTCTTTCTATCTTTAGGTGTAGTTAACCTCTCAGGCTGTGATGAGGCGTCTAGGACCAACGTAGGTACACTCCACGGCTGCCTTTAGTTGTGGTGGTTAGTCAGGGTACTGCAATCCAGTAGATTCCAACCTCTCTGGTGTATTGCCGTTTTTGCCTACTCTCCTCAGCTACCAAATCATAACAGGGAGCCCACGCATTTTTTACAACAAATTACACATTAAATTAACACCTACATGTATGAAATTTTGCACGCATACACTCATATAATTGATAATCTAAACCATATATCAAACTAAATGAAATGAAATGATTTACTGTATGTAAACCATGTGTCATTTCATGTCGGGTTCTGTAATGATTTTACAGAAGCCGGCAATTGAATTAGAGGCTATTATGCTATGTAGAAGTGTATGACATATATATATATGTATATATATACATATATATATATAACTATATATATATGTCTCAATGACATGTATATACAGTATGTATTCTATGTGCATATATCTGTTCTTTCCATTCTTTATTTAACCTGTCAGTGTGATTTTACAGTATAACGCACTGAATTGCTGGCTTTTCTAAAAGACACCGGTGTGTATTTCTCGCAAGTCACACGTCTGGTCCATGTGTAATCCGTATTTTTCTCGCCCCCATAGACTTGCATTGGCGATTCTCGGCCGATATAAGGTGCAAATCGCAGCATGCTGCGATTTTCTCAGCCCGTATAAAACGGCCGAGAAAAAATTGGCTGCTGGGAGGTGCCCCATAGATTAACATTGGTCCGAGTGCAATGCGATTTTTTTTCTCGCATTGCACTCGTCCGTAGTTCTCGCTAGTGTGACTCCGCCCTAAGAGTTTCTCAGAGTGATGGGCAGCAAAGACCTTAGGTCATGTGGCTTGCTCTGCAAATCTGTTTTGGTTATGGGCTTCTGCTGAAAGAATATCTCTAACAGAACATAATGATGAACTAGTGTCTATATTCCTCCACAAGGAAGAACACACAATTGATGGTTGCAGAATACACCTAAAGTCACATTATTTGTATGTTGCTCAACATAACTTTGCTGTTTTCTTCCCAAGCTTTTCTCTACCAAGACATGTGGCCTTATGATTTTCCACTGGTCCACTAAGAGTTGGTTTGTGCCCGGAGTGGCTTTCGAGCTTCCTTCTGTCCGTCAGTGAATCCTCGATTAGGCTTAGCATAAACCCCCCAAAAAGATACCTCCCGGATTGTAGCAGTCAGTCTATATTGTTCTCCTTATGTCCACTACCCACTTTAGAATTGCTCCATCCTAACCACAATCAGATGCAAACAAGCTGTTGGTTCTCAGAACTGCATATGCTCACAAAGTCCATGTGACTAGCAAAGTATGCATCTTCACTCTACCATTGAATTTATGATTTCACTTCTTTGGCAATATTCGAGTCTTGCTGTGCCCTACAACACTGGCACTTATCAACAATCCCCACCAGGGTTGCCATCAGGGCATTGCCATCGGGTCCCAGCAGCAGGATTCGGCCAGTGCAGTAACTGAACCTGCGTCCGAGATGCAGGTTCAGTTACTCTATTGCCTTGCGGGCCTGCACAGCAATAAAGCTGCCAGCCAATCGGAGGCTGGCAGTGACGTCAGCGCACACGTCGACGGGGTTTGACGTCATTGTCATTCGCCAGCAAGTGCACGCTTGAAATGCCAGGAGAGATCATAGCCGCAGGAGGACGGCCAGGTAAGTATAAAGTTTTTTTTTTTTTTAATTTTTATTGAATGCGGCAATATGTTTCACTGGCAGGATGGAGACACATGGACCATCTGTCTCCATCCTGCCCAGGGCAGAATGGAGACACAAGGGCAGAATGGAGACACGGAGGCAGGATGGAGTCACGGGCCAGGATGGAGACACGGTGGCAGAATGGAGACACGGAGGCAGAAGGGGCAGGATCGTGGGGCAGATGAGATAGGATCATGGGGCAGATGGCGCAGGATCATGGGACAGATGGGGCAGGATCATGGGGCAGATGGGGCAGGATCATGGGACAGATGGACTGGGGCAGGATCATGGGACAGATGGGGCAAGATCATGAGACATATGGGGCAGGATCATGGGGCAGGATGGAGATAGATGAGACAGGATCATGGGGCAGGATGGAGACGGATCGTGCAGGATCATGGGGCAGGATGGTTACGATGGGGCCAGATAGGGCAGGCTCATGGGACAGATGGGACAGGATCATGGGGCAGATGGTGCAGGATCATGGGACAGATGGGGCAGGATTGAGAGATCATATGGGGCAGGATGGGACATCACATGGGGCAGGATGGGACATCATGTGGGGCAGGATACGAGAACATATGGCTGGAGACACACGGGGGCCAGGAAGGGGTACATTGTTACCATAGGGACTAATTAAAGGATATTATTATTGCAGTGATGTATTTATTTTATTTTTTGAGGATACTGTTTTAATGGGGGAGGCGGTCCTGTTACTGTGTGTTACACCCGGTTATGGTTCTGGCGCTGCCACCAGTTCAGGCCTCTCACCCGCTCCTGCTCCCGAGGCTGCCCCTGTACCTCTGTACTATTTCTGGCCATTCCGCCATAAGGGGAGTGCCGAAGCAATGAGTATCTACTCTTGCTAAACCCGGTTCTGCCCCTGCTCTGTCTGCGCTGTTATAGCATTCCGTTTGGCACTCAGCTTATACTGTTTGTTTCCGCAGAATATGAGTGACCTGTTGTTCGGCTATCCTAGACGACATCTGTACCTGTGCACTCAAGTGCCATACCGTTCCACTACTCGCCGTTCAAACCCATGTACAACGCTAAAGTTGCTGCAGCCAGCTTCCTTCCGTCTACCCGGAGCCTGACTATCCTCGCCAGAGCCAGCTTCACCTCGTATACCCGATGTCCGCCAGTCAGCTCCACCATATCTGTAATATCTATTTATCCCACTGGGACAGTTGCCACGTATCCATGGTACCCATTGGATCCCAGAGACCTCCAACTTTGGAGCTTTGCCAAGAGGTGACCCGTCTAAGGGATTAACAGGATAAGATCACGACTTATCTTCGCAGCTTGTCTACTCGCATGGATTCCCTGTTGTACCCGACTGCAACCGACTCGTCTACTGGCACCCAAGTAGAGGTCCTCGCCTGGCAGCCCCCACCTGCTTCCATGGTGATCCCACTCCATGTTGGGGTTTCATCAATCAGTGCACGCTGCACTTCGAAATCCTGGGGCATATGTTTGCTTCCGATCGAGCCAAGGTGGACTTCATAATGTCACACCTTGCCGGAGGGGCCTTTGCCTGGCTGAACCCTTTATGGGAGAGAGGGGACCCTCTGGTTAATGATCTCCAGTCTTTCCTAGAAGCGTTTCGCAGGACCTTCAATCAGCCTGGTCGTGTTACGTCGACAGCTTCAGCCCTGCTCCGCCTACGTCAAGGAATGCTCACAGTGGCTCAGGATGCTGTTCGGTTCTGCACTCTCTCGTCCAAATTATCCTGGAACAACGAGTCTTTGCTGGCTACTTTCTGGGAGGGTTTGTTGGGAAGAATCAAGGATGAGCTGGCGGGATGGGACAGGCCTACTATCTTGGATGATCTGATATCCCTTGCTACCCGAATAGATCTGCATTTTCAGGAACGTTCCAAGGAGATCAAATGGGACAAAAGGTCCTACCACCAGGAGGCGCGCCGCAAAGAGGGAAGTTGCCTCTACTGTGGTAGTCTTGAGCACTTGATTCGTACCTGTCCAAAGAGGTCGGAAAACTTCAGTGCCTAAGTTCGGTTGGAGAGGCCACCCTAGGTAGAAAATGTC
This sequence comes from Oophaga sylvatica, assembly GCA_033576555.1. Lineage (NCBI taxonomy): Eukaryota > Metazoa > Chordata > Amphibia > Anura > Dendrobatidae > Oophaga > Oophaga sylvatica. Next base: position 373,967,783 of record JARQOD010000003.1, on the reverse strand, counting down.
ACTCTCCATCATTGCGAATCTCGGTCTCCGTGTCCTTTGGAGCAATAAAATTCTCTGAACTCTGTTTACTGGATTCTGGAGCTGCAGGGAACTTCATCCAGCAGGCGGTTGTGAATGTTACCGCTTACAAGTCCAGTGTCTTCCTGATCCATTTTGGGTGACCGCCGTAGATGGCAAACCACTGACCGAGCCTGTCCAGTTTCAGACCGAGCCTGTGGAACTCCTGGTAGGTCTAACGCATGCTGAAAGAATCTGTTTTTATGTGTACCCCAGTTTGTCTCATCCCTTGCTTTTAGGTCTACCATGGCTTTAGATGCATGAACTGGTCCTAAATTGGAGAACTGGAGAGGTTCTGGTTGGGGAGATAGCTGTATGAATCGATGCCTAACCCGGATTCAACCTGTTTCACCTCCAGTTCAACCAATTACCCTGCCAGGGTTGCCTTCCTCTTACTGGTCCTTCTCTGATGTCTTTTGGGAAAAAAGAGGCTGAGAGACTACCTCCACACAGGTCGTATGACTGTCTGATAGATCTTCTCCCCGGAACATATCCTCCTCGCGGGAGAGTTTATCCTCTTTCTCAAGCAGAGACTCAGGCCATGTCGGACTACAAGAGGATTTATCTTCGCCAGCAGGAGCAGGATTCTTCTTTGTGAAGAAGAGGGACGGATCCCTGCGGCCCTGTATCGCCTACCGGGGCCTAAACCAGATTACGGTAAAAACAGGTATACATTACGTCATATTTCAGAGCTGTTTGATAATCTCCGAGGGGCCAAAATCTTCACCAAATTGGATCTCAGAGGGGCCTACAACCTGACCTGAATCAGAGAAGGAGACGAATGGAAAACAGCCTTCAACACCCGTGATGGCATCTACGAATACCTGGTAATGCCCTTTGGCCTAAGCAATGCACACCGCGGCGGTCTTTCAGGAATTTGTTAATGACATTTTCAGGGATTTGCTCTATACTTGTGTCGTTGTCTACCTGGACGACATTCTGATCTTCTCTGCAGACTTGGCCTCGCATCGGATGCAAGTACCCTTGGTCTTACAAAGAGTCAGAGAGAACCGGCTTTATGCCAAATTTGAGAAATGCCTCTTTGAACAATCCTCTTTGCCCTTCTTGGGGAACATTGTATTTATTTTTATTTATTTTACTCATTTATATAGCCCCATTAATTCCACAGCGTTTTACAGACAGTATTATCACTGTCCCGGATGGGGCTCACAATCTAGATTTCCTATCAGTATGTCTTTGGATTGTAGGAGGAAACTGGAGAACCCACGGAGCGCATACAAACTTTCTGCAGATGTTGTCCTTGGTGAGATTTGAACCAAGGACTCCAGCGCTGCAAGTCTGCAGTGCTAACCACTGAGCCACCGTGCTGCCCCGTGTATCTACCACAGGATTAAAGATGGACCCGGAGAAGTTGTCTGTCATCCTCAAGTGGCCTTGTCCATCTGGGCTAAAAGCCATACAACGGTTCCTGGGGTTCGCCAACTATTACCGGCAATTCATCACACACTTTTCCACCCGAGTGGAGCCCATCACAGCTTTAACTCGGAAAGGTGTAAACTCCAAGGAATGGTCCTCCGAGGCAGAAGAGGTCTTTGTTTCTCTCAAAAAAGACTTCCCTTCCGCACCCGTTCTCCATCGTCCAAATTCTAATGAGCAATTTTTTCTTAAGGTAGACGCTTCCTCCATAAGTGCAGGAGCAATTCTCACCCAGAAATCGTCTACTGGTCGGATGATCTCCAGTGTGTTTTTTCCAAGGTTTTTTCCCCCGCAGAAAGGAACTATTTCGTTGGAGATCGGGAATTGTTGGCTATCAAATCAGCTCTACAAGAATGGAGACATCTTCTTGAGGGAGCTCTTCACCAGGTAGTCATATTCACCGATCATAAAAACCTTGCCTACCTCCTATTCGCACCAAGACTGAATCCGCATCAGTCCCGGTGGGCCTTGTTTTTTGCTAGTTTTCATTTTGTCCTTCATTTCCGTCCATCTGACAAAACATCAAGGCAGATGCACTCTCCAGAGCCTTTTTGCCTCCTGAGCTGGAGGAGGAAACTCAGCACATTATTGAACCTTCAAGGTTAATCTTAGTTGCCTCAATTGATCTTGCCCGGCTTCCCCAGGAAAAACTCTCGTGACCCGCCTCGGAACGTAATCGTGTCCTGCGGTGGGGTCATTCTTCCAAGTTGGCTGGCCACACCGGTCAGAAAAAGACTCAGCAACTCATCACCCGTTACTACTGGTGGCCTACCATGGGTAAGGATATCCAGGAGTACGTCGCAGCCAGTCCTTCATGTGCCCATAACAAGACTGATAAACATCTACCAGCCAGTAGACTTCTGCCTCTTCCGATTCCGTCCGCTCCCTGGCAGCACATCGCGATGGATTTCATCACGGATCTTCCCATTTCTTCCGGCTGTTCAGTGGTATGGGTTGTGGTGGACCGCTCTCTATGATGGCTCACTTCGTTCCACTACCCGGCCTCCCGTCTGCTCCAGACCTTGCAGATCACTTCATTCAGCACATCTTCCATCTCCATGGATTTCGTCTCCACATTGTGTCCAACAGGGCATCCAGTTCACCTCAAAGTTCTGGAGAGCAGTCTATAAACTGGTAAAAATAGAACTAGATTTTTCTTTGGCATACCATCCCCAGTCCAATGGGCAAGTGGAGAGGATCAATCAAATCCTGGCCGGATTCCTGCGCCACTTCGTCAACGCACACCACAACGACTGGGTAGAATTACTGCACTGGGCAGAATTCTCCTACCAAGTAAGTGAATCTTCTGGAAAATCTCCCTTTCAGATTGTGTTTGGACTCCAACCCGGAATTCCTCTTCCTATCTCTGGACCGTCTGGCGTTCCGGCAGCCGATACCTTTACCGAAGATTTCTCGAAAGTTTGGAGAGACATGAAGACTGCTTTTGAGAGAGCCTCTCAACGTATGAAAAGGCATGTGGACAAAAAGACGCCTGGATGCTCCCACCTTTCGCCCCGGAGACAAGGTATGGCTCTCCACCAAGTACATCCGTCTGAAGTTGCCTTCCTACAAATTGGGTCTCCATTTCATTGGGCCCTTTAAAGTCTTGAGACAAATCAACCCAGTCTCTTACAACTTGCCTACTTCCTTACGTGTTCCTATCTTCTTTCATGTTTCCCTCATCAAACCAGTAGTTTTGAACACCTTCTTTAAGGATCCGGGTACCACTCCAGATTCTGTCTTTGAGGATGATGTTTTTGAAGTAAAGCATATCTTGGCCAGTACGAAAGTAAGGGGTAGGACCTATTACCTGGTGGATTGGAATGGCTTTTGTCCTGAGGAGAGGTCTTGGGAGCCTAAAGAGAACATCCAGGCCCCTCTCCTTCTTAAAAAATTTCATGCAGGCTTGAAAAAGAGGGGGCGTAAAGAGGGGGATACTGTTACACTCGGTCCTGGTTCTGGTGCTGCCCCCAGTTCTGGTCCCTCACCCGCTCCTACTCCCGAGGCTGCCCCTGTACCTGTGCGAGGTCCCTGTCAGGATCCTCGCGCTCTGTCTGTCCCTTGGCGTCCTGCTGCTACTTCTCTCTCCCCTACTTCCTGGCATGCTGCCAGCAGGCCTCCAGGGAGAATGCTTAGGAAGCGCGCGCGCGCTTTTCCTCTGGTCTCTTAAAGGGACAGCGCGCATTTTTTGAAAATATCAATTATCCAATGGCAGTGCACGGATTACAATTTCTGGCCACTCCGCCATAGGGGGAGTGCCAGAGCAACGAGTTTCTACTCTTGCTAAGCCCGGTTCTGTCCCTGCTCTGTCTGCGCTGTTATAGCATTCCGTTTGGCACTCTGCTTATACTGTTTGTTTCCACAGAATATCAGTGACCTGTTGTTCGGCTATCCTAGATGACATCTGTACCTATACACTCAAGTGCCATCCCATTTCACCACTCGCCGTCCAAACACGTGGACAACGCTAAAGTTGCTGGAGCCAGCTTCCTTCCATCTACCCGAAGCCTGACTATCCTCGCCAGAGCCAGCTTCACCTCATATGTCCGGTGTCCGCCGGTCAGCTCCTGCACATTTGTAATATCTGTTTACCCAGGGGTGGGATTCAGCCGGTTCTCCCCGGTTCGATGGAACCGGTTGTTCAAATAGCAGCCGGTTCCCCGAACCGGGGAGAATGAGAGCGGCGATCCGGAACTATTTTGCACCTGAGAGTCGGCGGTTCCCTGTGCCGGCTGTCAAGCTGACAGCCGGCGCAGAGAAGCTGCTGCGTGCCGGCTCCCAGGGATCAATTACACTGGCGTCTATACAGACGCTAGTACAATTGAAGCTCTGACTGCAGGTCAGAGCGATGCCAGCAGCGTGATCAGGTCATGTGATCACGCTGCTGACGTCACTGGCCGGCAGCGGCAAGGTGGGGGAACGATGGTGGTAAGTGTGCTCCAATATGGAGCTGAAGATACCACCGAAGATGGGGGGGCATAATGTGTGTGTATGGGGGGGTGAATTTAGAGTGGGGATGGGGGGTTACTTTATGTGTGGGGGGATTTGGGGATGATGGGGGGCTATTTTATGTGTGGGGGCTGGGGATTTGGAGTGGGGATGGGGGACTATTTTATGTGTGGGGGGATTTGGAGTGGGGATGGGGGGCTGTTTTATGTGTGGGGGGATTTGGGGATGATGGGGGGCTATTTTATGTGTGGGGGCTGGGGATTTGGAGTGGGGATGGGGGACTATTTTATGTGTGTGGGGATTTGGGGATGATGGGGGGCTATTTTATGTGTGGGGGATTTGGAGTGGGGATGGGGGGCTGTTTTATGTGTGGGGGGATTTGGGGATGATGGGGGGCTATTTTATGTGTGGGGGCTGGGGATTTGGAGTGGGGATGGGGGGCTATTTTATGTGTGGGGGGATTTGGAGTGGGGATGGGGGGCTGTTTTATGTGTGGGGGGATTTGGAGTGGGGATGGGGGGCTGTTTTATGTGTGGGGGCATTTGGGGATGATGGGGGGCTATTTTATGTGTGGGGGCTGGGGATTTGGAGTGGGGATGGTGGCTATTTTATGTGTGGGGGGATTTGGAGTGGGTATGAGGGGCTATTTTATGTGTGGGGGGATTTGGAGTGGGGATGGGGGGCTATTTTATGTGTGGGGGGATTTGGAGTGGGGATGGGGGGCTATTTTATGTGTGGGGGCTGGGGATTTGGAGTGGGGATGGGGGTATTTAATATGTGTGGGGGGATTTGAGGGTACTGAAGAGTATGTATGTATGAGGAAACAGTATGGGGGATGGGTGCAGACAGTATGGGTGAACGGGTGAATGTGTGCAGACACAGTATGGGGAGTCAGGGGTATGTGTGAGCAGACAGTATAGTGAGGGGGTAAATATATAAGGAGACAGTATGCTGAACAGGGGGGATGTGAGAGGAGACAGTGTGAGGAGGGAGGGGAATAGTGTGAGGTGACAGTATATTGCAGATATTTTTATTTAGGGCATTATAATGACTCTTCTGTCTTTAAGGGCATCGTGTGGAGAGTTGGTGCAGAAGAGCGGAGAAGATGGAGGTCTGCAGAGACGGCTGTGGATGAGAAAACTCATCATGGGATCTTGACAAGATGAAGAAAAGAAGAACGACTCCAGAGACAGCGTCATCTATAAGGTACCTGGATGTAAATATTATTTGTGAAATTGACTAATTCTCATGTCTTTATTTGTTAGGAGCATTAAAGGGGTTCTCCAGGTCTGTGTCACATAGAATGACTGCAGACTCAGCACAGACCTGGAGAACCCCTTTAATGCTCAAGATGAGTCGCACGTAGTACCAGGGCTTATGGGGTACTCGGCACCGAGCCCGTTGAAGTCTATGGGGAATAGGTCACGGGTAGCGCAGCTCGGTCCGTTGCCCTGGGCGCTCATACAAAGGGGGATATTTACAGGGGATTGTAGTAATTGTTCGTGACGCCACCTGTGGTTTCTGATCAGAGTGACCAGCGCTGCAGGGTTAATCCTCTGAGGGGTTGTTACTGGGCAGCAAGATGTTAAGTCTTCCACAGGTAAGACTAGTCCCTCTAAGTATATGGCGATGCAGGGGTGCAAGCAATAAGTCAGTCACACACAAGTCAGTCTCTTTCCATACCTTTACTGGTGAAGGTTGCAGGTATGTCCGGAAGCTGCTCAGGGTGGAGGATGCACATCCAGTAGTCACTGAGTAGGTTTGAGGCCTCCTTACTTCCAATGTGTGTGTGAGTTTCTAACTTGCATGAAGCGAAGTTTAACTCCAAATAAAACAGCTACGCCCGGCCGACATTGTGGTGGAGCCTTCTTGTGGACAGAACTAAGTCTATATCTGCAGTGCACTGCCAGACTCCTGTTCTCCTGACCCCGGTTACGTATCAGCACTGAAGGGCTACCCTCTGCGACTTGAAGTCCAGCAGGGATTCCGGTTTTCTCCCACTAGCCGTGAAGGAACTAGCAAGTCTTCGGACCCGGCGTCCGGTTAAGCGGAGTAAAGGTGCTATATCACCTCAAACACTCTTTCGTCTTCTTTACCACTCGCCTGTCGCCCTACTCACACCCTTAACATAAGCACATGTAGCAGTGGGTGTAATAGTCAGCTTCCTTCCACAGCTCACTAACTGCTTCTCAGTTGGCTCGTTGTTATAAGAAGTGTAGTCCCCTTCCTTCTTTTCCTTCATAGACTTTGTCCAGAGCAGCTCTCAGGACCTTCCGTCAGACTGAATACACGCTCGCTCCGAGAGTCACTTTCCACGTCCGTAGGGAACTAACAGCCTGTTCTGAGATAACAGCTTGCAATCTTTCGTCCTCTGTCTCGTCTGACAGGAATCAACTCTGACAGGAACTAGCTCTGACAGGAATCCTCTCACTCCGATGTCCTGAGGAGATCTGATCTGTCTGAGGTACAACCAACAACTAGCATGACTGTCTGGCTAGAATGCCTACTGCTGCGTTTCTCCACACCCCTAAATACATGAATCTAAAGGGCTCCCTCTGGTGGCTCCTGGGGAAGTGTGAGATGTGAATGAATATCAGGTTTCTGTGACCTACCTTCTGTGCATCCACCAGGGAACATGTGTACAAAGCGCAGCTGGGCCACACACTAACATAAATAAAAACATGAGAATTAGTCAATTTCAGAATTCTCACAGTGCGCATTGCACACTGTTAGGATTTTCTCATGCCGGTGATTTACATACATGCGGTCACATGCTGACTAGACATGTGTGGCCTCACTCAATGAAAATGAACGGAGCGAGGCCGGGCACGTCTAGTCGGAATGTGGCCAGAAGTATATAAATCACATGCTTGTGCTGACATGACCGTGTACTCTTGCCACCGGTAATGGAGACTCCTAAAAGTGTGCAGAGCATTAGTTGTGAGAATTCAGAAGCTGCAATGTCAGGATTCAGCTCTGCAGGTTCCAGCAGTCATCACATGGACACGTCACTCATGCCATTTTCATACTTATGGTCCTGTGACAACGATCTTCTCCTCCTGCTTCTCTCAGTTTTTCACTGAACATTGAGAGCATTAGGGAGAGCAGCTCGTCGGTACATGACTAAGTGTGCAAATCGCATGTGTGCGGGGGGGGGGGTGCCGAAACAAATTCTTGCCCCGGGTGCCAGAAAGCCTAGATACGCCTCTGGCCGCAACACACCGCCAGCCCCAGCCCCGCGGACTGATCTCTGCAGTGCGGCGATTGGGTAGCGGCGCGCCGCGGCCATCTTCAGTCACGAGGAGGAGCTGAAGAGAGAGGAGAGAGCAGAGGCTGCGAGGCAGAGCTGCAGAGTCTCTGAGGTACTGTGTGTGTGAGCAGCTAGCTGCCTGAGCTGCGGCGCTACCTGGGGCTGGCCTGGCCTGGAGACTATTTGGGCAGTATGTGCTAAGTTCTATTTGGGCAGTGAGTGTAGTATGTCACTGTATTATTTGGGGCTGGGCAGTGGGCCCTCAGCACTGTATGACAGTGTGAGCAGCTGCCTGAGCTGCGGCGCTGCCTGGGGCTGGCCTGGCCTGGAGACTATTTGGGCAGTATGTGCTATTTGGGCAGTATGTCACTGTATTATTTGGGCACTGTATGAGGTATTATATGAGCACTATATGTTGATGATATTATTTGGGCACTGTATTGTTTGAGCATTATGTGACGGTATTATTTGGGCACTCTGTGACTGTATTATTTGGGCACTGTATTATTTAGGCACATTCAGTGCCAGGAGCCCTTCCTTCTTGCCTGCGGCTCCTTAGCTGCTGCAGAACCTCATTTTAAAGAGGGAAGGGAAGGAGAGTGGAGTGGTTTTTGTGAAGCTATGAGGGGCTGCCTTGCTTCTGCAGAACCTGTTTTTGTCTAAAACCTTTTATGTGGAAAAAATTAATCACACCTGGATCCTGCAGTTCCTCCAGGACTACAAGTCCCAGCAGAACGTGGGGAGCAGTGATGTAATCCTTCAGCCTCTGACTTGCTATACCTCCCCCTTCTTTAAAAAGAGGTTCTGCAGCTGCGGAGGGAACATATATGTATGAATCACAACCCAGCTGCTGCAGAACCTCTTGAGGGAATCCCATTCCGCAGGCTTCGGGGGTGTGGCTTCAAAAATGGGTGTGGCTTAAAAAGGGTGTGGCTTAAAATGGGTGTGGTTTACCGACGTACAAACACAGAACCTGTTGTTAAAAATTTGAATCCCACCCCTGTGTTTACCCATTTGTCCCGCTGGGACAGCTGCCATGTGTCGGGGTCTAACTGGAGGTAGCACCTGAGTCCCTAGGTATTCCACTCTGGTCCTGTTTGAGGAACCTTACTACAGATACCTGGGGCTCACTAGTTACGCCCCCTTCAGAGCCCCCAGACCTAGGTCTCGAGGTTCCACTCAAAAAATAAATTATGAATGTGATCTTCATCACCTGTGCCTCTGCTTCCATTCGTTACACTGTGCAGAGCAACACTGTCGACTTTTTTCTTCATCTGGTGTAGTTTAGAATTTTGGAAAAAATAAGTAATGTGTTCTGCAAGCAGTGCTCTAGATAACTGTGTTATTTCCTGCAGAGGTGAGCTCTGGCTGGAAGAAGTGACGGTGATCTGTGCTGGATGAAGATTAAAAGCAAAGATGAAGGACTTCTCCTAGAGATGTTACTGTTGAGTCAGTGTATTACCTTTACACTGACAATATACACTGCATACTATATACAGCGGTCCTGTGTACAATGTCACCAGTAATCACTGTATTACCTTTACATTATACACTATATACAGAGCTCCTGTGTATAATGTCACAGGTGATCACTGTATTACCTGTACAAAGACACTACATGCTAAGTACAGATCTCCTGTGTTTAATGGCACTTATGGTGATATTAGAATTGTGTTTTTTTTCTTACTGATCAGTATAGTAGTATTCAGTCACTATGTGGTGGTAATATGTTGTCTGTCCATGGTGTGGCAGTATTTGTTCCTTGTATGTGCTATTATTTGGTCTCTATGTGGTGGTAATATGTGGCCTGGTCATGGTGTGGTTGTAATTGTTCCTTGTATGTGGTATTATTGGTCACCATGTGGTTGTAATATGTGGTCTGATCATGGAGTGGTGGTATTTGTTCCATGTATGTGGTATTATTGGTCACTATGTGGTGGTAATATGTGGTCTGGACATGGTGTGATGGTATTTGTTCCTTGTATGTGCTATTATTTGGTCACTATGTGGTGGTAATATGGTGTCTGGTCATGGTTCGGTCGTATTTGTCCCCTGTATGTGATATTATTGGTCATTTTAAAAATTGAAAAATAAATAAAAATATACCTAAATTGTATTGGATATTTTAACAAATATTTAATAGGTTAGAGTAGAGTAGGGCCCGGCCAAAAGAGTCTAGCTTGTCGTGGTGGTGGCTTAAAAAATCTTTGACTGTGGACAGTTCGAGGGGTGGAGGCGGAACTGGTGGTGGAGCCTGGGCGGAGCCTCAAGGTGGCCCCAAAAATTTTGCCAGTATGGGGCCCCGAACTTCCTGGTGGCAGCCCTGATCCCCACTATGAAGCTTTTATTCAGAAATGTTTCACTTGTACTTGTGCTTGGAACACACATACTTGTACATTTTCAAGAATGATAAACCCATAGGTCAAAGAAAAGTTTTACAGGCTCCTCATATGGTCTGACTGCTCTCTCCCATCAGGAGCCACAATGCTGCCATATAAACATTTCCCAGTACCTCTTGTGTGGCTTAATGCCTCAATATCACATTATTTAACGTACATCAGCGTTGAGCTATTGCTGGTGCCCTTGCCGATACTGACATCTCTTCCTGCCAACAAGCCATGATGGAGCTGTCATGTAACAAGACTCTTCTGCCCTCTACTACTTACAGCATAGTCTCACTGTAGTCCAATATTTCATATTTGTTCCTTTTCGCAGACATTTCTTCAGGCATCTTTCTTGAGGCTTCACTTTTGTCTGATTCCTTCTTTCGACACCGGTCAATGCCTTCGGTCGACTTTTCTTCTGTCCTCAGTAACAGGATACCTTTGCTTGCCATGTGGCTTCAGCTACACACTGACTGATATACTGCTAGCAGTTCCTATACACTGCTCAAAAAATGTTGGTTACACTTTGCACATCACAGTATAATTCCAAGTCAGTTAAACTCTGGGGATTTCAATCTATCCAGTTAGGAAGCAGAAGTGACTGAGAATCAATGTTGCCAACTTGATGCAAATGACAGTGACAACAGGAGCAATGGGGAGGAAGAGCAAGACAATCAATAAAAAGGGAATGGTGCAGGTGGTGGCCACAGACGATTCCTTTCTCCTTATCCTTCATGACTGATTCTCTCTAGCTTTGCATTTTGCTATTGTCCTTGTCTCTACTGGTAGCATGAGTCAGTGTCTGCGGCCCATTCTGATTGCACAGGTCTTCCAGTTCTTCCAAGATGGCTCATTCATACAGGTTGTCACAAGAAGGTTTTCTGTGTCTCCCAACATAATCTCAAGAGCATGGAGGAGATACCAGTAACCAAGACATGGACTGCTACAGGACAGCCTTGTAGGTCTGTAGAAGGGCATCAACTCAACAGCAGGCTTGGTAATTGCTCCTTTGTGGGAGTAAAAACTTCAAAAGAAACAGCCAAGGCTCTACAAAATGGCCTACAGAAGCTACTGGTGTGCATCACCAAACTATCAGAAGCACTTGGTGAAGGTTGCATGAGGATCCTATATCCTGTAGTGAGTCCGTTGTTCACAGACCAGCACAGTGCTGCTCGATTAGCAGTTACCAGAGAGAACCAGAATTAGCATGTCCGCCATTGTTCTCTGAACCAGGGAGAGCAGGTTCATTGAGCACTTGACAGATATGAAAGATTCTGGAGATGCCATGATGAATGTCATGCTGCCTGTAACATCATGCAGCAAGATTGGTTTGGCAGTGGGTATGTGATAGGCTGGTCTTGGAGGCTATCACAAACCTTCATGTGATAGCCAATGATACCCTGACTGCTGATAGGTCCTGGGATGAAATTCTCACAGCGATTGTTAGGCATTACACTGGTGCAGTGGCCCTGGGTTCTTCATCCTAGTGCAGGATAGTGCCCAGTCTCATGGTGCCAGAATGTGTAGGCAGTTCCTGGATGGTGGTGATGCGTGATGGAACTGCCCTCATTATCCCCAGATGTGACTCCAATTAAGAACTTCTGGCTAATTACGTATCAGTGCATCTAATGCCACCAAGCAGCACCACAAACTGTCCAGGAGCCACTGATGCCCTGATCCAGGTCTGGGAGAAGATCCCTCAGAACACCCCCACAAATCATAAGAAGCATGGCCAGATGATATTAGGGGTACAGAGAGACACGAGGGGCCGTACACACTTCTGATTGCATTATGAGTTGTCAGGAGTGCATACATTTATGTAGGGACTGCAGACACTACTGATTATGAGTTGCTGAGAAGAAATTCAAGCAAAAGTTGGATCTGTCTGTGATTTCAATTTTTTTGCTTTCATGTAGACTACAGCTCTCAGCTGATTTTGGCTTCCATTTACTGTTAAATATAGATTTTATAATGAATTACGCAATTTATATTAATACATAATTTTCATTCAAAGAGATCCAATTTGTGATTTACATGTTTCCTTCTTTTTTTTAGCAGTGTATACAGGTCCTTCTCAAAAAATTAGCATATAGTGCTAAATTTCATTATTTTCCATAATGTAATGATTAAAATTAAACTTTCATATATTTTAGATTCATTACACACCAACTGAAATTTTTCAGGTCTTTTATTGTTTTAATACTGATGATTTTGGCATACAGCTCATGAAAACCCAAAAATCCTGTCTCAAAAAATTAGCATATTTCATCCGTCCAATAAAATAAAAGTGTTTAAAACAAAATAAAAAAAAAAACATCAAATAATAATGTTCAGTTATGCACTCAATACTTGGTCGGGAATCCTTTTGCAGAAATGACTGCTTCAACGCGGTGTGGCATGGAGGCAATCAGCCTGTGGCACTGCTGAGGTGTTATGGAGGCCCAGGATGCTTCGATAGCGGCCTTAAGCTCATCCAGAGTGTTGGGTCTTGCGTCTCTCAACTTTCTCTTCACAATATCCCACAAATTCTCTATGGGGTTCAGGTCAGGAGAGTTGGCAGGCCAATTGAGCACAGTAATACCATGGTCAGTAAACCATTTACCAGTGGTTTTGGCACTGTGAGCAGGTGCCAGGTCGTGCTGAAAAATGAAATCTTCATCTCATAAAGCATTTCAGCGATGGAAGCATGAAGTGCTCCAAAATCTCCTGATAGCTAGCTGCATTGACCCTGCCCTTGATGAAACACAGTGGACCAACACCAGCAGCTGACATGGCACCCCACACCATCACTGACTGTGGGTACTTGACACTGGACTTCAGGCATTTTGGCATTTCCTTCTTCCCAGTCTTCCTCCAGACTCTGGCACCTTGATTTCCGAATGACATGCAAAATTTGCTTTCATCAGAAAAAAGTACTTGGGACCACTTAGCAACAGTCCAGTGCTGCTTCTCTGTAGCCCAGTGCTGCTTCTCTGTTTCTGGTTCAAAAGTGGCTTTACTTGAGGAATGCGACACCTGTAGCCCATTTCCTGCACACGCTTGTGCACGGTGGCTCTGGATCAGGGGCGTAACTAGGAACGGCAGGGCCCCACAGCAAACTTCACAATGGGGCCCCCCCCCTCGCCGCGTTGTCTACCCAAGTTGTGTTAAGAAAGATACCTTTATTATCCAAAATTAGAGGTTCTTGGAGTAATGATAGTGAAATAACAGAAAAGAACCAACTCCCAGGAAGCAACTGAGGTAGTGACGAAGGTAGGCTTTCTCCAGAGTAAATATGTGAAGAAACTTGTAATCCAGCCTGCAAATTGCTTTCAAAACAGATGATTTATTCAGTAGAACAACAGTCCGGTATACAGAATAATCTAAGATTGTTCTGTATACCGTACTTCTGCACCACGCCCTCACCAATTACACATGTGAGGAGTGACAGCCTCAGCTCTGCTGCATGTGAGGAGTGACAGCCTCAGCTCTGCTACATGTGAGGAGTGACAGACTCAGTTCTGCTACATGTGAGGAGTGACAGCCTCAGCTCTGCTACATGTGAGGAGTGACAGACTCAGTTCTGCTACATGTGAGGAGTGACAGCCTCAGCTCTGCTACATGTGAGGAGGAACAGCCTCAGCTCTGCTACATGTGAGTAGGGACAGCCTCAGCTCTGCTACATTCGAGGAGTGACAGCCTCAGCTCTGCTACATGTAAGGAGTGACAGCCTCATCTCTGCAACATGTGAGGAGTGACAGCCTCAGCTCTGCTACTTGTATAGCAAAGCTGAGGCTGTCACTCCGCGCATGTAGCAGAGATGAGGCTGTCACTCCTCGCATGTAGCAGAGCTGAGGTTGCTACTTGTCACATGTAGCAGAGCTGAGGTTGTTACTTGTCACATGTAGCAGAGCTGAGGTTGTTACTTGTCACATGTAGCAGAGCTGAGGTTGTTACTTGTCACATGAGCAGAGCTGAGGTTGTTACTTGTCACATGAGCAGAGCTGAGGTTGCTACTTGTCACATGTAGCAGAGCTGAGGTTGTTACATGTAGCAGAGCCGAGGTTGCTACTTGTCACATGTAGCAGAGCGGAGGTTGTTACTTGTCACATGTAGCAGAGCCGAGGTTGCTACTTGTCACATGTAGCAGAGCTGAGGTTGTTACTTGTCACATGAGCAGAGCTGAGGTTGTTACTTGTCACATGAGCAGAGCTGAGGTTGCTACTTGTCACATGTAGCAGAGCTGAGGTTGTTACTTGTCACATGTAGCAGAGCTGAGGTTGTTACTTGTCAAATGTAGCAGAGCTGAGGTTGTTACTTGTCACATGCAGCAGAGCTGAGGTTACTTGTCACATGTAGCAGAGCTGAGGTTGCTACTTGTCACATGTAGCAGAGCTGAGGTTGTTACTTGTCAAATGTAGCAGAGCTGAGGTTGTTACTTGTCACATGCAGCAGAGCTGAGGTTACTTGTCACATGTAGCAGAGCCGAGGTTGCTACTTGTCACATGTAGCAGAGCTGAGGTTGTTACTTGTCAAATGTAGCAGAGCTGAGGTTGTTACTTGTCACATGTAGCAGAGCTGAGGTTACTTGTCACATGTAGCAGAGTTGAGGTTGCTACTTGTCACATGTAGCAGAGCTGAGGTTGCTACTTGTCACATGTAGCAGAGCTGAGGTTGCTACTTGTCACATGTAGCAGAGCTGAGGTTACTTGTCACATGTAGCAGAGCTGAAGTTGCTACTTGCACATGAGCAGAGCTGAGGTTGTTACTTGTCACATAAGCAGAGCTGAGGTTGTTACTTGTCACAAATATCAGAGCTGAGGTTGCTACTTGTCACAAGTAGCAGAGTTGAGGTTGTTACTTGTCACATGTAGCAGAGCTGAGGTTGCTACTTGTTACATGTAGCAGAGCTGAGGTTGTTACTTGTCACATGTAGCAGAGATCAGGGTGTCACTCGTCACTTGTAGCAACCATGAGGCTGTTACTGGGCCAGGGGGATGCTACTGGTGACTGAGGTCCCGTGCCCAACAGGGCCCAGGGGGAGGTTAGTGGTGACTTGAGGCTTGCGTCAAACAGGGCCCAGGAGCCCGAGGCCCTGTTGGAATGCGGGCCCCTTGCTACCTGGGCCCTGTGTTGAATGTGGGCCCCCTGCACTGCAGCCTGGGGCCTGGGCCCTGTTGAATGTGGGCCCTGTTAGATCCTGCCTGCACCTGCCCTCCCAGTCACCATTGAGCAGCCAAGCCTCTTCTCACTGTTGAGAGACTCACGGTACTCACCCTGCTCGCCCGGGCTTCCACCTGCTTGTCCAGTCAGCCTGCTGCTTCATGTGGTCTGCCTGGCCGTCTGCTGTCCGCCCCCACATGCACACACGCTGTGACAGACGGACCATAATGCACTGGGCCGCAGCTTAAAGCTACAGTGCTCATTTCTGTTCGCTGTCTGCATTTACAACACTGTAGTGTCTCTTTAAAACAACACAGTGTTGTTATGCATCAGCGTTCAGAGTCAGAAGCCTGAACAAAATGTTGGGAGGGGGCCCGAGCGCGGATCCATTTGCCAGCGTGCTCGGCCCCCTTTTTGCTCCTAAATCACAGGGCAGCTGCAGCAGGGACGGGCCCCCTTCTAGCCCGGGCCCTGTGGCAGCTGCTTCCCCTGCTTCCACTATAGTTCCGCCCCTGCTCTGGATGTTTCTACTCCAGACTCAGTCCACTGCTTCCTCAGGTCTCCCAAGGTCTGGAATCGGTCCTTCTCCACAATCTTCCTCAGGGTCCGTCACCTCTTCTCGTTGTACAGCGTTTTCTGCCACATTGTTTCCTTCCAACAGACTTCCCATTGAGGTGCCTTGATACAGCACTCTTGGGAACAGCCTAATTGTTCAGAAATTTCTTTCTGGGTTACCCTCTTGCTTGAGGGTGTCAATGATGGCCTTCTGGACATCAGTCAGGTCGGCAGTCTTACCCATGATGGCGGTTTTGAGTAATGAACCAGGCAGGGAGTTTTTAAAAGCCTCAGGAATCTTTTGCATGTGTTTAGAGTTAATTAGTTGATTCAGAAGATTAGGGTAATAGCTCGTTTAGAGAACCTTTTCTTGATATGCTAATTTTTTGAGACAGGATTTTTGGGTTTTCATGAGCTGTATGCCAAAATCATCAGTATTAAAACAATAAAAGACCTGAAAACTTTCAGTTGGTGTGTAATGAATCTAAAATATATGAAAGTTTAATTTTAATCATTACATTATGGAAAATAATGAAATTTAGCACTATATGCTAATTTTTTGAGAAGGACCTGTATATTCCCCTCCTCCGGGTATCTGCTGCAACAGAGACACCTTGTGCTAACTGGTAATATTGCAGTATAAACTGATATAAGAGATTAAAGGGGTTATCCACGACTTAGATCATAAATAACAGATCTGTGGGGGTCTGACATCCAACATTCCCATCGATTAGCTGATATCTGCTCCAGCAATGGCTGGATGTAAACAATGTACTGAGCACAGAGCGGAGAACAGAGCGGAGCACAGAGCAGCCCTGTACATGGCTTAGTGCCTGCTGCTGGGTGCTGCACCTTACTGTGAATAGGAGATATGTTGCAAACACACATACTGTATATGTACTATTAGGCTGGAGTCAACTAGTGATTTTAAAATCGGTCCGATTTTGATGCAGGAGAATCGGACGAGTGTAATGCAAATATCATGTTTTTCATGCAATCTGATTTTTCACACCTAGCATCCGATTTACATCTGATTGCAGTGCGATTGCTTTCCGACTGCAATGTGATTTTAACATGAACTGATACATAGAGCAATTATCTCTGTCATTTACACATCGTTTTCAAAGGAAATATTCTTCAAAACACACACGCACACATATATATACACAGTGGGTACAGAAAGTATTCAGACTTCTTTAAATTTTTCACTCTTTGTTTCATTGCAGCCATTTGGAAAATTCAAAAAAGTTAATTTTTTTCTCATTAATGTACACTCTGCACCCATCTTGACTGAAAAAAACAGAAATGTAGAAATTTTTTGCAAATTTATTAAAAAAGAAAAACTGAAATATCACATGGTCATAAGTATTCAAACCCTTTGCTCAGACACTCATATTTAAGTCACATGCTGTCCATGTCCTTGTGATCCTCCTTGAGATGGTTATTCTCCTTCATTGGAGTCCAGCTGTATTTAATTAAACTGATAGGACTTGATTTGTAAAGGCACACACCTGTCTATATATGACCTCACAGCTCACAGTGCATGTCAGACCAACTGAGAATCATGAGGTCAAAGGAAAAACACCTCAATTTACCAATGCTCTCTGAGTCCCTCCTCCCTCTTGCAGACATATCTTCACTTCATGACACAGATTCTGCTGCCACCTTTTATAAAACTACAATAACAGCAGCACTTGATTCGGCTGCCCCCCTCACACATAGTAAAACTTGTACAATCAACAGGCGAGCCCTGGCTGACCAGCCTCATCAAAGAACTGAGACGGGATTCCAGGGTTGCTGAGCGGAGATGGAAAAAATCCCGCTCTGCCGAGCACCTAACCGCATACAAGCAGTCCCTCACCAGCTTCAAGTCCACACTCACTGCTGCAAAGCAAACTTACTTCTCATCTCTCATATCCTCCCTGTCTCACAACCCTAAACAGCTCTTCAACACTTTCAATTCTCTACTCTGTCCCCCAGCACCTCCTCCTTCTCCTCTCATTTCTGCTGAAGACTTTGCCTCTTTCTTTAAGCAGAAGATCGATACGATCAGAGAAGGCTTTGGCCCACAGCCCCCATTGCCCCTCTTAGCTGCTCAACCCTCTTCCTCCAAAACCAACTTCTCCACCATGACAGAAGATCAGCTTTCCACCCTCCTATCAAGATCACACCTCACCACTTGCATGCTTGACCCGCTCCCATCCCACCTCATCCCTAGCCTCGCCACCGTCTTCACCCCTACTCTAACACACCTCTTCAACCTCTCACTTACAAATGGTGTGTTCCCCTCATCCTTCAAACATGCCTCGATCACACCCATTCTCAAAAAGACCTCCCTTGACCCATCCTCTGTGTCTAGCTATCGCCCGATATCTCTTCTCCCTTATGCCTCAAAACTACTGGAACAGCATGTCCATCTTGAACTGTCCTCCCACCTCTCCTCCTGCTCCCTCTTTGACCGCTTACAATCAGGCTTCCGACTGCATCACTCAACTGAAACTGCCCTAACTAAAGTCACCAACGACCTACTAACCGCCAAGAGCAAGCATCACTACTCTGTCCTCCTTCTCCTGGACCTGTCTTCTGCCTTCGACACTGTGGACCATTCCCTCCTGTTACAGATTCTCTCATCTCTTGGCATCACAGGCTTGGCCCTATCCTGGATCTCATCATATCTAACAAACCGAACATTCAGTGTCTCCCTCTCCCACACCACCTCCTCACCTCGCCCCCTGTCTGTCGGTGTTCCCCAAGGCTCAGTTCTTGGACCCCTACTCTTCTCCATCTACACCCTCGGCCTGGGACAGCTCATAGAATCCCATGGTCTTCAGTATCATCTCTACGCCGACGACACGCAGATCTACCTATCTGGACCTGACCTCACCTCCTTACTGACCAAAATCCCACAATGTCTGTCTGCTATTTCTGCTTTCTTCTCTGCTCGCTTTCTAAAACTGAACATGGACAAAACAGAATTCATCATCTTTCCCCCATCTCACTCTACCCCCCCACCAGACCTGTCCATTAACGTCAATGGCTGCTCACTTTCCCCAGTCCCGCACGCTCGGTGCCTCGGAGTGATCCTCGACTCTGCCCTCTCTTTCAAGCCACATGTCCAAACCCTAGCCTCCTCCTGCCGTCTCAAACTCAAAAATATTTCCCGGATCCGTGCATTCCTTCGACCATGAAAGTACAAAAAACTAGTGCATGCCCTCATCATCTCCCGCCTCGACTACTGCAACCTCCTACTCTCTGGCCTTCCCTCTAGCACTCTGGCACCACTCCAATTCATCCTGCCCTCTGCTGCACGACTAGGCTCCAGTTCAAAACCCTAACCATAACCTACAAAGCCATCCACAATCTGTTTCCTCCATACATCTGTGACATGGTCTCCCGGTACATACCCACACGCAACTTTCGATCCTCTCAAGATCTCCTCCTCTACTCCCCTCTTATCTCTTCTTCCCACAACCGCATACAAAGCTTCTCCTGTGCCTCTCCCATACTCTGGAACGCTCTACCCCAACACATCAGACTCGCGCCTACCATGGAAACCTTCAAAAAGAACCTGAAGACCCACCTCTTCCGACAAGCCTACAACCTGCAGTGATCATCAGTCTACTGAACCACCGCACGACCAGCTCTACCCTCTCCTAGTGTATCCTCACCCATCCCTGTAGACTGTGAGCCCTTGCGGGCAGGGTCCCTCTCCTTCTGTACTTGTGTGTGCCTTGTATTGCTCATGTTTACTGTACTTGTCTATATTTGCCCCTCTTCACATGTAAAGCGCCATGGAATAAATGGCGCTATAAAAAAACTATAATAATAATAATAACTGGCCAAGGAGCTCAAAGACAGAATTGTGGCAAGGCACAGATCTGGCCAAGGTTACAAAAGAATTTCTGCAGTACTCAAGGTTCCTAAGAGCACAGTAGCCTCCATAATCCTTAAATAGAAGAAGTTTGGGACCACCAGAAGTCTTCCTACACCTGGGCCAAACTGAGCAATCGTGGGAGAAGAGTCTTGGTGAGAGAGGTAAAGAAGAAGCCCAAGATCACTGTGGCTGAGCTCCACAGATGCAGTAGGGAGATGGGAGAAACTTCCACAAAGTCAACTATCACTACAGCCCTCCACCAGTCGGGCCTTTATGGCAGAGTAGCCCGATGTTAGCCTCTCCTCAGTGCAAGACATGAAAGCCCGCATAGAATTTGCTAAAAAACACATGAAGGACTCCCAGACTATGAGAAATAAGATTCTCTGGCCTGATGAGATGAAGATAGAACTTTTGGTGATAATTCTGTGTGGAGAAAACCAGGCACTGCTCATCACTTTCCCAATGCAATCCCAACAGTGAAGCATGGTGGTGGCAACATCATGCTATGGGGTGTTTTTCAGCTGCAGGGACAGGACGACTAGTTGCAATTGAAGGAAACATGAATGCGGCCAAGTACAGAGATATCCTGGATGAAAACCTCTTCCAGAGTGCTCTGGACCTCAGACTTGGCTGAAGGTTCACCTTCCAACAAGACAATGACCCTAAGCACACAGCTAAAATAGCAAAGGAGTGGCTTCAGAACAACTCTGTGACCATTCTTGACTGGCCCAGCCAGAGCCCTGACCTAAACCCAATTAAGCATCTCTGGAGAGACCTGAAAATGGCTGTCCACCAACATTCACTATCCAACCTGACGGAACTGGAGAGGATCAGCAAGGAAGAATGGCAGAGGATCCCCAAATCCAGGTGTGAAAAACTTGTTGCATCATTCCCAAGAAGACTCATGGCTGTACTAGCTCAAAAGGGTGCTTCTACTCCGTACTGAGCAAAGGGTCTGAATACTTATGACCATGTGATATTTCAGTTTTTCTTTTTTAATAAATTTGCAAAAAATTCTACATTTCTGTTTTTTTTCAGTCAAGATGGGGTGCAAAGTGTACATTAATGAGAAAAATATGAACTTTTTTGAATTTACCAAATGGCTACAGTGAAGCAAAGAGTGAAAAATTTAAAGGGGTCTGAATACTTTCCGTACCCACTGAATAGGTAGATATACAAATGTCTGTGACAAATACAATTAATACAGTGTGTGTACAGCTTACTGTACATGTATTTAATTAATAAAAGATTATTTATCTGAAAAAAATGGCGTGGGTTCCCACGTAATTTCCTTAACCAGCAGAGGGAAAGCCGATGACTGGGGGAAGATGTTTATAGCCTGGGAAGGGGGTAATAAACATGGAACTTCCCAGGCTATTAATATCAGCTGGCAACTCTATACTTAGCCTTTACTGGCTATTAAAATGGGGACCCTAAAAAATGACGTAAGGTCCCCCTAAAATTAATAAGCAGCAAAGGCTATGCAGACAGCTGCGGGTTGATATTAATAGCCTAGGAAAGGCCCATGGATACTGCCCCCCCAGGCTAAAAACAAAAGCTCTCAGCTGACCCAGAAAAGACACATCTCTAAGATCCACAAATTCTGGCACTTAGCCTCATTTTTCCAACTTGCCTTGTAGGGGTGGCAAGTGGGGTGATGGTTGGGGGGGTTGATGTCACCTTTGTATTGTCAGGTGACATCAAGCCCCAAGGTTAGTAATGGAGAGGCGTCAATAAAACGCCCCCATTACTAACCCCATAGTCATATATTATAAAAACACAGACACCCAGAATAAAGTCCTTAAATTGAAAGAATGACACAGACTCCTTTAATAAATCTTAATTAACCCCTCTCTGACATTAGACGTACTATCCCGTCCATAAAACCCGTGCCATTCTGCCCATGGACGGGATAGTACGTCATAGGCGATCAGCTGCGCTCCTGAGGGGAGCGCAGCTAATCGCCGCCGGGTGTCAGCTGATTATCACAGCTGACACCCGTGGCTGTGTGTCAGGAGCAGTCACGGACCACTCCCGGCACATTAACCCCTAGCTCACCGCGATCAAACATGATCGCGGTGTACTGGGGGCACAGGGGAGGATCGAGCAGGGTGGGGGCTCCCTGCGCGCCCCCCTGAGACCCTCAGACCAGCGCGATGTGATCGCGCTGTTCTGAGGGCTTCCTCCCTCCCAGGACCCGGATCCAAGATGGCGCCGGGGTCCTGGAGGGAGGCGGCTTCCTCAGTGCCTGCTGAGAGCAGGCACTGAGAAGCCTGCAGCTATGCCTGTGCGATCGCTGGTGTGACAGAGTGCTGTGCACACTGTCACACCAGCAATTTGATAAAATACAGTGATGTCCCACCCTAGGACAAAGTAAAAAAGTTAAAAAAATAAAAATAAATATGTTATAAAAAAAAATCCAAAATAAATAAAAAAAATATTCCCCAATAAATTCATTTCTTCCTGTAAATAAAAATACCAAAACAATAAAAGAACACATATTTGGTATTGCCGCGTCCGTAACGACCCCCCCTATAAAACTGTCCCACTAGTTAACCCTAGTACCCCTTTAGTGAACCCCTTAAAAAAAAAAAAAAAAACGAAGCAAAAAATCAATGCTTTATCATCATACCGCTGAACAAAAAGTGGAATAACGCGCGATCAAAAAGACCGATATAAATAAACATGGTACCGCTGAAAACGTCATCTTGTCCCGCAAAAAACGAGCTGCCATACAGCATCATCAGCGAAAAAATAAAAAAGTTATAGCTCGCAGAATAAAGCGATGCAAAAATAATTATTTTTTATATAAAATTGTTTTTATTCTATAAAAGCGCCAAAACATAAAAAAATGATATAAATGAGGTATCGCCATAATCGTACTGACCCGAAGAATAAAACTGCTTTATCAATTTTACCACACGCGGAACAATAAAAACTCCTCCCCAAAAGAAATTCATGAAATAAAAAGCGATGAAAAAATGTCACCTGCTCAAAATAAAAACAAATAAAAACGTCAACTCGTACCGCAAAAAATAAGACCTCACATGACTCTGTGGGCCAAAATATGCAAAAATTATAGCTCTCAAAATGTGGCGATGCAAAAAACTATTTTTGCAATAAAAAGCGTCTTTTAGCGTGACAGCTGCCAATCATAAAACCCGCTATAAATAGTAAATCAAACCCACTTTCATCTTAGCATAGTCTTGGCTGTCCTGCTCGCTCAGGTCAGCATAGGCCCTTTGGGGCTCTCCAATCAGATATGGTGCGACCATCATGGCCCATTCAGATAGGGGCAGATTCTCCTTCTCTGCCAGTCTCTCAAACCTAGTGAGATATACCTCCACATCATCACGAGGTGTCATCTTTTCCAAGGACCGTCTTACCGCCCTCTTCACAGCGGACAAGTCAGGTGACTTTGCAACATTACTTTGGGACGATGCACCACAAGTCCCCTGCAGTGCTGCAACCTGCTCAAAAAACAACCGGTTATTCTCCTGCTGCTGCTGCAGGATTTGCTGCTGGTACTGCTGCATTTGCCGCTGGTACTGCAGGCGCTGCTGCTCCATGCTCTGCTGCATGCTTCGCTGGGCCTGTACCAGGTACTCAATGAGCTCCTTCACACGGCCGGACTTATCTGTCTCAACCACGGCAGTTTTATGTTGCACATTAACTTGCGCCATTTGTTCAAACAGCGCCTCCATGCTGTCATCCATGCTGTCAGACTTCTCTGTCTTAACAACGGCAGTCTTCACTCAAGACATACACACTACACAGCTTTTTTCCACAGAAAATTCAGCCTTGCTGTGCAACCACTTTTTTTTTTTTTTTTTTCCTTTGCAAAGTCTATTAGGGCTACTGTCTCTTTAAGACTGCTCCACAAACTTTTCTTTTGCTGCTGCACATTCCACAGTCATTTTCACAACAAGTTCAGCTTTGCTGTGCATACATTTTCTCTCTGCAGACCCTATCAGGGCCACTGTCTCTCCAAGACTGCTCCAAACAGACGTTTCTGCTGACACACACTTTTTTTTTTTTTTCTGTTGCTATTTCAATAGACTTCACCTTTAATGCTGTCTCTCGCCACTGTGCTGCATGCACACTCCAGCACTAACTGTACCAGGCCCTGCGCTGCCCGCATTCTCCACCAATTGTAAGCTTTCCAGGGGGTTTTAGCTCTAGGATCGCTGTCTGGGTAGACAGAATGGCACGGAAACAGTTCATTCAGACAGCAGTTTGGTGAAAACTGGCCGCAACCAGTTTTATTAAAGTCCACAGCACACAGATTAAAACAAAGCATAAACAGAAAACCTGGGCTTGTCTAGCCTCTAATTACACTTAGATAGATGGCCCTCTCTATCCGGGACCCAGACTCTACCAGTCTGTGCCCAAAA
This sequence comes from Oophaga sylvatica, assembly GCA_033576555.1. NCBI lineage: Eukaryota > Metazoa > Chordata > Amphibia > Anura > Dendrobatidae > Oophaga > Oophaga sylvatica. The sequence continues at coordinate 373,943,741 of JARQOD010000003.1, read as the reverse complement.
CAACACATATCACATATGTTACCAGTATGGAGCTTCACAGATACTCCTCGTGTCTGAAGGCACCTTCCATGACCAGACTTGAGAAAGATCCACTCCTATTCAGTAATCATTATGCTGGAGGTTCACAGAGACACTCCTGTGTCCGGGGTCCTTCCTGCACCCAGACTGAGACGGCTCCCCTCCTCTTCAGTAATCATCAGCATGGAGGTTCACAGAGACACTCCTGTGTCCGGGGTCCTTCCTGCACCCAGACTGAGACGGCTCTCCTCCTCTTCAGTAATCATCAGCATGCATTCTCACAGAGACTGCTTCCTTGTGCCAGGACACCTCTCTGTGTCCAGGCTGAAGACAGCTCTAACACTCTTGGCTTATCCGCATGTATTCTCACAGAGACTGCTTCCTTGTGCCAGAACACCTCTCTGTGTCCAGGCTGAAGACAGCTCTAACACTCTTGGAGACTGTTTCTTGTGCCAGGACACCTCCCTGTGTCCAGGCTAAACTAGCTCTCAGATTGTGTCCGCAGACACCTATTTCTGGCTTCCTAATTAACAGCTGATTGGCTTCAGGTTTAAGCTGCAAGTGTGCAATGAATGCAAGGTGTAGTGACCTTTCCCTACCACTAGGTCTACAAAACCACACATTTCCCTTATCCCTAGGTGAAATGTACACCCCATTCAACACATATTCTCACTGTCTCACAAAAGAATGACACAGACTCCTTTAATAAATCTTAATTAACCCCTCTCTGACATTAGACGTACTATCCCGTCCATAAAACCCGTGCCATTCTGCCCATGGACGGGATAGTACGTCATAGGCGATCAGCTGCGCTCCTGAGGGGAGCGCAGCTAATCGCCGCCGGGTGTCAGCTGATTATCACAGCTGACACCCGTGACTGTGTGTCAGGAGCAGTCACGGACCACTCCCGGCACATTAACCCCTAGCACACCGCGATCAAACATGATCGCGGTGTACTGGGGGCACAGGGGAGGATCGCGCAGGGTGGGGGCTCCCTGCGCGCCCCCCTGAGACCCTCAGACCAGCGCGATGTGATCGCGCTGTTCTGAGGGCTTCCTCCCTCCCAGGACCCGGATCCAAGATGGCGCCGGGGTCCTGGAGGGAGGCGGCTTCCTCAGTGCCTGCTAAGAGCAGGCACTGAGAAGCCTGCAGCTATGCCTGTGCGATCGCTGGTGTGACAGAGTGCTGTGCACACTGTCACACCAGCAATTTGATAAAATACAGTGATGTCCCACCCTGGGACAAAGTAAAAAAGTTAAAAAAATAAAAATAAACATGTTATAAAAAAAATCCAAAATAAATAAAAAAAAAAAAAATATTCCCCAATAAATTCATTTCTTCCTGTAAATAAAAAAACCAAAACAATAAAAGTACACATATTTGGTATTGCCGCGTCCGTAACGACCCCCCATATAAAACTGTCCCACTAGTTAACCCCTTTAGTGAACCCCTTAAAAAAAAAAAAAAAACGAAGCAAAAAATCAATGCTTTATCATCATACCGCCGAACAAAAAGTGGAATAACGCGCGATCAAAAAGACCGATATAAATAAACATGGTACCGCTGAAAACGTCATCTTGTCCCGCAAAAAACGAGTTGCCATACAGCATCATCAGCGAAAAAATAAAAAAGTTATAGCTCGCAGAATAAAGCGATGCAAAAATAATTATTTTTTTATATAAAATTGTTTTTATTCTATAAAAGCGCCAAAACATAAAAAAATGATATAAATGAGGTATCGCCATAATCGTACTGACCCGAAGAATAAAACTGCTTTATCAATTTTACCACACGCGGAACAATAAAAACTCCTCCCCCAAAAGAAATTCATGAATTGCTGATTTTTGTTCATTCTAACCTCCCAAAAATCAAAATAAAAAGCGATCAAAAAATGTCACCTGCTCAAAAATGGTACAAATAAAAACGACAACTCGTACCGCAAAAAATAAGACCTCACATGACTCTGTGGGCCAAAATATGCAAAAATTATAGCTCTCAAAATGTGGCGATGCAAAAAACTATTTTTGCAATAAAAAGCGTCTTTTAGCGTGACAGCTGCCAATCATAAAAGCCCGCTATAAATAGTAAATCAAACCCCCCTTTACCACCCCCTTAGTTAGGGAAAAATAATAAAATTAAAAAAATGTATTTATTTCCATTTTCCCATTAGGGTTAGGGTTAGGGTTGCGGCTAAAGTTAGGGTTAGGGTTGGCGCTAAAGTTAGGATTAGGGTTAGGGTTGGGATTAGGGGTGTGTTAGGGTTAGGTTTGTGGTTAGGGTTGGGACTAGGGTTAGGGGTGTGTTGGGGTTAGGGTTGGAGTTAGAATTGGGGGGTTTCCGCTGTTTAGGCACATCAGGGCTCTCCAAATGTGACATGGCGTCTGATCTCAATTCCAGCCAATTCTGCGTTGAAAAAGTCAAACGGTGCTCCTTCACTTCTGAGCTCTGCCATGCGTCCAAACAGTAGTTTATCCCCACATATGGGGTATCAGCGTACTCTGGACCCCAAGAGTTATTGTGCAATTTGTCCTATTTCTTCTGTTACCCTTGGGAAAATAAAAAACTGGGGGCGAAAATATCATTTTTGTACAAAAAAAATTATTTTTTTGTTTTTACGGCTGTACATTATAAACTTCTGTGAAGCACTTGGGGCTTCATAGCGCTCACCACACACCTAGATAAGTTCCTTGTGGGGTCTATTTTCCAAAATGGAGTCACTTGTTGGGGATTTCCACTGTTTAGGCGCATCAGGGGCTCTCCAAATGCGACATGACGCCCCCAAACCATTCCATCAAAGTCTGCAATCCAAAACGTCACTACTTCCCTTCCGAGCCCCAACGTGTACGCATACAGTAGTTTTCTCCCACATATTGGGTATCAGCGTACTCAGGACAAATTGGGCAACAACTTTTGGGGTCCAATTTCTTCTGTTACCCTTGTAAAAATAAAATATTGGGGCGAAAAAATCATTTTTGCAAAAAAAAAAGGATTTTTTATTTTTACGGCTGTGCGTTATAAACTTCTGTGAAGCACTTCGGGGTTCAAAGTGCTCACCACACATCTAGATAAGTTCCTTGTGGGGTCTATTTTCCAAAATAGGGTCACTTGTGGGGGGTTTCCACTGTTTAGGCGCATCAGGGGCTCTCCAAATGCGACATGACGCACCCAGACCATTCCATCAAAGTCTGCAATCCAAAACGTCACTACTTCCCTTCCGAGCCCTGACGTGCGCCCATACAGTAGTTTTCTCCCACATATTGGGTATCAGCGTACTCAGGACAAATTGGACAACAAGTTTTGGGGTCCAATTTCTCCTGTTACCCTTGTGAAAATAAAATATTGGGGTCGAAATAATCATTTTTGTAAAAAAAAAAGGATTTTTTATTTTTACGGCTGTGCGTTATAAACTTCTGTGAAGCACTTTGGGGTTCAAAGTGCTCACCACACATCTAGATAAGTTCCTTGTGGGGTCTATTTGCCAAAATGGGGTCACTTGTGGGGGGTTTCCACTGTTTAGGTGCATCAGGGGCTCTCCAAATGTGACATGACGCCCCCAGACCATTCCATCAAAGTCTGCAATCCAAAACGTCACTACTTCCCTTCCGAGCCCCGACGTGTGCCCATACAGTAGTTTTCGCCCACATATTGGGTATCAGTGTACTCAGGACAAATTGGACAACAACTTTTGGGTTCCAGTTTCTTCTGTTACCCTTGTGAAAATAAAATATTGGGGGCGAAAAAAATCATTTTTGTAAAAAAAAAAAAAAAAAGATTTTTTATTTTACGGCTGTACGTTATAAACTTTAGTGAAACACCTGGGGGTTCAAAGTTCTCACCACACATCTAGATAAGTTCCTTGAGGGGTCTAGTTTCCAAAATGGTGTCATTTATGGGGGTTTCCACTGTTTAGGCAGATCAGGAGCTCTCCAAACACGACATGGCGTCCAGCCAATTCTGCGTTGAAAAAGTCAGACGGCGCTCCTTCCCTTCCAAACTCTGCCATGCACCCAAACAGTGGTTTACCCCAACATATGGGGTATCAGCGCACTCAGGACAAATTGCACAATAACTTTTGGAGTCTTGTTACCCTTGGAAAAATAAAAATTGGGGTGAAAAGATCATTTTTGTGGAAAAAATATGATTTTTAAATTTTACGGCTCTACGTTATAAACTTGTGTGAAGCACTTGGGGGTTCAAATTGCTCATCAAAAATCTAGATAAGTTCCTTAGGGGGTCTAGTTTCCCAAATGGGGTCATTTGTGGGGGGTTTCCACTGTTTAGGCACTTCAGGGGCTCTCCAAATGCAGCAGCAAATGAATGAAGGGTGCACTACTATAAAAAATGTATATATAATATGTAATATATATAAATATGAATAAGGGGGTGCTGCAATGCACTATAAGGATACAATTGAAAAGAAAAAGAAAAAAGAAAATGCAATAAATAGCGCACACCCCTCAATGTAAAAAAATGATTATAATAATATTTGAATAAGGGAGAATAAATGATGAAAAAACAATGTTTATTACAAATGGACTAAACACAGCAAAACATGTAGGACAATACATTTAAAAATTACATGTAATACAAAAAAAAAACATATAATAAAACAAAGAATTCCCCCAAGGTCCAAAATATATGGGACCACGAATGAAATAATCCCCACCAAACAGATTATGTAGTATTATAATAATGTGCACGTAATACTATATCAGAACCATAAATATCAAAATACAAGATGGAAATATCCCCATAAGTTCAGTAAATAGATGACAAGGCATAAACATATATGTATCAGAACAATCAAAAAATACCTGTATATAAATGGACTAACGTGTTTGGACCACTAGTACAATATAGCCCAAAAAGTAGGCAGTATCAAAATTGGCAACCTGAAAAGGATAAGGTATGTGGAAGATGGATAAATATCCACATAGGGAATAAGGATATAATAGTCAGAGTAAATCTCAGAAGGAGAAAGAGATATATAAAGCTGTCCAAATAGAGGACAAAGCATGAATCAAGGGAACTGGTAACGTTACCAAAAAAGGATCCAAATGGAAGGTGCCAGGATAAGCAGGTAAGGCGAGAGTATGGGGAGCGGTCCCGGGACCCGGGGTGAAGACCCAACGCGTGTCGCTGCAAAGGCAGCTTCGTCAGGGGAAAGATGTTAGAACGCTGTGAACGGTCCTTATATAATGGAGATAATGAATGCTTAAAGCCCCAAAGCAGGAAACGCCCTGCTGCAAAGAACCGGAAGTGATAATATATGCATAAAGGTAAGAAGTGCGTCATGAATGGGAACGCACTTACACAGAGAGAATAAGAAAACATGATGCGTCGTAGATGAAATCGCACTCTTGTGCAGAAGTGCGCAACGAAACAGATCGTGGCAATATAACGCAAGAAATCTGCAAAGAGTACATTTGTGCTTTAAACAACGACGCATTAACATGGAATAGAATAGGAACACACTTGCACATAAATGGAAATTGAGAAGTCAGCTTTATGCGTCATGAATAAAGTCACATATATGCGAGGTGGATATAACAAAACTATATAAACAAAATGAAATAAGATGAAAAATAAAAAATAAATAAATGAATAATATTGATATACAAATAATAAATAATAAATAATGAAATATATGATGAGATATATGAAAAAATAATATATAAAGAATGGAGAGAGACGCAAGGGAAAGCAGGCAAGGGCGTCACGAACCAAACAGCGAATACAAGGTACATTTTTAGCCCAAGAAACCGGTGAAGAGTAAGTCTTCATTCAGACCAAACGGGGAGGTACTCCGTAGATTGTAGATCCAGCGAGATTCTGCTTGAAGTAGTTTTTTCTGGAGATTTTCTCCTCTTCCATTACCATTAATTTTCTGTAGACCAAAAAAACGTGTGTTAATAACATGGCCACCATGATGGTTTAGAAAGTGGGACGCTACAGGAGTAAGCATCCGACCCTTTTTTTGGTCTGAAGCTGCAAGATGAATGGTAGAAAGATGTTTTTGTGCTCTTTTTCTTAGTTCCTGCGAAGTTTGGCCCACATAAATTTTTTGGCATGGACAGATGATAGCGTAGATAACATTCTTTGTTTTACAATTGATGTAAGATTTCAACGAATGTGATTTGTTGTCCAAGGGATTAACAAAGAAAAACTTGGTATTAGGCATGAATTGGCAGACACTACAGTCACCACATGAAAAGGAACCAATGAGGCGAACGCCTCTGTTAAGTCTATATGTGGGACGAACAAAGTGACTATTGGTTAACATGTCACGAAGATTGGGTGCTCTCCTAGCTACCATTTTGGGCTGTGAGCTAATAAGTGAGGAAGTTTGGTTGTCTGTGCATAGGATATCCCAATGTCTGTTGAGAATAGTTCTTAATTGATTCCAATCTTTATTAAAAGTGGTGATAAATTTGACTTGTGGGTCTTGTTGACGAGGGCTGTGGACCAGCAAGGAATCCTGGTCATGTCTTTTAGCTCTTTGGTAGGCAGTCGAAATGACTCTTTTAGGGTAACCACGTTCCCTAAAACGATCAGTCAAGAGTCTAGATTGAACATCGAAATCACTAGTACGGGTACAATTCCGGCGGACCCTGAGAAATTGCCCAACCGGAATGCCCTTCCTGGTGTGTGCAGGGTGAAAACTGTCATACCTTAAGAGGCTGTTGGAGGCCGTCGGTTTACGGTGTAGATCCGTAATAAGTTCATCATTTTCTATTGAAACCTTTAGATCCAAAAACGTAGTGGTAGTAGAAGAAATGGAAGACGTAAGATGTATATTGAGGCAGTTGTTATTCAGCTCCTGGAGGAAAATATGGCAATCGGTTTCGGTGCCTGTCCAAATGAAAAATACGTCGTCAATAAAGCGAAACCATTTGTATACGTATTTATTGAAAAGACATGAGCGATAGACCACAGTTTCCTCCCACCAGCCTAGAAAGATGTTAGCATAGGCTGGTGCACAGCGAGCCCCCATAGCAACACCGGAAACTTGGCGGTAAAAGGACCAATCAAAAATAAAAGAATTATGATGTAAAATGAACTGTAAAAGATCAATCAAAAAAGAATCATGTAGTCTATCAGGGTTAATCTGTTTATCCAAAAAATAGGAAACTGCATGTAAGCCATCATCATGATTAATATTGGAGTATAATGATTCAACGTCACAAGTGACGATCATCATAGAATCGTTAATAGAGTTGAGCGATACTTTCCGATATCCTAAAGTATCGGAATCGGAATGGTATCGCCGATATCACTAAAATATCGGCGATACCCGATACCGATACCGGAAGTCCCATGTAAGTCTATGGGAACAAAATATCGCAACTAAAAAAACCCCATTCTTTCCTTGTAAACACTAAATATACACACATAGAATACATATATATATATATATATATATACATGTCATTGTGACATATATATATATACATATATGTATAGTTTATACACTTCTACATAGTAAAATATCCTCTGATTCAATTGCCGGGTAAAGCCGGCTTCAGTGAAAAGACAGAAGCACCCGACATGAAATGACACTTGGTGTACATAGGGTTAACCATGTCTTTTCATGTCGTTTGCTATCTGATTTGCACAAACAATTAAATCAGTCTATGTGTGCAAAATTTCACACCTGTAGGGGTTAATTAAAGGTGTAAATTCGTTGTAAAAAAAACGGACTACAAAGCCATCCACAATCTGTCTCCTCCATACATCTGTGACATGGTCTCCCGGTACATACCCACACGCAACCTTCGATCCTCTCAAGATCTCCTCCTCTACTCCCCTCTTATCTCTTCTTCCCACAACCGCATACAAAGCTTCTCCTGTGCCTCTCCCATACTCTGGAACGCTCTACCCCAACACATCAGACTCGCGCCTACCATGGAAACCTTCAAAAAGAACCTGAAGACCCACCTCTTCCGACAAGCCTACAACCTGCAGTGATCATCAGTCTACTGAACCACCGCACGACCAGCTCTACCCTCTCCTAGTGTATCCTCACCCATCCCTGTAGACTGTGAGCCCTTGCGGGCAGGGTCCTCTCTCCTTCTGTACTTGTGTGTGCCTTGTATTGCTCATGTTTACTGTACTTGTCTATATTTGCCCCTCTTCACGTGTAAAGCGCCATGGAATAAATGGCGCTATAAAAATCTATAATAATAATAATAATAACTGGCCAAGGAGCTCAAAGACAGAATTGTGGCAAGGCACAGATCTGGCCAAGGTTACAAAAGAATTTCTGCAGTACTCAAGGTTCCTAAGAGCACAGTAGCCTCCATAATCCTTAAATAGAAGAAGTTTGGGACCACCAGAAGTCTTCCTACACCTGGGCCAAACTGAGCAATCGTGGGAGAAGAGTCTTGGTGAGAGAGGTAAAGAAGAAGCCCAAGATCACTGTGGCTGAGCTCCACAGATGCAGTAGGGAGATGGGAGAAACTTCCACAAAGTCAACTATCACTACAGCCCTCCACCAGTCGGGCCTTTATGGCAGAGTAGCCCGATGTTAGCCTCTCCTCAGTGCAAGACATGAAAGCCCGCATAGAATTTGCTAAAAAAACACATGAAGGACTCCCAGACTATGAGAAATAAGATTCTCTGGCCTGATGAGATGAAGATAGAACTTTTGGTGATAATTCTGTGTGGAGAAAACCAGGCACTGCTCATCACTTTCCCAATGCAATCCCAACAGTGAAGCATGGTGGTGGCAACATCATGCTATGGGGTGTTTTTCAGCTGCAGGGACAGGACGACTAGTTGCAATTGAAGGAAACATGAATGCGGCCAAGTACAGAGATATCCTGGATGAAAACCTCTTCCAGAGTGCTCTGGACCTCAGACTTGGCTGAAGGTTCACCTTCCAACAAGACAATGACCCTAAGCACACAGCTAAAATAGCAAAGGAGTGGCTTCAGAACAACTCTGTGACCATTCTTGACTGGCCCAGCCAGAGCCCTGACCTAAACCCAATTAAGCATCTCTGGAGAGACCTGAAAATGGCTGTCCACCAACATTCACTATCCAACCTGACGGAACTGGAGAGGATCAGCAAGGAAGAATGGCAGAGGATCCCCAAATCCAGGTGTGAAAAACTTGTTGCATCATTCCCAAGAAGACTCATGGCTGTACTAGCTCAAAAGGGTGCTTCTACTCCGTACTGAGCAAAGGGTCTGAATACTTATGACCATGTGATATTTCAGTTTTTCTTTTTTAATAAATTTGCAAAAAATTCTACATTTCAGTTTTTTTTCAGTCAAGATGGGGTGCAGAGTGTACATTAATGAGAAAAATATGAACTTTTTTGAATTTACCAAATGGCTACAGTGAAGCAAAGAGTGAAAAATTTAAAGGGGTCTGAATACTTTCCGTACCCACTGAATAGGTAGATATACAAATGTCTGTGACAAATACAATTAATACAGTGTGTGTACAGCTTACTGTACATGTATTTAATTAATAAAAGATTATTTATCTGAAAAAAATGGCGTGGGTTCCCACGTAATTTCCTTAACCAGCAGAGGGAAAGCCGATGACTGGGGAAGATGTTTATAGCCTGGGAAGGGGGTAATAAACATGGAACTTCCCAGGCTATTAATATCAGCTGGCAACTCTATACTTAGCCTTTACTGGCTATTAAAATGGGGACCCTAAAAAATGACGTAAGGTCCCCCTAAAACTAATAACCAGCAAAGGCTATGCAGACAGCTGCGGGTTGATATTAATAGCCTAGGAAAGGCCCATGGATACTGCCCCCCCAGGCTAAAAACAAAAGTTCTCAGCTGACCCAGAAAAGACACATCTCTAAGATCCACAAATTCTGGCACTTAGCCTCATTTTTCCAACTTGCCTTGTAGCGGTGGCAAGTGGGGTGATGGTTGGGGGGTTGATGTCACCTTTGTATTGTCAGGTGACATCAAGCCCCAAGGTTAGTAATGGAGAGGCGTCAATAAAACGCCCCCATTACTAACCCCATAGTCATTTATTATAAAAACACAGACACCCAGAATAAAGTCCTTAAATTGAAAGTGTAAGCTTTCCAGGGGGTTTTAGCTCTAGGATCG